>CM055118.1:11000343-11740693 GCA_029206835.1 Rana muscosa
ACTGTTGGAGCACTAACCTCTGTCTTCACTCCTCGGCGCCGGGAACGAAAAGACCGCGGCGAGGGAGATGACATCACTTCCTCCAGCCTGTGTTTACATTTCAGGCAGGAGGAAGCAATTTCATTGGCCGGGAGCGATCGCGAGGGGGGGGCGGAATCGAGCGGCCGCCCCCTCATGCCTGATCGCTCCCGAACACTTAACGGCCGCTCACTGCAGTGAAGGGGGGTCCGGATGGACCCCCCAACTGCACAAAGGCGATCACGTAGATCTACGTGATTCTGCCTGTCCGTGCCATTCTGCCGACGTAAATCGGCGGTGGGCGGTCGTTAAGTGGTTAATCCAGACTGGTCTCTATGGACCAGCTTGCCAATCACCTTGGATAATCTCGTAGCTAAAACTCTAGGCAAAAGCTTGACGTCCGCATTCAATAAGGAAATCGTGCGATAAGAGTCTAGCAGGAGCCTATCTTCGCCTGGCTTGGGGAGTACTATTATTGTAGCTTCTTGCATACTGTGAGGCAAACTACCTGTCTTAACTGCCTCAGATATGGCCTCCAGCAAGGGTGAGAGAAAAATCTCATCATACTGGGAATACACCTCTGCCAGTTATCCGTCTGAGCCTGGGGACTTATGGCGCGGAGCCTCATCTAGGGAATCCTTCAGCTCTGCCAATGTAGTAGGGGAATTTAGCATCTCCCTATCTGCCTCTGACAGCTGGGGGAAAGGGCTAGCTTGCAAAAACAAGGTCAATTCTGACTCTGTATAATTGGTTTTTGAAGAGTATAAATCCCTATAAAACTGATGGAAATCATCTAAAATTTCTGAACTAAGAGTGTGTTTCCCCAGACTCTACCCTTATAGCTAAAACATTAGAGGAGTCTCGCTGCTCCCTATCCACCAGAGCAAGAAGGTGACCCGCTCTTTCCCCTTCCTCAAAGTAACTCTGCTGATGGAATTATCTCCTCTTCTCTGCTGCTGTTAACAAAACAGAGTTGTACAAAGATTGCGCCTCGGTCCAGGAATCATAATTGGATTGGGAGGGGTCTGCTACCAGTGCCTGTTCTCTGGCTTTCATTTCCTCTCGTACACTGTTCTCCCATTTCCTAGAACCTTTTTTAACCACTTCCCGCCCAGTCAATAGGCAATTGACGTCCGGGAAGTGGTTCAGTTATCCACACTGGACGTCATATGACGTCCTGCAGGATAACAGCCGCTGCGAGCCCGGGGGGGCGCGCATCGTGGCGTTCGGTGTGTCAGTCTGACACACACCGCTACACTGATCTCGGTAAAGAGCCTCCGGTGGAGGCTTTTTACAACGTGATCAGCCGTGTCCAATCACGGCTGATCACGATGTAAACAGGAAGAGCCGTTGATCGGCTCTTCCTCACTCGCGTCTGACAGACGCGAGTAGAGGAGAGCCGATCAGCGGCTCTCCTGGCAGGGGGGGTTCGCGCTGATTGTTTATCAGCGCAGCCCCCCCTCAGATACCCACACTGGACCACCAGGGAAGCCCCCCAGGACCACCAGGGAAGCCCCACGCATGTGGATGGCCAGGTAAGTCCCCCATGGCCATCCACATGCACAAATACACACAAAACATATGCCAATCAGTGCCCACAAATGGGCACTGACTGGCACCATCATGGCATGTGATGCCCAGCAATGCCACCTACCAGTGTCATCAGTGCCACCTACCAGTGTCATCAGTGCCACCTACCAGTGTCATCAGTGCCGCCTATGAGTGCCCATCAGTGCCGCCTATGAGTGCCCATCAGTGCCGCCTATGAGTGCCCATCAGTGCCGCCTATGAGTGCCCATCAGTGCCGCCTATGAGTGCCCATCATCGGTGCCCATCAGTGCCACCTCATTGGTGCCGCCTTATCGGTGCCCGTTAGTGCCGCCTTATCAGTGCCCGTTAGTGCCGCCTTATCAGTGCCCGTTAGTGCCGCCTTATCAGTGCCACCTTATCAGTGCCCATCATTGAAGTAGAAAAGGTACTTATTTACAAAAAAAATTAACAGAAACAAAGAAAAACATATTTTTTTTTCAAAATTTCTGCTCTTCTTTTTTTATTGTGCAAAAAATAAAAATCGCAGAGGCGATCAAATACCACCGAAAGAGAGCTCTATTTGTGGGAACAAAATGATAAAAAAATTGTTTGGGTACAGTGTTGCATGACCGCGCAATTGTCATTCAAATTGCGACAGCGCTGAAAGCTCAAAATTGGCTTGGGCAGGAAGGTGTATAAGTGCATGGTATTGAAGTGGTTAATGATGAGTAAGCATCTATCTTTGATATGAAACGCGTCAGCCATCCACCCCTGCATGTCAGTTTTCTGTTTATGTCTGTTTTTGGACTTTTGAATCTATGGATTGACTTTGGATTTTAATTTTGGAATTTTGAAAATAAATCGTTTATACAGAGTGCGGCAGTCTAGGGCTCTTTTCTTTCCCATGCATTAGTGCAGAGCCAGCACCTGTTCCAGTATCAGGGCGGGAGCATTCCTTGGAGCTTCACAGCTTGGAGCGGTACACACCTTTCAACCTTTTTTTTAATGGCTGTAATTTCTCTGAGACATCCCCTCAAGAAGGCTTTAAGTGAATCCCATACCACCACTGCGCTAGCAGATCCCCTATTTAAAATACAGAAATTCCTGCAGTGCCCCCACAGTCTCGTCTGGAGACGGAAACGGGGTCAGCCAGAAAGGGTTCACTTTCCACAGTGGGCGGCCCGATGTAGCCGTAACATCTAGGCGTACCGAAAATGGAGAATGATCAGATAGTAATCTCGGCTCATCAGCTGAATCTCTTACCATCTGCATTAACGCCTCGTTCCCCAGCCCCATATCAATCCGGGAGGGTCCTCTATGTGAGGCTGAATGACACGAATAGCATCTGTCGTTTGCATGCCTCACAGGCCAGACATCTTGGAGTCCCAATTCAGAAAGCAAGGAAGCAAAAGCCGTCCTACTGGCTGTGGGCTTTACCCCTCTAGGTACCAATTGCATTCTATCCAGGCAGGTGAGTACATGCTGTGTGTTTTCTCTGTATGGGGGATTTTCCCTGTCTCACCCTTGTTATGCTGCTCTCTGCACCTTACTATGGCACTGTGCTGTGTGAGGGTGCCTGGGGGTCACTCTGGCCAGGCGGTGGGGACTCAGGGCTGTCTGCATGGAGCTGGGGGATTTTTTGTGTGTATTGGGCCTGGGCGCCATTCGGCGCCTTGTCTGTAGTGTTTTACTGTGTACACGGTGGCCATCTTGCCTCGGATCGATGGCGCAGTTACACTCGGCCGGCGGCCATTTTCTTGAAGCCGTGCGCGCTTTTCACTTTACTTTGGCCTCTATCGCTGCTGGAGCGGCGCGCATCTCCTCACACTCTCCTCACGGCTCACTCGCGCTGGTACAGAGCGGTACAGACAGCGAAACTGAGCGGTCCTCTCTGGGTTGGTGAGTCCTCTGGGTATCCCCTCCTCAGTCAGTGCAGCCAGTGGGTGGACTTTTCTTCACTTTGTGCATTAAGGTCTCAGAGGGTGGCGAGTTATGGTGTCTGGTTCACCTGCTTCCCCACTCTTGTCAGAGGCAACAGGCAGTGCTCCAGCACTTGCGGTCCCCTTGGACCAGTTGTCGGCAGTCCTGGAAACATTTCTCGTCAGGATGGAAGCGGTGTGCGAGCGCAAGGGAGCTATAAAGCGCCCTCTCCCCACACAATCTCCACATGGGGAGTGCTCTGATTCAGATATGGACCTAGCTGCTGCTGCTCAGGACCCTAGCGCTGAATATTTTGATGTGTTTGAACAGGACATTCCTTGTGCGGAAGACTGAGTTCTGAGTCAGTAAATGACAGGGCGCTTGTAAGTGAACTCATTGATGCTGTGAGGGACACTCTCAAGCTGGATGCTGCGGCTGCGGAACCTCAGGTGGAGGCTGTCTCCTTTTTTGGTTCTTTTAAAGCCATGCCTTCTAAAAAGGTTTTTCCATATACGCCTTTCTTTGATAGGTTCATTGATCAGGTTTGGGAAAAGCAGAAGACTTTGACGGTACCGCGGCGTCTATCTATTAGGTACCCCTTTGAGGAGGCCCTGGTTAAGAAGTGGGCCTCCCCCCGGTGGTCGACCCCCTGGTCGCCCGTTTGAATAAGGCTACCACTCTCCCGATGGAGGGTACTCCTGCATTTAAGGACCCCACTGACAGGAGGTCAGAAGTGGTGAGTAGAACTATGTTTGCCTTGTTGGGCTCCACCTTACGTCCTATCGTAGCGTGATGGACACTAACGGAATGGGCAAAGATTTTGCACCAGACTGTGCAGGAGCATGATCTCCCTCCAGATACCATTGCCCTGGCCCACCAACTTGTGCAGGGTCTGGTGTATGTGTGCGATGCCACTTCGGACGTGGCCCCCTTAATATCTGGGGCCTCTATCTCTGCGGTGGTGTTGCGTCGTCTTATCTGGTTGAAATGCTGGTCGGCTGACCTAGCCTCCAAGAAACTCCTGGCTGATTTACCCTTTAAGGGCGGTAGACTGTTTGGGGCTGCTCTGGATGACATCATTAAGGATGTCACGGGGAGTAAGAGCACCCTCCTTCCTCAGACTACTAAGGGAAAGGAGCCCCGCCGTATGCCGGGCCCCTCCTTTCCAGCAAGAAAGGTTTTTTTTCGTCAGTCAGAATCCACGGGTAAGCCCTCCCAGACTGACAACAGTGCGGCTGGTGGACAGAAGCGTCCCTGGGTGCGTAAGCCGCACAAGCCAGCTCCCAAGCCCGCCACTGCATGAAGTCTTGCCCCCGCCCGACTCTGGGGTGGGGGGACGACTTCGCAGGTTCACGGATCGGTGGACCTCCCACCGGTGGGTGCACGAGGTGGTCACCTCAGGGTACAGGATAGAGTTCCGTTCATAGCCCCCAGACAGATTCTTCCCCTCAAATCTCCCTCTCCTTCCTGCCCATCAGGTGGCCCTCTTGGGGGCTGTACAGGATTTGCTCAGGTGCGGAGTAATTGTGCCGGTATCGTCACAGGAGAGGTTTCAGGGGTTCTACTTGAATCTGTTTGTTGTCCCGAAAAAGGACGGGGTCCGGCCAATCCTGGACCTCCAAGGCCTTGAATGCCTTTGTGAAGGTGCAAAAGTTCCGTATGGAATCCATTCGCACGGTGATCGCTGCACTCCAGGGGACTTTCTGCATCCTTGGATAACAAAGACGCCTATTTGCATGTTCCGATCTGCGCAGGGCACCAGAAGTTTTTGCGATAGGCGAAGTCCACTATCAATTTGTGGCCCTTCCCTTTGGCTTAGCGTCGGCACCGCGGGTTTTCACCAAGGTGCTTGCCCCGGTTCTAGCTTTGCTGAGACAGCGAGGAATTGTTATTGTGGGCTATCTGGACGATCTTCTAAGAGCAGACAATGGCTCAGAGTTGGAAGAAAATGTGACAATAGTCAGTCAGACCCTCTGGGACTTCGGGTGGCTTCTGAACATTCAGAAGTCGGTCCTGGTCCCAACTCAGCGTTTGGAGTATCTGGGTTTGATCCTGGACTCCTCGGAAGCGAAAGTATTCCTGCCCTCGGAGAAGTTGCAGATGCTTCAGTCTGCAGTACGGGTCCTGACGTCCCGAAAAATGGTCGTCAATCCGTTTCTGCATGAGAGTACTGGGTAATGGTGTCCTCCTTCGTGGCCGTTCCGTATGCACAATCACACACTCGGGCATTGCAGAAGGAAATCCTGCCTACTTGGGACAAGTCCCCGTTGTCATTGGATCTTCAGATCCAGGTGAGTCACCCTGTCAGGGTGTCCCTGATGTGGTGGCTGAGGTCCATGGCTCTAAGGTCCGGAAGGTCGTTCCTCCCCATCCAGTGGACCGTGATCACAACGGACGCCAGCCTGATGGGCTGGGGCGGAGTTTGGGGAGTTTTGTCAGCTCAGGGGCTCTCGCCCCCGGACGAATCCCGTCTGCCGATCAATGTCCTGGAACTACGAGCAATCAGGCTGTGCCTCTCCTCGTGGTCGGAGAAGCTACAGGGCCGCTCAATCAGAATCCAGTCTGACAACGCTACGGCCGTGGCGTATGTCAACTATCAGGGGGCGGACTCGGAGCTCGGCTGCGAAATCCGAGGTCGCCCACATCCTAAGGTGGGCGGAAAGAAGCGTGCTGGCTCTGTCGGCCGTCTACATTCCGGGCGTAGAAAACTGGCAGACGGACTATCTGAGTCGCCAGACACTGGACTAGGGGGAGTGGTCCTTGCACCCAGAGGTTTTTCAACTTATTTGCCAGCGGTGGGGCACGCCGGATGTGGACCTGATGGCCTCTCGACTCAATCGCAAGGTATCGAGGTTTGTGGCCAGGGACCCCTGGGCGGACGCCTCGGACGCGTTGGTTGCCCCGTGGGGTCAGTATCGTCTGATATATGTTTACCCCCTCCGCTGCAGTTGCTTCCTCGTCTGCTGCGCAGGGTGGCGGCCGAGGGAGTTCCGGTGATCCTCATTGCTCCGGATTGGCCTCGGCGTCATTGGTACGCCGATCTGGTACGTCTCGTCGCGGACGTTCCTTGGCGACTGCCAATGAGGGAGGACCTTCTGTCTGGCTTTAACGGCATGGCTATTGAGAGCCAGGTGTTGAAGGACCGAGGTCTCTCGGATTCGGTCATTTCGACCATGCTGAGGGCACGGAAGTCTTCCTCCAGAAAGATCTATCACCGTACCTGGAAGGCTTGCATCGCTATGTGCGCAGAGCCAGACTGGCGTCCAAAGACGTATTCCGTCCCGAGAATCCTGCGGTTCTTGCAGCGTGGTGTGACCCAAAAGCTGGCTTTGAGCACCATTAAGGGTCAGATTTCGGCCTTAGCCGTTTTCTTTCAACGACCGCTAGCAGGCCATTCCTTGGTTAGCACCTTTGTGCAGGTGGTTCGCCATGTGCTTCCCCCTGTCAAGCCTCCTCTCCCTCCTTGGGATCTGAATTTGGTGCTCTCGGTTCTCCAAGAACATCCCTTTGAAAATATCAGAGAGATTCCTCTTGACCTTGTCCCAGAAGGTGGCTTTCTTAGTGGCCATTACTTCTGTTAGACGGGTGTCTGAGTTGGCGGCCTTGTCCTGCAAGTCGCCTTACTTGGTCCTCCAAAAGGATAAGGCGGTGTTGAGCCCGCGACCGTCTTTCCTTCCAAAGGTGGTCTCGGCCTTTCACCTTAATGAGGAAATTGTTCTTCCGTCCTTGTGTCCTCACCCATCGCATTCCAGAGAGTTTGCGCTTCACACATTAGATGTGGTACGAGCCTTACGGGTGTACCTGTCTGCTACTGCTTCCATTCGGAAGTCTGACTCACGGTTTGTGTCTGTCTCCGGTCCAAAACAGGGCCAAGCGGTGTCGTCTGCCACCATTTCCAGGTGGATCAGACACACCGTCATACAGGCCTATGCCCTTAAGGGGCGGCGCCTCCCTTAACGGTTGCGGCGCATTCCACTAGGGCAATTGGTGCTTCCTGAGCTTTCCAACATCAAGCGTCGGTTGCACAAGTGTGCAAGGCGGCGACCTGGTCATCCGTTCATACGTTTTCTAAGTTCTATAAGGTTGATGTGGCTGCATCTTCGGATGCTTCCTTCGGCTGCAAGGTGTTGCAGGCCGCTGTTTAAAGTTGCAACTACTCCGTTGAGGAGCTCTGTTGGTTTGGAGTGAAGTTTTGGTTTTTTCCTTTACTACTGCTCCTACCTTCTTCTTTATACTGCTTTGGGACGTCCCATGTGTTTCAGTATGAAGATGCTGTGTCAGTCCATGGACGATAAGAGAAAATAGGATTTTTTGTACTCACCGTAAAATCAGTTTCTCTGACGTCTGTGGACTGACACAGCACCCACCCTTCCTTTTTAAGGTTTGTACTGCTTTGTTACGAACTGAGGCTGCTGACTGCAGGTAGGAGGGTTATGTCCGCAGGGACCGCCCCCCTGGGCGGGGCTGTTCAGCTCTGGTTTTTTAGAATGTATGTTAATACTTGTGTTGGCTGTTGGTGGATCCCCCTAGCTGGGGACAGGGAAGTTCGGGCAAAGCGTTCAAGCTTTGCTGCTGTTGCAGACGCTTTTTCTTTGCAGAGCATGTAACAAGGGCTCCTTCCTGCCTCTTAGACTTAATAGAGGGGGCAACTTTGATCCAAGTTCATGCAGGGTATAACCAATCTCTATTTCGCTCTACTACTGTACTGCTATTAAGACACTGAAATTATGGATAATGAGAAAAATGGCCTGTTGTATCAGTCTCTTTATGTAAATACAAAGCCTCCTGCCATTTCATTATATTTAGACAGTTTTATATTCTGTTGTTCCTAGGGAGCAATGTCCTGCTGAGCCACTAGGGGGAGCGTAAGCAAGTCTTATGCATGTTGACAACACAGTTCAAAGGTTTTTCAAACGGATACCATTTTCTGTGATTGTAATTGTGACTCACCCCTCTGATGTATTCTGGTGATGTTTTCTGATGGAGCTCACCCTGGTATTGAGAAGGATGGATGGATGGTAACTTGAGGGGGACCACGTACTACTCAGGAAGGGAAGGGGGGAGGAGGTCTTCTCTCCGTCTAGCAGTCAGGTGGTTGAAGATGGTCTCGCTACTCGGGGGATGAAAAGGGGGGTGTGGAGGGATGCCCCTGGTGCTAGGGTTCCCGCGATAGGTCGCTGTAGAAGGAATAGGAGAGGTACTATACTGAAGCAGGGAGGACTGAGGGGAGAAAAAGCTCAAATGCTCGGCCACAGTTTCCTCTCTGGTGGCTCAGTACGCCTTGCGGGAGGGTACTACCATGGAGCTCGATTATCTGCCCTGGACCTGGTCGGGGTAAGGAAAGTCATCTCCTTGGGATTACATCTCGAGGGGAAAATTCAGCGGGCCTCAGACTAGCAGCAGCACCTGCGTGACACCCACATCAGGCTCCTCCCCTCTCCTAGCAAAAAGACGCGTACGGGATTTCTTGTAGATTGTAATTGTACTTAAATGTATTCAATCCGTGTCAAGCTGCAGCATGGGGGCAATCAAGGGGGGTGGATGTCACCAGTTTTTTAACCATAGCAGCCTACGCATGTGTACCAATAGGCACGTAAGGCGGGAGGCCTGATGGATTGAATCTTTTTAATGGCATCTACCGCAAAGCACAACTCTCTCGGCAAGTCAGCCAAAAATCGTGAGCTTGCTGAGCAGGCATATCTTTCAAAACCTGCTTCATCTGATCCTTTAGGGCTTGACAGATGCCTATAGCTGCCACTGCAGGCTGAGCTACCACACCGGCCGTAGCAAAGGACGTTTTTAAGAATGTTTCCAACCTTTTTGTCTGTTGGGTCTTTAACCACTTCAATACAGGGCACTTAAACCCCCTTCTTACCCAGACCAATTTTCAGCTTTCGTTGCTCTCACACTTTGAACGACAATTACTCAGTCATGCAACACTGTACCCAAATAAAATTTGCGTCCTTTTTTTCACACAAATAGAGCTTTCTTTTGGTGGTATTTAATCACTAGTGGGTTTTTTATTTTTTGTGCTATTAATAAAAAAAGGCCGTAAATTCTGTGAAAATTTGCCTTTTTCTTTGTTTCTGTCATAAAATTTAGCAAATTAGTAATTTTCCTTCATAAATTTTGGCCAAAATTTATACTGCTACATATCTTTGGTAAAAATAACCCAAATTAGTGTATATTATTTGGTCTTTGTGAAAGTTATAGAGTCTACAAACTATGGTGCCAATCCCTGAAAATTGATCAATCTGATCACACCTGAAGTACTGACGGCCTATCTAATTTCTTGAGATACTAACAAGTCAGAAAAGTACAAATACCCCCCAAATGACCTTTTTAGAAAGTAGACATTCCAAGGTATTAAGTAGCATGGTGAGTGTTTTTAAGGTGTAATTTTCCCCCACAATTCCTTGCAAAATTAAGATTTTTTATTTTATTTATTTTTTTACGAAATTGTCATATTAACTGGTTGTTTCTCTCACAGAGCATATGCATACAACAAATTACACCCAAAAATACATTCTACTACTCCTGAGTATGGGGATACCACATGTGTGAGACTTTTACACAGCTTGGCCACATACAAAGGCCTAACATTGAAGTAGCACCATCAGGCGTTCTAGGAGCATACATTACATATATAATTTCCTGGCAACCTATTATTTTTGAAGGCCCTTCATATTTCTAACACCGCATGTACATACCAAGAATTACAATCCAAAATAAATTATTTTGCGGAAAGGGTAAAAAAAAGTATTGCCTGTAGTGTCCACAGAAGAGAGCACTGGTCCAGGCAGCAGTCGGGGATGTGCTTAGCGACAGCAATAGTAATTATCCAGGCAGCAGGCAGGAATATTGTCTATGGTCAGCACAAGGATATTGTCAGCACAGCCAAAGCATTTGTCCATAGAAATTGTCCAGGCAGAGACAGCCAGCACAGCCATATTATTGGTCCTGGTTCACTGTTACCTGCAGACACTCATTATTATACTGCTCTCCAGCCCTTCGTAAACATACTGCCTCTTGCTACAGCTAATTATTTGCATAGTCCAGGTAGCAGGCAGTGGTGTGGTCCGTTCATGCGGCAGGCAAAGGCATGATGGCAGTAAGTCAGCAGCAGGCTGTGGGCGGCAATCGGGTAAGACCTGTGCACAGGGGTAGAGGCTTTGACCCACCCAAATCTCTATGAAGCCTCCGGACTCCAGACCCTGATACGGAAATTAAACCTGGAGAAAACGAAAAAAATTGTTTTCTCCATCCGGGAAAAACTATTCTGGAGCCCCTCACATATGCGAGACCCCTGTGTTCTACAGTAGCAGGGCAACATGTCAGTAAAAGCGGTAGGCAAAAGCATAGTCCATAAAACAGGCCAGGGTCAGTTCACATGCAAGCAGTCCAAACGGTAGGCAGAGGCATAATCACAAAACAGGCCAGGGTCAGTTTACGTGGAAGCACTCCAAACAGTAGGCAGAGGCATAGTCAAAAAGCAGGCCAGGATCAGTTCACATGGAAGGCAGTGGCATGGATTTTTGGGGAAGCATGGAAAATGGTCAGCACAGATTATGAAAATGGCGTGGAAATGGTTAAAAATATGGGCAAATATTTTAGGAATGTGTGATAAAATTCGAAGCATTCACCAATGCAAAGGCCAGATTGGGAGGGACACCGGGGACAATGGTAGCTGGTATCTTTTCGAAGTCCTCCTTTGCTGCACACGCGACCTCTTTTTTGCCGTCTTTGTCCTGCTTCGGATGGTGGGATGCTGTACGGGAAGTGCCGCTCATGAAGTCTGCTAACAGCATCAGAGCGAAGGTTTTCTGGGGGGGGGGGGGGGTTCTTTGTTGATAGATGAGGGACGTGACTAATTCTTCTGAGAATAGTAGGAAGGGGGCTTGGTTGTCTGTGGATTTGGTGTAGACTATGTAGGAATTATAAATGGCCAAATGGATGAGATAAATTGCTACCTTCTTGTACCAGAATCGGGACCTCCTAATGGACAAATAGGGCTGAATCATTTGGTCATTGAAATCCACCCCCCCCCCCCATGTAAAGATTATATTCCTGGACACGTGTCTGCTTTTCAATGGGACCTCGTCGTCTTCGCTGAACTACAACTGCAGTGTCATCATGAATGGTGAACATCATGTGCACGTCTCTGTTATCCTTCCACCTCAAGGCCAGCACTTTGTCGCACCTCAGTGTTGCTCTTTCCCCCCTTTGCAGCTTTTTGTTCACAATTGATTGTGGTAGCCCTTCCTATTTTTCCTGGAGGTTCCGCAGGCCAGGGTTTTTTCAATGTACAAGTGTCTGAAAAGGGGCAGGCTGGTATAAAAGTTGTCCAGGTATATATATCCTTTTTTTAGAAGTGGGTATGCTAGGTCCCATACAATTTTTCCAGCTGTGCCCATGTAGGCTGGGCACTCGGGGCTGGAGCTGGGAATCTCTTCCTTCATATATGCGGAACGCATAAAGATATCCCGTGGCTCTCTCACATAGCTTGTAAAATTTTACTCCATATTTGGCCTTTTTGCTAGGAATATCTTGTTTTATTCCTAGCCGGCCTGAAAAGGGTACCAGGGACTCATCCACACATATGTTTCTCGGGGACATAGAGTTCTGCAAATTGATTGGAAAGGAAATTTATCAGTGGGCGAAATTTATCAGTGGGCGAAGTTTATACAGCTTATCGGAATCTGGATGATTGCGGGGAGGGCACTGGGTATTGTCATTAAAATGAAAGAATCTCATTATCTCGGATCGGGACCTGGGCATTATGGCATACATGGGCATGTGGTAGATGGGTTTGATGGACCAATAGGCATGTCCTTGATTTTTAATTTTTTTTGTAAGCCCCATGTTTATGGCGAGGCCCATAAACAATTTTAACTCCTTCAAATCTCTCCACTTAAATGGACGGGCATAAGATGATTGTGGGTTGTTGGCAATATACTGCTGGGCATATAAGTTTGTCTGGTCCACAATGAACTGCAGAATAGTGTTGGGCAAAAAAAGATGAAAATAATCAATTTCTCTGAAATTTTGGGTGTTGGCCTGCACACCTGGCTGTGCTGTGAAAGGGGGAATAATTGGTGATCCCGAGTCGGAAGGCAGCCATGTTGGGTTGGCAAGACCATCTGGCATGTAGCGGCCCTGGCTCTTGGGGGATGTGACACTCCAGTAGTTGGGGGAGTTAAATTTCCTGTGCTGGTACTCCGGTGTGATGTGGCAGCACCGGTACTGGCCCTGGGCATTTGTTCGTGGGGCCTTTGGCTGGCGGCAGCACTGGTACTGGGCCTTTGTTCCTGGGGCCTATTGCTGGCGGCAGCGCTGGTACTGGGCCTGGGAATATAATCCTGGTTGCTGGCGGCTGCCTGGTTTCCAGAGTACCGTGCCCTTTTAGGAGGGACCCATTCTTCATCCGAATTGTTACTGTATTCGATCGGTTCAAATTCCGAATTTGATTCAGAATCAGAATTGGAATCTGATGAACTCCCCGGTGCTCTCATCAGTCATGGAGAGGATCTGGAATGCCTCCTCCATTGGTATAGACTCTTTTGGACATGGCTGTGTGGCGGGTAGCTGTGCGACAGGTGACAGATGGGTGGCAGGTGACGGTCACTGATAGGTGATGATGGTGTGACGGGAGATGGTCACTGATGGTTGACAGGCCACGGACGGTGACGGGTGATGGTCACAGATGGGTGACAGGCCACAGTCACTGATGGGTGATGGGTGACAGGCCACGGTCACTGATAGATGATGGGTGCACCGCTGATGGTCATTGATGGGTGACGGATGACAGAGCACGGTCACTGATGGGTGACGGGTGATGGGTGACCGGGCCCGGTCACTGATGGGTGACGGGGCCCGGTCACTGATGGGTGACGGGACACGGTCACTGATGGGTGACGGGACACGGTCACTGATGGGTGACGGGACACGGTCACTGATGGGTGACGGGACACGGTCACTGATGGGTGACGGGACACGGTCACTGAAGGGTGACGGGACACGGTCACTGACGGGTGACGGGACACGGTCACTGACGGGTGACGGGACACGGTCACTGACGGGTGACGGGACACGGTCACTGACGGGTGACGGGACACGGTCACTGACGGGTGACGGGACACGGTCACTGACGGGACACGGTCACTGACGGGTGACGGGACACGGTCACTGATGGGTGACGGGACACGGTCACTGACGGGTGACGGGACACGGTCACTGACGGGTGACGGGACACGGTCACTGACGGGTGACGGGACACGGTCACTGACGGGTGACGGGACACGGTCACTGACGGGTGACGGGACACGGTCACTGACGGGACACGGTCACTGACGGGTGACGGGACACGGTCACTGACGACTGATGGAAGACAGATGACAATTGGGGGGGGGGCGATGGGACAGGTGTGGTGTTGGTGCAGACACTACTGAACATAGATCTGTAACTCACTGCTCCTGGCTCTTCTCTCCTCACACTGGAAACGGTGTGTGAGGAGAGAAGAGCTGGCAACAGTTAGTTAAAGCTCTATGTTTACATTTAGTGATCAGGCTGTGAGTGGATCACAGCTGATCACATGGTACACAGCCCTGGCCAATAGCTGTGTACTATCATCGGTGACGAGCAGTGTTCCCGGGAACACGCTGCCACCGACGGACACGCACAGCGCGCATGCGCCGTGTCAAATGGGACATTACCATCCGTGATCAGCCGTGACTTCATCACGGCCGATCACATGGTAAACCGCACTTGCCGGCGGCTGTTCACTCCTGTCGGTGACAAGCGGTGTCTCGGTGACGCACCACTACCGACAGTACAGGGGTTCGCGCGCATTCCCTATTTTAAGGGCCGACGTCATATGACGTCCGGTCAGAACGAGAGAGTCTTCCGCCCGCTTTCATTTGACGGTGGGCGGTGGACAACTGGTTAAACATCTGCACGTTGTTAACTGGACAAGTCAGAGTTTTGTTCACACAGGAGATAGCAACATCAACTGTAGGAATACTCAATTTTTTGGTGAACTTTTCTTCCTCCTAAGAAATTTTCTGTTTTGTATCCCATGGAGGAAAAGGCTTATCTGGATGTTCCCAATCCTGATAAATGAGTCCTAACAAAGGATGAACAGGAAAGGAGTAATTAGTTTGAGGGGATTTTAAAGAGCCCAAAGATGAAACGGAGCTAGCTGCTGGTTCCGATGGGGGCAATTTAAATGCTGACCGAACCATTTCTGTCAGGGACTGTACGAACAATCTTTCAGCCTGTGAGGCAGAAAACAGTTCCTCCAAAGTAGACTCTTCCGAGGCAGAAATATCAGAGCGCCCCTCTACCTGGTCCCCTGAGGGTAGATCAACCTCCTCCTGGGACAATTGCTCTGCTGTAAGGAACTCTAAAGGGGGAGAGGGAGACCTGGCGCGCTTCCTCTCTGGCAGGGAGGATGTGATCAATGCTGCCAATCTCTGTTCCTGTCATGGATGTGCTACCTAAGGGTTAATAGTGCAGACTGATTTCAGTGATTGGCAACAGGCTGCCTTATTTAAACACCTCAGCAGCACTGTGTCTTCGCTGCCTGATCTGCAGTTTATACCTGTTCCAGTGTCTTCCTGTGATCTGATCTGTTTCCTGTGTTTGACCCGGCTTGTTTGACTACGATTGATCTCTGTTATCCTGATCCCGGCCTGCCTTGTAACCACGCTCAGCTCTATACTGCTTGATTTCCTGTTGCCGAACTTGCCTGCATCCTGAACATTCTCTGCCTGTCGTCTATACCTACATCTGATCGTCTGTTACCAAACCCGGCTTGTCTGACTACGTATTCAGTGTCTCCCCAGCCAGTGCACCTACCAGCCTGCTTCCTGTTCCCTGCTGCACCAGCTGAACTGACAAGACCCAAGACGAACCAGGCACCCATACACCGCCAGGCTCTTGCGGCCACTGTTGCAACATCGGTGACCCTTGAGCCGGGGTTGTACAAGAGGCCTTCCCACTGCAAGTCAGGCTCATCCGGCAGGTACGTAACAGTATCAGGCAGCCATGTCTGAGCCTACAAGTGGGAAGTCGGCCATGGATGACATCTGCCAGCACCTTGCAGCCCTTACCCAAGCAGTCAAATCTCTACAGGAGGGTTATACGCAACTGGAACAACGTGTACAGACTCTAGCTACACCAGCAAGCACTGCTGAGCCTTCTGCCTCAAGGACTGCCACTGCAGCAACCTCAGTGGTGATGCTGCCCCCTGAACCCAGAGTTCCAGCACCAGAGAGATTTTCAGGTGACCGGGGAAAATTTCGATCCTTCCGCAACGCATGTGAACTGTACTTCGCCCTGCAACCTCAAACTTTCTCCCTTGAAACCACCAAAGTAGGATTCATCATATCACTGCTTCAGGGTGAGCCCCAGTCCTGGGCTCATCGGATGTTGGAAAAGAACGATGTATTGTTACAGTCCATGTCCGCCTTCTTCGGCGCGATGGCCGAATTATACGACGACCCGCAACGAACCACCACAGCAGAGGCTGCCCTTCATGCACTCCAGCAAGGCTGCAGAACGGCCGAAGATTATGTTACAGACTTTAGACGCTGGAGTGCAGACACACAGTGGAATGACGCAGCCCTGCGACACCAGTTCCGCTTGGAGTTATCAGAAGGTCTGAAAGACGAATTGGCACGTGTCGGAGTCCCAAATACCCTGGAGGCCCTTATCACACTGGCCATTCAAATTGACCGTCGTCTCCGTGAGCGACGATCCGAAAGATCAGCCCAGCAGCCACGTCCAGTCTGGATGATGCCCCGGATCCCAGCTCCCACTCACTCCGCACATGTTAGCTTCACTCCAGTTCAGCCCGCTCCTGTTACTTCTGCCACCGAAGCACCGGAGCCTCTGCAAATCGGCCTAATACGCCCTTCTCTGTCTCCAGAGGAACGCCTGCACCGATGACAGAATAACCTCTGTCTGTACTGTGGGGAAGCGGGCCACTATGTACGTTCCTGTCCAACCAAGACACGTAAGTGGCGGATGATTTCTTCAGTTAAAAACTTTTCTTTACCTACCAATGCCACCAACCTAACCCTTCCCATCTCTTTTCAGCTGCTAGAAAGGGAAGTGGCAGTTACCGCGATCATTGATTCCGGGGCCTGCAGTTGCTTCATTGATCTAACCTTTGCAACACAACAACGCATCCCCTTGAGACCTAAAGCACAAGGACTTTCTGTTTTTCTAGCTGACGGGTCATGTATCAAGTCTGGACCTGTGACCCAAGAGACATTTCCCTTACCCGTGTTGGCTTCCTCCCAACATAAGGAAATCCTAAGCCTTGATGTCATCACCTCCCCGCTATTCCCTGTTATTCTGGGCCTACCCTGGCTGCAGGCGCATAATCCGCAAGTTGATTGGGCCACAGGGAGAATCAACTTCCACTCAGCCTATTGCCAGGAGCACTGCCTACCTAGGTCCCCAGCTTCTTCTACAACACTATTTTGTGTGGACTCTGAGTCTGAGGAGCGGCACGTCGTACCTGAACCCTACCATGAGTTCCTGGATGTCTTTAGTAAGCGAGGGGCTGACATTCTTCCCCCGCATTGGCCATACGACTGCCCAATTGAACTGCTTCCAGGGTCTGAAATCCCTTTCGGTAGAATCTTCCCCCTCGCTGAACGAGAACAGGAGGCACTAAAAGAGTATATCCAAGAAAACTTGAAAAAGGGGTTCATCCGACCATCTACCTCCCCAGCAGGAGCAGGAATATTTTTTGTTGAGAAAAAGGACCACTCCCTACGACCTTGTGTGGACTATCGGGAGCTCAACAAAATTAGTTAAAAACCGATATCCTCTCCCTCTAGTACCCGAACTATTTCAGAGATTAAGGTCGGCAACCATCTTCACCAAACTAGATCTACGGGGGGCCTACAATTTACTCTGCATCCGTCAAGGGGATGAGTGGAAGACGGCCTTTCGCACCCGATTTGGCCACTATGAATACCTAGTGATGCCCTTTGGACTATGCAATGCCCCGGCTACTTTCCAACACTTTGTCAATGATATATTCCGAGACTTCCTGGATATATTTTTGATTGTTTACCTAGATGACATCCTGATTTTTTCCATTTCTCTAGACTCTCATCGAGGTCATGTCAAAAGGGTGCTGAGCCGGCTCCGCCAACACGGACTATATGCTAAAGGTGAAAAATGAGAATTTGAACAAAGCAGCATCCAATTCCTGGGACTGATAATCTCACCTGAAGGGATCAAGATGGACTCTGAAAAGGTTTCTGCTATCTTAGACTGACCTGCACCTACTGACAAGAAGGGGGTGCAGCGCTTCGTAGGATTTGCCAACTTTTACAGGAGGTTCATTAAGGGCTTTTCCGCCATCATCACCCCTATCACACAGCTGACTAGACAGAACCTTCGCTTCCATTGGACACCCGAGGCACAAGCCGCATTTGAAACCTTGAAGAGACTGTTTACTTCAGCACCTGTTCTTGGTCACCCGGACCCGTCTCTGCCGTATACACTAGAAGTAGATGCATCTGAAGTCGCTATTGGAGCAGTCATCTCCCAACGCCAAGGCCCTAAGGATCTGATGCATGCAGTAGCCTTTTTCTCCCGCAGGCTCTCCCCAGCAGAGAGAAACTATGACGTTGGGGACCGAGAATTACTGGCCATTAAGGCGGCTTTAGAAGAGTGGAGATACCTCCTGGAGGGAGCAGCGCATCCCATATTGGTCTATACTGACCACAAAAATCTTGAGGACTGCTAAACGTCTAAAGCCACGTCAAGCACGTTGGGCCCTGTTCTTTTCCCGATTTGTGTTCCACATTACCTATCGGCCGGGCTCGAAGAATGTCAAACCAGATGCACTGTCTCGTATTTTCGATGACCCCAAGGAACCACCAGTAGCAGATACCATCTTGTCTGAAAATAACTTCTTACTTTTACAGGGCAACCTCCTCAACCGAATGAAGCAGGCTTCGACAGACGTTCCTAACCCTCCAGAGGTCACGCTGACACTCCGGGAAGGATTGCTGTTTAACGGAAGCAAGGTATTTGTGCCCGAATGTTTACGTATAACCATTTTGGGTCTTTCTCATGATCATCCCCTAGCAGGTCATTTTGGGGTCCACAAGACGCTTGATCTTCTGAAATGCACATTTTGGTGGCCGGACCTAGAAGAAACCTGTAAGAGGTATGTGAATTCCTGCACAATCTGCAACCGCAGCAAGGGTACAAAGAACCGAGCTTGGGGTCTACTTCGGCCACTGCCAGTCCCTGACAGACCATGGAAAATGATAGCCATGGATTTCATTGTGGAACTTCCCCCATCGGAAGGATGCACAGCCATCTTTGTGATAGTGGACCGACTGTCCAAAATGGCCCATTTCTTGCCTCTGAAGAGTACTCCCTCGGCCATGGAGACGGCTCAAGTATTTATCAGAGAGATTGTGAGGCTTCACGGAGTCCCTATGAACATTGTCTCCGATCGGGGGGTTCAGTTCACTTCCAGATTCTGGAAAACTCTGTGTGATGCCCTTAAAATTGAAAGATCCTTGTCCTCCGCCTACCATCCCCAGACCAATGGACAGACAGAGAGAACCAATCAGACATTGGAACAGTATATCCGATGCTTCACCACTTTTGTCCAGGATGGCTGGGTATCGCTGCTGCCACTGGCGGAGTTTGCCTACAATAATGCCACTCACTCTGCCACAGGTCAGTCACCCTTCTTTGCAAATTATGGTTTTCACCCATCCTTCTTGCCCGACTTTATTCCAGAGACCACAGTTCCTGCTGTCCAAGACACTGGATTTCCTAAACCGCAACAATAAGTTGCTTCAAGAAGCGGTTACCAAGGCACAAGCAGCAAGCAAGATGGCTTTTGACAGGAAAAGGAGGGGTGAACTGATTCTCCAGCTGGGAGACCAGGTATGGTTGTCTACTACGAATCTCAGGTTGGCATGTCCCTCAAAGCAACTGGCACCTAAATTTGTGGGACCATTCTCAGTCAAGAGGAAACTTAATGAGGTTGCTTATGAATTATCTTTACCTGATTCACTTAAGATACATCCTGTCTTCCATGTTTCTCTCTTGAAACCCGCAGTCCCTGACTCTTTTCCAGATAGAGTATCCAAGCCACCAGAACCTTTGACCATCAATGGCGAAGAGGCGTATGAGGTGGAGGCTATCATAGACTGTAGGAGAAGAAGAAATCAGGTACCGTACCTGGTTAAGTGGAAAGGTTATGGCCCGGAGGATAACTCTTGGGAGGTTGAACAGGATGTGCACGCCAGAGACCTTGTTAATGCCTTTTTTCGCAGAAATCCACAGAAGAGAGACCTGTTGGGCACCCGGAGGTTGCCCGTAAGGGGGGGCAATGTCATGGATCTGCCACCTAAGGGTTAATAGTGCAGACTGATTTCAGTGATTGGCAACAGGCTGCCTTATTTAAACACCTCAGCAGCACTGTCTTCGCTGCCTGATCTGCAGGTCATACCTTTTCCAGTGTCTTCCTGTGATCTGATCTGTTTCCTGTGTTTGACCCGGCTTGTTTGACTACGATTGATCTGTTATCCTGATCTTGGCCTGCCTTGTAACCACGCTCAGCTCTATACTGCTTGATTTCCTGTTGCCGAACTTGCCTGCATCCTGAACATTCTCTGCCTGTCGTCTATACCTACATCTGATCGTCTGTTACCAAACCCGGCTTGTCTGACTACGTATTCAGTGTCTCCCCAGCCAGTGCACCTACCAGCCTGCTTCCTGTTCCCTGCTGCACCAGCTGAACTGACAAGACCCAAGACGAACCAGGCACCCATACACCGCCAGGCTCTTGCGGCCACTGTTGCAACATCGGTGGCCCTTGAGCCGGGGTTGTACGAGATGCCTTCCCACTGCAAGTCAGGCTCATCCGGCAGGTACGTAACAGTTCCAATCCCCCCAGGGCTGAGGCAAAAACCTCTTCCGTCCCATATACAGTAGCAGGTGGGCTGAGGGCAGTCGCAGCACCCAACAACCCCAATGGCTCACCCCGGGCAACTACCTCCATTTCATTAGGGGAGGATGGAACAGCTGAAGCATGACCCAGATCCTCAGAGCCCGATGGTGAACCCTTTTGGCTTTTTAGGATTTTTGGTCCCATAACCCTTAGAAGGCATAGTCCCAAGCACAAAGCCAAGGTACTTCACAGCCAAATTGCATCCACTGCTGAGCTATAGACCAGTGTATAAGCTGCTATTAAAAGGATCAGCTTGATGCAGAGCTAATGTGTCCAGGAATGCCTGTGTACACTGCCTGTTTGTATGCCTTTTAAACACCTCAAGGTTTAAATAGTATTAAATAGTTTTTGCATAAAGTAAACTGCTGCACATTACAATGCCCACGCTCCTGTGTCCCTCCAACCGCCAGAGCGTCTCTAATGGACTGTCTTTAAAGCAGAGGATGCCCTGCACATGCGCAAACCAGCAAGAAGTACACGAAGCGTCACTACGCTAAGCCCCGCCCACCTCCGTCAACCACAGAGCACATCTCCGTCCGGATTCGTGCGCGTGCATGTCGTCCCTGTTGCCAGAGAGAGGAGGAGTTGAGCCACCGAGGAACTCCGTGAGCCGCCGCGGACTCTGACTCTGACAGCGACGTTGTAGTGGGCAAGGCAAGTGAACCAAGTACAAATGCCTAAGAACCGTTTCAGGAACTGTTTTTGCGCAAAATATCCTACTTGCAGCTGGTATATTCCCTGTTCCAGGTAGAACCACTTAACAGCCATTAAGAGGTATAGCTCCTTCCAGTGGTACATATAAGCATTACAGCAGATGACCACACCAAATCACAGGAAGTACATATTTCCCTGAAGAACCAAGTTCACCAGGGACCTTCACTTACCTTTCCTCGCCGCAGGGCTCTGTCAGGAACAGATAACCCAACCTTCACCCATCACGGCGGGTAAAGTCACAAGACCTTCAGGGACCGGGGTCCATGGCTAGGATCACCACTCCCCTGGACCTGTACCGCACCCTGGCAGAAACTTTTGGTATTGGGTCTGACCAAAGTACTGGAACCCAGGATCCAGCCCCCCTAGGAAAGGCATTGCAGGCAAAACCCTGTTCTTCCAACCGAGGCCCGGGTACCAACTACTTTGGCCATGCAGGCACTTTGGAAGGGTCCGGTATGTAGCTTGCTTGGCCCGAAGACCTTTAGCGAAGCTTCTTGTAAGGAAAACATCTTCACCGTGACCACCACCTTAGACACTGGCAAAAAAATTGAGGTACTCCCGGTATGGGAAGCGTTATATAGGGGAGGGGACTTCCTGTCTTGGGTGTGCCAGTGTCCATCACCTCTAGGCTCTATAACCCACATAGTAATTACTATGCCGCTCTGTGTCCCGTGATGTACGAGAAAGGAAAATCATTACATGAAGTTATATGCATTTAGAAATGTCCTCTAAACGCAATATAAATGCAAGTATTAGCAGAGTGGCTAAGTGGTTAGCACTTCTGCCTAGCAGCACTAGGGTCATCGGTTTAAATCCCAGCCACAATGCTACTTGCCTAGAGTTTGTATGTTCTCCCTGTGCCTGCATGGGTTTCCTCCCACACTCAGAAGACATGCTGGTAGACTAATTGGCTCCTGTCTAAATTGGCCCTAGTAGGTGTATGTATGATTGTGAGTTGGGGACCTTATATTGTAAGCTCTTTGAGGGCAGGGACTGATGTGAATGTACAATATACAGTGGATATAAAAAGTCTACACACCCCTGTTGAAATGTCAGGTTTCTGTTATGTAAAAAAAATTAGATAACAGTAAATCATTTTAGAACTTTTTCCACCTTTTTTAATGTTGCCTATATACTGTACAACTCAGTTGAAAAACAAACTGAAATCTTTTAGAGGGGGGGGGGGGGGTGTAAGTAAAAATAAAATAATGTGGTTGCATAAGCGTGCACACCCTTTTATAACTGGGGATGTAGCTGTGTTCAGAATTAAGCAATTACAATAAAACTCATGTTAAATAGGAGTCAGTACACACCTGTCATCATTTTAAAGTCCCTCTGATTAACCCCAAATAAAGTTTTTAGCTGTTCTAGTAGGTCTTTCCTGACATTTTCTTAGTCGCATCCTACAGCAAAAGCCATGGTCCACAGAGAGCTTCCAAATCATCAAGGGATCTCATTGTTAAAAGTTATCAGTCAGGAGAAGGGTACAAAAGAATTTCCAAGGCATTAGATATACCATGGAACACAGTGAAGACAGTCATTAGGTGGAGAAAGTATGGCACAACAGTGACATTACCAAGAACTCGGACGTCCCTCCAAAATTGATGAAAAGATGAGAGGAAAACTGGTCAGGGAGGCAATGGATGGAACAGGGGCCTTAGTCAAGGTAGATGGAATTATGAACAGTTCCAAATACCAGTCAATATTGGCACAAAATCTACAGGCTTCTGTCAGAATGCTGAACATGAAGAGGAACTTCATCTTTCAGCATGTCAACGACCCAAAGCATACATCCAAATCAACGAAGGAATGGCTTCACCGGAAGTAGCTTAAAGTTTTGGAATGGCCCAGCCAGAGCCCAGACCTGAATCCCATTGAAAATCTGTGGGGTGAAGAAGGCTGTGCAAAGGAGATGCCCTCGCAATCTGACATATATGGTTTGTGTTTTTGCAAAGAAGAGTGGGCAAATATTGCCAAGTCAAGGTGTGCCATGCTGATAGACTCCTACAAAAAAAAGACTGAGTGTTGTAATAAAATCAAAAGGTGCTTCAACAAAGTATTAGTTCAGGCACTTCAATACCAGGCACTTTCGCCCCTTCCTGCCCAGGACAATTTTCAGCTTTTAGCGCTGTTGCACTTTGAATGACAATTGCGCGTCCTGTAACACTGTGCCCAAACTAAATTTTTTTTATCATTCTTCCCACAAATAGAGATTTCTTTTGGAGGTATTTGATCACCTCTGGGGTTTTTATTTTTTACTAAAAAAGACCGAAATTCTTGAAAAAATATGTTTTTCTTAGTTTCTGTTATAAATTTTTGTTTTCTCCTTCACTATCGGGGGCTGATGAGGTGGCACTGACGAAGAGGCACTGATATGTAGAATCGATGGGCACTGATGGACGGCACTGATATGTGGCACTAACAGGTGGCATTGATGAGCACTGATGATGAGGTACTGACAGTTTTTACTGCTGGGCATTGATTGGCACTGTGGTGGGCTCTGGCACTGTGGTGGGCACAGATTTTTTTTTTTTTTAAGGGGGCACTGACTGAAAACTGTTGAGCACTGATTGGCAGGTGATGGGCACATCTGATGGGGGCTGTGCTGATAATCAATGTGCTGATTATGAGCGCAGAACCCCCCCCCTCTGACAGGGAGAGCCGCCGATCGGCTCTCCCTATCAGCGCGAACCGAGGAATGCCATTTACTAGCACTTCCTGGTTCACGCGATGATCAGCTGTTATTGGTCACAGCTGATCACGTGGTAAGAAGCCCCTGTCAGAGGCTCCTCGCCAAGAAATGCGCTGCATTCACAATCGCCGCACTGCGCGCAGGCATGTTATCCTGCTGGATGTCATATGATGCCCAGTCAGGATAACTGAGCCACTTCCCAGCTGTCAATCTGCTATAGTGTAGGACCACAGACTCCAGGGGGCCTTGGCGTGGCTCTGTGGCTCACGCATGCGTTTGCAAATGCGTGCGGACAAACCCCTGTTTTTAACGCATACTGTTAGACAGGTTAATTGGTTGTCAGCGAGCTGGTCGGTAAGTAGGCTTGGTTTTTCCCTGGGCATTCCCCAGGCCATGTTGTTATCTGCTTTAGCCTTCCAATGCTACTTACCGTGATAGCCAGCTATAGATGGGGGCGGTGGACATGTTTTTGTTTTCACCTATGGTGCTTGTATTGGTCCAGCAGTGCACCAACACCTTTGCTGCCATTGTGCTACGCTGGGTGTTTGGTGTGCTCCTGTACCTTTAAGGAGGGGTGGCTCCCCTTCAGTCCACCTGCCCTCATCTAACCATCAGAATGCATGTGCCTCCATTGTGGGGACACTCAATGTTAGTGTAGGACCACAGACTCCAGGGGGCCTTGGCGTGGCTCTGTGGCTCACGCATGCGTTTGCAAATGCGTGCGGACAAACCCCTGTTTTTAACGCATACTGTTAGACAGGTTAATTGGTTGTCAGCGAGCTGGTCGGTAAGTAGGCTTGGTTTTTCCCTGGGCATTTCCCAGGCCATGTTGTTATCAATCTGCTATAGGCCGGGCGTGAAGTGGTTAAGGGTGTGCACACTTATGCAACCGTATTATTTTATTTCTTTTTAATTTTCTTTATTGATTTTTAATAGATTTACAAAAACAGAGCCTTGGGGCATACCCCGGCTCAAAAAGTACCACGTGAATCGGTACCTAATAACACGTTATCTGCCTAAACAGTGCTGTTGGCGACAGAAAAATCTAACAAAAAACAAACAAAGATGCTAACAACAAAACATCACTGCTCAGCCACTCCATTTGGAGAAATTATGAAAGGAGAATGTGCTACTCGTCTTCGATAGAGGTGAGGTTTCCCAAGAGGGAACTTTGGTACTAGGCCTAGAATACCAAGGGTTCAACTATATGGGTGTCAGGAGGGTGTTAGCACGGAAGGGGTAGTTAATGTGTATCAGATAAACCGTCTATTCTTGAGCAGCTTTAGTGGAGACAAAGTCAAGCCATAATTTCCACACTTTGTTGAATTTAGCAATACACCCACGGGAGTCATATGTGGCTTTATATAATGGTATTGTAGAATTGACCAAGGCTTTCCAAGAGTTCAGAGAGGGCGCATCTGATTGTTTCCATTTTAGTAATATTGCTTTACGGGCGTAAAAGAGCAGAAATCCTATGAGGGTCTTAGTTGCTGTGCGGTGGGCTAAAGAGCCCACCAGGCCCAGCAAGCAGACTGGTACAGTCTGTGGGATTGTTAACAGCGAGGTTATAAATTGCATCATCTCTACCCAGAAAGAGTGCACTTTGGGACAAGACCACAACATATGACAGAAACCGGCCTTTAGAGTACCACATTTCCAACAGCTAAGATGGGCCCCAGGATAAATTTTGTTCAGCCGTTGGGGTGTTAAAGCGGATCTCCCGCGGCTATTTTTTTTTTTGTCATTAAATTTATGGCTTCTTAAGAGTACTCACTGTTCTGCTGTTTTAAGTCATCCGCTGTCCGCAGAAGATAGAGACAGGAAGCAGAGTGACAGATGCAGATTACAAAGGTACTGTCACAAAAAAAAAAAAACTTCATTTTTTTACTGTATTCGAGTCTATTTGATTCAGCTAATGTATTGAAATGGGGTGGAACTCCGCTTTAAATACCACCCGATGTAGAATCCTGAATTAAATTAAGCGATCCTTTACTGCCACTAATTGGAGAAAATGGCATTCCCACATATCCTACCAATCCTCTGTGTCTAGTTCAGGAAAGTCCACCCTCCATTTAGCTTGGAGAGTTTCAAGCCCAAAATGCATTTATGGTAGTAGAGCCTTATATATGGTGGATAGGGGTTTTACCAGCTCATCGTTCCGGAGGAGGGATTCTAGAGGGGAGTGAAGGAGTAATAATGGTTGAGACCCAAATTGGGAAGAGAAGGCGTGTCAGAGCTTCAGATATCTAAAGAAGTAACAATTGGGTAAGTCATGGTTCTGTTTGAGAGTGTTAAATGGCAGGATGGCCCACTCATCACATATATGGTCAAGTACCTTAATGCCCCTTGTTGTCCATAAGCTCGGATCAGGTATAGTATGGAACTCCGCGAGGAGCGGGTTGAGCCACAAGGGGGTATCCAGGGACCATCTGTTTGGTTCTGCTTTATGTTTACAAATTTGCAACTGCCACACCTTTTTGTCACTGATTTCATAGAGTGTGTGAGTCACAGGTGCCCGGGAACCTCTGTATAGTGCATTTCTCAGTGATTCAAAGGACCCCAGTGATTCAATCTCCAGCACCACTGAGGCGTTTGTATCATCAGAGATCACGCAATTATGTGCGTGGACAAGTAGGGCTGCAAATAAATATTTTTGGAGATCCGGACAGGCCAGACCCCCCTCCGTCCAGGGTCTACGGAGGATAGACTTGCTAAACCTGGGGGTTTTAGACTTCCATAGGAATGAAGAGATGATGGCATCGATTTGTGTAAAAAAAAAAAAAAATTGGGTATCCATACTGGAGTGTGCCTGATGACATATAGAAAAATAGGAAGGCACTTCATTTTGAATAGGTTTATTCTGCCTATAAGAGACAGGGGCAGATTGTCCCAAGCTCTTAATTTGGATTTAAGGGCTGATAATAGGGGAGTGAGGTTCAAGGCAATAAAGTCTGTCACATTGGGGGTGATGTTGATCCCCAGGTAACGGATTGTCGAGGCCCAGGACAGAGGTAATGAGGGGTCCGCTGCCCGGTCAGTCGCTGAATCGATAGGTAGGAGTTGGAATTTTTTCCAGTTGACTTTCAGTCAAGATAAAATTGTAAAATGGGAAAAAATATTAAGAGCCTCTCGGAGGGAGGGCCCAGGGTCGTTAAGAAAAAGCACTAAGTCATCAGTGTATATAGCCAATTTTTCAATGATGGAGCCCACCTGTATGCCTACCACAGCATTAGAGTATCGGATGGCAGTGGCTAGGGGCTCCATCACCAGGGCGAACAAAAAAGGGGAAAGTGGGCATCCCTGCCTAGTTCCCCGTTGTATCTGGAACTGTTCTGAAAACATGCCCCCTAGTTTAATTTGTGCTGTTGGGGATTTATACAAGATGGTAATCCATTTACAAAAGGTGGGGCCGAATCCAAAGGCTTGTAGTACTATAAGCATGTAATCCCAAATGACGGTGTCAAAAGCCTTCTCCACATCCAAGGACACCCAGACCCTAGTCTGGGAGGAGGTTGGGGGAAGTTACAGATGTGTCAACACTCGTCTCAAATTTATGTCTGTGGATTTTCCAGGCATAAACCCAGTCTGGTCTATGGTTAAAGTACTGCCCTCCCTTGTCAACAATCTAGCAGCGAGAATCTTGGCCAGGATTTTTAAGTCATAATTTAGAAGTGAAATAGGCCTATATGAGGCACAAAGGCTCGGGTCCTTCCCAGGTTTGGGAATGAGAACAATGTGGGCCTGGTACAAGTTAGGCGGGAGAGACCCATTCTCCTAGACATTGTGTGTGTGTGTGTGTGTGTGTGTGTGTGTGTGTGTAGAGGGATTGTAGTCTGGGGGCCAACCTCTTTGCGTACATCCTATACCAGTCTCCCGGTAGACCGTCTGGCCCTGGCGTCTTAGCAGGGGGAAGGGATGAAATCGCTGTCTCAATCTCCAGAGTGGAGATCTGGGCATCCAGAACCTCCACATCTTCCCGCTCTAGAGAGGGAAGGGAGAGATTCCGGATTTCCTCTGCCATGAGTTCAGTGTAGAGAGGCTGAGATTGGCTATACAGTTCCCTGAAGTAGTTCCCAAATTCCTGAAGTATGGCTTTCGTGCCCACAATTGTCTCCCCCGTCAGGTGTATGCAATGCAGTTCAGATACTACCGTCTGGTAGCATGGGTCAGCGACAAGATTAGCTAATTCTAACAGCTAATAAATTAACATCGTTTGTGAAAGTGATATAGTGGAGGTTTACCTCTCTTCTCGCCTGTGCCAATGGCAGAAAGGCCTCCGGAGAGGGGTTACGGGCAAAGCAGTCGGCCACAACTTTAAGACGGTGCAACTGAAGCGAAGTCAAGAATTTATAGTCAGCCCTTGCCGCTTTAATGGCGGAAATGTAGTAACCCCTCGTGGTCGCTTTTGAAAGCTTCCCATACCATTTCTACAGAAGCCGTATCCTCATTGGCAGGCCAGTAGGAGTCTAATAGTGGAGTAACAGCGTCTGCGACTTTTTCATGTTGGATCCACCGTGGAGCCAATCTCCAGGTGCCTGGGTCACTCCTTTCGCCTGTATTGAGACTTCTCTCCAAAGGGGAATGATATGATGGCCCCATCAGGAGATAGGAGGTCTCAGATAACTTTGAGAGGACAGAAGCGCTGCCAAATGCCAGGTCAATCCTTGAGCTCGATTTATGAGAGGAGGACAAATGTGAAAAGGCCCTGGCAGAAGCGTGCCTCCATCTCCAAAGTTCAGTTAGGGCGAAAGTGTCAGCCCAGTGCCTGAGTTCCGGGCTCCCCTTTCGTTGTGTGTTAGAGGAATCAAGAATAGCATCTAGAATAGAATTAAAGTCCCCTCCAATTAATACATGAGCAGATTGGAAGGGTGCAAGTTTTTCATACAGAGTATACAGTATGGAGAAGTCTACAGGGAGGGGGTAAATAGACATTCACCAATGCCCACAAAACTGCACGTATTTCCAGCAATAAAATTATATACCTTCCTCCAGGGTCTGTAATGACCCTCACAACCTTTCAGGAAAGTGACTTGTTAATGAGTATCGCTACCCCTCGGGCATACGTGGAGTAGGTAGCGTGAAAAGCTTGCCTGACCCATGCCCTGCGCAAGGTGAGGACTTTGCTGCCAGTCAAATGTGTTTCCTGGAGAAACAATATATGGGGTTTGTGCGTGTTGAGTTATTTAAACAATAAGGACCGTTTGAATTTGTTATTTCTTTATGGAAGGGGTGCCCGGCTTTGAAAAATCAGTGCTCCCCGACTGTAGGTCCCCCGGACAAGAAACTTTGCAAACCTGTAGAAGAAGAGTGGGACTATATGTGTGCCAAGTTTGGGGTCCAGAGGACCTACTACCGGGCAGTACTGGGTCCCCAAATTCACCAGAGAAATTACCGTTTAACATGGGAGTCTATAGAAGGGGTGCCCGGGTTTAAAAAATCGGTGCTCCCCGACCGTAGGTCCCCCGGACAAGAAACTTTGCACACTCATAGAGGAAGAGTGGGGCTACATGTGTGCCAAGTTTGGGGTCCAGGGGACCTACGGTCAGCCAGTACCGGCTCCCCAAAGTCCGGGAGATCAGGCGCAAAAAGGTGACTCGAGTATAAGCCGAGGGGGGCACTTTCTGCACAAAAAATTGTGCTCAAAAACTCGGCTTATACTCGAGTATATACGGTATCTCCTCTGTACAGTTGGTTTTGCACAGAGCAGCCTGGATCCTCCTCTTCTCTGGTCCCTCTTCGCGGCTCCTGGCCCCTTCCTCTTGTCAAGTGCCCCCAGAGAAAGCAGCTTGCTATTGGGACACCTGAGCTGACTCACAGCTCCACGTGTCCATTCTGACACCACCTGTCCTGCCCCCTCTCTCCCCTGATTGGCTAACTGACTTTGACAGCCGCGGGATCGCTGCTGGCCAATCAGGGAGCCAGCAGGCACGGGAGCAGAGAGATGACATCATCTCCCGGCGCCCACCCTGCATCCTTTCAGTTCCGCCCTCACTGTGCAGGCAGCCGTGGGCAGCACAGAGATTACATCATCTCTCTGCTGTCTGACTTTGGGACAGAGCACCTTAGCAGGAAAGTGACACAGCAGGTGACAATTTGCAACGTATGGCAAGTGACAATCTGCATCTGGTGGCAGGTGACGTGGCAAGTGACAATCTGCATCTGGTGGCAGGTGACGTGGCAAGTGACAATCCGCATCTGGTGGCAAGTGACAATCCGCATCTGGTGGCAAGTGACAATCCGCATCTGGTGGCAAGTGACAATCCGCATCTGGTGGCAGGTGACGTGGCAAGTGACAATCCGCATCTGGTGGCAAGTGACAATCCGCATCTGGTGGCAAGTGACAATCCGCATCTGGTGGCAAGTGACAATCCGCATCTGGTGGCAAGTGACAATCCGCATCTGGTGGCAAGTGACAATCCGCATCTGGTGGCAGGTGACGTGGCAAGTGACAATCCGCATCTGGTGGCAAGTGACAATCCGCATCTGGTGGCAAGTGACAATCCGCATCTGGTGGCAGGTGACGTGGCAAGTGACAATATGCATCTGGTGGCAGGTGACGTGGCAAGTGACAATCTGCAACGTGTGGCAAGTGACAATCTGCAACGTGTGACAATCTGCAACGTGTGGCAAGTGACAATCCACATTTGGTGGCAGGCAATGTGGCAAGTGACACACTCTGGGCTCCCATTGATTCGAACAGTAGTAGCTGGGCTTTGCTTCGCAATCTCCTAGCAACATCCTGGGAGTTTTCAGTCGGGCTTTATGAATTATGTAATTGGCCTGCACATATAGCAAGGGCATTATTCAACTTCAGTCAAAGCTGCAGAGTTTGTTTTATTATACAGATGCCCCTTATCTGCATAGGCAGTTTTCTGGTTTAATTTGAACTAACCCTTTCTTAACCATATTACTTATGGGCTTATCTTTAAGTTGACTTGTTTACCTCCCAGCCTGTTGGGTTTTTGCCAAAAGATCAGTGCCACCAGCTATAGTCTGCAGCACTGATCATTGTATTCGGAGGCCCCCCACCCCCTCCTCATTCTGAGTTTCCTCCTGCCCCTGAAGATCCACCTATCAGTTGTTATGCAATTCATTTTTTTATTTTTAACCGCTTGAGTCCACACTTCTTTTTCTCCCTAATATCCCTTGCGTCTTAGTTTTATTTTGGTGATGTCTCAGTTATACTACATTTATTTTTCCCAACAAAATATTTAACATTTTCCACACTCCCTTTATTTATCACAAAATATAAACAACAAAGTCTACTGATTAACCACTTCCCGCTAGACCTATTGCAGAATGACGGCCGGATGGTGGTTCCGTTATCCTGACCAGATGTCATATGACATCTTTCAGGATAACCCCTAGTGTGCGCCCGTGGCGTGTGTCCCTCGGACACAGCGCTTCCCCGATCACGGTAAACAGCCAATGAAATTGGCTGTTTACCACGTGATCGGCTGTGTCAAATCACAGCCAGTCATATTAATACAGAGAATCGGAGACGCACCTAAAGCATACACCACAGAGATCGGGACAGTGCATGTCCCTCAGACACAGCACTTCCCCAATCAGGGCAAACGACCAATTTCACGTGTCCAATTTTTAACGTGACCGGCTGTGTCCAATCACAGCCGGTCACAAATAAATGTAAACACAGGAGAGCGGTTACTATCTGATCCCTGCTCCTTTCCTCACACACCGATCGTCAGTTCTGAGAGTCCATCTGGATCTGTCACAGCCCATCTGTCACATAGGATTGCCACGAGTACCGCCATCGGGACCACCACACAGGCTCGCCACTAGTACCGCCATCGGTACTGCCACTGGTACCGCCACACGGGCTCGCCATTGGTACTGCCACACAGGCCCGCCGCTAATGCTGCCATTGGTATATCCACACAGGCCTGCCACTAGTACAGCCACATAGGCCCTCCGCGAATACTGCCATTGGTATATACACACAGGCCCCCCACTAGTACCGCCACACAGGCCCACCACTAATACCGCCATCAGTTGTATCTACACAGGCCCACCACTAGTACCACCACAAAGACCCTCCACCAGCAGTATTGTCACATAGGCCCGCCAATAAAATAAGTACCGCCATCATGTCTCAAAGAATTTACACACCTGAGGAAGCATATGCCAATACTTACCATGTCGAAGGATGAGAGCAGCAGGGAGCTCTTATCTGATTCTGGTTCGGAATACGAGCCAGTAGAGGGTAGTGCATCGGAGTCTGAATCAGAGGAAGATACCGTCCAACCTAAAAGAATGAGATCAGGACCAAGATGAGAAGGCCTGCCTACCACCAGCAGCGCCATACCCCAAGAAAAGGAGCCCAGTACCAGGAATGGAATTAAACGCCCAACCCGAAGAATCCAGTCCTACTTTCCAGATGTCCTGGCAAACCCCTTATGGTTGCCTGCCAGCTCAGAGTCCGCTATAATCCCCCTTTCGCCGCACAGCCAGGTGTGCAGCCCAATGCTACAAATTTTTCAGAATTGGATTATTTTTATTTATTTTTATCACAACATTTGTTGCAGAATATGGTGGACCAAACCAATCTGTATGCAGAGCAATTTATTGCTGCCAATCCCAATTCATGCTATGCCCGCATGTTCCAGTGGCGAAGTATAACACTGAACAAATTTTAAATTGTTTTTGGGCCTTATGTTCAATATGGGGCTTACAAAGAACAAACATGCCTACTGGTCCACCAACCCCATCCACCACATGCTGATATATTCTGCTGTCATGTACAGGCAGGGGCCGATCCAGGGGGGGGGGCAACGGGGCAATTGCCCCCTCCGAGAATGCAGGTGAGAGCGGGCAGCTCCGAGTCCGCGGGCGAGATAGCGAGCGCTCGGTGGGTGAGAGAGGGAGGGGGGTAGCTGGGCGGCTCGGTGTGTGAGCGCTGCTGGCCAATCAGGGAGCCGGCAGGCACGGGAGCAGAGAGATGACATCATCTCCCGGCGCCCGCCCTGCATCCTTACAGTTCTGCCCTCACTGTGCAGGCAGCCGTGGGCAGCACAGAGATTACATCATCTCTCTGCTGCCTGACTTTGGGACAGAGCACCTTAGCAGGAAAGTGACTCAGCAGGTGACAATTTGCAACGTATGGCAAATGACAATCCGCATCTGGTGGCAGGTGACGTGGCAAGTGACAATCTGCATCTGGTGGCAGGTGATCTGGCAAGTGACAATCTGCAACGTGTGGCAAGTGACAATCCGCAACGTGTGACGTGACAAGTGACAATCCACATTTGGTGGCAAGTGACACACTCGGGGCTCCCATTGATTCTGCATTATGGTGAGTTGAACTATTTCTTTTTATATTACAATGTAATAATAGAAATAATGCGCTTCAATCATCCTGAGACCATAATAACCATGGTGCCGTGATGATTGAAGCGCCAATACCAGCCATTTCCCCGATAAATTGCCCCCCAAAAAACGTATTTTCTGGCAGTGCCCCTCCCAAGACTAGACTCTGGATCCGCCCCTGTGTCCAGGACACGCAACGACATGATTATGCGTTTCCTACACTTTAACGTCAATTTGCAGTGACCTCCCCGAGATCACCCCAAAAATTCTGTTTAACTACTAAGACTGTGAACCTGTTCCAGGCTTTGGAATTTATAGTGTTTGTCCTTTCTTGGACCTTGACAAAATTGAACCACTTCCAGAGGACAGCCCAAGTCCTCCAATCATTCCCTCTAAATTTCCAGTCAATCCTAGGACAGGTATTCTGGAAACGCTAGCAGCTGAAGTGCTTGGTCCTGACTAGGTTCCATGGCTAGGGTAAACGTAAAGCCGGGTACACACGGGCTGAAAGACGGGAGACATTGCCCGGTTAAAAAAATAAATATAACAGCCGACATTCGGCCCGTGTGTATGTTGATCTGTTCTTCAGAAGCTGGCCAGGCATGCTGGAAAACCAGCGTCCGACCAACTCCTGTTCAGCGCTCTCAGCTAATTGCACTGATCGGAGTGTACTGGCGGGGGGTCCTTCCCCCTGTCAGAACACAACAGCTCAGCGCGTGGGGGGGGGGGGGGGGGGCGGAAATCACTGGACTAACCTTGCATGGCTAGTACAACTGCTCTGACCGGAGCTGTCAGATGGTGAACTTGAGAGTCTGGGTCCCAACTGTATTGCGCTTGCCATGAAGTCCTGCTTTCACTGGCTTATAAGCGCCTTTCGACAAGAAGCTCTCAGATATCCGTCAATTCATTGATCGAGGATACAGCCAACGGAAACTGAGTCTTCCCTGGGAAGAACACTCCTGACAAAATGCATAATGTTAGCGGCCATACCTTTGCAGTAGGTTGCGGTGCTGTAAAGTGTGTTAACAACGCATGTTAAGTGCGTTAGCACGGTGAAGTGCCATTCTTTTGACCAGAAAATCTGCTTTTCCCTCTGGGGTAGGGTATAATTTTTCCGCTGCTTACTTATGTAAAACTTGAGCTAATATCGTGTAACATAAAAAATTAGAACTACCACCATTTTATTTTCCAGGATTTCTGCTTTCAGAAAATATTTTGTGTTTGGGGGTACACGTGATATCGCCGAATGTGTTTTGGGGTGTAATTCTAAGTATGCCCATGCTGCTTGTGACAAAATGTATTAAATTGCCAACTTTGTGTTTAACCACTTGCTTACTGGGCACATATTCCCCCTTCCTGCCCAGGCGAAATTTCTGCTTTCTGCACTGTCACGCTTTGAATGACAATTGCGCAGTCGTGCGACGTGGCTCCCAAACAAAATTGACGTCCCTTTTTTTGCCACAAATAGAGCTTTCTTATGGTGGTATTTGATCACCTCTGCGGTTTTTATTTTTTGCGCTATAAACAAAAAAAGAGCAACAATTTTGAAAAAAAAGCAATATTTTTTGATTTTTGCTATAATAAATATCCCAATTTAAAAAAAAAAAAAAAAAAATTTTCCTCCGTTTAGGCTGATACGTATTCTTCTACATATTTTTGGTAAAAAAAAAACGCAATCTGCGTTCATTGATTGGTTTGCGCAAAAGTTATAGCGTTTACAAAATAGGGGATAGTTTTATGGCATTTTTTTATAAAAAAATTCTTTACTAGTAATGGCGGCGATCAGTGATTTTTTTTGTGACTGCGACATTATGGCAGACACATTTGACACTATTTTGGGACCATACACATTTATACAGCGATTTATACATTTGACACACAGAGATCCACGTTCTTGTCTGTGTACCGGCCGATCGCGGCCGCCAGGCATGCGCATCGGCATCACAGTGACGCGCCAAGAGCTCACGCGCCCCCCAGTGGCCGGAGGAGCGGAGGCCATAAAAAGACGGCCTCCCGGCATTGTAGAGCCACCTTGAGGCCATACATAGTCGTACGGCGGGTGCGAGGTGGTTAAAATAAATTTCTCATCGTCCATGGACCGACGCAGCTCTCATACTGATTACATGTGGGTATATGTCCCTGCTCGCAGGAGAAGACCTAGGCAGAATGTTAGAGGTTAAAACATTCTAGAACAAGCCAGAGCTGAACAGCCCCGCCCAGGGGGGCGGTCCCTCCGGACATTACCCTTCCACCTGCAGCTAATCAGCCTCAGTTCTTTTCTGCCTAGCAGAAGGAGAAGATATGGCTCTCTCAGGAGCCAGTCTCCTGGAAGATTTTACTTTTAAATTTTATTCCTTTGGGAATTTTATTATTTTATTTTTGAGACCTTCAATCAACTGTCGGCTGGGCAACAGGTTGGGTACAATGGTATCCTCGTAGTCTTCCCTGTCCGACCATCGAGCGTGCTGATCCTCGCCTTGTGTGCGTGAGACTCAGTTCACGACATACCCCATGGCTCCAGGGGTGGCCGGGTTGCTTTCATGCTCCCGCGGTCCTCTCAAGATCGAGCAGTAACTACTGTATCTTTCACGGTGGACCGGGCCGACAGCTACGCAGTACGACTCTGTGATAGGTCTGTCAGAAACAAGCCAGTGGGTCCCTCTATTGGCACCGGGGGTATTCTCCAAGGTGCTTGCGGGACGGGTAAGTAGTCTCTCCTGCTGCAAGGTGAGTACATGCTGGCTGTGTTTCTGTGTGTGGGGGGTTCTCCCTGTCTCCCCCCTGTTATGCTGCTCTCTGCACCCTGTTGTGCTGTTGTGCTGTGTGGGGATGCTTGGGGGGTCACTCTGCCCTGGGGGGGCCGCTCCATGACTGTTATTTTGCTTGGGAAGTGTTCTGGGGGACTGGCTGTGTTTTTTCTGTGCGCCATTGGCGCGGTGTTTTATTTTTAAAAAAGTGCGCCATTGGCGGCCATTTTGCTGGGGCCTAATACGCAGTTATACTGGTGCCCGGCGGCCATTTTGTTGTAGCCACAGCACTTTTTTGGTTTCGTTTTTGGCCTCTAGCAGCGCTGCTGAACGGCGCGAAATGCACACATCCTCACAGATTCTTCACCTCAGGCTGCACCCGCACTACAGCGCGACTCATACAGCGCTACAGCGCGACTCATACAGCGCGGCTCATACAGCGATACCGAGCGGTCCCGAGGGGTGGTGAGTACTCCAGGTATCCCCTCCTCAGCCCCAGCACGGCATGTGGGTGGGCTGTATTATTCACTGTAATGGTGAATAAGGTCTCAGAGGGTGGCAATATTGGAGTCTGGTTCACCTGTTTCTTCACACTGTTAGAGACAACTGGCAGTGCTCCTGCACCTGCGGTCCTTAGGGACCAGTTGTCGGCAGTCCTGGAATCATTAATCTGACCAGGAGAAAGCAGTGTGTGAGCGCAAGGGAGCGAAAAAGCCCTGCTCCCCACTTTTTTTCCACCAAAAAAAAGGGGTGTGCGCTGATTCAGATATGGGCCTAGCCACTACCGCTCAGGACCCTAGCTCTGAATATATTTGATGGTTTTGAACAGGACATTCCTGGCAAGGAAGACTCCAGTTCTGTGTCAGTAAATGACAGGGCGCTTGTTTTGTGAACTCATTGATGCAGTGAGGGACACTCGCAAGCTAAATGCTGCGGATGTAGAACCTCAGGTGGACAGTCTCCTCTGGTTCCTTAGGGCCAGGCCTTCTAAAAAGTTTTTTTTTCCATATGTTCCTTTCTTTGACCAGCTCATTGATAAGGTCGGGGGAAAAAGCCGCAGAAGACTTTTATGGTCCCGTGGCGTTTGTCTATCAGATACCCCTTGAAGATGCCCTACTTAAAACGTGGGCTTCTCCCCCACTGGTCGACATTGCAGTCGCCCGGTTGCACAAGGCCACCATTCTCCTGGTGGAGGGGGCTCCTGCATTTAAGGACCCCACTCACAGGAGGTCAGAAGTGGTGAGTAGAGCCATGTTTGCCTTGTTGGGGTCCGCCCTACGGCTTGTGGTAGCGGCGACCCTTGTGTCTCCAACACTTACGGGATGGGCAAAAAATGTTTGCACCAAACTGTACAGGAGCATGATCTTCTTCCAGACACTATTGCTCTGGCCCGCAGATGGTGCAGGGCCGGGTTTATGTGGCGACGCCACGTTTGACGCAGCCCCTTATAACTCAGGGCCTCTGTCTTGACGGTGGTATTGCGTTGTCTGATCTGGTTGAAATGCTGATCTGCTGACCTAGCTTCTAAAAAGCCTCTGAAGGATTTACCATTTAAAGGTGGTAGGCTTTTCGGTGCTGCGCTGGATGACATCATCAAGGATGTCACGGGAGGTAAGAGCACTGTTCTTCCTCAAGCTAGCAAGGGTAAGGAGACCGCCGTAAGCGGGGTCCTTCCTTTCCAGCAAAAAGTTTTTTTTTTCGTCAGTCAACGGGGAGGCCCTCCCAGACTGACAGCGGTATGGCTGGTGGACATGTGCGCCCCTGGGGGCGTATGCCGAAGAAGCCGGCTCCCTAGCCCGCCTCCGCTTGAAGTCTTGCCCCCACCCGACTCTGGGGTAGGGGGGAAGACTTTGCAGGTCCACGGATCAATGGACCTCCCCGATCTCCTACTGGTGGATGTGCGAGGTGATCACCTCAGGTTACAGGATAGGTTCCGTTCCTAATACCAGACAGATTCTTCCCTCGAATCTTCCTCTCCTTCCTGCCCGTCGGGCGGCCCTATGGGGCCTATCCAGGTTTGAGGTCCGGAGTGATTGTGCCGGTTCCGTCACAGGAGAGGTTTTAGGGATTCTATTCGAATTCGTTTGTCGTCCCAAAAGAGGGACGGGGTTCGGCTTATCTTGGACCTCCAGGTCCTGAATGCCTTCGTGATGGTGCAAAAGTTCCGCATGGAATCCATTCGCACAGTGGTCAGTACACTCCGTCAAGGGGTTTTTCTGGCGACCTTGGACATCAAGGACGCCTACTTGCATGTTCCGATCTGCGCTTGCGATCGGCGAAGTCCACTATCAATTTGTGGCTCTTCCTTTCGGCCTAGCCTCGGCACCGAGGGTGTTCACCAAGGTGCTTGTGCTGGTTCTAGCTTACTGAGACAGCAAGGCATTGGACGATCTTCTTCTCAGAGCAGGAAATGGCTCAGAATTGGAAGACAGGGTGACTATTGTCAGTCAGACCCTCAGGGACTTCGGGTGGCTCCTAAACATTCAGGAGTCAGTCCGGGTCCCGACTCAAGATTTGAAGTATCTCGATCTGATTCTGGACTCCTTGGAGGCAACGGTATTCCTACCTCCGGGGAAGCTACTGACGCTTCAGTGTGCAGTGCGGATGCTGACATCCCAAAAAATGGTCGTCAATCCGTTTTTGCATGGGAGTCCTGGGACTCATGGTGACCTCTTTTCGAGGCCGTTCTGTATGCCCAATCACACACCAGGGCATTGCAGAAGGACATCTTGTTCCCTTGGGACAAATCCCTGTTGTCTTTGGATTTTCCGATCCAGGTGAGCCACCTGGTCAGGGCGTCTGACAATGGTGGTTTGGGTCCCCGGCTCTTCGGTCCGGGAAGTCGTTCCTCCCCGTCCAATGGACGGTGTTCACTACGGACGCCAGCCTGAAGGGCTGGGGTGTAGTCTGGGGAGTCCTGTTGGCCCAAGGGCTTGGACTCCGGACGAAGCCCGTTTGCCGAACAATGTTCTGGAAATACGGGCCAACAGACTGTGTGCCTCTCCTCGTGGTCTGAGAGATTGCAAGATCGCTCCATTAGGATCCAGTCGGACAAAGTCACGGTGGTGGTGTATGTCGACCATCAAGGGGGGACTCGGAGCTCAGCTGCGGCTTCTGAGGTCCCCCGTACCCTGAAGTGGGCTAAAAGAAGCGTGCCGGCTCTGTCGGCCGTTTGCATTCCGGGCATAGAACTGGCAGACTATTTGAGTCGCCAGACGTTGGGCCAGGGAGAGTGGTCCTTGCACCCGGAGGCATTTCAACTCCTTGCCACACAAACGGTGGGGCACGCCGGAGGTGGACCCGATGGCCTCTCGACTCAATCGCAAGTTGTCGATTCGTGGTCAGATCCAGGGATCCTTGGGCGGCTGCCTCAGAGGCGTCAGTGGCCCATGGGGTCATTATCACCTGATATACGGCTCCCTCTCCTGCTGCGCAGGGTGGCGACCGAGGGAATTCCGGTGATCCTCATTGCTCCGGATTGACCTCGGCTTCACTGGTACGCCGATCTGGTGCGCCTCGTCGCGGCCTTTCCCTGATGGTTGCCAATAAGGAAGGACTTTCTGTTTCAAAGTCATATATTTCATCCTGCCTTTACAGTCTCTGACCTTTTAGGCAGGGCTGTTAAAAGCCAGGTGTTGAGACCGAGGTCTCTCGGACTCGGTCATTTCGTCCATATTAAGGACACGGAAGTCTTCCTCCAGAACTATCTCTGTACCTGGAAAGCTTACATCGCCATGTGCGAAGAGCTGGGCTGACATCCTCGGACGTATTCCGTCCCTAGAATCCTGCGTTTTCTACAGCATGGAGTGGCCCAAAGGCTCGCTTTGAGTATCATTAAGGGTCATATTTTGGCCTTGGCCGTCTTCTTTCGGCGACCACTAGCGGGTCATTCCTTGGTTGGCACCCTTGTGCAAGGGATTCGCCATGGGCTCCCTCCTGTCAAGTCTCCTCTCCCCCCGTGGGATCGGAATTGGTACTCTCGGTTCTCCAGGAACCTCCTTTTCAGAATATCAGGGATATTCCCCTCTTCACTTTGTCTGAGGGTGGCCCTTTTTTAGTGGCGATCACTTCTGTTAGACGAGTATCTGAATTGGCGACCTTGTACTGCAAGTCGCCATATTTAGTCATCCATAAGGATAAGGCGGTGTTGCATCCGCGACTTTCTCTTGTCAAGGGTGATCTCGTCTTTTCACCTAAATGGGGACATTCTCCTCCCGTCCTAGTGTCCTCGCCCTTCGCATCCCAGAGAGTGTGCGCGGTGTGCTTGTCAACTGCTTCTATTAGGAAGTCTACTCTCTGACTGTCTCTGTTCAGAAACAGGGCCAAGCGGCTTTGTCTGCCACCATTTTCTAGGTGGATCGGACAAAACCGTCTTTCAAGCCTATGCTCTCATAGGGCGGGCGCCTCCCTTCCCAGTTACGGCGCATTCCACCAGGGCAATGGTGCTTCCTGGGTTTTCCGACATCAAGCGTCAGTTGCACAAGTGTGCAAGGCGGCGACCTGGTCGTCCATTCATACCTTTTCAAAGTTCTACAAGGTTGATGTGGCTGCATCTTTGGATGCTTCCTTCGGCCGCAAAGTGTTGCAGGCCGCTGTCTAATGTTGCAACTCCTCCATTGAGGGGCTCTGCTGGTTTGGAGTGAAGTTTTGGTTGTTCTTTACCTTTTTTGCTCCCACCCCTTTCTTATACTGCTTTGGGACGTCCCACATGTAATCCGTATGAAAGCTGCGTCGGTCCATGGACGATAAGAGAAAATAGGATTTTTGTACTCACCGTAAAATCCGTTTCTCTGACGTCCATGGACCGACGCAGCACCCACCCTTCCTTTTAAGTTTGTACTGCTTTGTTACGAACTGAGGCTGATTAGCTGCAGGTGGAAGGGTAATGTCCGGAGGGACCGCCCCCCTGGGTGTGGCTGTTCAGCTCTGGCTTGTTCTAGAATGTTTTAACCTCTAACATTCTGCCTAGGTCTTCTCCTGCGAGCAGGGACATATACCCACATGTAATCAGTATGAGAGCTGCGTCGGTCCATGGACGTCAGAGAAACGGATTTTACGGTGAGTACAAAAATCCTATTTTTCATTTTTTTCCCCTTTCCAAAAAAATCTGTCCCAATAAAATTAAGTTTTCAAAAGACTCACTGAGCCTCTCAAAAATATCTTGGGGTGTTTACTCTCCAAATTGTGGTTATTTTGTGGGTGTTTCTACACCTGTCCTGAAGCTTCACCTGTCCTGAAGCTCCGGAGCCTCCAAAACAGTGATAGGTAGTCAGGAAATTAGATGCGTAATTTATGCTCCTTGAAAGCTCAAAGGTGTTCCTTGGATTTTGGGCCCCTCTATATGGCTAGGCTGTGAAAACATATCACCATACTCGGGAGGAGTAGCAGAATTTTCTTTAGGGTGTAATTCTAAGGATGCCTATGATGTGTGTTAGAAATATCTTATTAATTGACAACTTTGTGTTAAAAAGAAATACATTTTCATATTTTTTCAGCATTTATTAAAAACTTGTGGTGAAAAATGACTTTTTCAAAAGACTCACTTATCATGCCTTTCAGGAAGTATCTTGGGAGTGTTTGCCTTCTAAAATTGAGTCCTTTTGTGGGTGTTTCCACTGTCCTGGTGCCCCAGGGCTTCCAAAATGTGTTAGTTAGGAAATTGAATGCATAATTTATGCTTAATTTTTGCTGCTTAAAAAATGGCCAAAGGTGCTCTTTGGATTTTGGGTCCCTTTTATGCATCTAGGTTGTAAAAAAAATATGTTCACACATGTGGTATCCCCATATTCAGGAGGCATAGCAGAATGTGTTTTAGGGGGTAATTCTAAGCGTGTGTGTGTGTGAGAAAACTTTTTTAACTTGTTCAAATTACTTTGTAAAATTAATTCGTTTTAATTTTCATTTTTCAAATAATTGTGACAAAAAATTCCAACTTAAAAAAATTCACCATGCACCTTACTAAATATAAATACATTTGCTGTCTACTTTTCAAAAAGGGGTCATTTTGGGGGGTAATTGTACTGTCCTGGCATTTTGGGGCCTCAAGAATTGACATAGGCAAGACTGCACATTTATAACTTATCACTTTTCAAATATATATCCCTCAGGTTGTAGACTCTCTAACTTTCACACAGTCTAAATACTATATAGTGATTTGGTTATTTTTACCAAAGAAATGTAGCAGAATACATTTTGGCCTAAATTTTTGACGAAAGATTTTTTAGTTCCAATAGATTTTTATTGAAAAATTTTCACATACATAGTGAGAAAAAAAATTGTAAAGACAGAATCATGGATTAATGTACATTGTTGAACCATGTTGAACTGCTATGTTTTAACTTTAAAATTGTTCATTACCCAATGTATTCTAGTACAACAGTAACCGTAACATTAAGATTAATATATGTAGTTCTGTTGGAGTTGGCTCATATCGTCAAGATTTCATCTATTTTATTATTTTAGGGCTCCCACTCCTGCCCTGTGCACCCCCATAGGAAACAAGCTGTGCTACCTGTCAGGAGATGGCGCCCGGTTCATATTTGCAACTCCAACAGATTTTTCCAAGTCATCTTCCAGGACGGCTTACAGAGAGATAGGCTCCTCCCACCTAGAACAGGAAACACATGATCCACATCATAAAAGTCTGTTCCCAATGCGCGCTGACAGTGAGAACAGTCAGCGCGCATTGATACCCGATGCTCTCTCTGTAGTTCCGGCTCAGAGAACTCAGAGAGCGGAAAGGCAGAGAGTTTTAAAATTCGGCGGGGAGCCGAGCAGTGGTGTTGCTGAGTGGGGGGTGCAGATCGCACCCGGGTGACGCCTGTGGGCAGCGGCATCACACGGTCCGCACACCCCTGCACTGATCTGTGTCTCTCACAGCGGAGCGGACTTAAGCCGCCTCCCCGAGTCCTCCCTCCTCTGTTTACATACGTATACATAGGACAGGAGGAGGCAGTCTGAGGAGGGACACACCGCTATGTCTATGCTGCGCTGTTCTGAGGTCTGAATAGTGTATTTTATGGACATGTGCTGGGGGCGCTATGAGAGGGGAGAGGGGGGGACTACTAGCACAAGTGGAGGTATCTATGCTGATGGAGGGGGTCTGCACTGAGGGGGGCTTTGCTGATGGAGAGGGGTGTCTATGCTGATGGGGGTCTGCACTGAGGGGGGCTATGCTGATGGAAGGGGGTCTGCACTAGGGGGTATCTATGCTGATGGGGGTCTGCACTGAGGGGGGCTATGCTGATGGAAGGGGGTCTGCACTAGGGGGTGTCTATGCTGATGGGGGTCTGCACTGAGGGGGGCTATGCTGATGGAAGGGGGTCTGCACTAGGGGGTATCTATGCTGATGGGGGTCTGCACTGAGGGGGGCTATGCTGATGGATGGGGGTGTCTATGCTGATGGGGGTCTGCACTGAGGGGGGCTATGCTGATGGAGGGGGGTGTCTATGCTGATGGGGGTCTGCACTGAGGGGGGCTATGCTGATGGAAGGGGGTCTGCACTAGGGGGTGTCTATGCTGATGGGGGTCTGCACTGAGGGGGGCTATGCTGATGGAAGGGGGTCTGCACTAGGGGGTGTCTATGCTGATGGGGTCTGCACTGAGGGGGGGTATGCTGATGGAAGGGGGTCTGCACTAGGGGGTGTCTATGCTGATGAGGGTCTGCACTGAGGGGGGCTATGCTGATGGAGGGGGGTCTGCACTGGGGGTGTCTATGCTGATGGGGTGTGCACTGGGGGTCTATGCTGATGGAGGGGGGTCTACACTGGGGGGTGTCTATGCTGAAGGGGGTCTGCACTGAGGGCGGCTATGCTGATGGAGGTGGTCTGCACTTGGGGTGCCTATGTGGGGGGGTCTATGCTGATGGAGGGGGGTCTTCTCTGAGGTGGTCTATGCTGATAGGGTTTCTGCACTTGGAGGGAGGTCTATACTGATGGAGGGGGGTTTGTACTTAATGGGGGGTCTGTACTGAAGAGGGACTATAGTGGGTGGAGGGGGGTTGACACCAATTTTTTTCACACCGGGTGACACCAACCCTAGTGACGCCACTGATGGAGAGCGGGGAGCCGGGCATGGAGAGCTAGGCATGGAGAGCGGAGAGCCATGGGACCCGAGAATGAAGACTGGAGGCAGGGAGAACAGAGTGGGAGCCGTGAAAAGAGCCGAGAATGAGGACTTTGGAGGCGGAAGCACCAGATCAGAAGGTGAGATCTGTCTCAATGGTAGCAGTAATGCACACTGTGGAGGGGGGGAGCAGAGAAAAGGAGCACATGGCTAGATTAGATAGAAGCTGAGTTCCTGTGTATGTCAGGGGTGAATGCAGACTGCTGGGGGAGGGAAGAGCAGAGAACAGGAGATGAGATCCTGTGTATAACAGCACTGATTGCAGACTGGGGGGGGGGGGGGGGGTCAGAGAGTTGAGGCACACAGGCTGAATGTAACAGGAGGTGAGATTATAATAGCTTTATTTTGCCATATTTGTACACAATCCTATTATGATTCAGTCTCATCCAGCCACAAGCCCCTGCAGTCTGCATTCAGTCACTACCATACACAGGATCTCACCTCCTGCAAGATTCAGCCATGTGCTTCCACTGTCAGCACTCTTCCTGGTACCACCCTCACAGGTTCAGAGGAGCTGGAACTATAGAGGAGGCACCAGGTATTAATGCGCATTGACAGTACTCTCTGTCAGTGCACATTGAAATCAACATTGGTATCATGTGCATATTTTTTCTGCACAGAAATATGCAACATGTATGCATTTCTCTGCAGAGAAAAATACTCAAATGATACCAACATTGTGGTGTGAACAGGGCACATAGAAATCAGTTATTTTCTTTATGTTCTAGCAGAGACCTACGTTAGGAAAGTGCATGTCTCTCTGCACATGACATGGACAAGACCAAAGTAGTCTATGCAGATGAAATCTGCACCATCAATTCTTATGCATGAATGTTGTGAACAAGTCCCAACTGTTCCCGTAGTCTGCTATCCTATTTATCAGTTACGATATTTGGGAGTTTTGTTCAAGTTCAGTAAGGCCTCGTTCACAGCATATGTGCAAAAAATGGAAAATGTGTACAAATTTGACTTGCTTAAAATATTTTGGGCTTGTTGTAACGCAGGTCTCTGCAGGGACATAAAGAAAACAATTGATTTCTATGTGCACTGTTCACACTATAATGTTGGTGTCAGGTGAGTTCTAATTTTTATTCCATTATTTAAAGCTATTTCTACAATAAACGTGGTTATATCTACAGCTTGCTGATCAGATACGATGTTCCGAGAGCTGTAGATCTGAATTTTTTTTTTAGGGGTTCCCCGAGATCTCAGACTTTTTGCCAAGGGTTCCTCCACGGTAAAAAGGTTGAGAAACACTGGGTTAGAGTATAGGGCCAGAATTGCCTGTAATATCGCACCCGAGAAGCCAAATCTCTTCAGCACCTGGGTAAGATAAAGCCAGTGGATGCGATCAAAGGCCTTCTCTGCGTCTAAAGCCAGCAGCAGAGAAGGCCTCTTATGTAATTTAGCTAGGTGAATAATATTCGTCAGTCTACGAGTGGCGTCAGACGTTTGGTGACCCTTGGTGAAACCTGTCTGGTCTGGGTTTATAAGGGGAAGTATATCTATCAGACGATAGGCTACCATCTTTGCATAGACTTTCACGTCAATGTTTAGAAGTGATATGGGCCTGAAGTTTGGGGGGGAGTTGGGTTCTTTCCCTGGCTTCGGTAAGGTCACAATAACGGCTTTTAACATTTCTGGGGGGAATGAGGCTGAAGCAGCGGCCGCGGCAAACATTTGTTCCATGTATGGAGTTGGCAAGTGTTTGACGGTTCTGTAATAATCCCCCGAGAATCCATCTGGACCCAGAGATTTATTAATGGGGAGCGAATCAATTGCCTTATGAATCTCAGCAGTACTGAATGGCTGATTAAGAGCCAGCAACTGTTTCTGCGAGATATTAGGTATATCCAATTTCCCCAGAAATAGGTTAATTGCGTCACTATCTGGTTGAATAGTATTAGGATCATCTTTTAGGTTGTATAAGGAGCCATAGTAATGGCTGAAGGCATCCGCTATGTCTTGTGGATGGTATAGTTTGGTTTTGGTGAGGGGATGGATTATGTACGGGATCTTGGCTTTTTGCCTAATACCCTTTACTCTGCGTGCTAAATTTTTGCCCGCTTTGTTTCCCGTGGCGTAATATGACATTTTAAGTTTTTGGGAAGCTTTTTCAAAATTCTCCAGTAGCAGGAGCCTCAGATCGTATCTCAATTGGGCAATTTGGTTTGTAACAGTGGTGGAAGGATTCTGTTTGTTGCTAGTGTCCAAAAGGACAATTTTGTAAGTTAATTATTTTATTTGCCTATGCCGCTGCCTCTTTCTTGGCCCTCGCCCCTAACTGTATGGAAATACCACGAATAAATGCTTTGTGTGCATTCCATATCATAAATTTATCTTGTACAGATGCTTCATTGTTATTAAAGAATTCTGTTAGCTGCTGTTCAATAACAGATTTGGCCTCTGATTTCTGCAGAAGAAATGAGTTCAATCTCCATAAAGGAGGTGCGGTGCCGGTAGAGGCATCTGTCAGGGATAAGGTGATGATGCGTGGTCAGACCACGTAATGGTGTAGATATGCGTTGCTGACACATTGGCTAGTGTTTGTTGGTCAACCAGAAAGAGGTCAATTCGAGTGTAGGACCTGTGCGGCGTGGAAAAGAATGTGAAATCCTTCTCACCAGAGTGTAAGCATCTCCAGGCATCATACAAGTCTTGTTTATGTATTGAGGGGAGTAAGGATGGGCTAGTGCGTTTGATGCCTGAAGTAGTGTCCCGCTCAGGATCTGGGGTTGCATTAAAGTAACCGCAAATAGTCAATTTCCCTTTTTGGTGCTTCTTCACCTTTCTCATCAGGTTGTTGAAGAAATGAATTTGCCGCTGGTTCGGTGAGTATATGTTCACAATCGTGTATGCTATCGAGTTAAGGTCGCATACCAGGATGAGATAGCGTCCTTTGTTGTCTTTAATGGATTCATGCAGGGTAAAGGCCACAGAGTCTTTTATGGCTATGAGAGCCCCTTTGGTCTTATTGTGTGCATTGGCAGTAAAAAGATGTGGAAAATTCTTGTGCGCACAGGTTGGAGGAGCTGATGCTGAGAAGCGTGTCTCTTGTGCACAGAGAACATCAGCTTGGTTAGACAACGTTTCTGACCACAAGGATCTCCTCTTGGCAGGATGATTGAGTCCTTTAGTATCAATTGAAATGATTTTTATACCCATGTCTGGAGGAATAGAGCGCTTGTGCTTTTTAACTGTGTTACAACCATTTTTGAGGTAACGTCTCCCTCTAGTGGCCGTTTTTGGTATAGCAGTGTGAAAACCATTATTGCTGAACGAGAGGTTAGAATGTACTCACTATTGGATGTAGAGGCCAGGATTTTTTCAACTCGATTGGTGGACCTTGTGGAGTAGAGTTTCTGTGCGGTGGACCAATCTTTAACTTCATGAACTTCAGCTTGAACGTTTTCTAACAGCGAAAACAAGACAACAAAAAAACAGAAGAAAAACATAGAAAACAAACAAGAAACTTATAGAGAAGCAGCATAGCGTTTCCAGCCCACCTCAGGGCACAGAACCAAAATACCCGTATGCAGCACTGCACTGCTCAAGTTGAGTGGGGGTAAAGTTCAGGCCTAATGGCACTCCTGAACGTTCCTCCAGGGATCAGTAGTAAATGACATACCCACTCGGGTCAAATGTGTGATTTTGCATTCCTGTTAGTGACAGTTTTCCAGTCAGGATCCGCAGATCTCCTTGGCTTGGGACTAGTGCACTCGGTTGTTCAGGCAATATTTTCCACTCTTCCAGGAGTGCGAGACCCCTTTCCAGGGAATCTATTATGTAGGTGCGGCCGTCTTTAACAATAGTCAGCTTGGTGGGGTATCCCCACCTGTAAATAATTTTATGGTTCCGAAGTACCTTGGTGATGGTGTTCAAATTTTTTCCTTTTTGTAGTGTATATTGTGACAGGTCCGCGTAAAACTGCAGATTCTGATATTTAGCTGGGATTTGCTCGCCTTTGCGCATTGTCACCATTAGCTTTTCCTTAGCATGAAAGAAGTGTAGGCGCAGGATCTACTCTGGGAGGAAGGATGGCTTGGGCAAACGGTTGATTCTGTCTATCGTTGGCTCAAGACCAGAGAGGTCAGGGGTGAGTGATTTAAATAGTGAGGAGGCGAAGTCACGGATATCCGCCTGCTGGATCGACTCAGGGAACCCTCTGATTTTCATATTATTCCTCCTATTCCTATCTTCGAAATCTGCGAGTTTAGCCTTAATCCACTCAGTGTCCCCCTCCTTTTCCTCATGCGAGTCCACCAAGTCATTGATAGTCTCAGCAAATTCACCCATTTTCTGTTCAATGTGCTCCACCCATGATTCCACTGCCTGGATGTCAGAGTGGAACCTATGCATGCACTGTGCCATATCTGATTGTAAGGAGCTCCTTAGCGATAACAGCATATCCTTCAATACAGTGTCTATTACAGGTTGATGCAGTATGGGGAAGGATTCGATGGAGTCTGGTAGCTCACGTGTCTCATCTCGAGTCTGTGGCATGGCCGGTCGGGATACTGTATCCCTCTCCATCCACTCTGAATCTTGCTTTGGCTGGGCTGCCAGAGACGGGAGGGAGAGTGCTGCTTAGAGCTGGTAGGGGAGCTGTTATTTTGGGATCTTTTGTCCTTGTCAGGGCTGATGTTAGCTGATTTATCAACAGGGGTAGAAGATGGCTGGGGGCCATTTTGCCTGCCTACATGCGGCTTGTGAGGATAAAAATCCGTCAGGCGCTGTGGCTTGCGGTTCTCCTTCCGTTTTCTGGACATCCTGCCGGTGTAGTCCGGGGGTGAGTCGACTTGTGAAGGTGAAATTTGGGGTCCCGGTGGGTCGATTTGTGCCGCTATATCCCGTGGATTACAGGAGCTCTGCTCTTATGCTGCCATCCAGCTCGCGCGCAGGCCACGAAAGATTATTTAATTGCAAAATGTTATGACAGCAACAAAGAAAAACATTGTGGTGTTGTTGTTGTTGTTGTGTTTTTTTTTTTTTTTTAAATATATATTAAAAAAAAAATTTGGCTGCTCAATGACCAGGAAATTTTTGGCGATACGGCACTGCGTCGCTTTAACTGACAATTGCTCAGTCTTGCGATGATGTACTCAAGCAAAATTGATGTCCTTTTTTTCGCACAAATAGAGCATTCTTTTGGTGGTATTTGATCATCTCTGCGGTTTTTATTTTTTGCACTATAAACCAAAAAACAGCGTCCATTTTGAATAATAAAAAAAAAATCACTTTTGTGCTTTTTGCTATAATATCCCCAATTTTTGTTTTTAAAAGAGCTATTTTTTTCTCAGTTTAGGCCGATATGTATTCTACATATATTTGGAAATAAAAATCGCAATAAGCATATATTGATTGGTTTGCGCAAAAGTTATAGCGTCTATAAAATAGGGGATAGATTTATGGCATTTTTAGTATTTTTTTTTTTACATTTTTTTACTAGTAATGGCGGCGAGCTGTGATTTTTTTTTTTATTTATTTTTTATGGCGGACAGATCGGACACTTTTGACATATATTTTTGGGACCATTGACGATTTTATAGCGATCAGTGCTATAAAAATGCCCTGATTACTGTGTAAATGTCAGTTGCAGGGAAGAGGTTAACACCAGGGGCTGATCAAGGGATTAACAGCATTCCCTAGTGTGTGTTCTAACTGTAGGGGGATGGGACTGACTAGAGGAGATGACACATCGCTGTTCCTAGCTAGTAGGAACTCACAATCTGCCTCTCCTCACAGAACAGGGATGTGTGTGTTTTACACACACATACGTCCCTGTTCTGGCTCTCGTGCCTGCGATCGTGTGTGGCCGGCGGTCATCGCGACCACCAGCCACGTGCATCGGCACCCCCGCAGTGCAACGGGCGTGTGCCTGCTATCCCTTTTTAAAGGAGCCGTTGTACAGCTATGACGGCTCGCAGGAACGTGCCGACCTGCTGCTGTATAATAACGGCGGCTGGTCGGCAAGGGGTTAAAGTGGAACTTCAGTCATTTTTTCATCTTTCCATCTATTAAATCCTCTGCCCTTGTTGTTTTAACTTTGGATAGTAAAACATATTTTTTCTCTTCTTCGTCCATGGACGGACACAGCTCCATAAATCTTGACTGTTGGGTATGTTCAGTCTATTAGGAGAGGACTAGGCAGAAACATGTTAATATGCATACATGTTATTTTAAAACAGAGTTGAAACAGCCCCGCCTAGGGGGCAGTCCCTCTGAACATAACCCTCCTTCCTGCAGCTAACAGCCTCAGTTTTTTTTCTGCCTAGCAGAGGAGAGGATGTGGCTCCCTTCGGGCCCAGTATCCTGAAGAGATTTTTTTTTTTTTTAAATATTCTTTATTTATATTTCAAAAAGGGATACATCCAATACATTGTTTATACATTTTCCATTACATTTCTATTCATAATATATTCCTCGTCCCATTCCATTAATTGGATCCTTTTATTTAACCATCAATATCACCTCTAAACCTCAATGTCAATGGGTTCCCTTCCCTTATGTCCGTAAAGGGAGAGACACATAAAGTCCCTTTCCTCTATTAAATGTCTTTGATTCTCACGTCCTTACTTTGTTCTCCCTTACATTTTTATCGGTTCCCCCCCCCTACCTCCCTCCCAAAGTAAACCTAAACAGAGAAAGAAAAAGGAAAAAAAAAAAGGAAAAAAGGGGGGAAATATAAATTTCTCCCTCCCTTCCTCACTCCATCCTCCTCCCCCGTTAGGTGAACCACAACCTCCTGAATACTTCTCTGGCCAGATGGACGGACTCACTTCCCCATTAATCTTTTCCCTTCTTCTGTCTGCGTAAATTTATTCCATGTTGACCAGATTTTGATATGTTGCTCTTTTCTATCTTGGGCCGAAAACACCAGCTCCTCTATAGCCCCCACTTTTCTGACCCTGTTAAGACATTCTGCGATTGTTGGAGGGCTGGAGCTTTTCCAGCATCTCGCAATGCACGACTTAGCCTCATTGACCAGGTGGCATAGTACTGAGTTTTTATAAGTCTGTGTGGGTATTTGCGTTATGTGCAATAAGAAAAAACCCGGATCGTCCGGCACAGGGTAGTGCTCAATTTTTTGAGCAATCCTTCATACCTCTAGCCAGTATTGTCTGATCCGAGGGCATGTCCAGTATATATGGAACAAAGTTCCCCGCTCCCCATTGCATCGCCAGCACTGATCTGAGGCATCAGGATAGAACCTACCTAATTTTGATGGTGTATAATACCACCTCGTCAGTAATTTTATAATTTGATTCTTGCGTTTTAGTGCATATTGATGAATTTAGCGCAAGATATATTATCTTCTGATATTGAGCTGGTGTGTGAGTCTTATTAAGGTCCCTTTCCCACTTTCTAATTGCTGGCAGCTCATAATTCTCTGGTGGGGTCATTAGCATTGTGTATATCTTTGATATTATTCGGTTGATGGATTCCTTCTCCTCACAGTATGTTTTGAACCTAGTTAGTTCCCGTTAAAAATTACTCATTGGGCCCAATGTCTCCAGATAGTGTCGGAGTTGTATTGCCTGCCAATGTTCTACTTCAAATTGGCCTCCCGATTTCATCAAATCCGCCATTGTGGGCCATGTTTCTGATTGCATAAAGTGCGATACCTGGGTATAGCCCTTCTCTCAAAGTCTCCGAAATGCCCTTCTCTCCATCCCCGGCTCAAAACTTTGGTTTCCCAGTACTGGGTATAGTGCAGAGTATCTTGACGAATATTTAGGGTTCAGACATATTTTAGCACCTATGGACAGTGTTGGTCCTATCAGAGGGTGTTTTTTGAGTGAGTCCGGTAACTTTGTATAGCACCAGGGTGCTCGCCCCAGTTGTACCTGACTAATTTCTTGCTCCAATTTTATCCATAATTTGAATTCTATATTTCGGCACCAGTCTATGACCCTTCCCAAATGGGCTGCTTGGTGGTATTTAGACACGTCTGGGACTGCTAAGCCCCCATAGCATTTGGGGAGGGTCATTTGACTTCTACTGATCCTTGGTTGCCTGTTGGCCCATATAAACTTAGTAAAGAGTGCATTTACTTGCCGAAAGTAGGCCCTTTCAATTCCTATTGGTACAGCTTGAAATAAATACAGAAATTTCTCTTATAGTCCATGGACCGACGCAGCTCTCATACTGGATTACATGTGGGTATATGTCCCTGCTCGCAGGAGAAGACCTAGGCAGAATGTTAGAGGTTAAAACATTCTAGAACAAGCCAGAGCTGAACAGCCCCGCCCAGGGGGGCGGTCCCTCCGGACATTACCCTTCCACCTGCAGCTAATCAGCCTCAGTTTTTTTCTGCCTAGCAGAAGGAGAAGACATGGCTCTCTCAGGAGCCAGTCTCCTGGAAGATTTTACTTTTAAATTTTATTCCTTTGGGAATTTTATTATTTTATTTTTGAGACCTTCAATCAACTGTCGGCTGGGCAACAGGTTGGGTACACTGGTATCCTCGTAGTCTTCCCTGTCCGACCATCGAGCGTGCTGATCCTCGCCTTGTGTGCGTGAGACTCAGTTCACGACATACCCCATGGCTCCAGGGGTGGCCGGGTTGCTTTCATGCTCCCGCGGTCCTCTCAAGATCGAACAGTACCTACTGTATCTTTCGCGGTGGACCGGGCCGACAGCTACGCAGTACGACTCTGTGATAGGTCTGTCTGAAACAAGCCAGTGGGTCCCTCTATTGGCACCGGGGGTATTCTCCAAGGTGCTTGCGGGACGGGTAAGTAGTCTCTCCTGCTGCAAGGTGAGTACATGCTGGCTGTGTTTCTGTGTGTGGGGGGTTCTCCCTGTCTCCCCCCTGTTATGCTGCTCTCTGCACCCTGTTGTGCTGTTGTGCTGTGTGGGGATGCTTGGAGGGTTACTCTGCCCTGGGGGGGCCGCTCCATGACTGTTGTTTTGCTTGGGAAGTGTTCTGGGGGACTGGCTGTGTTTTTTTCTCTGCGCCATTGGCGCAGTGTTTTATTTTTAAAAAAGTGCGCCATTGGCGGCCATTTTGCTGGGGCTTAATACACAGTTATACTGGTGCCCGGCGGCCATTTTCTTGTAGCCGCGGCACTTTTAGTTTTGTTTTCGGCCTCTAGCAGCGCTGCTGAACGGCGCGAAATGCCCACATCCTCACAGATTCTTCACCTCAGGTTGCACCCGCACTACAGCGCGACTCATACAGCGCGGCTCATACAGCGGTACCGAGCCGTCCCTAGGGGTGGTGAGTACTCCAGGTATCCCCTCCTCAACCCCAGCACGGCCTGTGGGTGGGCTGTATTATTCACTGTAATGGTGAATAAGGTCTCAGAGGGTGGCAATATTGGAGTCTGGTTCACCTGTTTCTTCACACTGTTAGAGACAACTGGCAGTGCTCCTGCACCTGCGGTCCTTAGGGACCAGTTGTCGGCAGTCCTAGAATCATTAATCTGACCGGGAGGAAGCAGTGTGTGAGCGCAAGGGAGCAAAAAAGCCCCGCTCCCCACTTTTTTTTCCACCAAAAAAAAAAGGGGGTGTGCGCTGATTCAGATATAGGCCTAGCCACTACCGCTCAGGACCCTAGCTCTGAATATATTTGATGGTTTTGAACAGGACATTCCTGGCAAGGAAGACTCCAGTTCTGTGTCAGTAAATGACAGGGCGCTTGTTTTGTGAACTCATTGATGCAGTGAGGGACACTCGCAAGCTAAATGCTGCGGATGTAGAACCTCAGGTGGACAGTCTCCTCTGGTTCCTTAGGGCCAGGCCTTCTAAAAAGTATTTTTTTTCCATACGTTCCTTTCTTTGACCAGCTCATTGATAAGGTCGGGGGAAAAAGCCGCAGAAGACTTTTATGGTCCCGTGGCGTTTGTCTATCAGATACCCCTTGAAGATGCCCTACTTAAAACGTGGGCTTCTCCCCCAATGGTCGACATTGCAGTCGCCTGGTTGAACAAGGCCACCATTCTCCCGGTGGAGGGGACTCCTGCATTTAAGGACCCCACTCACAGGAGGTCAGAAGTGGTGAGTAGAGCCATGTTTGCCTTGTTGGGGTCCGCCCTACGGCTTGTGGTAGCGGCGACCCTTGTGTCTCCAACACTTACGGGATGGGCAAAAAATGTTTGCACCAAACTGTACAGGAGCATGATCTTCTTCCAGACACTATTGTTCTGGCCCGCAGATGGTGCAGGGCCGGGTTTATGTGGCGACGCCACGTTTGACGCGGCCCCTTATAACTCAGGGCCTCTGTCTTGACGGTGGTATTGCGTTGTCTGATCTGGTTGAAATGCTGATCTGCTGACCTAGCTTCTAAAAAGCCTCTGAAGGATTTACCATTTAAAGGTGGTAGGCTTTTCGGTGCTGCGCTGGATGACATCATCAAGGATGTCACGGGAGGTAAAAGCACTGTTCTTCCTCAAGCTAGCAAGAGTAAGGAGGCCGCCGTAAGCAGGGTCCTTCCTTTCCAGCAAAAAGTTTTTTTTTTTTTTCGTCAGTCAATGGGGAGGCCCTCCCAGACTGACAGCGGTACGGCTGGTGGACACGTGCGCCCTTGGGTGCGTATGCCGAACAAGCCGGCTCCCTAGCCCGCCTCCGCGTGAAGTCTTGCCCCCACCCAAATCTGGGGTAGGGGGGAAGACTTTGCAGGTCCACGGATCAATGGACCTCCCGGATCTCCTACCGGTGGGTGTGCGAGGTGATCACCTCAGGTTACAGGATAGGTTCCGTTCCTAATACCAGACAGATTCTTCCCTCGAATCTTCCTCTCCTTCCTGCCCGTCGGGCGGCCCTATGGGGCCTTTCCAGGTTTGAGGTCCGGAGTGATTGTGCCGGTTCCGTCACAGGAGAGGTTTCAGGGATTCTACTCAAATTAGTTTGTCGTCCCAAAAAAGGGACGTGGTTCGGCCTATCTTGGACCTCCAGGTCCTAAATGCCTTCGTGATGGTGCAAAAGTTCCGCATGGAATCCATTCGCACAGTGGTCAGTACACTCCGTCAAGGGGATTTTCTGGCGACCTTGCACATCAAGGACGCCTACTTGCATGTTCCGATCTGCGCTTGCGATCGGCGAAGTCCACTATCAATTTGTGGCTCTTCCTTTCGGCCTAGCCTCGGCACCGAGGGTGTTCACCAAGGTGCTTGTGCCGGTTCTAGCTTACTGAGACAGCAAGGCATTGGACGATCTTCTTCTCAGAGCAGGAAATGGCTCAGAATTAGAAGACAGGGTGACTATCGGCAGTCAGACCCTCAGGGACTTCGGGTGGCTCCTAAACATTCAGGAGTCAGTCCGGGTCCCGACTCGATATTTGAAGTATCTCGATCTTATTCTGGACTACTTGGAGGCAAAGGTATTCCTACCTCCGGGGAAGCTACTGACGCTTCAGTCTGCATTGCGGATGCTGACATCCCAAAAAATGGTCGTCAATCCGTTTTTGCATGGGAGTCCTGGGACTCATGGTGACCTCTCTTCGAGGCCGTTCTGTATGCCCAATCACACACCAGGGCATTGCAGAAGGAGATCTTGTTCCCTTGGGACAAATCCCCGTTGTCTTTGGATTTTCCGATCCAGGTGAGCCACCTGGTCAGGGCGTCTGACATGGTGGTTTGGGTCCCCGGCTCTTCGGTCTGGGAAGTCATTCCTCCCCGTCCAATGGACGGTGTTCACTACGGACGCCAGCCTGAAGGGCTGGGGTGTAGTCTGGGGAGTCCTGTTGGCCCAAGGGCTTGGACTCCGGACGAAGCCCGTTTGCCGAACAATGTTATGGAAATACGGGCCATCAGACTGTGCCTCTCCTCATGGTCTGAGAGATTGCAGGATCGCTCCATTAGGATTCAGTCGGACAAAGTCACGGTGGTGGCATATGTTGACCATCAAGGGGGGACTCGGAGCTCAGCTGCGGCTTCTGAGGTCCCCCGTACCCTGAAGTGGGCTAAAAGAAGCGTGCCGGCTCTGTCGGCCGTTTACATTCCGGGCATAGAACTGGCAGGCTATTTGAATCGCCAGACGTTGGACCAGGGAGAGTGGTCCTTGCACCCGGAGGTATTTCAACTCCTTGCCACACAAACGGTGGGGCACGCCGGAGGTGGACCCGATGGCCTCTCGACTCAATCGCAAGTTGTCGAAATTTGTGGCCAGATCCAGGGATCCTTGGGCGGATGCCTCAGAGGCGTCAGTGGCCCATGGGGTCATTATCACCTGATATATGTTTATCCTCCGCGGCAGTTGCTCCCCCGCCTGCTGCGCAGGGTGGCGACCAAGGGAATTCTGGTGATCCTCATTGCTCCAGATTGACCTCGGCTTCACTTGTACGCCGATCTGGTACGCCTCGTCGCGGCCGTTCCCTGATGGTTGCCAATAAGGGAGGGCTTTCTGTCTCAAAGTCATATATTTCATCCTGCCTTTACAGTCTCTGGCCTTGTAGGCAGGGCTGTTAAAAGCCAGGTGTTGAGAGACCGAGGTCTCTCGGACTCGGTCATTTCGTCCATATTAAGGACACGGAAGTCTTCCTCCAGAACTATCTCTGTACCTGGAAAACTTACATCGCCATGTGCGAAGAGCTGGGCTGACATCCTCGGACGTATTCCGTCCCTAAAATCCTGCGTTTCCTACAGCATGGAGTGGCCCAAAGGCTCGCTTTGAGTATCATTAAGGGTCAGATTTCGGCCTTGGCTGTCTTCTTTCGGCGACCACTAGTGGGTCATTCCTTGGTTGGCACCCTTGTGCAGGGGGTTCGCCATGGCTCCCTCCTGTCAAAATATCAGGGATATTCCCCTCTTCACTTTGTCTGAGGGTAGCCCTTTTTAGTGGCGATCACTTCTGTTAGACGAGTATCTGAATTGGCGACCTTGTACTGCAAGTCGCCATATTTAGTCATCCATAAGGATAAGGCGGTGTTGCATCCGCGACTTTCTCTTTGTCAAGGGTGATCTCGTCTTTTCACCTAAATGAGGACATTGTCCTCCCGTCCTAGTGTCCTCGTCCATCGCATCCCAGAGAGTGTGCGCGGCACACTTTGAATGTGGTACGAGCCTTGCGGGTGTGCCTGTCTACTGCTTCTATTAGAAAGTCTACTCTGTTTGACTGTCTCTGGTCAGAAACAGGGCCAAGCGGCTTTGTCTGCCACCATTTTCTAGGTGGATCGGACAAAACCATCTTTCAAGCCTATGCTCTCATAGGGTGGGCGCCTCCCTTCCCGGTTTCGGCGCATTCCACCAGGGCAATGGTGCTTCCTGGGTTTTCCGACATCAAGCGTCAGTTGCACAAGTGTGCAAGGCGGCGACCTGGTTGTCTGTTCATACCTTTTCAAAATTCTACAAGGTTGATGTGGCTGCATCTTTGGATGCTTCCTTCGGCCGCAAAGTGTTGCAGGCCGCTGTCTAATGTTGCAACTCCTCCGTTGAGGGGCTCTGCTGGTTTGGAGTGAAGTTTTGGTTGTTCCTTACTTTTTTTGCTCCCACCCCTTTCTTATACTGCTTTGGGACGTCCCACATGTAATCAGTATGAGAGCTGCGTCGGTCCATGGACGATAAGAGAAAATAGGATTTTTGTACTCACCGTAAAATCCGTTTCTCTGACGTCCATGGACCGACGCAGCACCCACCCTTCCTTTTAAGTTTGTACTGCTTTGTTACGAACTGAGGCTGTTAGCTGCAGGTGGAAGGGTAATGTCCGGAGGGACCGCCCCCCTGGGCGGGGCTGTTCAGCTCTGGCTTGTTCTAGAATGTTTTAACCTCCTAACATTCTGCCTAGGTCTTCTCCTGCAAGCAGGGACATATACCCACATGTAATCAGTATGAGAGCTGCGTAGGTCCATGGACGTCAGAGAAACAGATTTTACGGTGCGTACAAAAATCCTATTTTTGCCAGAATATTCATTTTGATGGCGTTACATTGGCCGAACCATGCGTGGAATCCATGTTGCCATTTATCCAATAGGAAGCTAACTGCTTTATACTTCTCTAATCTTGATGGTATATTTATCCCTAGGTATTTTAATGATGACCCTACCCATTTAAAGTTGAAATTGGGTTGTATGTTTTGCTGCACTTCTGAGGGAAGGGCTACCCCCATCGCTTCAGATTTCGCGTAATTAATCTTTAAATTTGCTAATCTCCCATATCCTTCTATTTCCTTCATCAGATTTGGCAGTGAAACGTGAGGTCGAGAACATCAAATCATCTGCATAAGCAGAGATTTTATATTCTTGAACACCTATTTGGAGACCCTGAATGTCTGGATTTTGCCGAATCCTATTCAGTAGGGGTTCCAGGGAGAGGGAAAACAGCATCGGAGAGAGTGGGCACCCTTGGCGTGTTCCATTTGAGATTTTAAATGTCTCCGCATAAACTCCATTCACTTTTACCGAGGCCTGGGGTGTAGCAATACACCCCTGCTATCCAACTCCGCATATGTTCTCCCAGTCCCATTTGCCTCAATATTTCAAACATGAATCGCCAGCTAACCCTGTCAAACGCTTTCTCCGCGTCGGTACTCAAAAAAATACTGGGCGTTTTTGATATATTAGCATGGTGTACCAGGTTGAGGACCTTTACGGTGTTATCCCTGGCCTCACGGGTTGGGATAAACCCAACCTGGTCTTGATGTACCATTTGATTCAAAAACGGCTGGAGACAGGAAGCAAGTAGTTTAGTGAAAAGTTTTAAATCTGTGTTTAACAATGAGATCGGGCAGTAGCTCCCGCACTCCGCCGGGTCCTTACCTTCTTTCAGAATAACCGAGATATATGCCATGAGGGCATCCGGCGGTAGTGCGGGAGCCCGGCCGATCTCATTGAATGCCTTTGTCATATAAACCCCTAGTATTGGGAGAAAATATTTGTAGTATTGGATAGTGAAGCCATCCGGGCCCGGTGCCTTCCCTCGTTTAACTGTTTTTTTTTATCACTGTCTCTAGTTCCCCCACTGAAATAGGTATCTCCAATTTATTACGGTCCGACATCTGAGTCTGCTAGCAATCTCCTAATCGTGAACAGTTTTTTTTTTTTGACTAACACCCCTTCTAAATCTATGTAGGCACTGGATACATTTTTCTACCTTGTCTAAAGTGCTAATTCTCTACAAAAGTGTTGCTTGACAATATTTGCTTGTTCGGAAAGGAGATTGTCATCCAACTCAGCCAGATCAGAAAAGAGTCATCTCATGACTTTGGCTACTTTTGCTATAGCCAGTTTGGCTTCTTAGGCCTCCTTCACAGCGCAGATGGCTTGCATGCCCAGTGCACAGACACAACCGCTGTTTCCCAATTGACATCTATGGGACAACACCTGCAAAACAAGGCCCTGCATGGGATACACAAGTCACCGGCCATGTGAATGCTGTGTAGGGATAGAAGAAATCCTCTCAATTTAATTATGTGATTTGCAAGTTTCATGCTTCAATTTCTTTAGGCCTCATTCACACTATTGTCAGGTGACATAAAGCATTGTGCATATGTCTGTTCTATTGCTTGTTGTTACCCAACACGCATAGGGCAGCTCACTCATTTCATTGGGCTGCCCTATAGCAACAAACGTGGCAAAATAGCTCATGCACCTGTTTGAGCTTTAAAGAGGTTTTTCAATCTCCTTTACTGGTGGCAGTAAATGCTCAGAGTCCAGGTGCAGAGAATAGAACTTGTATTAATGTAAAAGTTCAGCAGTTTACAACAAGCCCGGCAGGAAGGCGCTCGACCGTGAACGCTCACAGAATGCAAACTTTTCGTTAATGGTACACACTAAGGCCAGCAACTCTAACCTGAAGGAACTGTAATTATGGGGTGTTCTTTTCGGTAAGTCGGAGGCTGCGGCTGGCGTATGTGGTCAACCATTCACAGCTGTCTTGTACCTGAGCCAGTACAGCCCCAGGCCTTGTAAAGACCCATCCATGTACACAAGAACATGAGCAGTTTACAAGCCACCCTAACTGGGAACACTCACAGATTACAACAGCGATGTGTAGCAAAGCAAGTCTCGGTGTCATGACAGCATCTGTTTTGGGGGCGGAATGCAGCTTGGCCAGTCCTTACCCAAATGGGGAGGTGTCCAGGAAAGATGGCATGTCCCTTTCCTATCCCTACTTGTCTGGAACCTCTCCCTGCTACTAATCACTGGCCCTGTCAGATGGGTGACCTTTCCTTACACTATCCACATGCGAAATGCACGCCAAGTTTGGGAGCTAGGGTCTTTACTAGGGTCTGTGTGACCCAAGATAGCTGCCAGAGTCCTATGGGGTGGCAGCATCCAATTTGGATAGCTTCTCCAGTGACCCAGGAAGCCATAAAGGGACCATTTTCCTCCAACTGCAATGTCACTGCGATTGAGCGCCACCTACAGTGGTGAAAATACACTGCACCTGCCTACATGCTAACTTTAAATTAAAAAAATGCCACTTACCTGTGCAGAGATCCGGCGCTATCCTCACCAAGTGGGCCAGTTCTTTGCCGGTCTTGGGGTCCTTGGCAATGCCATGTTTATGGCAGAAAGCCGACTGTGACTCCTTGCAGCTTCACAGCTGGCTCCCTACTTCTCATGCAGAAGTCACACTGCACTATGTGAATTAAAACACAGCCCCCTGGAACCTGTGATGTGTCCCAGGATGTTGCGGGCAAAGTGCAAAAGTGAGAGAGGAGGGCACCTACAGCAAATCTTAGACTGCCTGGCTCTGGCTGAAGGACATCTAGCATCATTTAGACCTTTCTTTCCCAGGCTGATTGTCCCTGACCCAACCCTTTCAATAATTGGATTTCAGTTCTTTTAATCATGGAAACTTATCACATGTGGGCAATGCCTAGGGCAGTCAGCTGTTTTTTTTAGGAAAGCATGTGCAGGCTCTTCCACCAGCCATGATTTGCATTGCATTGAAAAGCACAGAGAACAAGGAATGGCATTACAGGGTGTAAAATAAGATATTCAATGAAAACCAACTGTTATTTGAGAACCGCTGTTGTATAGTACAGATTCAGCCTAATATCTTAAAAACAAGAGTCTGACAGCTCTCAGGAGCTGGGATGAGCAATGGTAGACAGTGGCTGCAATGATCCACAATGTGCATCTGGTACTTTTGCGATTTATTCACAAAAAGGTTAAAATGGTACATACATATTGAACATGAAATTGCAACATTACCACGCTGACTGAGGGCTAGCTTGGGCACTGTTGGTTCACTGTGTCCCAGATGGGGAGATCGGGGTGAAGGAGCCGTCCATTAACGCCGCAAGATGTAACAAGCAGGCAATGTTTCCACACCAGACCCGCCGGCGTGTGTGGATGGTGTCACTGAATCCCTGGGCAGAAGCACGGTGACTAAGTGGCAGCTGCCATGGCCAGCATTGAACGCAAGCGTCCCTGTTGAAGTGACAACACGTTTCACGCACATGCGCTTTTTCAAGTCAGGGAAGTAGCGGCATACAGAGGCTTTTAAACCCGGTTATATGGCGGGGAGTGGGCGGAGCTGAGGGACAGCTATTACCAGTTAACCCATCCGTGCCCTTTCCATGATATAGAACATATTACCTATTCAATGTACTTGATATTGCATATTTGATCAGCGCACTTGATCAAAAAATACAAATTCATATATGTTATGCTGAAATGTCTACATGAAATTTATTATTGGAAAATAAAATAAACATGAATAAAAAATGTGAACGTAGAAGTCCATTGAGAGAATAATATGCACATTGTGGTTAAACTTATAAAGATAATTAAACTGGAGGGCAATAAATTGGATAAATTCTATATTATGGTGTGTAGTACATAACAAAGATCTTTAGACCCAGGCGTGAAGAACTGTAGTATTAGACAACATTATGAACTTCCAGGTCCTCATTAAGGTCATTTTGTGACAAAGATCCAAAATTATAAATCCTACAAAGAGAAAACCTTTCGCTGTCAGTGGGGGTACCTTTGCAGATAGCTTTGATCGCCATCACCTACAGGCATCTGAAATTTGTATTGTGCTCTTGGAGGAAATGGCAAGGAACACTGTTTTGTCACAGCCCTTGTGTATGAATCTGCGGTGCTTGCCTATACGCTTGGGCAAAGTGCGCGTGGTACGACCTACATAAAGCGGGCCGCAGGGACACTGCAGTACATAGATGACAAACTCAGTGGAGTATGTGATGAATTGTTTATTTTGAAAGTTTTTTCCCCTTTTTGTCAACTATTTCAGTCCGTCCATGCGGAATAAATTGCCATGTGAGACATCCCCTTTTCTTAAATAGGATCTGATATCGTAGAGCGTTTTTTTTTTATTGGTGGTCTGTAGATTACTGGGGGCTAAAATGTTTTTTAACATGCATGCTCTTCTAAACGTGACCCGAGGAGCCGGAGGCAATGTGGAAGCCAATCTCTGATCTACTTTTAATATTCCATAATGTTTATTGAGAATTTTAGAAACCGACCTATATTTGTCATTAAAGGTTGTGATGAATCTTATGGTATCTGATGAGCTGTTCCTGTCTTTTTTTATGTTGGTGAATGTTATATTTGTATTAAAGGCCTCCTTAATAAGCGTGGAAGGGTACGCTTTTTCCTCAAATTTTTTCAACAATAAAGTACCCTATGTAATATAATCCTCCGTCATTGGGCAATTTCTGCGTAACCTGTTGAATTGTCCCCCAGGGATGTAACGTTTCCAAGCGGGATTATGGCAGCTGAAATAGTGGAGGCAAGAATTCCCACTTGTGGGTTTATTATGGTTCTGACCGCACCTCCTTCATGTGACAGAACCAGATCCAGAAAGACGATTTTGCCTGGATCAATCACATGAGTGAAGGACAGCCCTAGAGAGTTCACTTTGCAGTGGGCCACAAAGGAGAACAAGTCCGGGCCACCTCCCCAAATGAGGAGGATGTCATTGATATACCAGCCATAGAACACTACATGTTCGGGAAAGGGGTTATTGGCCCAGACGTGCTCTTCCTCCCAGTGGCCCATGTTGTGTCTGGCGTATCCCGGGGCAAAATTAGCCCCCATGGCTGTACCTCTCACCTGCAAGTAAAATTGATCCAAAAAAGTGAAGTAGTTGCATGTTAAACAAATGGCTACAGCCCACCAATAAAAAAAACGCTCTACAATATTCGATCCTGTTTCGATAAGTGTTGGGATTTTTCAATGTAAGAAAAGGGGATGTCTCACAAGCCAAATCATTCTGCATGGGCAAGCTGATATAGTTGACAAAGGGAAAAAAATAAACAATTCATCACATGCTCCACTGAGTTTGTCATCTATGTTGTGCAGTTGCCCTTTGACCTGATTATGTAGGTCGTACCATGCACACTTTGCGCAAGCACATAGACAAGTGCCGCAGATTCATACACAAGGGCTGTGACAAACCTAGTTTTCCCTCGCCCTTTCCTCCAGGCGCACAATAAAAATTTCAGATGTCTGGAGGTGATGGCGATCAAAGCTATCCCCAAAACTACCCTCACTGACAGCGAAAGGTTTTCTCTCCTTTGTAGGAGAGAAGTTTTTTGATTTATAATTTTGGATCTTTGTCACAAACTGGCCTTAATGAAAACCTGGAAGTAATGTTTAATACTACAGTTCTTTAAGCCTGGGTCTAAACATCCGTTGTTATGTACTACAAACCATAATATAGAATTTTATGTGATTTATTGCCCTCCAGTTTAATTTATAATTTTAACCACATTGTGCATATTATTCTCTCGATTACTTCGTCTGGTTGCTTCCAATACTCCAGTTTCTACTTTCACATTTCTTTTTTTGTTCATCTTTTATTTATTTTTATTCCTTTTTATTTTATTTTATTTTCCGCTTATTAATTTTCATGTAGACATCGTTTTAGCATAAATTAAAAGAGAAAAAAACTGCGCTATCCAAACTTAAAAGCTAAATAGCTACAACACAAATGGAGCTGCGCAAGTGAAAAAAAGTTATTAATAACAGTCAAGTGAACACTCATTAAGTGAAATGACAAAATGCACACTGAGAAAGGTGCAAAAAAATTGGTGTAACAACTGTAACGCTGATGTCTGCAAAAATGTCAACAATTCTGTGTTTTCTGTCAATATGGGGTTCTGTGTGTACATTAATGAGGAAAAAAAAATTAACTTAAATGATTTTAGCAAATGGCTGCAATATAACAAAGAGTGAAAAATGTAAGGGGGTCTGAATACTTTCCGTACCCACTGTGTGTGTGTGTGTGTCTGTATATATATGAAACACATTGTCACGGCAACAGGGACGCTTGTGTTCCACTATGTCCATGGCAGCTCCCTCTTCCGGGCACTGTGCTTCTGCCCAGGGCGCCAGTGATGCCATCTACACACGCTGTTCACAGCGGCTGTCCCCACTTCAGTGATGCTATCCACACATGCTGGCGGGTCTGGCATGGATACATTGCCTGCTTGTTACAATGTGTGGCTTTAATGGTCGGCTCCTTCACCCGGAGCTCCCCATCTGAGAAACACAGTAAACCATCAGTGCCCAAGCCAGCCCTCAGTCAGCGCAGTAATGTTGCAATTTCATATTCAATGGAATATGTATTGTTTTTAACCTTTTTTGTGAATATTTTGTCAACAAGTTTAGCAGATGCTCATTGCAGCCACTGTCTACCATTGGTCATGCCAGTCCCTAAGTGCTGTCAGCCTTTGTTTTTAACCTTCTAGCATGCAATCCCATGCTACTTGACAGCAGCACAGTTGTTTTTTTATTTTTTTATTATTAAATTTTTTTTTTTATTAAAGTTCAACACATAATCAATAGCATCATATTGCATATATTCGTAAAATCAAAACAAACATCACATTGACATCCAATATCCCCCCTCCCCCCAAGCGGAAAGAAAAAAAAGGGGGAATTCCCCCTCTCCCCTCCCCCAATCAATCCCCCCCCCTTTTTAACGTACCTTGTACCATTGTGTGTGATAAACCTTCTCCAACACTGCCCCTACACCCTACATTAGTGGACCCAAACTCCCTAATCCCTTCAAAAAACAAACAAACAAAAAAAAACCTTAATTATAAGTAAAACATTATGGGGCTTCTATGAGCCCATTCACACCACTCCAAAGAAAACAAGAAAAAAAGAAATATATATATATATATATATTATAATATAATACAAGGCTTCTGGAGCCATATTACCCCTTCTCTACAAATCGTGATACCCCATTGCACCCATTTATCATTGACCCTAACTATTCCTATTACTCCCCCTCCCTATGTGTCCAAGCTTCCCAACCCCTCCCTCTTGTATTATACCCACTCCCTTGTCTTTACCCCTGCCTATGTAACTTCCCTTTTTAAGGGCAGTGTTGGATTCCATCACTCACATGTATCGCTCTTAAAAGTAGCGGAAAGGGGGAGGAGAAGGGAAAAAAGGGGGGGGAGGGAAAGAGGAGAGAAAAAAATAAAACTTCCCCCAGGGAACAAATCATATGTACAGTGCCTTGCGAAAGTATTCGGCCCCCTTGAACTTTTCATCCTTTTGCCACATTTCAGGCTTCAAACATAAAGAGATAAAATTTAAATTTTTTGTGAAGAATCACCAACAAGTGGGACACAATTGTGAAGTGGAACGAAATCTATTGGATATTTTAAACTTTTTTAGCAAATAAAAAACTGAAAAGTGGTGCGTGCAAAATTATTCGGCCCCTTTACTTTCAGTGCAGCAAACTCACTCCAGAAGTTCAGCGAGGATCTCTTAATGATCCAATGTTGTCCTAAATGACTGATGGTGATAAATAGAATCCACCTGTGTGTAATCAAGTCTCTGTATAAATGCACCTGCTCTGTGATAGTCTCAGGGTTCTGTTGAAAGCGCAGAGAGCATCATGAAGACCAAGGAACACACCAGGCAGGTCCGTAATACTGTTGTGGAGAAGTTTAAAGCCGGATTTGGATACAAAAAGATTTCCCAAGCTTTAAACATCCCAAGGAGCACTGTGCAAGCGATCATTTTGAAATGGAAGGAGTATCAGACCACTGCAAATCTACCAAGACCTGGCTGTCCCTCTAAACTTTCAGCTCAGACAAGGAGAAGACTGATCAGAGATGCAGCCAAGAGGCCCATGATCACTCTGGATGAACTGCAGAGAACTACAGCTGAGGTGGGAGAGTCTGTCCACAGGACAACAATCAGTCGTACACTGCACAAATCTGGCCTTTATGGAAGAGTGGCAAGAAGAAAGCCATTTCTCAAAGATATCCATAAAAAGTCTTGTCTAAAGTTTGCCACAAGCCACCTGGGAGACACACCAAACATGTGGAAGAAGGTGCTCTGGTCCGATGAAACCAAAATCGAACTTTTGGCCACAATGTAAAACGATATGTTTGGCGTAAAAGCAACACAGCTCATCACCCTCAACACACCATCCCCACTGTCAAATATGGTGGTGGCAGCATCATGGTTTGGGCCTGCTTTTCTTCAGCAGGGACATGGAAGATGGTTAAAATTGAGGGGAAGATGGATGCAGCCAAATACAGGACCATTCTGGATGAAAACCTGTTGGAGTCTGCAAAAGACCTGAGACTGGGACGGAGATTTATCTTCCAACAAGACAATGATCCCAAACATACAGCAAAATCTACAAAGGAATGGTTCATAAATAAACGTATCCAGGTGTTAGAATGGCCAAGTCAAAGTCCAGACCTGAATCCAATCGAGAATCTGTGGAAAGAGCTGAAAACTGCTGTTCACAAACGCTCTCCATCCAACCTCGCTGAGCTCGAGCTGTTTTGCAAGGAAGAATGGGCAAGAATTTCAGTCTCTCGATGTGCAAAACTGATAGAGACATACCCCAAGCGACATGCAGCTGTAATTGCAGCAAAAGGTGGCTCTACAAAGTATTAACGCAAGGGGGCCGAATAATTTTGCACGCCCCACTTTTCATCTTTTTCTTAGTTAAAAAAGTTTAAAATATCCAATAGATTTCGTTCCACTTCACAATTGTGTCCCATTTGTTGGTGATTCTTCACAAAAAATTTAAATGTTATATCTTTATGTTTGAAGCCTGAAATGTGGCAAAAGGATGAAAAGTTCAAGGGGGCCGAATACTTTCGCAAGGCACTGTATAACCCAGTTCCCAGGGGCATTTATGCATCCGGACCTGAAGGGCGCACAGCTCTATACATCTATTTAATCTAGTGGCGCTTTTTTACATTATCCAATCTCGGAGGAGTAGTGTTCCCTGCCTGCCCATATTTCCTTAAATTTATCCTGTTTTTATCTTTAACTGCATGCACCAATCTTTCAGCCTCCCTTATTAAGTTGACCTCTCTCTTCCATTCCAACAGGGTAGGGCATCGGGTCTGTTTCCATAGCCTGGGGATAAGTAATTTAGCTGCGTTCAATAAATGTGGGGTAATGCTATTTCTATATGATTTAATAGCTCTTGGGGTCCCATCAAAATGTAATGGTGTTGCCTCCATGGGGTCAGCAGTTAATTTCTTGACCCATGGGATAATCTGTTGTTAATATTGGATATAAACACCCTGAATAACCTCTATCACCACTGCGCCAATGAAAAAAATGTGCAAATATCTATAGCTGCCACTTAGTGAATAAACATTTTTATAATAGAAAAAAATTAAACTCAAAACAATCTGATTGAGAAAAGCAAATAGTAGCGCTGAAAAACAATAAAATTATATAATGGTGTAATAAACTCAATAACACCCCGTGACAAGTGATGATAAGTCCATAATATAAATGATGAAATCAATGAAAAAATCCTTATTTCTGTAAATCTTCCACCACACCACCGTGCTGTGCCAACTTCCCCTTTGAAAAATGCACTCGCCAAATAGATTTGCCTTTCACTCTCGTGTCAGGCTAAATCGCTCGTGTATGATCCCACAAAAGGAGAAAGAAATCTCAGCTGAATCACCGTGATAGTCCTCAATATTGCACATATAAGAATAAAAACGATGGAAGTCAGTAAAACCAATACCCCGCTTTCTCTTTTTTAGGACAACGGGGGAGGGTAGGGGGCACACAGAGAATAAAAGCTCAAGGGAACAAACACAAGGGAGGAGAAAAGAATGCACCCCCACAGTATGTGAACAGAGATCTAGCAGCACCACAAAGAGAAGAAGGGGCTGCAGATAAGGGAGACAACAATCCAAAAAAGAGAATGCAAAACAATTGACAACGGGAATATTCAATTTAAGTAAGACCGAGTTGAATAAGAATGAACTTAATATACTCAATGCGGGTTTAAAGTGTGCCCCAAGAAAAACATTGAACAAGTTTGAAGTATATATGGATACACATAAGTTCATTAGAACGTTGAATATGAAGAAGTACTTTGAGTCAGCCAGGTGAATCATCTTCTTAGAAGATTTACACCACGGGAGTTGATAGTGGATTAAAGAACAAATTTATCAACCCACAGAATCCCAGCAATCACTTTATTGAGGTCTTCAAGAATTTAGTATTGAAAGATATTGAAGACTTGAAATTAAAAAAAAGACCCAATCCTGAATACATCAAGGAAGGTATTCGATCGCTGGAGGACAAGGAAGATATCATTATACTCCCAGCAGATAAAGGGGGGGGGGGGTTTAGAGTTGAATATATATTTATTAGCAAAATATACATATATATATATATAAATTCAATACCTTCCTTTTGTATAACAAAGTTTACATCGAAGTTTACATAACATAAACAGTAAAGCATTAAATTGGGGGGTTGGGGGGGAAACATAGGGAAAGAAGGAAGGGTAAGGGGTAATAGGATCGTAGCTTAAAACAGGTTATTGGTCACTCTCGTGAGGGTGCGTATGTAGCATAGTGCCATGCTAATTCGTCTGTTTAGTTAAGGGCTAGGTTTGTCGCTTGACTAGCTGGGGTGGCCCTGCGCAGTGTCATCTTTCTTCGGACACCGCCCAGGGCTTGTTTACTGTCATATTTCAAACCCTTCTGTAAGGTATTAACTATGTTGGTAAAGGGTATTATTCAAAAGCAAAAATGGTGATACGAGGGTATGAAAGGGAGGGGGGGGCAGCTCAGGTTATGGTCGTTCTGATTTGGCAGGTATGGTACATCTGGGGCTCTCCTTCTTTATCTGAAGCACTCTGTCATACTAAACGCTGTCTAGGAATCCGACTGTAGCGGAGTGGTGCCGCCATATTGACCATAAAGTGTTAAATTGCTCATATCTATCATCTAATTTTGCTTGCATTTCCTCCATTAGCATGGTATCATTAAGGATGTTCACCCACCCTGATAGGGGGGGGGGTGGAGTCCTTCTTCCAATATAGAGATATATTATGTCTTGCTGCTGATAGCATAAACCTTAAGAGGCATTGTTTTTGTGATTTGATGGACCCCGGAACAATAGATAGGAGAGCAATCATGGGAGAGGGGGTCAGTGTGGTTTGGTACATGTCATTGTAACTCTTAAATACACTATCCCAAAATGGGCGTACCTTGATGCAGTCCCACCAGACATGTACGTACGATCCCTGTCCTCCGTGACATCTCCAGCAGGTGTCCGCCGTGGCGGGGAACATTCTGTGCACCGAGGATGGGACCCTGTACCACCTTGATAATAATTTAAAGTTCTTCTCTTGAGTGAAACCTGATCTAGATGCTTGGTGTGTGTGAATAAAAGACGTGTTCCATTGGGCAGGGGTTAATGACACCCCCAGATCACGGGCCCACTTGTGAGTGTATGTAGGGAGGGTTTCACATTGATGAGATTGTATGTCTTTATATATGAGGGAAAGAGTGTGTCTAGGGGTCGGAGAGAGACCACACATTGATTCAAAATTAGTGAGTTGTCTATGTACCTGTCCTGAGAGGTGCAGAGATCTGCTAATGTGATTCAATGAGAGTGTAGATAACCAGTCTATTCTAGTGTCATTTTGGGGTTCCGACGTGGGTCGGAAGTGACCTGTAGAGGGGTGGACGAATTGTTTGGCCGTGGGCCATTGTTCCCGGTGGTACGTTCCTAACTTCCCCCTGTCTAGGGAGGTATGAAGGGCTGCGCTATCGAATAGGGGGGACAGGGGGCCTGGGTCTGTGGTGAGTCCAAGTTTACTGGCTTTATCGTACCACAGGGTCAGGACCGCAGATGTCAGTGGGGATAATCCTGGGAGCGAGCGAAAGGTAGCACCATACCCCCACAGCAAGGCTCTAAGGTCAATGCGCGCCATGTCTTGTTCTACACTGATTGATGGTTTAAGTAGGGGTCTCGGGAACCATTTAAGGAGTCTAGAGAAGAGTGTGGAGTTGTGGTATGTTTGGAATTCGGGGAGTCCTAGTCCTCCCCTAGTTTTGGGGGAGCATAACACTTTATGTTGAAGTCTGGGTGGGTGGTTTTGCCAGATAAATTTGCTTACTAAGGTTCGGAGGGTGAGAGAGAACGCTCTAGGAAGAAGGATTGGCAGTGTCTGAAATAGATATAGTGTTTTAGGTAGGATATCCATTTTGATTGCGTTCATTCTCCCCCACCATGTCAGCTTGAGGTTATGCCAGGATTCTACAGAACGTCTGATCTCGGTTATAAGCGGACTGTAATTCAGGGGGTAGATGTCTTGTGGGTCAGAGGGGATTTCGGTGCCTAGGTATGTAACTGATTTTGTTTGCCATCTAAAGGGAAATCGTTGTTTGAGAAATTGCAGTTCCGGGGGGGGGGGGGGGTAGAGATATATTCAGGGCTTCCGTTTTAGTGACATTCAATTTGAAGTTACTATGTGTTCCGAATCTGTCGAGTTCCGTTAATATGGCCTGTATGCTCTGGCGGGGTTGTGTGACATATAATAGTAAGTCGTCAGCATATAATGATAATTTATGTTCAGCGGAGGGGGCAGGTATCCCATGAATATTATTTTTATTTTTGCGGATAGCTTGAGCCAAATGTTCCACAGTAATGGCAAATAACAATGGCGAAAGGGGGCAGCCCTGTCGCGTGCCATTTGAGATGTTAAACGAGTCTGATGATTCCCCGTTAGCCGCCACCTTCGCTGATGGGTGTGAATATAGGGCCATGATTTTGGAGATCATCTGTGGTCCTATGCCTATTTGTCGTAACGACGCGTGCAAAAAAGGCCAGCTGACCCTATCGAACGCTTTTTCTGCGTCACAAGCCAGCAGGCAGGTCGGAATGTTGTGCGATTTCGCGTGTGTGATGAGGTGGAGAGTTTTTGTTGTATTGTCCCTGGCTTCACGTCCTAGTATAAAACCAACCTGATCACCGTGAATCAACTCAGGTAGTAGAGGGGTTATACGAGTGGCTAGTATTTTGGAGTAAAGTTTCAGGTCAACGTTCAGTAGAGATATGGGGCGATAGTTACTGCATAATGAGGGGTCTTTTCCGGGTTTGGGGATCACGACTATTTGGGCTAGTAGGAGTTGGTGGGATGGGCAATGTGTGTCATCTATCTCATTGAAGGCTTTCTTCATGAATGGAGCCAGTTGTTGAGCAAATTTTTTGTAAAATTGGGGGGTGTATCCGTCGGGGCCGGGGCTCTTACCATTTTTAAGGCCTTTTATTGCAGTTAGAAATTCAGATGTAGTGATTGGTAATTCTAGAGCTTCCATGTCTGGTTGTGATATCGTGGGTAAGGCTGTGTCTTGTACATATTGTTGTAAGGTCATTGTGGTTGGGGAGGGAGGGTCATGAGCTGCGGGAAGGTTATAAAGTGTGGAATAGTAGTCTCTGAATTCCGAGATAATTTCGGAATTTTTTGATTTTTTCTGTTGTGATGGGGATATGATATGGTTGATGTTCTGTCTTTTTTGTTTTGGATGTAAGATTCGTGCTAGATGTTTCCCGCATTTGTTTGCCTGAGTGTAATGGACATGACGTCCTTTGTTACAAGCGATTAGTGCTCCATCTGTGAAGATCTGTAAAAGGTCTCTACGGGCATTGGATAGTTCCGTCAGGGTCTTTGAGTCTAGTGTGCGTTTGTGTCGAGCTTCAAGAGCTGTTATTAGAGAAAAGAGGCGTGTTGTATCTGCCATTCGTGCTTTTTTCAGCCTGGATCCGTGTTTTATGAAGATCCCGCGTAGGACACATTTAAGGGTTTCCCACTTATTTAAGTTAGAGGTTTCATCATGCCTATGTGTTTGTGTGAAATCTGTAATAGTCTTAGTCACCTCTGCACAGCATATTGTGTCATTCAGTAGGTTGTCGTTGAGTCTCCAAGAGGAGCGACGGTTGGTGTATGGTAGTTTCCCTAATGTTAGATGTATCGGTGCGTGGTCCGACCACAGTCTCAGGCCAATGTCGCAGTTAAGATCAAAGTCCAAGAGTGTTTGTGAGAGAAGAAAATAGTCAATTCTGCTGTATGATTTATGGGCTGGGGAGTAATATGTGTAATCTCTCTCCGTGGGATGTATAAAACGCCACACATCCACAAAGGACATGTCCTTTAGGGTGGCACGCATGGCGCTTAGTGTGGATGGTGGCATGTGCGACTTACCAGTGGACGAGTCCATCCTCGGCACAAGTGGAGCGTTCAGGTCACCCGCCATAATCAGGTTGGCTGTCCCGAAGTTTTGTAGGCGGGTCGTCACGGAGGACAGGAACCGCTGTTGGTTCTGGTTAGGGAGATAAACATTAGCAAGGGTTAATACAGCCTGGGAGCACCGCAATTTCAAAAGTACATATCTACCATTCGGGTCAATGCAAGTGTCTAGTATTTCTGGTGTGAAGGAGCTGTGAAATGCTATAGATACTCCTTTTGTTTTGGCTAAGGGGTTGGTGCTGTGGAACCACGTGGTAAAGTGCTTATCTGGTAGAGTTGGAACCTTGTCAGTTTTAAAGTGGGTTTCTTGAAGCATTAGAACGTGAGATTTGGTTTTGTGAAAGTGGTGGAGAATCCGTCTGCGTTTTTCAGGGATATTGAGTCCTCTACAGTTGAGAGAGGATATCTTGATGCTTAGAGGGTCTGACATGATGTCCGTGTTACCTGTAAGTTTTGGGTGTTCCTAATGCTTCAGATCACCTGCAGTTAGGATGTATGTCTTGTGGTGAGCTACGCCCCCTAGATATGTAAATGGAGGCGGGTAGGAATGTGGGGTGGGGTTGGGAAGGAGAAGGAGAGATAGAGACAAAAAGTAAAAAAAATTATTAGGGGAAAAGACACTGAGGAAGGAGGGGGGGATATAGGTAGGGAGAAAAAGAGAGAACGAGGAAGGAAAAAATAAAAAATAAAAATAAGAACAAACAAAACACAGAAGCGTACAGGTACTGACACGAGGAGGTAGTGCTTTTGTGTGCGATGACAGACACCGGGAAAAAAAAAATACCGTGTCGTCACTAGCGTTGTGTATCTCGTGTCAGCTTATCAATTCACCTGGTGAATTGGCAAGTGCTACAAACTTATAGGGAGGCTACTCCCTCTAGTGTCCAAAGTGTATAAGAAACCCTGGACACTACCTGGAAAACCTAGCTAAAAGAAAAATTCACCACAGAGGCAATTAAGACTCTGTAAACCCTAATGTGGGGAACGTGTTTGGTCTGTGAACAGGAGCTCCGCTCCAACCTAAAATAGATGTCTAGATGTGTAAATTTAAGGCACACAGCAATAGAACGTTAAACATTTAAACCATCGTCTTCAAACCGCATGTTTTCCTGATAGCCGGGGGGATCTTTGACTGTCTCCCTAAATAATTCTGATAAACATACTGTATCCCTATGATAGGTCAGATCTGGTCATCAAATTTAAGATCAGGGGAACAGTAGGTCAGGTGAGGCAGATCAACATCCAAGGGAAACAGCCCATATAAAAAAAAATGGTCTAACAAAAAACAACAGAAGAGAAAAAAAAGAGATAACACAGTTAGATGCAGATCAGCTTTTCTTAAGTGTTCCAGCAAACTTAGGCAGGGTGTTCATCCTGGAGGAGTAGAAGTGGCGTCGGGCCTGGATCTGGTTTCTTTAGGTTGTTTACCCCATTCTGGCCTCCTGGGCAGGCCTGGGGTTGCCGGATGTAGAGGCCAGTCTGGAATCCTGATGTGGGGTAGTTCAAATGTGCCCAAAAAATTGGGTAGATCTCCGAGGTTGCGAAAGGTCGCTGATTTACCATTGTGGGAAGCGAATAGATGAAAGGGAAATCCCCATCTGTATTTGATTTGCTGTGCCTGCAGTGCATCCGTTAATGGTTTCAGAGCTTTCCTCATGGTTAGTGTTTGCTTTGAGAGATCAGTCAGAAGCATGACTGGATGGGTGTCAAACAAAATGGATCCCTGATTGCGTGCAGCTTGCATTATGTCATTCCTGACTTTGAAAAAGTGTATGCGACAAATTATGTCTCTGGGGTATGCAGGGTTAGGATTGCGGGGACCAAGGGATCTGTGAATCCTATCAATTTCTATGGGATCATCAATGGGCTTATTCAGAACATTGTTGAACATGGTAATGGCTGCTGTAGGTAAATCTTTACTTTCTACCTTTTCCGGTACTCCGCGTATGCGAATATTATTGCGGCGACTTCTGTTCTCTTGGTCATCTAAACCATAAAACAATTGTTGTATCTGAATTGTGTGTTGCTGCAGTATGTCTCCATGTTCTGTGATCCTGGAGGAATTGTCATCTATTGCTGATTCTACCTCCTCAAAGCGCTGGCCAATATCGCGGCGCAGTTCAGAGATCTCCCTTTTGTAAGATCTTTCTAGCCTTCTTACATAAGCATCAATGTCTCCTTTAGTTGGGAGGGCCTTAATGTAACTTTCCATGTCCCATGGGATTTTCTGGGCCTGCATGTCTGACGAGGGGCTTCCTGATTGAGGTGGTCCTGCATGATCTATGTGATCTGAGCCCGGGGATCGGGGTGAGGAGGGGGGGGGATAGTGAAGGCCGTGAGGCCTGTACCTTTGCAGCCGCCTGAGCCGCTTGTGCCGCCGCCGCACGTGTCGCCGCCATCTTGGAAGCCGGTGGGGCCCTGCTGCTTGATCCCTTCAGCAGGAAATAATCGCCGATTTCGGCCGTTTTTTGCTGACATGCCGCTCAGGGAGTGTTGTATGCACCTCTCCTGCTCATGTGGAGGGTGCCTGGGCCTGCCTGCGACCTTGCTGTGTGCCTTTAATGGACACTGGAGCGGGAGCTGAGCTCTCACACGTCCTTCCTCTCCATGCGCCAAGCCACGCCCCCGGGGGGGGTTTAGTGGAGTAGGAAATAGCTAATTTAATTGATGAACACAAAAAGATATTATCAGATCAGGTCACTTTTATAAGAAGCTGTTGACAGATCCTAGGGATTCCTATAGGACCCAGTTGGATCTCCTTGTAGAGTGGGGCTATGGAATCGGAGCCCTTAACTCAAAAGAAAGATGCTATTTGGTACCCTCTGTTAGCCGAATACCCATCATATACACCCTGCCTAAAGTACATAAGAATTATCAAACCCCCCCCCCCCCCCCCCGCGCGCCCTATTGTCAACAGTATAGGGTCAGTGACCGCAAGATTAGGTGAATACATGGACAAATTCCTACAGCCGAGTGTGAAAGACACTTCAGATTTGATGTTGGAAGAAATTGATTTGAGTACCATCAATGAGACATACTTGATTACAGCAGATGTGTGCTCATTATACACAATTATCCAACATGAAGATGCAGCTTTGGCACTTAGGAGGGATGATATCCCATACATACAGAAGAGATTTCTGGGACATGCGTTGGAGTACTGCATGTCGCATAATTACTTATGGTGGAATGGACAGTTCTTCACTCAACAGGTTGGTGTGGCTATGGGAGCCAAATATGCTCCCAGCCTAGCCAAACCTGTTCATGGCAGAATGGGAGGACAGGTATGTGTTCAGGAAACAATGTCCGCAATTGAATTTCTATCGGAGATTTATAGATGACCTCCTATTTGTTTGGGAGGGATCATTGGAATCTGCCGAGGGGTTTCTAAGAGATTTAAATCAGAATAATAATATCAAATTAGATTATCTGATAAGCAACAAGAGTACTAACTTCCTGGATGTGACTATTGAAAAAGAGAATAATTACCAAAGTGTACTTTAAGCCGATGGACCGTAATAGCTACCTGTCAATCAGAAGTGGCCACCACCCATCATGGATTAAAAATGTACTAAGGGGTCAAATGCTATGAGTCCGAAGGAACTGCACGAATGTTTCAGATTACCATCATCAAGCACAGATGTTAAAGAATAAATTCGTGCAGAAAGGCTACACCGAGGAATCTCTGGATATAGTCATTCAGGAGGTATCTGAAATCCCAAGAGAGTCATGCCTTAAGAAGAAGTCTGAAGTCCAGGGTCCTAACAATCAACATCAACTGGGCTTTATATCTAATTACCACTGTCAGTATAAAGATATAGAAGATATCTATAAGAAACATTGGCACATACTGTGTAGGGATAGACATTTTGGGGGTAATTATACCCAATTACCCTAAGTTAATTTACAGACGAGCCCCAAACTTTGGAGTTCAAATAGTGAAGAAAATTCTGAAACCCCCTGGTTCGACAACAATTTGATTTAAAAAAAAAAAATTCTGTTGCGGAATATGCATATGTTGTAGAACTGTTAAAACTAGTAATAGAGGCAGGACCACAGTTTGCAACAGGGATGGTGAATCTTTTGAGATCAAGGAGTTCATCACCTGTAACTCCTCCTATGTTGTCTATCTCATGTGGTGCCCATGTGGGTTATTATACGTGGGTAGAACTAAAAGACTATTAACAGTGCGCATTGCCGAACTCCTGGCTAATATTAGGAAAGGCTTTCGCTGCCATAGCGTATCACTCCATTTTAGGGACAAACACAATCAAGACCCTTCTGTTCTACAGTTCTGTGGAATAGATACCATCTACCCGGCCTGGAGAGGCAATAATAGGGTGAGAGATCTATCCCAGAGGGAAACCCGCTGGATTTTCTTGTTGAAATGTTTATCGCCCAGAGGGTTAAATATTGAAGTAGACCTCAACTGCTTTATTAATTACTGATAGACTTATGTCAACTGGAGAGTTGTGGTAATCATTTCCACTTTCTATTTTCACATTACCCATACCACTGCTTTTTCTTTTGGTCCCGGTCTAAGAACTTTTTATATGCACACCATCATGTGTTCGCATAATTTTCTATTGTATATAGGTTGCATACACTGAGGTAGAGCTGTTGGACAGTCAATTGTGCCAGCATGTATGCTTATATGGTGTGCAATTTATCATACTGATAGTACATTGGGGGATTGTGTGCATCACATGGAAGAGTCTCTTCCAGTGAGATTAGTTTGTTATATTGTGGTGCACACCGTCTCCTAGTGTAAGTTATCTTTATTTTTATTTTGAATTTTTATCTTTATTATAATTTAATATATTTTTATTGAAGTCTATTGCACCCTATTGAACTCATTAATGATATTCAGTATCTCTTGTACTGCACATATCATTCCCTGTAAATGCGATGATAACATTCAGGTCGACCTAAGGTTTTGCGTTTTTGTCGATATGAGTGATGTCTTATTATTCATGTTTGCATTAGACTGAAGGGTCAATCTTATCATTGTTGAGATGGGCTTGGTAGACTGATCAACCATTAGTGGGATAGATATTAAATATGCCGCTTTTTAAGAAATAGCATTATTTTTATTTGATTCGTTTTTAACAAATAGGTTCTCTTTAAAATGCCTTAACCACTTGATAGCCGGGCCATATACAAATGATGGCCTCAAGGTGGATCTAGAAATCCGGGAGGCTGTCAGTTATACGGCCTCGGCTATTCCGGCCACTGGGGGGCGCGCGATCCCGGCGCATCACTGAGATGCCAATGCTTGTGCCTGGCGGCCGCTATGTCTGGCAGGTACCCGCGATCGGCGTGTACACAGACAAGGGTGTGGATCTCTGTGTGTAAACGCAGAGATCCACGTCCTGTCAGGGAGAGGAGACCGATGCTGTGTCCCTTGTACATAGGGACACAGCTCGGTCACCTCCCCCAGTCAGTCCCCTCCCCCAGTCAGTCCCCTCCCCCACACAGTAGTAATCACTCCCAGGTTACACATTTAACCCCTTCCTCGCCCTCTAGTGTTAACACCTTCCCTGCCAGTGTCATTTTTACAGCACTGGTCGCTGTAAAAATGACAATGGTCCCAAAATGGTGTCAAAGGTGTCCGATGTGTCCACCATAATGTCGCAGTCACAATAAAAATCGCTGATCGCCGCCATTACTAGTAAAAAAAAAAATATTAATAAAAATGCAATAAAACTATGCCCTATTTTGTAGACGCTAAAACTTTTGCGCAAACCAATCGATAAACGCATATTATTATTTATTTTTTTTTTACCAAAAATATGTAGAAAAATACGTATCGGACTAAAGTGAGGAAAAAAAAAATGTAAAAAAAAAAAAAAATGGGATATTATTATAGCAAAAAATAAAAAATATTGTGTTTTTTTTTCAAAATTGTTGCTCTTTTTTTGTTTATAGCGCAAAAAATAAAAACCGCAGAGGTGATCAAATACCACCAAAAGAAAGCTCTATTTATGGGAAAAAAAGGATGTAAATTTTGTTTGGGAGCCACGTCGCATGACCGCGCAATTGTCATTCAAATCGTGACAGCGCTGAAAGCTGAAAATTGGCCTGGGCAGGAAGGGGGTTTAAGTGCCCAGTAAGCAAGTAGTTAATGGGCTTGGCAGACTGATCATCCATTAGTGGGATAGATATAAATTATGCCGCTTTTAAGAAATAGCATTATTTTTATCTGATTCGTTTTTAACAAATAGGTTCTCTTTAAAATGTTTTAATTGTTTTATTTATATGCTCCATGTTTTGTATTGCTACACTGCAGTGCCACTCCTCAGAGTGAATCAGCACACAGATGGATGCTTGATTGCTTAGATTTAGTGCTCAGATCATGCAGCTTACCACATCAAGGTTTTACAAACTGCTGTGCTTTTGTGGTCATGGGGACATGACGTGCGTGCATGCGCGGGATGATCAATCATGTGATCAGGCATGGGGAGTCCTTATAGGAAGTGAGTGATATCCCAGTGGCCAATCCCATGACAAAGCATAGATTGCGAAACATGTCGGGAACTTGACTACAACTTTACTAGCTTTACCTATTAGGGACGCTGCTGCTGTTTAGACCATCTCCCGCTATTGTGAGCCAGGAATCTGGAGTGTGGTGAGATATATACCAGCGCAATACACACCTCAGGTCCGCCGTGGCGACTCAGCACCGCAGAGCCAATGTTACACTGTTGATTGCTGTGAATTCATTTGAAGTTCTATTTTTCACTTTTTACATGTGAGTTGACTGAAGTGTTGCTGTGATTTTATTATTAAACTGGAGTTACAATTTTACACCATGGGATAATCGCCTCCCAAAATGGTCTAATCTTGGGACATTCCCACCATAAATGAAGAAAGGTACCCTTTTGTTCACACCCTCTCCAGCATCTAGCATCGACCATCGAGTACATCTGTGCCAACCTGGCTGGAGTCCGATACCACCTAGCCAGAAATTTATGACATTTCTTGTACCCGGGTGCTTATAGAGGTGGAGTGTGTTGAATCGATAAACTTCTTAATTTGTACAGTGGAGAAGATCTGACTTGGTTCTCCTTCCCATTCCCTAATAAAATAAGGGACTGTAGTATTTTGGGCCCCAAGGACCAATCTGTACATTTGCGACAACAAATGTCTGGCATTTGGCATACGGACACACAGACTCGAATGTAGTAAGAGAGTTTCGAGGCCTCAAATTTTTTAATTTGTTAAAAAAACGCCTCATTTGGTGGTATCTCCACTCACCCATTGGCACATTCCCCAAGGTTGACGCTAGCTCCGGAAGAGGGGTTAACCTTCCCCATGGGGCAAATTTACCACCTGTCACCATCACTCCCCCATGCCCCCAGAAATCCTGCCTCCACCCCCGGAGGAAACCAAGGGAATCCCTCCAGTGGAATCAGGGGATATCTGGGGGGCATATTCCCCTAGTTTGTTCAATTTATCCCATACCAATAATGAGCCCCGAGTTAAAGGAGATGTCCATTTCGAGAGATCCATGGAGCCCCCGCTAGGTTCCGTCCCGCCATTTTTTGCTCTAAAGAGACCCACGTTTTATTTGAAGAGTCATGGCACCAGTTCAAAATCCCTACTAGGGACATTGCTCTATAATATAAAGCTACGTCTGGTAGTCCCATTCCCCCTTCACTTTTCCTTCTGCATAGTATATCATGGGAGAGTCTAGGGCGTTTGTCGTTCTATACAAACGCCTTTCGAAATCCTTTAAAAAAAATCTGTGGGAGTGTAATTGGGACCGTATGTAGGAAATAAATTTTTCTGGGTAATATACTCATCTTAATGGCACTCACCCTTCTAAACCATGTTAAAACCTGGCCCTTCCATTTCTGCAGATCTCCTATTATCCCCTTCAATAAGGATCCGTAGTTCAAATCCTACAATACTCTGGAGTCCGGCGTGATATGTGTCCCCAGGTAAACCAGGTATTTTTTATTCCAAACAAACTAACAAGGTTGTTGCCATTAGGGGAGGAACATAGCTGGGTTAAAGTACAGATTTCTCAAAATGTATTTGAAAGTTCGATAACCTTCTGATTTCAGCCACCTCGGCCGGTATTGAATTCTGTGGGGTATCGAGATAAAACAATAAGTCATCGGCATACGCTGAAACCTTATGTTCAACTGATCCGATGCGTGTCCCTGATATTTCCATTTTTCTCCTTACTTTACACAAAAAGGGTTCCAGTATTATGGCAAACAACAATGGGGACAATGGACACCCTTGTCTCGTACCATTTCGTAGTTGGAAATAGTCCGACAATGTCCCGTTCACCTTCACTCTTGCCCTTGGATTCACATACAATGCCGAGACCCAGCCCATCATGCGGTCACCCATCCCCACCCCCCTCAACACCTTGGTCATAAAAAGCCAGTTCACCCTGTCAAATGCCTTTTCGGCAGCCATCGACAATACCACTCTAGGGGCTTTATCAGGGCCTTGTGGCATCCAATGAAGGATGTGGAGAGCACGAATAGTATTATCTCTGGCCTCGCGGCCCTTCACAAAGCCAGTCTGGTCTGGGTGAACTAGCTTTTACTATATGATCTTGTAGCCAAAGGGCCAAAATTTTAGCTAAAAGCTTGGTGTCCGAGTTGAGTAGGGAGATGGATCTATAGTTGGCACAATATTGGGGATCCTTTCCTGATTTAGGGAGCACTGTAATATATGCTAATAGGGCTTCTGGAGGCAGGGGATTGGAAGCATTGATTGAATTAAAGTACCTACATAGTGGTGGTCCTAGTTTCGACATAAATTTCTTATAATATATATTCGTGAGGCCACCCGGCCCTGGACTTTTCCCTATTGACAGAGCCGATATTGCCCTATTCAGTTCCTCGATGGTGATTGGTCGTTCTATTTCTTCGATCACCAGGGATGGCAGTGAATTTAACATAGTCTTTGATATAGTCTCCTATCTTGGTTATTCGCTGCTCTTCCGTGGTACTTGCTAATGGCGATTGGATATTATATAAAGCCTTATAAAATTTATGAAACTCTGCCGCTATCGCTTGGGTCTCCACTATCTTTTTATTTTGAGCTAGTAAATTATGAACATGTCTCGAGTCCTGCTGTTTTTGTAGTTGTCTGGCTAGTAACCTACCACATTTATTCCCTTGTTCGTAGAACCGGTGTGCATAGTATCTATACTTATTGTTAACATTACGATCTATGCATTGTAAAAGCTTGCATCGCAGGGTCTCTAATTTCTGGACATCTACTGGGTTTAAATATCTTCTGTTTAATCTCCAGTTCATTAATTTCTTCCAGTAGGTCTATTATCTCCTTTTTTGTTTTTGTTTTTAATCTGACTGAGACCCATATGCTATCAATTCACCTCTAATGACCGTTTTATGGGCTTCCCAAACAGCTTGTTCCGAGATATATTCATCTCAAAATATGCACCTATTTTAAGAAGTAACGCCTCCACTATGCTTTTATCATCCAGTAGTGATTTGTTTAATCACCAGGTTCGTTCAAAATGACCTGGGTAAACTGGAAAGAGGGTCAAGGTTATTGGGGCATGGTCTGTAATTGTTATTGATTCTATAGTACAAGACCGGACCTTTTCCAAGTAGAATTGGTCTACAAAGAAGAGGTCCAGACGGGAATAGGTGCTGAGAGTTTGAGCAGTAACTATAATCCTTTACCCCATGATGTGTTACACGCCAGCTGTCAACTAAATGAAATGAGCGCAGGAGCTGTTTTTATATATTTTAAAGATTTAAAGGATATGGGGGTTTTCCCGGTTGATGTATCCATACTTGGGTCTATGGTAAGGTTAAAATCTCCCCCAAAGATCAAGAACCCCTCCCCAAACCTCTCAAGCAACCTCAAAGTCTTTGCAAGAAAATTAACTGTCCCTGTATTGGGTGCATAAATTGAGGCAAACGTATAGCAATGGCCGTGCAATGTCCCCATAACAAATAAAAAACGGCCTTCCGGATCTGTCTTGGAGGAAAAGAGCATTGAACATGACTTTCTAAAGGCTATCGTCACCCCCCTTGCCCTAGCAATAGTTGATGGAGCATGAAACAATTGATTCAATGCGTGCATGGGCATATTCAGAGTGGCCCCTGCCACGAAATGCGTCTCCTGTATATAAACCACGTCCGCTTCATGATGACGCAGTTCGTGCCAGAGGCGACCCCTTTTCTGGGGCAAACATAATCCTCTTATATTATAGGATACAATTTTTATTGGGGTAGCCATTGCTCATTTTCATCTTGAAGCCCACTAACCAAATGGCTGTCATCCCTCCTTGTCCCCTGCAACTGCCCCCGGGAAACACAAAACAAAAAAAAAAAAGGGGGGGGAAGAGAAAGAGGTGAACCATAGAACCCCCCCAAACCCTTTACCTTGGTATTCCACTCTGAGAAATACCGATACCACCTATTCTGAAGAGGGGTCCGTGCCTGGGCAGTAACCCAACCACGGGCCTCTCCGCCCTCCTGCTAAATTGCAGGTTTTCAAGTTCCTTGTACTGGAGCTAACCTAATTTAATACTCCCCCACACCCAAATACAACCCCGGGCATTCTTTCACAATCCCACCTTCAAATCCCTTTGTCCATCTAGCTATCCCTTCCATAGAGACCTACTTTGTACCCCTATGGAAAGTACAAGAACGTAGATGGAGAGGAGAGATCACATATGTGATCAACACTAGAAAAAACATAACACAAGGGTTTCTTAGGTTCCCCCTGTCACCTTATCCCCTTATGCCCTATCCCCTCACCCCTACCCCCCCACCCCCAACCCAAAAACAAAACCTCATTCCCACATGAAACCTGTACACACAAAAAAAAAAAAAAAAACAGGAGAGAGGGAAGGGGAGGGAGGGAGAGACAAGACAGAGAGGACTCAACACTGCCCTCCATCCCGCCCCTCTCCCCATACACCAAGTATCATAAGCATATCGTAAACATGGTCCTGCAGTCATAGAGGAATAATTTAAAAAAGGGTGGAAAAGGGGGGGGGGGGGTAAAGGACCGGAAGAAGAGGCAAAAAAAATATTTATTTCTCTCCTTTCAAATCCTCTCCTCCATCTTCTCCATCCAAATCACTCCTCTAGACAGGCCCTTTTACTATCTCTGTGCGATTTCTATGCTGAACTTTAATCGGCACTTCCCTGGCAATTAGGTATCCCTTTTGAGGAAAGCCTGATCAAAAAATGGGCTTCCCCTCCGGTTGTTGACCCCCCCCCCCCCCGTTTGCCCGGTTGAATAAAGCCACGACTCTCCCAGTTGAGGGGACTCCTGCTTTTAAGGACCCTACTGATAGGAGGTCGGAAGTGGTGAGCAGAGCTATGTTCACAATACTGGAGTCCGCATTACGTCCTATTGTAGCGGCGACACTGGTGTCTCAGACACTCACGGAATGGGCAAAGCTTTTGCACCAAACTGTGCAGGAGCATAATCTCCCTCAGGATTGCATTATTCTGGCCGAACAAATGGTACAAGGCCTGGTGTATGTGTGCGATGCCACTATGGATGCGGCCCCTTTAATTTCTGGGACCTCAGCATCTGCGGTGGTATTGCATCGCCTTATCTGGTTAAAGTGCTGGTCTGCTGACTTGGCCTCTAAAAAAAACTCCTGACGGATTTACCCTTTAAGGGTGGAATACTTGTTGGTGCTGGATGACATTATTAAGAATGTCACGGGAGGTAAGAGCACCCTTCTTCCTCAGCCTACTAAGGGGAAGGAGCCGCGACGTAGGCCGGGCCCTTCTTTTCCCGCACAGAAAGTTTTTTTTTTTTTTTTTAGTCAGTCAGACCCCGCGGGAAAATTCTCCCAGTGCGACTGGAGGACAGAAGCGTCCCTGGGTGCGTGAGCTGAGCAAGCCAGCAGGCAAGCCCGCCTCTGCATGACGTCTTGCCCCCACCTGTCTCTGGGGTGGGGGACACCTTTGCAGGTTTGCGGATCTCCGACCGGTGGGTATACGAGGTGTTCACTTTGGGGTACAGGATAGACCACCCAACAGATTTTTTCCCTCGAATCTCCCTCTCCTTCCAGCGCGTCAAGCTGCCCTATTGGGGGCAGTGCAGGACTTGCGGAGGTACGGGGGGTAATTTTGCCAGTACCGCCACAGGAGAGGTTTCAGGGATTTTATTCCAATCTGTTTGTGGTCCCAAAGAAGTACGGAGTCCCCCCAATTCTGGACCTCAAGGCCCTAAATGCCTTTGTAAAGGTTCGGAAATTCCGCATGGAATCCATTCATTCGGTGATTGCTGCGCTCCATCCGGGGGATTTTCTGGCGTCCTTGGATATCAAGGACGTCTACTTGCATGTCCCTATCTGCACGAGTCACCAGAGGTTCCTACGCTTTGCGATAGGCGAAGACCACTATCAGTTTGTGGTTCTTTTCTTCGGGTTAGCGTCGGCGCCGCAGGTTTTCACCAAGGTACATGTCCCGATTCTGGCTTTGCTGAGACAACGAGGCATTGCTATCGTGGGCTATCTGGACGATCTTCTTCTGAGAGCAGACACTGGCTCAGAATTAGAGGAAAATGTGGTGATAGCCAGTCAGGCCCTCCGAGAATTCGGTTGGCTGCTGAATTTTCAGAAGTCGGTTCTGGTTCCGACTCAGCGTCTGGAGTACCTGGGATTGCTCCTGGACTCCTCGGAGGCGAGGGTCTTTCTACCCTTGAAAAAATTACAGACTCTCCAATCTGCAGTCAGGGTACGGACATCCCGCAAATGGTCGTCACTCCGTTGTTTGCATGCGGGTCCTGGGACTCATGGTGGCTTCCTTCGAGGCGGTGCCATATGCCCAATTTCACACTTGAGTCTTGCAACAGGAGATCCTGTCCAGCTGGGACAAGTCTCCATTGTCACTGGATCGCCAGATCCGGGTGAGCCACCTAGTCAGGGCATCCCTGACGTGGTGGCTGAGATCCCCGGCCCTTCGGTCGGGGAAGTCGTTCCTTCCTGTCCAGTGGACTGTGATCACGAAGGACGCCAGTCTTTCGGGCTGGGGCGGAGTCTGGGGAGTTCTGTCAGCCCAGGGGCTTTGGACTCCAGACGATTCCTGTCTGCCGATCAATTTCCTGGAACTCTGGGCGATCAGACTGTCTGTCCTCGTGGTCAGTGGGACTGCAGGGGCGTCCAGTCAGGATCCAGTCGGACAACGCCACGGCCGGGGGCTTATGTCAACCATCAGGGGGGAACACAGAGCTCGGCCCCAGCGTCCGAGGTAGCTCACATCCTGAAATGGGCCGAAAGAAGCGTTCCGGCCATTTACATTCCAGGAGTAGACAACTGGCAGGCAGACTATCTGAGCCACCACATGTTGGACCAGGGGAATGGTCCTTGCATCCGGAGGTGTTTCAACTCCTTTGCCACAGGTGGGGCACGCCGGACGTGGATCTACTGACCTCTCAGCTCAATCGCACGGTGTCCAGATTCGTGGCCAGGTCCAGGGATCCCTGGGCAGACGCGTCAGACGCGTTGGTGGCCCCGTGGGGTCGGTATCGGCTGATTTATGCCTATCCTCCACTGAAGTTGCTTCCTCGTTTACTCTGCAGAGTGGTGGCAGAGGGGATTACGGTGATCCTCATCGCGCCAGATTGGCCTCAGCGTCCTTGGTACGCCGATCTTGTACGTCTAGTGGCGGACGTTCCTTGGTGACTACCGATGCGAGAGGACCTTCTGTCTCAAGGTCCCATACTCCATCCTGCTTTACAGTCGCTGTCTTTAACGGCATGGCTGTTGAAAGCCAGGTGCTGAGGGACCGAGGTCTCTCGGATGCAGTCATTTCGACCATGCTGCGCGCACGGAAATCTTCCTCCAGGAAGATATATCACCGTACTTGGAGAGCCTACATCGCTATGTGCGAGGAGCTGGATTGGCGTCCACGGACGTATTCTGTTTCCAGGATCCTGCTGTTTTTACAGCGTGGTGTGGACCAAAAGCTTGCTTTAAGCACCATTAAGGGTCAGATTTTGGCCCTGGCGGTTTTCTTTCAATGACTGCTAGCGGGCCATTCTTTGATTAGTACCTTCATGCAGGGGGTCCGCCATGTGCTACCCCCTATTTAAAACCACCTCTTCCTCCTTGGGATTTGAATTTGGTGCTCTCGGTTCTTCAAGAATCTCCTTTTGAAGACATCAGAGAGATTCCTCTCTTAACTTTATCTCAGAAGGTGGCTTTCCTAGTAGCCATTACTTCTGTCAGAAGGGTTTCTGAATTGGCGGCCTTGTCTTGTAAACCGCCATACTAGATCCTCCCTAAGGACAAGGCGGTACTTTGCCCGCTGCCTTCTTTTCTCCCAAAGGTGGTCTCAGCCTTCCACCTTAATGAGGACATTATACTGCCGTCCTTATGCCCTCGTCCGTCGCAACCCAGAGAGTTTGCGCTTCACACGTTGGATGTGGTACATGCCTTACGGGTGTATCTGTCTGCTACTGCTTCTATTAGGAAGTCTGACTTGCTGTTTGTGTCTGGTCCAAAACATGGCCAAGCGGTTTCTTCTGCCACCATTTCTCGGTGGATCAGGCAGACCATCATACAGGCCTATGCCCTTAAGGGGCGGGTGCCCCTTTTACCGGTTACGGCGCATTCCACCAGGGCAATTGGTGCTTCCTGGGCTTTCCGACATCAGGCGTCTGTTGCACAAGTGTGCAAGGCGGCGACTTGGTCGTCCGCACATACCTTTTCGAAGTTTTATAAGGTTGACGTGGGTGCATCTTCTGATGCTTCCTTCGGCCGCAAGGTTTTGCAGGCGGCTTTTTAATGTTGCAACTCCTCCGTTGAGGAGCTCTGCTTGTTTGGGGTGAAGTTTTTTTTTTTTCTCCTTGATATTGCTCCCACCCCTCTTCTTCTTTGGCACTGCTTTGGGACGTCCCATTTTGTCAAGTATGAAGAGGCTGTGTCAGTCCATGGACGGAAAGAGAAAATAGGATTTCTCTTATCGTCCATGGACTGACACATCTCTAATACTGAAACACGTGGCGTGGGTATATGTCCCTGCTCGCAGGAGAAGATCTAGGCAGAATGTTAGATGTTAGAAACATACATTCTAGAACAAACCAGAGCTGAACAGCCCCGCCCAGGGGGCGGTCCCTCCGGACATAACCCTCCTACCTGGAGCCAGCAGCCTCTGTTTTTTTCTGCCTAGCAGAAGAAGTTGCTCTCAGGAGCCAGTCTCCTGGAAGATTTTATTTTTATTCCTTTGGGAATTTTATTTTTGAGACCTTCAATCAACTGTCGGCTGGGCAACAGGTTGGGTACACTGGTATCCTCGTAGTCTTCCCTGTCCGACCATCGAGCGTACTGATCCTCGCCTTGAGTGCGTGAGACTCGGTTCACTACATGCCCCATGACTCCAGGGGTGGCCAGGTGGCTTTTATGCTCCCACGGTCCTCACAAGATTGAACAGTACCTGCTGTATCTTTCGCGGTGGACCAGGCCAACAGCTACTCAGTACTACACTGCGATAGGTCTGTCTGAAACAAGCCAGTGGGTCCCTCTGGGACGGGTAATTAGTCTCTCCTGCTTCAGGTGAGTACATGCTGGCTGTGTTTCTCTGCTTGGGGGTTGTTCTCCCTGTCTCCCCCCTGTTATGCTGCTCTCTGCACCCTGTTCTGGGGCTGTGCTGTGTGGGGGTACTTGGGGGTCACTCTGGCCTGGCGGGGGGTGCTCATGTCTGTGTGCTGGGACTGTGAGGTGTGGGTGTTTGGAGACGCCATTAGCTGGCATGGCTATTGCTGTGTTTAACTGCACTGGGCGGCCATCTTGCTGTGGATCAATGGCGCAGCTTACATGCGGCCAGCGGCTGTTTTCTTGAAGCCGCGGCGCTTTCACTTTCGGTTTTTGCCTCTATCGCCGCTGCGGCGCGAATCTCCTCACACTCTCCTCAGGCTTCACTCGCGCTGGCAGTGTGGTGACATACAGCAGAGCTGAGCGGTCCTTAAAAGGGTTGGTGAGTCCTCTGGGTATCCCCTCCTCAGCCTCAGCGCAGCCAGTGGGTGGACTGTATTATTCACTTTATTGTGTATAAGGTCTCAGAGGGCGGCGAGTATGGAGTCTGGTTCACCTGCTTCCCCACACTTGTCAGAGGCAACAGGCAGTGCTCCTGTACCTGCGGTCCCTATGGACCAGTTGTCGGCAGTCTTGGAATCATTCCTTGTCAGGATGGAAGCGGTGTGCGAGTGCAAGGGAAGCTATAAAGTGCCCTCTCCCCACACATTCTCCAGTAGGGGAGTGCTCTGACTCAGATATGGGCCTAGCTGCTGCTGCTTAGGACCCTAGCTCTGATGATTTTAATGTTTTTGAACAGGACATTCCCTGTGAGGAAGACCCCAGTTCTGAGCCAGTAATTGACGGGGCGCTTGTAAGTGAACTCATTGATGCTGTGGGGGACACTCTCAAGCTTAATGGTGCGGCTGAGGAACCTCAGGTGGAGGCTGTCTCCTTTTTGGTTCCTTTAAAGCCGTATCTTCAAAAAAGGTCTTTCCATATGTACTTTTTTTTTTTTGATAAATTCATTGACCAAGTCTGGGATAAGCCGCAGAAGACTTTGACGGTCCCGCGGCTTCTATCCATAAGATACCCCTTTGAGGAGGCCCTGGTTAAAAAATGGGCTCCCCCCCAGTGGTCGACCCCCCGGTCACCCGTTTTAAATAAGGCTACCACGCTCCCAATGGAGGGGACTTCCCGCATTTAAGGACCCCACTGACAGGAAGTCAGAAGTGGTGAGTAGAACTGTTTGCCCTGTTGGGGTCGGCCTTACGCCCTATAGTGGCGGCGACCCTTGTGTCTCAGACACTCACAGAATGGGCAAATATTTTGCACCAGACGGTGCAAGAGCATAATCTCCCTCCAGAGACCATTGCCCTGGCTCACCAACTTGCGCTGGGTTTAGTCTGTGTGCGATGCCACTTTGGAATGCGGCCCCTTTAATATCTGGGGCCTCTATTTCTGCTGTTGTGTTGCGTCGCCTTATCTGGCTGAAATGCTGGTCGGCCGACCTAGCTTCCAAGAAGCTCCTGGCTGATTTGCCCTTTAAGGGCGGTAGACTGTTTAGGGCCGCCCTGGATGACATTATTAAGGATGTCACAGGGGGTAAGAGCACCTTTTATTCCTCAGTCTGCTAAGGGAAAAGAGCCCCACCGTAGGCCAGGCCCTTCCTTTCTGGCGAAGAAGTTTTTTCGTCAATCAGAATCCACAGGTAAGCCCTCCCAGACTGAAAAAAGTGCGGATGGGAGACAGAAGCGTCCCTGGGTGCGTAAGCCAACCAAGCCGGCTCCCAAGCCCGCCACCGCATGAAGTCTTGCCCCTGCCCGACTCTGGGGTGGGGGGATCGTCTTCGCAGGTTCACATTTCGGTGGACCTCCCGGATCTCCAACCGGTGGGTGTGCGAGATGGTCGCCTCGGGGTACAGGATAGAGTTCCGCTCGTGGCCCCCAAACAGATTCTTTCTTTCCCTCAAATCTCCCTCTCCTCCCTGCCTGCCGGGCAGCCCTCTTGAGGGCTGTACGGGATTTGCTTGGGTGCGGAGTAATTGTGCCGGTTCCGTCACAAGAGAGGTTTCAGGGGTTTCACTCAAACCTGTTTGTTGTTCCAAAGAAAGACGGGGTCCGGCCAATCCTGGACCTCAAGGCCTTGAATGCCTATGTGAAGGTACAAAATTCCGTATGGAATCCATTCGCACGGTGATCACGACACTCCAAGGATTTTCTGGCGTCCTTGGACATCAAGGACACCTACTTGCACGTCCCGATCTGCGCAAGTCACCAGAAGTTTCTGCGCTTTGCCATTGGCTAGGTCCACTATCGGTTTGTGGCTCTTCCCTTTGGTGAAAACTCGTGGTGCCGATGCTAGGCCAAAGTGCTTGCCCCGGTTCTAGCTTTGCTGAGACAGCGAGGAATTGTTATCGTGGGCTATCTGGACGATCTCCTTCTAAGAGCAGAAAATGGCTCAGAGTTGGAGGAAAATGTGACAATAGTCAGTCAGACCCTCCGGGACTTCAGGTGGCTCCTGAACATGCAGAAGTCGGTTCTAGCCCCGACTCAGCGTTTTAGAGTATCTGGGTCTGATCCTGGACACTTCGGCAGCGAAGGTGTTTCTACCCTCGGAGCAGTCCCAGACACTTCAGTCGACAGTACGGGTCCTGACGTCCCGAAAATGGTCGTCAATCCGTTTCTGCATGCGAGTCCTGGGACTCATGGTGGCCTCCTTCGAGGCAGTTCTGTATGCCCAATCACACACTAGGGCATTGCAGAAGGAAATTCTGTCCATTTGGGACAAGTCCCCGTTGTCATTGGATCTTCAGATCCAGGTGAGTCACTCTGTCAAGGGCGTCCCTGACGTGGTGGCTGAGATCCCCGGCTCTTCGGTCCGGGAGGTCGTTCCTCCCTATCCAGTGGACGGTGGTCACTCCGGACGCCAGCCTGATAGGCTGGGAAGGAGTTTGGGGAGTCCTGTCAGCTCAGGGGCTCTGGACTCCGGACGAATCCCGTCTACTGATCAACGTTCTGGAATTGCGAGCGATCAGACTGTGTTTCTCCGCGTGGTCGAAGAAGCTAAAGGGCCGCTCGGTCAGAATCCAGTCGGACAACGCCACGGCCGTGGCGTATGTCAACCATCAGGGGGGCACTCGGAGCTCAGCTGCGGCATCCGAGGTCGCCCACATCCTAAGGTGGGTGGAAAGCAGCGTGCCGGCTCTGTCGGCAGTCTACATTCTGGGTGTAGAAAACTGGCAGGCGGACTATCTGAGTCGCCAATCCCTAGACCAGGGAGAGTGGTCCTTGCATCCGGAGGTGTTTCAACTCCTTTGTCGGCAGTGGGGCACGCTGGACGTGGACCTGATGGCATCTCGACTCAATCGCAAGATGTCGGTTTGTGGCCAGGTCCAGGGACCCCTGAGCGGACGCGTCGGTGGCCCCGTGGGGGCAGTATCGCTTGATATATGCTTACCCTTCGCTGCAGTTGCTTCCTCGTCTGCTGCGCAGAGTAGCGGCCGAGGGCATTCCGGTGATCCTCATTGCTCCGGATTGGCCTCGGCGTCATTGGTACGCCGATCTGGTACGTCTCATCGTGGACGTCCCTTGGCGACTGCCCATTAGGGAGGACCTTCTGTCTCAAGGTCCTATCTTTCATCCTGCTTTACAGTCTCTGGTTTTAATGGCATGGCTATTGAGAGCCAGGTGCTGAAGGACCGAGGCCTTTCGGATTCCGTCATTTCAACCATGCTGAGGGCACGGAAGTCTTCCTCTAGAAAGATCTATCATTGTACCTGTAAAGCTTACATCGCTATGTGCGAAGAGCTAGACTGGCGGCCATGGACGTACTCCGTCCCCAGAATCCTGCGGTTCTTGCAGCGTGGTGTGGCCCAAAGGCTGGCTTTGAGCACAATTAAGGGACAGATTTCGGCCTTTGGCCGTTTTTCTTTCAATGACCGCTAGCAGGTCATTCCTTAGCCCTTTTGTGCAGGGGGTTCGCCATGTGATTCCCCCTGCCAAGTCTCCTCTCCCTCCTTGGGATCTGAATTTGGTGCTCTCGGTTCTCCAGGAACCTCCCTTTGAGAATATCAGAGATATTCCTCTCTTAACTTTGTCTCAGAAGGTGGCTTTCTTAGTGGCCATTACTTCTGTTAGACGGGTGTCTGAGTTGGCGGCCCTGTCATGCAAGTCGCCTTACCTGGTCCTCCATAAGGATAATGCGGTGTTGTGCCCGCGACCGTCTTTCCTTCCGAAGGTGGTTTCGGCTTTTCACCTTAATGAGGACATTGTCCTTGCATCCTTGTGCCCTCACCCATCGCATCCCAGAGAGTTTGCGCTTCACAATTTGGATGTGGTGCGAGCCTTATGGGTGTACCTGACGGCTACTGCTTCTATTCGGAAGTCTGACTCGCTGTTTGTGTCAGTCTCTGGTCCAAAACAGGGCCAAGTGGTGTCGTCTGCCACCATTTCTAGGTGGATCAGACAGACTGTTATACAGGCCTATGCCATTAAGGGGAGGGCGCCTCCCTTTCCGGTTACGGCGCATTCCACCAGGGCAATTGGTGCTTCCTGGGCTTTCCGACATCAAGCATCGGTTGCACAAGTGTGCAAGGCGGCGACCTGGTCGTCCGTTCATACCTTTTCTATATTCTATAAGGTTGATGTGGCTGCATCTTCGGATGCTTCCTTTGGCCGCAAAGTGTTGCAAGCCGCTGTTTAATGTTGTAACTCCTCCGTTGAGGAGCTCTGCTTGTTTGGAGTGAAGTTTTGGTTTTTCCTTTACTACTGCTCCCACCCTTTTCTGATACTGCTTTGGGACGTCCCATGTGTTCCAGTATTAGAGCTGTGTCAGTCCATGGACGATAAGAGAAAATAGGATTTTTGTACTCACTGTAAAATCAGTTTATCTGAAGTCCATGGACTGACACAGCACCCACCCTTCTTTTAAGGTTTGTACTGCTTTGTTACGAACTGAGGCTGCTAGCTGCAGGTAGGAGGGTTATGTCCGGAGGGACCGCCCCCCTGGGCGGGGCTGTTCAGCTCTGGTTTGTTCTAGAATGTATGTTTCTAACATCTAACATTCTGCCTAGATTTTCTCCTGCGAGCAGGGACCTATACCCACGTGTTTCAGTATTACAGCTGTGTCAGTCCATGGACGTCAGAGAAACGGATTTTACGGGGAGTACAAAAATCCTATTTTTTGTACTCCCCGTAAAATCTGTTTCTCTGACGTCCATGGACTGACACAACACCCACCCTTCATTTTTTGAAGTTTGTACTGCTTTGATACGAACTGAGGCTGCTGACTGCAGGTAGGAGGGTTATGTCTGGAGGGAGACCGCCCCCTGGGCGGGGCTGTTCAGCGCTGGTATATGAATGTATGTTAAAACATCTAACATTCTACCTAGTCTTCTCCTATGAGCAGGGAACATAACCCACTTTGTCAAGTATGAAGAGGCTGTGTCAGTCCATGGACGTCAGAAACTGATTTTACGGTGAGTACAAAAATCCTATTTTTCCATACATCCTGTGTAACTAGTCTTCTAAAGACCTCTATATGTTCGTTGTTGCTGATTGGGGATTGAATAAGGTTTTATTTCTTAGTGTGGTGTGTTGGTGTTCGCTGGGAGTTGGAATATTCATCCTTCTTTCCCCTGGTTGGGACAAAACATGTTTTTTGATTATTTAAGTTTTCTTATATATTTTTGGAGATCAACATAAATGTCAAACTTATTCATGTTTCTAATGGGTGCATACTTCAATCTTCTAGCTCAAGACCTTAGTTTCTTCTTTGGTAAGTTGTACCTCCTATTAAGCTAAGAATCCCCTCACCTAGTACTCAAATTTTCGCTTGTTTATTGTGCCCTGCTTAGCACCCCCTCTTCCCATCCAGCTGCTTCTTCCCCATCTTTCTCTGTCTGTCCGTATGGGGGTCCTTTCTTGTCTCCACTCCTCTATAAAAAATGTCTTGGAGTTCTGTCTATATCACATTCGTCTCTCAGGGGCTCACCTTTTATAAGTAGGTAATGGACTTCTCACGTGGTATCCATTATCTCTCTGGGGTTCTTGTCTATAATAGGCCGGTCCTGGGCTCCTTCCCTTGATTCCTGTAGTTATTAGCCGGTCCTCTATTGGGAAAATAAGGGCTTGCTCCTCTTCCATTCCCTCTGCATGATCCCCTATGATGGCCATTATCCTCTCTAGGTTTCCACCGTCTCTGTGGTGTCCAATAACAGTAGTAGTTATTCTTTTCATGTCTAGGGGCTGGCTCCTGATACCTGTCATCTTGATTAGTAGGTCCAGAGCTTTGTTCCATTGGCGATTCTAACTTCCCTTTCTGGAGTTGTGTTAACTGATGTTGGTTCTCCCTCTTTGAGACTAGCTTGCTATTTAAAGAGGAAGTAAAAACCTTGCAAAGGGAAGGCATAATGAGCTAGTATGCATAGCATACTAGCTCATTATGAATGACTTGCCTGAGATCCAAGCCCCCGAACTGCTCCTCGTTCCCCTCCGCCGCCATCTTGCCTCGATGTCCCTTCCATGTATCGCCGCTCCGGCGCTGTGATTGGCCGGAGCGGCGATGACGTCACATGCATGCGAGCAGGGCCGGCATTCTCCCATTCAGAAAACCGGCACCGCTCAGTGCGCCTGCGCCGTAGACATCGGTGCAGGGTTTTCTGCAAATATCTCCTTAATCGTGTGGGTTAAGGAGATATTTCTTGCACCTACAGGTAAGCCTTAATCTAGGCGCAAGTTGTGTGGTTGGGTTTACAACCACTTTAAAAAACGTGGTTGTTGGTATAATCATTCGGACATCTCTGGTATTTTTTCTTTACTGTTTACCTCTTGATCTTTATATTCTAGATCAGTGTTGAGTTGGTTAGCAAGGGCCAACAACTCTGGTGTATCTTTCAATAGTTCTAATCTACTTTTGAATTGGGTAAAATGCTGTTCCAATTTCCTCCTTTTTTAATTTTTATGAAAATCTCATTAGTTCAGCGACTTTACCATTAAAAAAACTGGTGCCATTCATCAATTGATTCTTGATCCAGGAGCCTGTCACTGATGGGAATATCCCATCTCAATCTCCTGGGTACCAAATTCTATTTAATATATCTTTTGTGTGAAATTGTGTCCCATCAGGTATTTAACTTTTTTTCTATTAGGTATCCTAACTTTCTAAAGATGCTTTCTATGTCATCTTCCCGTTTTGTATCTTGAGTGGTAAATATTTCTTCTAAATTTAATGTCCATGTGTTTCTAGAAAACCAAATACTTCCATTTGTTGCTGCACAACAAAAGTGAATGATAAAGTAATGAATGTAATAAAAGAGTTGTGCGCTGCCACCTAGTTCCTAACTATAACTATAGGCTGCTGCTATCACTAGATGTGTTTCCACATAAAGTTCAAATTGAATAAAAGTGTGATTGGGCTCCGTTGCCAGCTCTTCACTGTGCATGCACGGACCGAACCGGACTTTACGGTGATGATCACCGTTGACTATAAAACACGCCTGCCAAAGCCGCTCGGCTTACTCCCTGACGAAGCCACGTGGGAGGCGGAGCCAGGCGGCATGTGAGACTGTTTGGATTATGTGAGATGCTGCTCGATGTCCTGATATGCTGCATTATTCATATGCTCATTTTTTTATTCACTAATGTGAGGGCATTTCTTAAAGCTGGATTAGTGCATTTCTATGTATGTTAATCAACTTACTACACCATTGGAGATTGTTTCCCTTTTTCCCCTGAGAGCTGTATGGAGATACCCCCTCTGGGGAAGCTAAGCCATTAAAGGATGTGAGTGGAGGACCTGATGTACGGGATTGAATCATTACAAGCTTTGTTTGCCCATTTGTGGGTCTTGAATTAAAGTGATTGTAAAGCAAATTGTTTTTTTTTAAATAACAAACATGTCATACTTACCTGCTCTGTGCAAGGGTTTTGCACAGGGCGGCCACAATTTCCCTTTAGCGGCACTCCTTGCTGCTCCTCTTCTCAAGTGCCCCCACAGAGAGACGCTTTTCCATAGGGGCACCCGTGCGGGCGTGCTCCCGAGTCCTGCTATTGCGTCCACTGACACAGACAGCAAGACTCGGCCTCGCCTCCCGTGTCAGTGGATTTGATTGACAGCAGCGGAAACCTATCAATCTATCCAATGAGGACCTGAGACAGCAGCTGTAGCTGCTGTGCTCGTCCCGGTTGCTGGAACTATCGGGCTTAGGTAAGAAAAGGGGGGGCTGCTGCAGTACAAAAGGTTTTTCACCTTAATGCATAGAATGCATTAGGTGAAAAACGGTGAGGGTTTATACCTCCTTTTTAAGGTCAGCGTGCAATTCACCTGGCAGTGGATTTAACCACTTCAATACAGGGCACTTTCACCCCCTTCCTGCCCAAGCCATTTTTCAGGTCTCAGCGCTGTCACACTTTGAATGACAATTGCGCTGTCACAGGGCCGATCCTAGGGTCACAGACGCCTGGGTGCAGAAATATTTCTGGTGCCCCACGTGGGCGTGGTCATCCTATAAACTCCTCCCCTTTACACATGTTTCTATGGCAACGATTCAAACACAGGGATGATCCCCTAAGAAGTCGTTGATACCCTAGGATCCTCCCATGATCCTTTTAACAAAGAAAATACAGTATGAGAGTACACTGAGACCTGGAGGGGAGTCTCTCTGATGCACACAGAGGAGGCTTCTGTTAGAGAGTCTGTTAGGAAGAGCCCTCAGACATAGTACAGGTGACCGTCAGAGAGTGCAGACATGATGCAAGAGACGGTCAGAGACTGCAGACATATTACAGGAGATGGTCAGAGAGTGCAGACATATTACAGGAGATGGTCAGAGACTGCAGACATAGCACAGAAGATAGTCAGAGACTGCAGACATACTACAGGAGATAATGGCTGATCGGCCCTCTCACCTGATCCAGCGATACAGCAAAAACAGTTCCTCTGATCAGGAGTCAGCTCACTCTGAATTGCCCGTAGTGACTCCACTGAGTCCAGATCTGTATTAAGTATAAACCCCTCCCTCAATACAGACCCCCCCCATTAGTACAGACCCCCAGGACAAACCATCCTCCCTCCATTAGTACAGACCCCCCCCACAAACCACCCCCCCTCCATTAGTACAGACCCCCCTCAGGACAAACCACCCCCCTCCATTAGTACAGACCCCCCCACAAACCAATCCCCCACAGACCCCCTCACAAACCTCCCCCCTCCATTAGTAGAGACCCCCCCATTATTAGTACAGACACCCCCTCAGGACAATCCACCCCCCTCCATTAGTAGAGAACCCCCCACAAACCACCCCCTTCCATTAGAACAGACCCCCCCTCTGGACAAACCCCACCTGGGCGGCAGCTGGAGAGGAGAGGACAGTGTGCAGCCGCGCCGCTCAGGTGGAGAAGATCGTGACCACCCGCCCATTAGTACAGACCCCCACAAACCATCTCCCCTCCATTAGTACAGACCCCCCTGGCCCCCACAAACCACGTGACATGTTTGAAAAAAACAATATTTTTCACTTTTTGCTATAATAAATATCTATTTTTTTTTTAAACAAATTTTTTCCTCAGTTTAGGCCGATACGTATTCTTCTACATATCTTTGGTAAAAAAAAATCGCAATAAGCGTATATTGATTGGTTTGCGCAAAAGCAGCTACAAAATAGGGGATAGACTTATAGCATTTTTATAATTTTTTTATTTTTTTTTACTAGTAATGGCGGCGATCAGCGGTTTTTTACATTTATCGTGACTGCGATATTGTGGCGGACACATCGGACACTTTTGACACATTTTTGGGACCATTTACATTTATACAGCGATCGCTGCTATAAAAATGCGTTAATTGCTGTATAAATATGACTGGCAGGGAAGGGGTTAACACTTGGGGGCGATCAAGGGGTTAAATGTGTTTCCTAGGGAGTGATTCTTACTGTGGGGGGAGGGGACTGACTGGGGGAGGTGACCGATGGTTGTACAAGGGACACACCATGGGTCTCCTCTCCCTGACAGGACTTGGATCTCTGTGTTTACACACAGAGATCCACGTTCCTGCTCAGTTACTGGGTAATAGCGGGTGCCTGGCGGCCGCCAGGCGCGCGCGACGGGTCCCCAGTGGCCCAGAACAAGAGAGTCTGGCGGTGGACAAGTGGTTAAGAAGCATAACGCACTGTTTTTCCTAATGAAGATGCATTATTCAGAGCACTTTCTATGGACAGTTGGGAATTTTTTTCTATTAATATATTTGGACATTTTCGTTTTTGCACAGATTTGTTAGCACTTTATTACGGTATTATATGTTGGTTCTATAGATTCTTGATATTAATATTTTTTTTTATTTGAGTAGCACAATCACACATTGTTCCCTTTTATTCATTCTCACTAGAACCTTCTGGGTTATCATTTTTTGTTGGGTTATATTCCATAGAAGCCATGGTTTTCATAGACTGTAGTGGTGATGGCCTTCGAACCTTAAATTTCTGGGTTGTATTTATCAACTTGAAAATTATAATGTAACTTTCCAAATACATGAACATTTTTTTACTGTTTGGCAGACTTCAGAGGCTCACCTTCTAACTCCTGAAGAAAAGACACAAACTCTGCAACAACTGCAGTCTTTGGGGTGGATTGAAGTCACTGCTAGAGATGCTATCTACAAAGAGTTTGCCTTCAAGACCTTCAACCAGGTGACTTGAAATCTGTGTAAACTGTTGAATTCATTATTCATAAACTTGCTATTCTTAAAAAAATATATGTGCATCATGGTGAACCCTACTTTCAGGAACGCTACCTGGATAAAAGTTCTGAAGATCTCACGTTTGCCTGGGTTTTCTCCTAAGGCCTCATGCCCACGGACGTTTTTACAGCCACGTTTTTTACAGCTTAAAAACGCCTGTCCATTATTGTATACATTTTTCGACCGTATGTTCTTCGAAAAAAAACACCAAAAAAACGCTGGAGCTCAAAAACGCAATCTCTGCGTTTTTGCGTGTTTTTGCGCGTTTTTAAACGCTTAACATTTTTTTATGCCCAACGCCGGGAAATGCACTGGTCCTGGTTTTTTTTTACAGATTAAAAGCGCCTATGCTATTTGTAGCTCAAAAACGCCTAGGTGGGCATGAAGCTATAGACTAACATGGACAGGCGTTTTTAAGCTGTAAAAAACACTCAAAAACGCGGCTGTAAAAACGTCCGTGGGCATGAGGCCTAATATCCAAAACATGGTGATAGGGTAATCCATTTCCACCCAAACTGACTCGTGTTTGTGTATGTCTATATGACTTCAATAGGTACATACATTTGTAAATAAAAATAAATGTCTTTGTTAGAAAAAGAAATGAATCAAGGTTCACCTCATAGCATAGTTGCGGAGGCTTTCTTAGCAGACCCACAATCTTAAAACTATAATTTCCTTTGCCAAATTCTCTCCTGTATTCAGCAGAGGCTAACAACGAGTAGTTAAAATGCAATCTATAGTGTGTTTTTATGTTTTCTTAATTTTTTGTCACATAAAAGAATAAAAACACTAAACAAAAAAGGAATGTATGTCAGTTTGTATTATATTTTCTTCCTTTAATCATTGTGGTTTGGATTCAAGGTAAAAATATGAAATATTGCATAATCATCATAATTATTGCATTCATAATCTATCTAGACAGCAGGTGTAACTTTAGGTGCTTTTTTCATTTTTTTCCTGCTTTGCTTCTTTTGTTGTAAAAAGCCTGTCCTTTAAAGAGATTGATAGGCCAAGCTGAAACTTGCACAAGTGATTGAATTGGAGGAGCAATCTATCCCTGTAGTGCAAAGTGGATTTGCCTTTCGTAAATAACCCCCATTGTGTTTGTAAGGAAACTGCTTGTGCTGTAGCTAACACATAATTCTCTGGGAGGGGCGTGGCCTGGTCATGGCTGAGTGAAGCTGCTTTCCTTTAGAGCTCCCGGCCCCGAACCCCACATACCCGGCTAAACAGCAACTAAATGTCGGTATGAACTCGGCTAAAAAGTACAAGACGGGAGCAGCAACGAGGGGGACACCCGCAGGCAAGAACCCGGGCGAAATACACAGATATTTTCAGCATTTACAAGAGAAATCCCCTGGAGGCAGAGCAGCAGCGCCGCGAGGCCCTGCACGTGGAGCAACGCAGAAGGCCCAACAGCCAGACACCGGCTCTCCTCTACCCGACGCCCCCGTCTCACCCACCCAGCACCAGCCGGTACTACAGGACAGACTGCCCAGCACGATGTCCTCTCACCAGCCAGCGGGGGTTAACCTTATGGACCAAGACATAAGGGCAATACTGCAGGCCCTACCCACCCGGTCGGACATTGCTGCCCTCCCCACCCGATCTGACATAGAGACCCTCATCCTCCGTTTGGAGGAAACGCACAGAAGAGATATACAGGAGGTGAGAGGGGAGATCTCCAACATTGCAGACCGGATGACTAATGGTGAGGCTTCAGTGACATCACTGGAGGGCCGAGTACTGGCACTGGAGCATTCCCGGGACCAGCACTGTGACACTGCCGTAGCGCTTCAGCTACATCTGGAAGAAATTGAGGACCTGAGGTATTCCAGAAGACACGGAGGTGGAGAATCTCGGGGAGGCTGTGAAGGACATCTTCAGAACAGTGCTGGAGGACCCGGAAGCCGAGATCGTCCTAGACAGAGCACACAGGGCCCTAGGTCCCAAATCAATGGACCTGAGCAGACCCCGTGATGTGGTCTGCAGACTTCACCGTTACTCGCAGAAGGAGGACATCCTACGCCGGGCATGGGACTATGGCGATGTAGAAGTGGAGGGTGCACGCATCAGGATCCTCCCCGACCTCTCCAGGGCGACGCTGAAACGCAGAACTATCCTGAGACCCCTGCTGGACCTTGCCAAGCAGAAAGGTCTCGCATATCGTTGGGGGTTCCCCTTCGCGGTGACGTTCCGCAAAGACGCAAGTAACTTCACTCTGCAAACCACGGCGGACCTACCGGCACTCTTTCGTTACATGGATGCAGACCCGATGCCAGTCCCTGATTGGCTGTAGATTTTACCGCGGCTGGCAGGGAGATCGGGCATATCCGCCTACCGCGGCTCAGGACCTTCACGCCAGCAGAGGGGCAGACGGAGACCCCGGAACGCCTCAGGAGACGGAGACGCGCCGCGTGAGTAGGCTGTGAGCCACCTTTCCCCGACCCTCAGCCCCAGCCACGCCTGCAGTGGGTACCCCCTGGTCCCTACACCATGACTGTTTTTTGGTCGAACCCCCCCCCCTCACGGGCTCCCGGGGTGACATGGTAACCCTGCTGCACCTCACGTTCTAGTTCACACTATTTGAGGCAGAAGTTTTTTGGGGGCGGTGGGACCCCCCCTCCTTCCTTGACTCGGACGCATTACAGGGAGACTGGATGGAAAGAAGTGGTCTCCTGGGGGCCCCCCCGTGCGGGTTTTAAAAACTGGACCCCACAGCCACCTGGAGGACACGGAGGTATGGAAATGGGGATCGCACGCTGGCTGAGGGGGGAGGCTATGTTAGGGAGGGGGAGGCATTCGCACGGTTCTGTCCCCTGTGTTTCCCATAAGAACCTGAAGTGAAGCCCCATTATGGAGAAGGACGCAACTACATGGTCTGGATGATACTCCAGTACTTGGTGACACACAGGTTCTCACGCACTTATGAGAGATCTTGCCGGAGTTACAGGGGGAGACTGGTATACTGGCGTGCTGGTTATACTCTTGTTGGGGGATGGGGGAGTGTGCTCACACACTTTAAAAATTGGGACAGCTTTGTCTTACCTTCGAATAACTAAGAGTACTGTTTGCACAAAATTTCTTTATTTACTTTAGTTATTGCCTTATTGTTCTGCACTTGTCTTATTGTATGTTATGCATATGACTGGTCAACATATAGTTACAAAATATGATGTACCGATACAAGACACAAGATTTCATATTGGCCGGGGGTGGGCGGAGGGTGCCGGGGGCTCGCTCACTGGCCCTGTCTGTCCACCACCCCAATTAGGACTGTGCTCAATATCCAGGATTTACCTGGCGAGCGCCATAGCCGGTTAGGCTACCCTTAGTTTTCTTCTCTACAAGCTATCCGCCCTAGTGATAGCTTCCTAACTTTCCATATACTTCACAAGTGGGACAATTTTACTCCCGCCCACTATATTCTCTGGTATCTTCCTAGCTCTGCTTCTACACACTCTTACACCCCTATCTTTCTGTTCCTGCTAAAACTACCCCCCCCCCCACCTCACTGACATGGACGTACTGCACATTGTATCCTTGAATGCCAAGGGCCTAAACACGCCTGAAAAACGTCGGATGCTACTTCATGACATGCGGCGCATGAAGGCGGACGTCGTACTACTGCAAGAAACACATTTTAGAGACGATACTCTACCGGTACTTAAAAACCGATATTACCCCCATGCCTATCATTCCATGTACACGGAAGCTAAATCTAGAGGAGTATCCATCCTCATTTCAGCCCGGGTTCCTTGGACACACACAGACACACAGTCAGACACGCAAGGACGGTTCTTGTTTTTGAAGGGCCAGATCGGAGACGTAAATGTGACCGTAGCGAACTTCTATGCCCCGAATGAAAGACAAGACGTTTTTATTAAACGACACCTAGAACGACTCACAATATATTCAGACGGGCAACTGATAGTTGGAGGGGACCTTAATATACCATTGACACCTCCTCTGGCACCTCATCTACTTCACGTGACACACGCAAACGGGTCAGTATGGCATTACACTCCGCCCAACTGATTGACGCTTGGCGACTTTTGCATCCAGGGGAGAGGGACTACACCTTCCACTCTAAGCCACACCTGTCCTACTCACGCATTGACTATTTTCTGGTCCCACACGGACAACTGCATGCGATCAGAGACGCCTCCATCGGGTCAATCACATGGTCTGACCACGCCCCTATCAGCTTTCGCTACGCCATTTCAGACGTACACACGACAGGCAGACCAACCTGGAGGCTCAACGAGAGCCTCTTGCAAGACCCAGATACTCTAACAGAAGTAGTTACGGAAATTAAACATTACTTTGATTCTAACAACACTCCTGACTGTAGCCCCGGGGTTATATGGGAGGCGCACAAGGCGGTGATTAGGGGGGTGCTCATTAAACACGGTTCACGCCTGAAACAAAAACGAACGGCCCAACTGAACCAACTGCTACATAGACTACAGGGCTTAGAGATGGCCCACAAGCAAACCCCCAACAAGCAGCTCGGTATTGAACTTGACATCGTCCGCACACAGGTCACAGACCTGTTAAACTTTAAAGCTAAGGCAGCACTACAGGTCTGTAGGAGGAAAGTTTACGAATCCGGGGACAAATGTGGTAGACTCCTAGCCCGATCACTGCAGACGCAGAAGCTGGCTTCCTACATTCCGCACATCATAACCGCCTCTGGACAGAAGGCGTCCTTACCCCAGCACATCACGCAGGAGTTCAGATCCTTTTATGACTCCCTGTACAACCTGAAAACAACACCTCACACGCCTGACACGACTTCGACGTACATAGCCGAATCCCATATGCCCTCACTACCGGCGGAGGCTCAAGAATTATTAGAAGACCCCATCACATTACCAGAACTGCAACTAGCACTTAAAGCCACTAAATCGGGCAAGGCCCCAGGCCCGGATGGTCTTACTGTCCCTTACTACAGGACCCTGCTCCCGTCCCTAGGACAACACATGCTAAATCTTTACAATGACCTTAGCTTTGGAAACACGTTTCATAAGCACACGCTACAGGCGCAAATCTCGGTTATACCAAAGGACTGCAAGGACCCGACACATTGCGGGAGCTACCGCCCTATCTCACTTTTAAACACTGACCTTAAACTTTTTACCAAGATTATTGCCTCTAGACTGCAACAACATCTACCACACTTGGTCCACTTAGACCAGGTCGGCTTTGTCCTTACCAGAGAAGCTAGGGATAATACCACAAAAGTACTAAACTTGCTGCAAATAGCGAATAGCACCAAGGTGCCATGTGTATTCCTGGGAACGGACGCCGAGAACGCGTTTGATAGGGTTAGCTGGGCGTTTATGTTAGCAACACTGAAACATATAGGGTTGGGAACTAGGATGACGAACTGGATACTAGCGGCGTACTCGGAACCGACGGCTAGGGTCAAAGCAAACGGGGTCTTATCCACTACTTTCCCAATCACAAACGGAACCAGACAGGGATGCCCACTCTCACCTCTCCTTTTCGCACTATCCCTAGAACCCTTCCTCTGTCATGTTAGAATGAACCCAGACATCACCGGTCTAGAAGTCAACGGAACACAGTGCAAGGTATCGGCATATGCTGATGATCTGCTGTTCTCACTTACGAAGCCAGCCATATCCTTACCTAACCTAATACGGGAATTCGATAAATATGGACAACTCTCCAACCTGAAGATAAATTTTAGTAAATCGGAGGCGATGGGTGTGGGTATCCCGCTGCCCTTACTTACACGCCTGCGTACTAGCTTAAACCTAAAATGGACTGATACAGCCTTAAAGTACTTGGGAACCCATATCCCCACGACTATCTCAGGAGTTTTCAAACTTAACTTCCCTCCCCTCCTCAAAACTGTTCAAAAATTACTAGACCAATGGAACAGCGGCCTACACTCGTGGTTTGGGCGCTGTAACATTATTAAAATGACGATTCTACCTAAATTCCTCTACCTACTACAGGCCCTCCCGATACACATACCCGGAATTTACTTTAAACAGGTACAGTCTACCTTCATTAAATTTCTTTGGGCGGGGAAAAAGCCTTGCCTACACAAAAAGATACTCTCACTCCCCAAGCGGTACGGAGGCTTGGCAATGCCAGAGATCCGCACCTATTACCATGCAGTGCATCTTAGCAGACTCCTCGACTGGTGCCGACATAATGACACCAAGCTGTGGCCACAAATAGAGCAGGCACAATGTGACATACCCCTCCATAGATCCCCGTGGTGCCCAACAGCCATACCACCTAACCTCAAAAGACATCTGTTGATTGGGAACACCATCAAACTATGTACACACCTGTTGAACCACTTTTCCCTTTCTGCCTGCAATTCGGCACTGAGGCCCATACTGGGTAATCCTCAATTTGAACCGGGAATGCAGGACAAACCATTCAAAGACTTACGGGACGCGGGCATACATCAAGCGTCTCACTTCAGCATCAGGGGTAGATGGAGAACAGTGGAGGAGCTCTCAGACCCAAGCGGCCTGTACCGATTGGACTTCCTGAGGGCCTTGCAGCTTAGCCATTTCCTTGCCAGCCTGCCTCCTCCCAATGACACAAACCAACCCCTCACAAAGTTCGAGGAACTCTGTACAGAGACAGGAGTTCTGCCACACACGATCTCCCTGACTTACGACATGCTTATCAGACCACCAGGAGACTACCAGATACCTAGCCTGGCCAAATGGGAACGAGACCTGAATTGCCAATTTACCAATGACCGCAAACAACACATACTCAGGTTCACGCACAAGTCCTCCCTTTGCACCAAAATTCAGGAAACAAACTACAAACTCCTCACACGCTGGTATAGAACACCTGCCTTACTACATAAATTTTTTCCAACAACGTCAAACTTATGCTGGCGATGTCAAAGGGAAGAAGGCACCCTTTTGCATGTTTTTTGGTCATGTCCTGGACTCCAGAATTTCTGGAGAGAGGTACGCAGGATAACCCAAAAATTTTCTGATCGTAATGTTCCGAACGATCCTGCATACTTCCTTCTCCACGCTAATGACACACCGGCACGCATCTACAAACACTCAGTAGTACGCCACCTACTGGACGCAGCAAAAGCCTGTATTCCACTCGCATGGCAGTCCCCTCACCCACCGACTGTAACCACTTGGCTTAAAAAAGTGGACGACATCAGTAGGATGGAAGACTTGATTCTAACTAGCCAAAATAGACAGATGAGATACTCCAAGACATGGCAACTCTGGACTATATTTAAATATTCAGAGGAAGGACAACTCCTTAGAGGAGTAGACCCGCCACCCTGAGAGTTTGGATACATTCTACACACATTTACTACAATTTTAAAGCGTGACATGTTGGGTATCTTTTTACTCGGCGTAACATAAGCTTTCATATTTTACAAAAAATTGGGCTAACTTTACTGTTTTTTAATTTTTTAATTCATGAAACCATTTTTCTCTTACCATCCATGGACTGACACAGTGTCTCTTTACACTTTACACGTGGTTATGTCCCTGCTTGCAGGAGAAGACCTAGGCAGAATGTGAAATGTTATACATACATTCTAAAAGCCAGAGCTGAACAGCCCCACCCAGGGGGCGGTCCCTCCGGACATAACCCTCCCACTACAGTCAGCAGACTTCAGTTTTTTTCTGCCTAGCAGAAGGAGAAGACGTGGCTCTCTCAGGAGCCAGTCTCCTGACCTAATTTTATTCCTTTTCTGGAATTCTTTTTTATTTTATTTTTGAGAATTTTCTATCAACTGTCGGCTGGGCAACAGGTTGGGTACAAGATATCCTCGTAGTCTTCCCTGTCCGACCATCGAGCGTGCTGATCCTCGCCTTGTGTGCGTGAGACTCAGTTCACGACAGGCCCCATGACTCCAGGGGTGGTCGGGTTTGCTTTCATGCTCCCACGGTCCTCTCAAGACTGACCAGTTCCTGACTGACTGTATCTTTTGCGGTGGACCGGGCCGACAGCTACTCAGTACTGCACTGTGATAGTCCTGTCAGAAACACACCAGTGGGTCCCTCAGGGGACGGGTAAGTAGTCTCTCCTGCCTGCAGGTGAGTACAAAAGGCTGTGTGTTTCTCTGTGTAGGATTTCCCTGTCTCCCCCTGTATTTCATTGTCACTCTCTGTCACCATTGCTGGCGCTGTGCTGTGTGGGGTGCCTGGGGGTCACACTGTTATTGGAGGGGCTAATGCTGGTCTGCAGATATGCTTGGGGCCTTTTCTTTTTCGTACATCACGGGACACAGAGCGACTTAGTCATTACTAATGGGTTATATAGTTTACCTTCAGGTGCTGGCACTGGCAACTTCCAAACCGGAAGTACCCTCCCCTATATAAGCCCCTCCCATCCGGGAGCACCTCAGTTTTTTGCCAGTGTCTAAGGTGTTGGCCAAAGAGTAACATGTGTTTTCCTGGGCTTGCGTACAGGTTCTTTTACGGGCCTTAGTAAGCTGTTCCGGATCCCACCAAAAAAGCTTCATAGCTAAACGGTCGGTACCCGGGCCTTGCAACAGAAGAGCAAGGTTTTGCCTGTAATGCCTCTCTTAGGAGGGCTGGACCCTGGGATCCAGAGCTCTGGTCATACCCACGACCAAGATGTTTTCTGTGCAGGGTGCTATACAGGTCCAGGGGTGTGGAATCCTTGGGAACCCGGTCCCTGAAGGTTTAATTACAATGCCTGCCGTGATAGGTGAAGTTTGGGCTTCTGTGGACCAGAGTCCTGCGGCGGGGAACAGGTAAGTGGGGGCCCCCAGGAACTTGGTTCTATTGGGGGACCCCCAAGCCTAATTTGTCTTTCTGTCTGTTACCTAACGGTATTCCCGCTAATATCTGTGTATGCCTGTAACTACTGAAAAATGTAAAATTTTAATAGTAGTCGAGAAAAAAAAAAAAGAGGGCCGCGGTACCTGTGTTAAACCACTAGAGGCCGCTGTGGTCCATTTTTTCTTGTCATGTGGATCTTTGGTTTTCTCAAGTCAAAAGATCCAGGCAGTTGGTAAGTTCTCTGTGGGAATCCACTTCCTCTGCCCTGTTGCTGCGCTCATCCACCGCACAGGCCCTCCGGCAAAAAGGGCCCTGGCTCCTAGTCCCTGCTTGGTTTTCGAAAAGGGCGCCAATGGCGCACGGGCGCGCGCGCGGGCGCGTGCACGCGCCTCCTATGAAAAAAAGGGGCGGGGCGGGTGGATGACGCTCGATGCGCGCCGCGGCGCTTCTGCGCATGTGCAGGCGTCCCAGCATGTATAAAAGACACAGTACAAGTGTCAGCTGGATGCAAACAGAGCTAGCAACAAACAGTGGCACACAGAGGCGGTTGATGCAGGCATCCCCATTGAAAGGCACTTTAGTGGACACCAGCTGGTATATAGCAGCAACTGTGTTAGACTATTACCAGCAAAATTGGTGTATGACGACGGGAATACCTCAGCTTTGTGCTTAAAGGATATGTCGTCCAGACGCTCCGGAAATAAGTCTTCCAGGAAGCCAAAGGGGTCTCCATCGGGCTCTGAGGATATTGGGCATGCTTGTACTGCACCAATCTCCCCTGAGAATTCAGAGGTCAGTAGCCGTAGGAACCCCGCAGGAGTGCCTTGTGCTGCGGCTGTCCCCAGTCCACCTGCTCCTGTATATATAACAGAGGAGGTTTTATCCTCAACTCTGGGAGGATTGGAAGAGAGATTAACAGCATTGATCGCTGCTTCCCTGTCACAGGGAAAGCGCGTCCGATCTCCGTCTCCTCCTTCAGAGTGCCTGTTAGTGGAGGAACAGCCCCACACAGAGATCGACCTACCTGAAGGGGATCAGGATGAGGTTGATTCAGTTATGGAGGAATCAACAGTGGAAGAACCTTTCTCAGCATCTCAGGCTGAAAGATTATGGGTTCAGTCTCTGACTAACATGGTCCGATCAGCATTTAAAATGCCTCTGGCGGAACCATCAACCACTACGGTTTCCTCGCTGGGGTCGCTGAAAGCTCCCCAGGCTGTCTGTTCCTTCCCAGTCCACCCTTTATTGGAAGGGCTTATTTACCAGGATTGGGAGCATCCTGATAAAATATTTGCTCCCCCCAAGAGATTTCCGGTGATCTATCCCATGGAGGATAAGTTCATAAAAAAATGGAGGGTCCCTACAGTGGACGCAGCCATCTCTTCTGTGAACAAATCACTGACATGTCCAGTAGATAATGTTCCAATGTTCAAAGACCCAATAGATAAAAAATTGGAGTCTTTACTAAAATCTGCTTTCTCTACAGCAAGCATGGTGACACAACCTGCGGTAGCAGCGATTGGAGTCTGCCAAGCGGTGAAAGATCAGTTGAAACAAGTCTTAAGGGACTTACCAGATCAGCAGGCTCTTGCCCTAGCTGACCTGCCTAGAGCCTTGTGTTTTGCGGTGGACGCCATAAAGGATACAATCCAACAGGCCTCCCGCTTTACGCTGTCTGTAGTACATATGCGTAGGCTTCTATGGCTCAAAAACTGGTCTGCTGAAGCTCCCTGTAAGAAATTGCTGGTTAGCTTCCCATTTCATGGAGAACGCTTATTTGGAGAAGATCTGGACAAATATATCCAGAAAATTTCTGCCGGTAAAAGTTCACTCTTACCGGTTAAGAACAAGAGTAGAAGTCCTTCTTTTAAGAGGCCTACTTCTCCAGTCCCTGGCACATCGGCTGTGAAACAGTTCCGACGGCCTCCGCGGTCAAATTCAGGGGGCAGAAATCAGGGACAATCACAGGGTAACAAGAAACCCTGGATCAAGAGAGGTACAAAACCTCCCCCCAAGTCATGAAGCGTTGCCCCCACTCAATCGGGTGGGGGGAAGACTTCAGTTGTTCACAGAGACCTGGCGGGACACCATCAGAGACAGATGGGTGCTCTCCGCAGTAAGTCTGGGATACAAGCTGGAGTTAAAAGACACTCCTCCTGCCCAATTTATGAGGTCAAACGTGCCAAGCGATCCCCAGAAGAGAGGATCCCTCCTTCTGGCACTAGAACAACTATTGCTCCAAGGTGTAATCATGAAGGTTCCCCTGGAAGAAAGCGGATTCGGGTTTTACTCGAACCTTTTCACAGTCCCCAAACCAAATGGGGACGTGAGGCCCTTATTAAATCTAAAAGGGCTAAACAAGTTCCTAAATATCAGGACTTTTCGGATGGAGTCGATCCGATCGGTGGCCACCGCCCTACAAGGGCAGGAATGGTTAGCCTCGATCGACATAAGGGATGCTTATCTGCATATTCCCATCTTTCCGGCCCACCAGAAATTTCTACGCTTTGCAGTAGAAGGGCGCCATTTTCAGTTCAGAGCCTTACCTTTCGGTCTGGCCACAGCACCACGAGTGTTCACAAAAATTCTGGCCCCACTATTGGCCAATCTAAGAACACAAGGTGTAACGATAATGGCATATCTAGACGACCTGCTACTAATAGACCACTCAGTGGAAAAGCTGGAAGTAGCTATTCACAAGACAATCAAGTATCTGGAATATCACGGTTGGATTATCAACCGGGACAAGTCAGCTCTAAGACCAGTCAAAAGTCTGGAATACTTAGGGCTAAGGCTGGATTCAAATCAGAGAAAGATTTTCTTACCTCCAGAGAAGGTGTCGTCTTTAAAAGATTTGACCCACTTAGTGGGTACAAAAAGAAAACCATCCATACGCCTGTGCATGAGGCTGCTGGGAAAAATGGTGGCTTCATTCGAAGCAGTACCCTACGGTCAATTCCATTCAAGGAACTTGCAGAGGGCCATACTGTCAGCCTGGAACAAAAAAGGTTCAGGCTTTAGACTTACCAATGTCCCTGTCCCCTTCCGTTCGCAAGAGCCTCCATTGGTGGTTGGTGCCCCAGAATCTGGAAAAAGGGAAACCCTTCAGTCCGGTTTCTTGGAAGGTGGTCACTACAGATGCCAGCCTCATAGGCTGGGGGGCAGTACTGGAGCAATGGTCTCTCCAGGGCAAGTGGTCAGAAGCAGAGAAGGCCCTGCCCATCAATCTCTTAGAGATACAAGCAGCCCGGTATGCCCTAGTAGCATGGACATCCAAACTCCAAGGGTCCCCTGTCAGAATTCAATCAGACAATGCCACAGCAGTGGCATATATCAATCACCAGGGTGGCACCAGGAGTCGTGCAGCCCAGAGGGAAGCAAATTGCATCCTGGAATGGGCAGAAAGATATGTCCCAGCCATATCCGCGGTTTTCATCCCAGGAGTGGAAAATTGGAGAGCGGACTTTTTAAGTCGCCAGCAATTATGCCCGGGGGAATGGTCTCTTCACCCCGAGGTTTTCCAGGCAATATGCCAGCGGTGGGGAACACCGGATGTAGATCTGCTAGCATCCAGATTCAACGCAAAGGTGGACAGATTTGTGTCTCGCACAAGGGATCCCCTAGCTTGCGGCTCGGATGCCCTAGTGTTCCCTTGGGATCAGTTCAAGCTGATATATGCATTCCCACCGCCACAATTGTTGCCGCGATTAATCCGCAGAATCAGGGTAGAAAAGAAACCAGTGATTCTGGTGGCTCCAGCGTGGCCCCGAAGGGCATGGTACGTGGAGATTGTAAAAATGTCAGTGAGGAGTCCTTGGACCCTCCCACATCGTCCGGACCTGCTGTCGCAAGGACCGATATACCACCCTTCCTTACCAGCCCTAGGTTTGACGGCCTGGCTATTGAAGCCCACATTCTGAAAAAGAGAGGGCTCTCTAATCCTGTGGTATCTACCATGATCAATGCCAGGAAGCTGGTATCCAGGCAGATCTATTATAGGATCTGGAAGGCGTACATTACATGGTGTGAGGCCAAGAAATGGCATCCACGTAAGTACGTGATAGGTAGGATTTTGGACTTCCTACAGTGGGCTGTAGATAGGAAGCTGGCCTTGAGTACTATCAAGGGTCAGATTTCGGCCTTGTCAATATTTTTTCAAAGGCCCTTGGCTTCGCATTCACTAGTCAAAGCTTTCATACAAGGAGTGATGCGTATTAGCCCTCCGGTTAGTATTCCCATATGTCCATGGGACTTAAACCTGGTTCTGTCGGTTCTACAGAAACAACCATTTGAACCATTGCAACACATTTCCTTGGTTCTTCTCACCAGGAAATTGATTTTCTTAGTAGCCATTTGTTCGGCTAAAAGAGTATCGGAATTAGCCGCATTGTCCTGTAAGGAGCCATATCTGGTTGTCCATAAGGACAGAGTAGTATTACGTCCTGATCCAGCCTTTCTTCCTAAGGTGGTATCGAGGTTTCATTTGAACCAAGATGTGGTTCTTCCTTCTTTTTTCCCCAAACCTAGCTCGGTAGAGGAAAAGTTATTGCATTCTTTGGATGTAGTAAGAGCAGTTAAAGCTTATCTAAAAGCCACTGCTCAGATTCGCAGAACGGATACTTTGTTTATTCTGCCGGAAGGCCCTAGAAAGGGTCAGGCAGCATCAAAATCTACTTTAGCCAAGTGGATTCGACAGGTCATAATGCAAGCCTATGGCTTGAGAAGGAGACCGCCTCCGTTCAAAGTTAGGGCGCACTCCACAAGAGCAGTTGGAACTTCATGGGCAGTGCATCACCAGGCCTCCCTGGCTCAAGTCTGTAAGGCCGCAACATGGTCTTCAGTACACACGTTTACTAGATTCTACCAGGTAGACGTTAGAAGTCAGGAGGATGTCGCCTTTGGGCGCAGTGTTGCAGGCCGCAAAAGATCCTCATGCCTGATGGCGCCCAGCTTATGTATCCCTCCCCTCATTTGGCATTGCTTTGGGACGTCCCATTAGTAATGACTAAGTCGCTCTGTGTCCCGTGATGTACGAAAAAGAAAAAGGGATTTTTATAACAGCTTACCTGTAAAATCCTTTTCTTGGAGTACATCACGGGACACAGAGCTCCCACCCCTCTTTTTGGGACACTTATTGCTTTGCTACAAAACTGAGGTGCTCCCGGATGGGGGGGCTTATATAGGGGAGGGTACTTCCGGTTTGGAAGTTGCCAGTGCCAGCACCTGAAGGTAAAGTATATAACCCATTAGTAATGACTAAGTCGCTCTGTGCCCGTGATGTACTCCAAGAAAAGGATTTTACAGGTAAGCTGTTATAAAAATCCCTTTTTTTGTGTATTTTGGGGCCTGAGCGCCGAGTGGCGCTGTGTGTGTGCTGTTTTTTTCACTTTTGCTGAGTCATGGCGGCCATCTTGCCGCGGATCGCCTCAGTGAAGTGCGGCGGCCATTTTCTTGTAGCCCGTGCGCTCTTCAGCACTAGTTTTGGCCTCTAGCGCTGCTGTAACAGCGCAAATCTCCTCACAATCTCCTCACAGCTCACCAGCGCTGACACAGCGCGGTACAGACAGCGGAACTGAGCGGTCCCTGATCCGGTTTGGTGAGTCCCCTGGGCGCCCCCTCAGTCAGCACAGGCTGTGGGTGGACTTTTTATCTGAGGAGTCTCAGAGGGGGGCAATATGGAGTCTCTGTCACCAGCTTCCCCTAAATGTCAGTGGACAACAGGCAGTGCTTCAGCACCTGCGGTCCCTAGGGAGCAGTTGTGGGCAGTCCTGGAATCATTTCTGACCAGGATGGGAGCTGTGTGCAAGCGCAAGGGAGCAAAAAAGCGCCCTCTCCCCACTTTACTTCATGAGGGCAGTGCGCTGATTCAGATATGGGCCTAGCAACTACCGCTCAGGACCCTAGTTCTGAATGTATTGGATGGTTTTGAACAGGACATTCCTTATGAGGAAAACTCCAGTTCTGAGTCAGTAAATGACAGGGCGCTTGTTAGTGTACTCATGACTGCGGTGAGGGACACTCTCAAGCTAAAATGCTGCGGATGCAGAACCTCAGGCGGGTACAGTCTCCTTTGGTTCTTTTAAGGCCAGGCCTTCTAAAGAGGTTTTTCCATATGTAACTTTCTTTGACCAGCTCATTGATAAGGTTTGGGAAAAGCCGCAGAAGGATTTTTTTATGGTCCCGCGGCGTTTGTCTATCAGATACCCCTTGAAGATGCCCTACTTAAAAAGTGGGCTTCTCCCCCAGGGTCGACCCTCCAGTCGCCCGGTTGAACAACGCCATCACTTTCCCGATGGAGGGGACTCCTGCATTTGAGGACCCCACTGACAGGTCAGAAGTGGTGAGCAGAGCCATGTTTGCCTTGTTGGGATCCGCCCTACGGCCTGTGGTAGCGGCGACCCTTGTGTCTTAAACACTTACAGGTTGGGCAAAAATGTTGCACCTAGCTGTACAGGAGCATAATCTTCCTCCAGACACAGTTGCTTTGGCCCACCAACTGGTTCAGGGCCTGGTTTATGTGTGCGACGCCACGTTGGACGCGGCCCCTTTAATATCCGGGGCCTCTGTCTCGGCGGTGGTATTGCGTCGTCTTATCTGGTTGAAGTGCTGGTCTGCTGACCTAGCCTTAGGAAGCTCCTGACGGATCTACCATTTAAAGGTGGTAGACCTTTCGGTGCTGCTCTGGATGACATCGTCATGGGAGGTAAAAGCACTCTTCTTCCTTAGACTAGCAAGGGTGAGGAGGCCCGCCGCAAACGGGGGCCTTCCTTTCCAGCAAAATGGTTTTTTTTCGTCAGTCAGTCCACGGGTAGGCCCTCTCAGACTGACGGCAGTGCGGCTGGTGGGCACAAGTGCCCCTGGGTGCGTAAGCCGAACAAGTGGCTCCCAAGCCCGCCTCCGCGTGAAGTCTTGCCTCCGCCCGACTCTGGGGTGGAGGGACGACTTCGCAGGTCACGAATCGGTGGTCCTCCCGAATCTCCGACTGGTGGGTGTGCGAGGTGGTCACCTCAGGATACAGGATAGTATACCGATCCTGGCCCCCAGACAGATTCTTTCCCTCAAATCTTCCTCTCCTTCCTACCTGTCGGGCAGCCCGCTTGGGGGCTGTACAGGATTTGATCAGGTCCGGAGTGATTGTGCCGGTTCCGTCACAGGAGAGTTTTCAGGGATTCTACTTGAATCTGTTTGTCTTCCCAAAAATAGGACAGGTTCGACCTATCCTGGACCTCAAGGCCCTGAATGCCTTCGAGAAGGTGCAGAAATTCCGCATGGAATCCATTCGCACGGTGATCGCTACACTCCACCAAAGGGATTTTCTTCTGGCGTCCTTGGACTTCAAGGACGCCTACTTGCATGTTCCGATCTGCGCAAGTCACCAGAAGTTTCTGCGCTTTGCGATCAGCGAAGTCCACTATCGATTGTGGCTCTTCCTTTCGGCCTAGCCTCGGCACCAAGGGTGTTCACCAAGGTGCTTGCTCCGGTTCTAGCCTTCTGTTACAGCGAGGTATTGCTGTCATGGGCTATCTGGACGATCTTCTGCTAAGAGCAGAAAGTGGATCAGACTTAGAGGAAAGGTGACTATCGTCAATTAGACCCTCAGGGACTCGGGTGGTTCCTGAACATTCAGGAGTCAGTCCTGGTCCCGACTCAGTGTCTGGAGTATCTAGTTCTGATTCTGGACTCCTTGGAGGCAAAGGTATCCTACCTCTGGAGAAGTTGCTGACACTTCAGTCTGCGGTGCGGGTGCTGACATCCCAAAAAATGGTTGTCAATCCGTTTTTTACATGAGTCCCGAGATACGTGGTGGCCTCCTTCGCGGCCGTTCCGTATGCCCAATCACACACCAGGGCATTCGGACTGGCATGCAGAACCTCACAGGTTAGATCCCACATGGAGCAACCGCTAAATAACATTGCAGAAGGAGATCTTGTTCACCTGGGACAAATCCCCGTTGTCCTTGGATCTTCAGATCCAGGTGATTCACCTGGTCAGGGCGCCCCTGACATGGTGGTTGAGATCCTCGGCTCTTCGGTCCGGAAAGTCGTTCCCCTCCCATCCAATGGAAGGTACTCACGACGGACACCAGCCTGACGGGCTGGGGTGGAGTCTGGGGAGTCCTGTCGGCTCAGGCCTTGGACTCCGGACGAGCCCGTTTACCAATCACTGTTCTGGAAATACGGGCCATCGGACTGTGTCTCTCCTCAGGTCGGAGAGAGTATGGGGTCACTCGATCAGGAGCCAGTCAGACACCGCCACGGCGGTGGCATATGTAAACCATCAAGGGGGAACTCGGAGCTCAGCTGCGGCTTCCGAGGTAGTCCGTATCCTGAAGAGGGCCGGAAGAAACGTGCCGGCTCTGTAGGCCATTTTACATTCTGGGCATAGACAATGGGCAGGCGGACTATCTGAGTCGCCAATCGCCAGACACCGGACCAAGAAGAGTGGTCCTTGCATATTTCAACTCCTTTGCCGACGGTGGGGCACGCCGTATGTGGACCTGATGGCCTCTCGACTCAATCGCAAGGGTCGAGGTTGTGGCCAGATCCAGGGATCCTTGGGCGATACCTCGGATGCGTTGGTGCCCCCATAGGGTCCTTATCGCCTGATATAAACTCTGGCGATCCTAATTGTTCCGGATTGGCCTCAGCATCACTGGTACGCTGATCTGGCACGTCTCGTCGCGGACGTTCCCTGGCGGTTGCCGATGAGGGAGGACCTTCAGTCTCAAGGTCCTATGTTTCATCCGGCTTACAGTCTCTGGCTTTGGCTTTAACGGCAGGGCTGTTGAAAGCCAGGTGTTGAGGGACCGAGGTCTCTCGGACTCGGTCATTTTGACCATGTTAAGGACACGGAAGTCTTCCTCCAGGCAGATCTATCACCGTGCCTGGAAAGCTTATATCGCCATGTGCGAAGCGCTGGCCTGGCGTCCTCGGACGTATTCCGTCCCCAGAATCCTGCGTCCTCTGCAGTGTGGAGTGACCCAAAAGCTTGCTTTGAGTACCATCAAGGATCAGATTTCGGCCTTGGCCGTCTTCTTTCAGCGACCTCTAGCGGGTCATTTTTCTTGGTTAGCACCTTGTGTTGGGGGTTCGCCATGTGCTCTCGGTCCTCCAGGAACCTCCTTTTGGGAATATCCGGGATATTCCCCTCTTGTCTTGTCTCAGAAGGTGGCCTTTTTAGTGGCAATTACTTCTGTTCGACGAGTGTCTGAGTTGGCGGCTTTGTCCTGCAAGTCGCCATATTTGGTCATCCATAAGGATAAGGCGGTGTTGCATACGCGACCTTCCTTTTTTGCCAAAGGTGGTGTCGACCTTTCACCTACATGAGGACATTGCCCTCCCGTCCTTGTGTCCTCACCCATCGCATCCCAGACTCACTGTTTTTGACTGTCTCTGGTCCATAACAGGGCCAAGCGGTTTCGTCTGCCATCATTTTTAGGGGAATCAGACAAACCGTCATTCAAGCCTATGCTCTCAAAGGGCGGGCGCCTCCCTTTCCGGTTACGGCGCATTTCACCAGGGCAATTAGTGCTTCCTGGGTTTCCCGACATCAAGCGTCGGTTGCACAAGTGTGCAAGGCGGCGTCCTGGTCGTCTGTTCATGCCTTTTAAGTTTTTTTATAAGGTTAATGTGGCTGCATCTTCGGATGCTTCCTTCGGCCGCAGGGTGCTGCAGGCCGCTGTTTGAAGTTGCGACTCCTCCGTTGAGGAGCTCTGCCTTATTGGAGTGAAGTTTTGGTTTTTCCATTTATACTGCTCCCATCCCTCTTGACACTGCTTTGGGACATCCCACGTGTAAAGTGTAAAGAGACACCGTGTCAGTCCATGGATGGTAAGAGAAAATAGGATTTTTTGTACTCACCATAAAATCCTTTTCTCTGACATCCATGGACTGACACGGCACCCACCCTTCCTTTTAAGTTTGTACTGCTTTGTTACGAACTGAAGTCTGCTGACTGTAGTGGGAGGGTTATGTCCGGAGGGACCGCCCCCTGGGTGGGGCTGTTCAGCTATGGCTTTTAGAATGTATGTATAACATTTCACATTCTGCCTAGGTCTTCTCCTGCAAGCAGGGACATAAACCCACGTGTAAAGTGTAAAGAGACACCGTGTCAGTCCATGGATGTCAGAGAAAAGGATTTTACGGTGAGTACAAAAAATCCTATTTTTTCCCCCAAAAAAGGCGTTTGAAAAATTATTGCGCAAATACCGTGCAAGATAAAAAGTTGCAACGACCGTCATTTTATTCCCTAGGGTGTTTGCTAAAAAAAACATATATAATGTTTCGGGGTTCTGAGTAATTTTCGAGCAAAAGAATGATGATTTGTACATGTAGGAGAGAAGTGGCAGAATAGGCCCGGTATTGAAGTGGTATAAAAAGCCCTGTATGGAAGTGGTTAAAGGATTGGCTTGGCGCGCCTCTCTCCTCCTTTTTCACCTCATTTGGACTACTTTTGCATGTCCTGGTCCTAATGATTAAACAGCCTGTGTCCCGTACTGTATGACTCAGAAAATAGGATTACTCTTTCGTTCATGGACGGACACAGATTCAATCTTGACAAGTGGGTATTGGCCTTCATTTAGGAGTGACTAGGCAGAAAAAGTGTTAACAACTTCAGAGCTGAACAGCCCCACCCAGGGGGCGGTCCTACTGGCTATATCCCCTCAGCCTGCACTAAGCAGATCATTTTTTTTTTCTGCCTAGTATTGGAGAAGAACATGGCTCCCTTCAGGCCCATTGGTTCGGGGGGTTTTTTCTACATTTTTTTTTGTTCCTGCGGTCTTCGATCAAGTGATGACTGGGTCACGGGCTGGATGCCAGATCCTTGTAGTCTCCCCAGTTTCGGCCATCGAGCGTGTGCCGACCCTAGCTACGCGCTGGGTTTTCCACGACATGCCCGTTGCTCCACGGGTGGCCGGTGAGCTTTATGCTCCAGGGCATGCATATGATAGGTCTCTATGGCTCAATCACAGCATGCCGGGCCGACAGTCACCTCCGTAACTGCACGGAAGATGGTCTGTCCGGAATGTCTTCCAGCATAATCCACGCAGGAAGGGTAAGTAGCTCCCCTGCTTCGGCAGGAGGACTTGGCTGGACATTCCTGGAGAGATCAAGTAAGTGGTTTTGCCGTTTCTTTCTTTCCTCTCTCTCTGCCTTCCCTCCTCCCAGGGCTCTGCAAGCTAAGGCTGGCTGCTGGGTGCTGGGGGTCACCTGGGGGGCTCCATCTGGAGCGGAACTGCGCTGTATGCTATCATTGGAAATGTCAATTTTTGCTGCTTACCTCTTTTTCTCCCTCCATGCTGTCGGCGGCCATTTTCTTGTGGTCTGCGCCTGCTAGCTCTATCTGCCGCTCGGCGGCCATTTTCTTGTGGTCCGCGCCCGCTTTGGCCTCTGTTGACTGCTCGGCGGCCATTTTCTTGTGGTTCCTGCCGTTCTTCAGTACCGTAACAGTGACCGTCCTAAGGGTGGTGAGTCCTCTGGGAGACCCTGCATCTCTGTAGCAGCTAGGAGGGTAGGCTGTGATACTTTTCTTGGAGTCCCTGTGGGTGTCAGGCGCTTGGGTCAGCAGATGTTTTTTTCCCCTGAAACACCTGAGTTGGCAACTGGTGCCCCTGCTTTATCAGTGGACGCTATGTCGGCGATCCTGGAGGCCTTTTGTTGCCAAGGTGGAAGCGGTGTGTGGGAACATGGGGGGTAGGAAGCGCCCCCACCCCGCCATCTTTTGGGGATAATTCTGATGCAGAGCCAGGCCCAGCTGTGGCTCATGGGATGCGTCAGTGGTTGCGGACCGTGAGGATGACTCCAGGTCCGGGTCAGCACGCAAAAAGGCTTGGTATCTATCACCGCAGTGCGGGTTATGCTGAAGTTGGGGAATTCTGCAGAAGCAGAAAAGACGGCGGTTCCCTTTTGGGTTCCGTAAGCCGGCCCGCACTGCCAAGGTGTTCCTTTTATGTCTTATCTTGATAAACTTTTATACAAGGAGGGGGAAAAACCACTGAGGTTTATTTTATTTTTTTCGGCCCCAAAAAATTTGGCGGTCAGGTAACCCTTTTAGGAGAGTTTCCTGAAAAAATGGACCTCTCACCCGATAGTGGACCCCCCTGTGTCCAGACTTAACCAAGTAACCACAAGTCCAGTGGAAGGGGCTCCTGTCTCCAAGGACCCTACAGACAAGAAGGCTGAGGCATACGCTCGCTACCTATACACAGTAGTGGGCTCAACGGTGCGTCCAGCAATGGCTGGGGCTTTGGCGTCTCAGACACTTACTGAGTGGACAAAAATGCTACTCCAGGCATTAAAGACACGGGAGGCTCCTCCAAGCGAGGTAACTTTGGCCGACCAGTTGGTACAGGACCTTAAATTTGTCTGCGAGTCAGACATGGATACTATCCCCTTGCTGTCCAGAGCCTCGGTTTATGCAGTGGTGTTATGCCACCTGTTTTGGCTATGTGCTGGTCTACGGACCAAAAACTTCCAAGAAGGCCTTATTGGACCTGCCTTTTAAAGGTGACAGTCTTTGTGGAGCCTCTCTGAATGACATCATTAAGGATGCCACAGGAGGTAAGAGCTTGCTGCTCCCGCAATCCAAAAAGGGGTAAGGAGCCACGCCATAGGCTAGGGCTCTCCTTCAGCGCGCACAAGCAGTTCTTTCATCCGCCTAGTGTGGCAAGTAAACGACCCCAGGCCGATAAAGCGCCTGCTGAGGGACAGAAGCGTCCCTGGTTTCGCAAGCCCAACCTTGCTTGCCTACCGAACAGATTTTTTCCCTCTAAATCGCCAGCTTCAGCTGACTCGTCGGGAAGTCCTATATGGGGCGGTTTAAGACCTGCTGATACGCAGGGTGCACCAGGCATCAGATATCTGCGTTTGGCGGTCGGGGAAGACCACTACCAATGGTGGCTCTCCCCTTTGGCCTGGCATCGGCAACAAGGGTGTTCACCAAGGTGCTTGCGCCGATTCTGGCCCTACTAAGACAGCGTGGCATCGCTATCATGGGCAACTTGGACGATCTTCTTCTGAGGGCCACTTCAAACTCAAAATTAGAGGTGAGCGTGTCTATAACCTGTCAGACCCTCCGATCCTTGGTTGGGTGCTGAACACTCAGAAGTCCGTATCGGTACCGTCTCAACTCCTAGTGTATCTAGGGTTGATTCTGGCGAAAGTTTTTTCCTCCCTATGGGAAAGTTGCAGACCCTTCAGGCTGCGGTGCGGCAGTTGACATCCCAAAGATGGTTGTCACACCACTTTTTCAGGCGAGTCCTGGGCCTCATGGTAGCCTCCTTCAAGGCGGTACCATATGCACTATTTCACACGCGAGTGTTACAGAAGGTAATTCTGTCCAGAAGGGTCAAGTGCCCTTCATCCCTGGATTGTCAAAAATACAGGTGAGCCACCTAGTCAGGACCTCCCTAGTTGGTGGCCGACATCACCAGCACTTCTGTCCGGGAAGTCGTTCCTTCCTTTTTACTGGATGGTGGTCACGGCGGACGCCTGTCTTCCTGGTTGGACAGGAGTCTGGGGAGCTCGGTCAACCTGGGTCGCTGGACTCCAGAGGAATCCCACTTGCCTATAATTGTCCTGGAACTCCGAGCGATCTGGCTTTGCCTCTCCACATGGTCTCCGAGGCTACAGAGGCGTCCAGTCAGAATCCAGTCGGACAAACACCACAGTGGTGGCGTATGTCAATCATCAAGGAGGAACAAGCATCTCTGCTGCAGCATCGGAGGTCGCTCACCTCCTAAGGGGGCAGAAAGGAGCGTACCAGGCCTGTCGGCCGTATACATTCCGGGTGTGGGAAACTGGCAGGCGGACTACCTGAGTTGCCAGATGCTGGACCAAGGAGAATGGTCTCTACACTCGGAGGCGTTTCAGCTCCTTTGCCAGAGGGAAGGCACGCCAGTCGTATATTGCCTGGCTTCTCGACTCATCGGAAGGTATTGAGGTTGTGGCCAGGTCAAGAGACCCATGGGCAAACACGACAGCTGCGTTGATGGCACCTTGGAGCCAGTACTGGCTAATCTATGCCTTTCCTCCTCTGAAGCTCCTTCCTCATCTGCTTCGCAGACTGGAGGCAGAGAGGGTTCCAATGGTCCCAATTGCTCTGGATTGGCCTCGGCAGCGTCCTTGGTACGCCAATCTAGTGCGTCTGGTAGCAGACGCCTTTTGGCATTTGCCGCTAAGAAAGGACCTGCTGTCGCAAGGTCCCATACGCCATCCTGTTTTTTCAGTCACTGGCTTAATGGCATGGCTTGCGAGCCAGGTGCTAAGAGACCGGGGCCTGTCAGACTCGGTGATCTCTACCATGAGGAGTGCTCGGAAATCATCCCCTAGGAAGATTTACCATCGCACTTGGAAGACCTACATATCCATTTGTGAGGAAATGAGGTGGCATCCGCGTACTTATTTGGTTCCAGAGTCCTGCTGTTCTTTCAGCAGGGAATGGGCCAAAAATGTTGCTTTTAGTACAATTAGGGGGCAGGTATCTGCCCTGGCTGTTCTTTTTCAACGACCCTTGGTGACTCACTAGTGAGAACGTTTGTACAGAGGGTTCGGCAGGCGGCCCCTCCAGTCCACCCTCCACTACCTCCGTGGGGCTTGTGTAGCAGACATCCTTTTGGCATCTACTGCTATGAGGAGGACCTGCTGTCACAGGATCCCATATGCCATCCTGCTTGCAGTCAATGGCTTTAACGGCATGGCCTCTAGGTGCCTCAGAAACCACCGTTTGAGAACATCAGGGAGATTCCCTTGTTGACACTTTTTCGATAAGTGATCCTTTTGGTGGCTGTTATGCCAGTTAAGACAGATTTCTGAGCGGGCAGCCTTGTCATGCAAGCCTCCCTATCTGATCTTCCACAAGGATAAGGTGGTGCTGCGTCCGCAGCCTTCTTTTCTTCCTAAGGTCGTGTTTCGACCTTCCATCTCAAAGAAGACATTGTACTGCCATCCTTGTTTTGTCATCCGTCGAATCCTAAGACGATGTTGCATTCCTTGGATGTAGTCCAAACTCTGAGAGTATGCTTGTCTGGTACTGCTCCGTTCCCAAGTAGGGCCCAGCGGTCTCGTCGGTCACCATCTCTAGGTGGATTCGACAGATCGTGATCAGACTTACGCCATGGAGGGTCAGGCGCATTCGACCAGGGCAAGAGGTGCCTCTTGGTGTTGCGTCAGTTAAGACGGGTTTCTGAGCGGGCAGCCTTGTCATGCAAGGTTCCCTATCTGATCTCCACAAGGATAGGTGGTGCTGCGTCCGCAGCCTTCTTTTCTTCCTAAGGTCGTTTCGACCTTCCATCTCAAGGAAGACATTGTTCTGCCGTTCTTGTGTCCTCATCTGTTGAATTCTAGGAGACTTGTATTTTTTGGACATTGTCCGAGCTCTGAGAGCATCAAGCGTCTGTTTCACCAGGTGTGTAAGGAGGCGACCTGCTGGTCCGTTCACACTTTCACTAAACTTTACAAGTTGATGTGTGTGCATCTTCGGATTCTTTTGGCCACAAGGTATTGCAGGCGGCTGTTTAGAGTTGCAACTCCTCCGTTGAGGAGCTGTTTTGGTTTGGGGTGAAGTGGTTTTAATGCTGTTCCCACCCCTCGTTTTTGACTTTCATCTCAAGATGTTTAAAAAAAAAAAAAAAAGTTTATGGGCACCTGTCTTATCTGGCCATATATCACTCACATTTTCCAATTTCCTTTTGTTGTTTAACAGAAGACCCAAAGTACATACATTGAACTACAATTCATGTGAATATACTGTAACTCACATTGAACATGCCATGTGTTCATCTGGTGCTAGTTCTGCTTCAAGGAACATCATCACTTTTCATAACTGACAGAAAGAAATGAACAAATAGTACAGTAGGTGTTCTTTATTTGTGCTTCACATATGATGCCAATTTGATTACTGGCTTCAGTTCCTTTTAGACTTGTCAGTGATAACACGCATGGAAAATTGTGTCATTTTTCAAATGCTTGCCAGACTCTCAGAAGCTCTGAACTGTACATCAACAGATGTTAATCATGTAGGAAGAGCAGGGCCTCAAGATCATGGACATTTACATGGCATTTGTTTAAAAATGCTTTCAGATGTAGGTTAAACCTTCTTTCTTTTTTTCTTTTTTTTTTTTAAAGCTGAATAAGAATATGGATTTGTGGAAATTAGTATAATTCTATAGACAGATATTGTGATATATGTATTTAATTTATGGATGATATCTCTGAACATGAAATCATTACTTATTCTGTGCATGGTGTTTAATGTTTTATTCATTTCCTTTTGCATCAATATTTTTATGATCATAATATTTGCTTTATGACTCAGATTGTGGAAAATATGATCATTACACCATATGTAGAAGCTCCCACTGGGGGCCATTGCAGACAGTCAAGAAAACTGTTCAGTTGTCAAACTGATTTTTTTGTTAGCACTGCCACCCTGCAGGGATTCATGCTTCTTCAGGATGCTATGAGGAAATCCTATAATCCCAGACAACACAGGCTTTGGACAGAAGCTGCACTCAAAGTAGCATTAAACGCTCACTGTTTTTGACATTAATCCATTCATATCAATCCAATAGCCATTCCTCAGTAAAGCATTTCTTTATAGCAATGCCCAAGCACTTACTGTTGATAAGCTGTTGTCTCCAGCACTCTCGGTACTACCTCCCTGAACTTCTGGTCAGTGAGCGCACGCACTAAGTACGCCACATGGAGCAAGTCAAATGGACAAAGCAGTCTCGAGCTGCTGTCAATCTATTGGCTTCGGGGGGGGTAGGGCTGTATGCAGCTGAGTGACTTGCGGTCTTTGGTTTTGGGGGCGCTCTGTTACCGTTTATGAACATAGCATAAGGACAAGCTGCAGTATTTGCTAATTTTAGGTTTTAATTTCAGTTTAACCCTTTCTTTGTGGAGGGGTTTGACGTGCTTTGGGTTTACCCATGACTAAGAGTTATTGCACACATTGCAATTTCAACCTTTTATGCTTTCACTCTTTCAACTTTATATAACTAATGATGGAAGAGTTGTACTTGGCTTCAGTGGGTGACCGTATTTTATTTATTTATTTTTAATTATTTTTTATTCGTTTCTGAGCAACATAGTACAAAAGAAGAGCCTTAAAGGCTTAATAATACAAAGACAAGAAAAGGCACAACACAGATGAATCGAGCTGTGCAAACTGTACAAACTATATAAACTATAGGTCTGACATACAGTGAGAGAAGCCCTAATATTAAAGTGGATGTAAACCCAATTCATGAAATCTGAGCTGGGCACGTAGATTTGCAGTATTTTGTTATCTCTCTTCAAAGAGCTAGTAGCTCTCTCCTGAACCATTCCTCTGTTATCAGCCTTATAACTCCTGGCAAATTCTCTGACACATCAGATAAAAGCAGCCTGAAATTTCTGTCAGGGAAGGTTGCTAAAATAGATTAACAGGGAGCTGGCCCTGTTACAAAACACCTCTGAGAGTCTCTGCCTATGTGGAGAGGGGGTGTGTGCCTTTCCTCCAATCAGCAATTTTAGCTATCTTGGCTGTATGCCCAGACATCACACTATGTGTTAAACGGGAAGAGAAACTCTCCTAACACGATCTGAACTTTCTAAACAGTATATAAATGTGAAGATAGCAGATATACATGTAAAACCTATGTAGGGAGATTTGTTTCATCTCAGTGTATCATTGTTAGTATTTTCTTGTAATCAATCGAATTCCAGGTGTTTGAAAGTGAAGACAATTTATTCAAAATGCACCGGTACACTCTGTGTGAAGCTTACAAGATGAAAATCATAGCAAAAGTGAGAGCCAGCCGGGCAGCCCCCACCCTTATCATACGTACAGTGAAAACATAACACTTCTTATTGGCTAATTTGCTAAGGAGCATCCACTGGTACAGGCTGGTACAACTTAGTACCTTTATTCCCAAGCAGAGCCTCCTGTACAATCTGCTTTCTATACACATATTACGTATGGGGTTAGTAAGAACAAAAGAATACAACAAGGTTAGAACATGTGCTCAGGAGCCATCTTAAAGAATCAGTAAAGCTGTCTAATAGACGCACAATACCAAACTTTTCTAACATTCCCTCCTCTTGTGGGTCTATTTTATCTCAACACATTTCTATGATAGTCCCTGTGTTATACACTTTCGGACTGTATGTCATTAAGTTGAGCTTCAATGTCCACATAGGTCTCCTCAGAGGTAGGAACAGCTTGATACATCGTTCTTGAGATTGCGGTTTCAATCAGTTTTTGTGAAAGTCCTCGAATAAAGGGAATGCAGCAGCATCCGTAAGTGACCAAAACCGCAGTAATTGAGATCGAACATGATGTGATAAGTCCAGTCCACTTACTGAACCATCCTTCAAGCCAGTTTGTGAATGGATCGTTAATACCTGAATCTTCCGTTAATTCATCCGATAGAGCAGTCAATCCTTCCAGGGCTCTGGTCACGGTCCTTCCAGGAGCTGTATTATTAGGGGTAAAATTACAACACATGCTACCAAACATTTTGCATACCCCTCCTCTTTCAGCCAGGATCATATCTTCCCTACCTAGTATGATACCAGAGGGTCCACAGTACTACTTCACGTCTAAGTGGAGCAAAGTTCTTCTTGGGGTGTATGTGGATACATATCTTTACTCATTCGTATCACCCATCTTGGCATCATATGAATCTGCTAATCTGACTATCTGATAACACTCTATCTCTTCCCTGGGGTCATCTCCCTCAGTTCTAGCTGCCATTGTAGTAATTTTGTCCACATTTAGCACACCTGAAAAACAAATTAGCAAGTAATCCAACAACTATGATTCCTATAACAAAACAACTGTTGAATCCTTGAAAATTTACCATTTCTGATATTTCTGACATACTAGTTTTTGGGCAGCCTTGTATTGCTTAAACTCAAAATGAAAGTGAATGAGTACTAGGTGTTTGCATTTTTTTTTTTTTTTTTTAACTGTCTGGCCTATCTAGCCATTACTCAAATGACTCTTTTTACACCTGTTAGCATGTGTAATTTGTCCAGGTAATTTTCCTCTATAGTCTTGACTGCTAAGATCATGCAAAGGCATAACAGTAGTTTACTCATCTTTTGAAATTAGCTGTACTTTCTTGCAATGGCTAGCATATATCCACGTCACTTTACAGCTGTAGCAGTTGTCAGGGACACTTGGTAGGGTCCTTCAACTTTGGTCCTAAAGGTATTTTCACATGTTCTTTTACTAGGACCCAATCATCTGGCTGTAAATCATGTGTTCCAGTTACTTGATCTGGAATTGGATCAAAAACAAACTTGTGCATCGCAGTTAGGTTCTTGTATTAGACAATTACATAACAAAATTATTATACATTACAACAGTCTGATGTGGAAAATACAACCCTGTCTTAGGTGGGCCCCCCAAACAAAATCTCATAAGGGCTCAAGTTCTCTGACCTATAAAGTAGGGGTAATCCTGATGCTGTAAAGAACCTGAGGAAACCGTTATGGCCATAAGTTCTCTGACCTATCTACCCTTTTCCTGCATTGATTTAGCTGGCCTGCCTTTAACGACTCCACTATACCTTTCTACCTTCCCTGAACTCTGAGGATGATAGGAGCATGGAAGGCCTGCTCAATTGCCAAATCCTTGCATGTAATTTGCATGATCTGTTCAGTGGAACGTGTTCCTCTGTCATTCTCTATGATTTCAGGGACTCCAACCTGCATATTACTTCGGAAAGGATCTTCTTTTCTGTCGTCTTGGCATTTGCTTTAGCCACCAGTCAGGCTTCTATCCAGCTTGAAACATTTCTATGCACAACAAAACATATTGATATTGGCCTGATTTGAGCAATTGGATTTAATAAATCTGAAGTCTTTGGAAAAGGAATAGTGACCTGGCCAAATGTCTGTGTTACTCTGGTCTGTTTTCCTGAGTTATTTTTAACACAGATTATGCATCCCTCAACAAAGTCTTGATATTCATTTCTGGAGTATCGAATAAACCATCCAGCCTTGCTTATGTTCCTTCCATTGCCTTTAGGGCATACATAACTCAGTCCATGGGCTAATGGCATAATCATCTTTTCCATTTGAGATGGGACACATATTCCATTTTCCTTGCACAAGAGTCCATGTTGATCCTTCTTTGTTCCGTTCCTTTACATAATCTTATACCAATCATCAGGTGCAGAATCAGCTCTTTTACTTTCAGTATTAGTTCCCTTATTTTCCTTCAATCTGTTACAGGTTTCTTCTTCTTCTTTTTTTTTTTTTTCTTGCAAAATCTGTGATTAGTCATGATTGCTTCCATTGGTGTTTCAGCAGTCTTCCTGGCAGTATGATCAGGTAACTGGTTTCCTTTTTCTTCCATGGGTTGTCCTCCAGTATGTGCCTTGACTTTCAGGGTGGCTACTTCCTTTGGGAGGGTGACTGGTTCAAAAAGTTCTCAAACATATTTCCAGTTTTAAATTGATTCTTCTTGCAGCAATTGTGAAACTTCTGTTCTTCCTTATGGGTCCATAATCATGGACTACTTCGACAGCATGCTTGCTATCAGTGTAGATGTTGGCTGTTTGATCCTTTGCGGTCTCACAGGCCCTCATGAGTGCTACCACTTTGGCAACCAGCGCTGAAAGTGATGAAGGGAGTAGTTGGGTCTCAATCACTTCCTCCAATGTTGTCACCGCATATGCCATTCTTGGGACTCCATCTTTGTACAGGCGTGAACCCTCTGCAAACAGGATCAGATCAGAATTTTCAAAAGGAGTGTCCTTTATTGGGGAGATTTGCTGCATTTCTTCTTCCATAAGTTTTAAGCAGATGTGGTCACCCTCCTCTTCGGGGTTTTCCTCTGTCTCTAGGAAAAAGCTGGCAGGCTTGATTGTAGTACATCTTTTCACTTCTTTTTCTCCTAGTTCAAGCAGTATTGCTTCATAACATCCATTCCAAAGCATATCTTCTCTTCTGTACAGCACCACTGGCACAGGTTACAGCTGCAGTTTTCTTTTTGCGCTCTTGCCACAACATGGGTTTTGGTGCATCCACCAACCGGATCTATTTTATACACGGCTTGAAAGGGTTCGCGGTCAACAGGTCAGAATGAAGACGTTTCACACCATTTAAGAATGCAGGATATACAGAAAACATGACAACAATCTTCTGGAAAGCCAACCTTCAGGGAAAGATTGTTCAGACAAATTGGACACCTCTCAGTTGAACTTTAATGCTAAAGTACTGGCACCAGTCCCATCTTTGCCTTCGTCACCATCCTTTTTTTCATGTAGCTGGTCTTTGGCATCAGGTAAACATAAATGTTTGCTCCTCATCCTCTCCACTAAACCTAATAATGTGATTTATCTCAGTAGGGTCAGAAACTAAAATGTTGCTAGTTACCCCTTCTATGAAGATTAAGTTCAAGGCCTTCCCCGTACTGGCCCATTCTAGAGATTCCTTTTTCCAGTTTCTGCCTCCCCGTATGGACGTCTCGCCTAGAGTCACCAGTAGACCCAAGACAATTACTATCCCTTTCATCCTGACCAGCTACAGAGCCCTGGGGGGTAAGGTAAGGGAGTCTTCACCGGTTTGAGATAAGTCCCACCTTGTGCAGAACCTCCCTTTGTAGCCGGACTTACCAGAGCTCTGCCGCCAACTGACCCTGCTCTGCCTATAAAACCTTTTTGCAACGGGACTGGTGAGTCCAGGTAGACCTCTCTGCAAACCTTATTGCCGTGGGAGTTTATTTACAAAAATGGGATCCCTTATCACTGTAGATCTTTTCAGGTATTCCAAATGTAGGAATTATATCTTAGTAACGTTTTGAACAACAGTCTATGCGTCCGCACTTCCTGTTGGGAATACCTCCACCCATTTGGTCAAGGTGTCAAGGTCAAGGTGTCTATGATAACCAAACAATATCTTTTCCTTTCCACACCTGTCCAATTCAATAAAATTCATACAAATGTTTTAGAATGGATATTGCGGTGTAGGGAACTTCCCTTTCCGTGGTCTTATGCCTCCCTGAGCATGGTCTCTTGCACATATAATGCACTGAGAACAAAATTTTTTTTTTTTTTTTTTTTTTTTAGTAGTTAGTAAAACCATAGGCTGTACATACCGTCTTTAACATCTGTCATCCCCCTGTTTGACACATGAGTTACTCCATGTGTCAACACTGCTGCATACCTAAATAGGGATTTTGGCAATACCGGTTTTCCTTCAGGTGATGTATAAATACTATCTATTATTGTGTAACCTTTTTGTTTTCCAACAATGTTTCTCCCCGGGATGTGCATTCTGCTGCATATCAGTAAGGACTGTATGATCCATCTCTATGATGTCTAGTTCTATCATTATTTGATGTGTTTCTTGTGCTGCTATTTTAGCAGCTTCATCTGCCCTTTTATTTCCCTTCGAGATAAGGTCTGTGTGTGAAATTAGCTTACCACTAGAGGTCACCATCCCCCTGTTTGACACATGTTGTGCAAAAAAAACATTATTGACTATCAGTATATATGGTTACAGATTTTCCTTTTGATAGTATGCATGTTCTTGTCAGTGCTACAAGCTCTGCTACTTGTGCTGAATAATGTTTCGGTAATGGCCTAGCTTCTAAGATTTCACCCCGTGTCACTACTGTATATCCAGTTGCATTTGTGCCATCTGGATTTTTTTTACTGGAGCCATCTACAAAAAGTGTCATGTCAGGGTTAGATAACGGTACATCTTTCAAATCACTTTGTGGCAGTACCTTTTCAGTGTTGGCAGCAGTACAGCCATGTTTATGACCATCAGTAGGAAGTGGTAGCAGTGTGGATGGGTTTAATGTAGTACACCTCTGTATTGTTAAGTGAGGTTGTATCAAGAGTATTGTCATACAGGAAAGATGTCGTGCCGGGCTCAAATGTGATATCTTTTGTAGCAAAAGAATAACAGATACTGCATGTGATACTTTGAGTGTCAGCAGGTGATATAGCACTATAGATGCTGAGGCCTTAACTGCTTCGGCTGCAGCTACCACTGCCTGTACACAGGGTAGAAGTGCTCTAATTACACTGTCTAGTTTTATAAAATAGTAAGCGATCGGCCTCTGGCGCTTGCCATGTAACTATGTAAGTACCGATGTCATGTGACCGTCCCTTGAGTCCACTGTTTGTTTGAAAGGTCCAATCAGTCCGTTGTACCCATCTAAGCTGGCATCTATTCAGTAAGGCAGTCAACCTGTTTCTTAAGTCTAGGCTATCTGGAAGCAATGGATCCCCTCGCCCCTGTCCGCTTGTCCTACCCTGGGGGTATGGGACTTCTATCAAGGGGTACTCCTCTCCATCATCTACACCATACCTCATATGAGGTTTATTTAATCTCTTGGACCCTGCTGGGGCCCCTAGTACATGGATTATGGCGTTAGTTAAAGATTCAAGGATCGATCTGTTCATCTCCGAAGCTGTGCTACTGTCTAAATAGATTGAGGAAGTAAGTTTGGGGTCTTGTTCAAAGGCGGTTCCTAACAGGGGTGGGTGTGACGGGAAGGGTGGTACTCTGGGCAGTGGCTTGCACCTGAGGGGGGGCTATTTTAAGGAGGGGGTCTTGTGGTTCAACAAATGAAATCCTCCTCTTTGTCCACCAGGGGCATTTGGGCTTGACATTTTTCTTTTGTTCTCCCGTCTGCTCTGATCCTAGCATGTTGAAGCCCGTGAGGCCATTTTTTTTTTTTTTTTTTTTTTAAACCCATGTCTTTTTTTTATCTGGGTCATAACAATTTAGGCTTACAGTTAATTTACCATTAAATCCAACTTTTTGTTTCCCATTTAGCACAATACTGAACAGATTTTAGGTTGTTTGCTATGCATAAATTTCTTATCTCCTTCTAACAACACTACAATGAACACCTTTTAAAGTAGTCAAAAACATCCTCAGCTTTTCCTTGTCTCATATTCAACAATCCTCATTAATAATCTTACAACAGTTTACCTTCTTTACACTGCAATTCACTTCCATGTTTTCCATCTACTACTTTTTAACTTAACTTGCATAGTTCCTTTAATATTTTGGAACACTAAATCAATTCAGTCACATGTTATACTACTTAAATCATATCAAGCGTTAACATTCTTAGAGTTTTCCCACATAAAAATGTGAAGGGAGGGGGGGCCTCTCCTTTCTTGAGCATAGATACACAAAACACAAAAAGAAGGGAGGGAGGGAGGCATTGAAATACAAGCAGGTTCTTCTCTGCATCTAAGAAACATCAGCATTGATTTTCTGCTTCTCAAATATTTCTCAAACATTTAGATAATACTTGCATTGCCTGGTCTAATTCTCACCATCACATAAATCGGCATTTATGGGTCTCACATTAACTTATAGAACACCTTGGCTCAGTTCTGCCGTTGTTCAATGAAATTACAGCATCCATAAAACATAAGAAAGAAGACACTAAAACACACACAGAATAAAAGTTAACTTTGCGGTCTTTCTAGACCACTCTGCTATTTAGCGCTTAAACCATCAAACATTCAACCTCAGACAACGTCAGGAAATCTACCTCTGACAACATCAGGCAAAACACCTCTGACAACATCAGGCAATCAACCTCTGACGTTTTGGTATACCACAAATCTTTTTTTTACCTGTCCCGGACAGCGGGTGACTTATTTTTTACCATAGGCAATGTACCCAAATGCCTTTGTCTTCGAGCACTAGATTATCGAGATTTTATACGATCAATACAAGTGTCGGTACCACAATTCACATACACAATTCACATACACAATTCACACACAACAAACAAAAATCAACCGAAAAGAAGAGAAGAGTAGAGAAGGGAGGAAAAGAGAAGAAAAGTAAATATAAATTATCTTACCTTCCAAACACCAAAAGACTAAATATATTCAGGTTCAGAACCAGATGGTGGATTTGGGTCAAATCTGGTGCCAAGCAGTCCCTGTTTAACACTAACGTGAGTGGGGGTTCTCAGTGAGCTTTTCAGGTCCAATACTCACTGGGTTCTGTCGGTTCCGGTCTCGACCCAATTTCCAACCATTGATTCCCGCTCGAAGGAGCAAAATGTTAGTATTTTCTTGTAATCAATCGAATTCCAGGTGTTTGAAAGTGAAGACAATTTATTCAAAATGCACCGGTACACTCTGTGTGAAGCTTACAAGATGAAAATCATAGCAAAAGTGAGAGCCAGCCGGGCAGCCCCCACCCTTATCATACGTACAGTGAAAACATAACACTTCTTATTGGCTAATTTGCTAAGGAGCATCCACTGGTACAGGCTGGTACAACTTAGTACCTTTATTCCCAAGCAGAGCCTCCTGTACAATCTGCTTTCTATACACATATTACGTATGGGGTTAGTAAGAACAAAAGAATACAACAAGGTTAGAACATGTGCTCAGGAGCCATCTTAAAGAATCAGTAAAGCTGTCTAATAGACGCACAATACCAAACTTTTCTAACAATCATCTGAGGCTGTTCACTTAACTGGGTGTATGGAGGAACAACAAGAGGATTTGGAAATAATGGGACTTTTAAGGTGCCGTTAATTATCAAAACATATACATTTTAATTACAAAGGGTAGAAAAATATATAATGTAAAAACCATCATATGAAATAGTTTCAGATAAGCATAAAGACCAATTTCTCTACATGTTTTGCCATATAGTTTGGCTTCTTCAGGAGTTTTTGTCGAGCAAATACTGAAATGGAAAAAAATGGAATATAAACACATAATATTGGACATAATTACAATACAGGTGAAAATAAAAATATACACAAAATTTTAAATGACTGAAAAAACGATGTCATAATACAAAGGCTCGTGTATCAACAACAATAAAAAGGAAAGAAAATAAATAAAATAATAAAAATAAAAAAATAAAAAATAATAAAAAATTTAATGTAAAGAAATATCCATGTTTATTAAATCATTACCTGTAAATTAATAATGGAAAAGCCTAAAAAAAGGGGGTTTTTAGTTAATAAGCCAACCTCAGGAGGAGCACCTTAGAACAAGGGGTCATATGGTGTATCATAGAGGGGGGAATATTGGCAAAAAATAAACAAAAGGAGGATGCTAGCAGAGAGGCAGAGGGCCATCTGGGGAAGCAAAAAAGAAAATCAATTAAAAGAGAGAGAAAAATATTGACAACATATATTGGAATATAAAAAATATATTCACAAAGAAATCCACAATCTTTACCTAGAAACAGCTGCATTGAAAATCAGGCGTCAAATTAGAGACAGAAATGTCTCCAAATTTCCATACGCAGTGTCCACTCTAAAAAGAAAAGACACCCTGTGGAAAAACTAAAACAAAAAAAGGGGGAAGATATTCAAGGAGATATTGAAATCTAGCGGACAAATACCGCATCCTTGTTAACCGTGCCTACCACGATAACCTCATAGATGAAAAAACTTGTAAATTTCTTATTGTAGAAAAACCCAGACTTCCCACGTTATATGCTCTGCCAAAAGTACACAAAAATCTGGAATGTCCCGTCCTATTGTGTCAGGCACTGGATGCCTAACAGAGCCAGCAAGTAAGCTGGTAGACGATTATTTGAGGCCACATGTTGGCTCTTTAAGCTCTTACATTGAAGATACAGCAGATTTGCTGAGATCTCTGGATGGCCTGTGTGTACCATCAGGATCCTGGTTGGTGGCTATTGACGTGGAGGCTAGGGCTGGGAAAAAAAATCGATTTTAATCTTGAATCGAGTTTTGAGTTAAAATCGATTCAGATTTGAAGAAAATCGATTTTAATCTTGAATCGAGTTTTGAGTTCAAATCGATTCAGATTTGAAGAAAATCGTTTTTTTTTAAAAAAATTTTATTTTTTATATTTTCTTTTTTTCCTTCAAAGTTTCCGTAGCAGGGCTGCAGGGGGCGTATCCGGAATGGCACTGGGTGGCGTTACCCCAATTACATCTACTCGCCGCAGCCGCCACGAGTAGCTGTAATGTAACACTAACTAACTGCAAGCCGCCGTCTGCCTACTTGATCAGCGTGTCATGCAGACAGACGGCGGCCATTGCAGTGTTCAAAAGCCGCGCCTCCCGAGTCCTCGTCGTCTGATAGGCGGAACACTCAATTTCACAGCAGGCAGTGTTCAGCCTATCACGGACATCCTCTCATCCTCGTCTGTGTTATGAGAATGAGAGGATGTCCATGATAGGCGGAACACTGAATGCTGGGAAATTGAGTGTTCCGCCTATCACAGACGAGGAGGAGACGCGGCTTTTGAATACTGGAATGGCCGCCGGTGTAGCAGTAAAATCCGTATCCCATGAAAATCTGCATCAGGTACGGGCACAGTGATTGAAGCACAGGTACAGTGAGGCATTGGGCACAGTGAGACACGGGCACAGTGAAGAATGGGCACAGTGAGGCACGGGCACAGTGAGGCACAGGCACAGTTCAATTCAACTAAGAGTAACCTCAAGATTTTTTGTTTTATTAGCTAAATCCAAATACAGTATTAATAATTTGGATGTTTAACAATCTTTGTTGCACACTGACTTTGCAGTTAGAGAAAGGGTTTGCCTTTGCAATTTTCTTTGTTGATGCACTTTAATATAATTAAAAAAAAAAATCTAATCGAATCGTAAATCAAGTTTTTTTATAAAAAATTCGCAGATTTTTTTGGGGGGGAAAATCGCCCAGCCCTAGTGGAGGCCCTCTACAACTCTATCCCCCATGATCGGGGGATTGGGGTTGTGGAAGGCTTCCTCTCTGAAAGAGGACCTGGAGCCTTGGTTTACAACAAGTTCATATTGGATTTGTTATTTATCCTAACTAACAACATTTTTGTTTTTGACCGTTCCCACTACCTCCAGGTGCAGGGTGTTGCGATGGGGACCAAGTGTGCCCCATTGTACGCCAATCTGTACCTGGGGGGGGGGGGATGGGAACGGGAGATTTTTTTTTTGTATAAATTTAAGGAATTTTTTGACAAGGTTCTTATATGGCGTCGCTTTATCGATGATATTTTTGTTGTATGGACTGGTTCTTCTGAGGAATTATCCTCCTTTATGTCACTGCTGGCTGTGAATTGCTATAACTTAAAATTCACAATGGCATGCATTTAAGGCCTGGGTCAGGGGGGAATATATCTCCAGGATATCTCTACTGCAGAGGGAGGGCGCAAAGGAATTGCTGGAAAGGGAGGAGGAGGTTGGGGATTGCGAGAGGTCCTTTGTTGCTGCCCCTACAGATGCTGCCTACTCGGCATGGCAACATGCCCTTAGAAAGCTTTCCCTGAGCCGAATTGACCAGACCAAGAAATCTATGCTGCACTCTGCCCAACGGATTTTTGAATATGGTAATAAGAATGGGCGGTTGTTAGCATGGCTCTCCAGGGGATTGACTCTGTCCACGCACATAGCGGGTGTGAGGGATGAGGGGGGTATGGTGCTTACTTCCCCGGGAAGTATCAATACTAGATTCGCCCAATTTTTTCAGGGAGTCTACTCCTCGAAGGCTCAGTACTCGCCCTCTGACTTGCGAGTCTTTTTGGACTCTGTCCCTTTCCCTGCTCTGGATGAGAACATGAGAGCTGAACTTGAGAAAGACATCACCCTGGAGGAGGTTCAGGGGGCCATGGGGGGCTTACAGGGTGGTAAGACTCTTGGGATTGATGGACTTCCGACTGAATTTTACTCACAGAATATGGAGACCCTTGCCCCAAGACTGACAACTCTCTTTTCAGAATTTAGCGACCAGGGGGCTCTGCCGGACTCTATGGCGGAGGCGGTTATTTTGTTGGTGCCCAAGCCCGGTAAGGACCCTTTAGATTGTGCCTCCTACAGGCCCATCTCATTATTGAATGTGGACGCTAAAGTCCTTGCTAAACTCATTGCGAACCGGCTGTCAGGAGTGATAGCTGAGCTGGTCCACATAGACCAAACTGGGTTTATGCCGGGTAGGGGCACCGACATTAATATTCGTAGACTTTTCTTAAACCTATCTATGACACATGACAATGTCGGAACCCGTGTAGTGGCCTCTCTGGATGCCGAAAAGGCCTTCGACTCGGTCGAGTGGGGGTATTTGTGGGAGGTACTGGGTAGATTTGGCTTTGGTCCCCGTTTTATCCACTGGATTCGGATGCTGTATGGGGGGCCGGTGGCGAGGGTGCGTACAAATGGATGGGTCTCTGAGCCCTTCCCACTTTTTAGGGGTACTCGTCAGGGGTGTCCTCTTTCCCCAGGTCTTTTTGCTCTTGCGTTGGAACCCCTGGCGATTGCGTTCCGGGAGTCCCGAGCGATTGCTGGTCTTTCAGTAGGGGGGTTGGAGGAGAGAATATCTCTTTATGCGGACGATACCCTCCTATACTTAAATGACGCTGGTCCCTCGCTGATGGCCGCCCTGGAAACGTTCGAAGTTTTTGGGAGGTTCTCTGGAATTAGAATAAACTGGTCCAAGTCGGTGCTCTTTCCGTTGGACGCTCAGGCCCTCGTTCTGGCAAGCCCATCCCCCTTACAATGGGTCACTGAATTTAACTACTTGGGTGTAGTGGTGACAAGGGAGGCTGCCCAATACTATACCCGTAACGTTTCCCCCCTGCTGACTACCTTAAAGGACAAGTGTTTGGCCTGGTCTGGTCTCCCCTTGAACATAATAGGCCGCGTCAATATTCTGAAAATGGTTCTGCTACCGAAATTTAACTATATCTTCCGGAACAGCCCGGTCTGGATCCCGGCTTCCTTTTTCAGAGCGGTTAACGGGTGTATTACCTCCTTCCTGTGGAAGGGGGCGGTCCCCAGGTTGGCTAGATCTACCCTTCAACTTCCTACGCGACTGGGAGGACTTGCGTTACCGGATCTCATGGTGTACTTCTGGGCTGCTGTCCTGGTGACGGCGCACTGGTGGATAGCGGGGGATAGATCTAACGCGGCGGTGTGCCTCGAAGCTGCTTGTCTGGGATCCCTGGCGGACCTGCGAAACCTGGTCTATAGAGGGGCGGAGGCGTATCCTAAGGTCCCGGCCCCTACTAAAACTACACTTAAGGTTTGGGCGGTTGCTAGGAAACGCTTTTCCCTGCCCGGTAGGTGGGCCCCGGTTCAGCCCCTGTGGGGCAATCCTGCATTACCACACTTTAAATCGCTTTCCGACCCACAGGTATGGGCCAGATTTGGAGTGAAAACACTGAGAGATATCATGCCAAATGGGGTGCTATTAACCTTTGCTCAGCTCGGCGGTCAGGTTCGGCTACCGGGCTGGATGCTTTTCCGGTACCTTCAGTTGCGTCATGCTTATAGGGCGCAATTCCCCACCCCGCCCCTGCTGGAACTATACCCAATGGAATCGCTCTTGACCTGGGAGAACCTCAAGAAGCCACTCTTGGAACTGTATGGGACACTGCTTAAGTTAGATACCCCGAGACTGGAAAGACTGTGGGATAGGTGGAAGGTGGATGTTCCATCCCTGAGTGGAGGGATGCGTTGGAGGACTGCCCTAAGCTAGTGATCTCCTCCAGAGACAAACTGACACAGATTAAACTACTTCACAGGGTTTATTTTACTCCAGTCAGGCTCCACAGGATATACCCAGACAGGGACCCCAGCTGCACTAGATGTCGGGTCCACCCCGGTACCCTTATACATCTCCTATGGGAATGCCCTAGGATACAGACGTTCTGGAGGGCGGTATTTGAATTAATCAATCTGAAACTGGATTTGGCGCTTCCCGTGACGCCGGAGCTGGCCCTGTTGGGGGTCCCGGACGATGAGCAGAGGCCCCGCCATAGAAACCTGTTGATTGCGTATTTGTTATTTTATGCTAAAAAATCTATTGTTTGCAAGTGGATATCCCCTAGCCCTCCGACTGTGTCCTCCTGGTTGGCCATGGTGGATGCTGCTATTCCAATGTACAGGTTAACGTATATTAGCAGAGGTTGCACTTGGAAATTCGACAAGGTGTGGCTGCCGTGGATAACTCCCTGATCGCTCCATGCGGCCTCTCCTGGGTCCTTGCCCTCGGTTGGGGCCCTGTGGCCTCGGGGGGGGGGGACTCCTGGGATGGTCTGTGAGGGTTTGGGAGTGTCTGGTGATGGATGGAGTGTACCTGCTACCTTTCCCCCTCCTCATTTTTCTGACAAGTTAAACGCCTGGCCCTGTTTTGAATTTGTGTCTGAGTTTGTGGGGGCCCCCCCCCAGCAGTATTATTCCTTACTGTATTGATACCTGCGATATGTAATGAGTCATATGTCACTAGATGTATTGTCATGCCCTCGGCGATGTTGGCCGAGATCTGTTTTTATGTTCATGTATGTCTGCTCAATAAACACAACCTGATTGTAAAAAAAAAAAAATTCACGATGGCTTGCGATCAAAATTTAATTAACTTCTTAGACATCTCTATTTACCTAAATCCTGATGGCACTTTGGGTTCTTCTCTTTTTAGGAAGCCCTCCGCAGGCAACACGATCTTGCATGCGATAAGCTCTCACCCAAAATCTTTGGTACAGAGCATACCCTATAGCCAGTATTTAAGAATTAGAAGGAACTGTAGCCAAGATGCTGACTTTGAAAGAGAGGCTTATGCCCTCCAGTCCTGATTAATCAATAGAGGCTACAGTCGTTCCACTCTTAAAAAAACCTACAAACGGGCTAAAAACAAAAATAGAACTGATTTAATACATCCTAAGAAAGTTGCAGCCACTGACCAGCAGGTACGTTTAATTACAAGATTTTCTGGTGAGCATCAGAAAGTAAGAAGGATTATTCAAAAATTCTGGCCCTTGTTATCTACAGATGAGATTATTTCCAAATATATCAAGCCATTTCCTCAAATCACCTACAGAAAATCGAGGTCCCTAAAAGACCAATTGGTCCATAGCCACCTTCAAACCGAGGGTGGAGAAAGTCGGAGGGGTACGGCCCCATGTGGCCACTGTGAATTTTGTAGGTTTATATATGATTCCACTGAAATACTCCTTCCGAGTGGAGCCATCTATAGACCCAACTTCTTCAGTAATTGTCAATCGAATGGCATTGTCTACCTTATGAAATGTGACTGCATTGCCTTCTACGAAAGAGGCCCTTCTTTCACAGAATCGGAGATCATGTATCTCTCATTCAAAAAAAGAAAATGGAGACTCCCATAAGTAGACATAGTGGCTTGTTCCACTCTTTTGACTTATCAAAGATGACATTTTTCCCTTTGGAGTATTTACCTCTAAATGAGAGAGGTGGAGACGTGGATCAAAGTCTTCTACAGTGGGAGACCAGATGGATACATTCCTTGAGAGCTACCCTGTATCCAGGGCTCAATGAGTCCATCAGTTTCAAGCCCTTTCTCTAGGGTAAAGTCATGCTGTTTGTAGTGATTCTGATTTAAACAATATGATTATTTGTTTATATATTGATTGTGTCTGTTTCTTTGTAAAAGTGACTGATTTGGCTATTTTTCATTCTTTAAAGGCTCCTTTCAAGTACAAGTAAGAATATATTTATTTACCTATTTTTCACAATATTTTTTCATTCCTTTTTCAATTTTTTTTTCTCTTTTTTATAATTTTTATTTTTTCATATTATATTTTTTATTTTTCATTTCTTATATATATATATTTTATCTTATTCTCTATAAAGGTTTTTTCATTACCCAAATTTTTGTAATTTTGCCAACTATCTTTAGAGGTAGCATCTTTAAGGGGTTAGGTGATCATATGGGCGCCCAGGGCGTCTATCCTGATCCTTCTTTTTTGGGGGATCAAGGTTGGCGCCGTCCGACCAAAGTTTTCCCTTTTTGTCTAGGTGATGGCCTATTCCTAGGCCCTCCTGCCTTTATTCAATCTGGCTCCCTTGTTTCGATTCTGTTTTCGATTTAAAAGGATGTTGGCCTCCTTTTCTATACTTGCCGGTCAGTCTTGCTCTTTCCGGGTCTGTCCATTTGTGCATCAGATCCTGTTGATCGGAATGACTTCCTGTCAGTTCCGACGAGTGGGCTGGCGCCTTTTTGGTAATTTCCGGTTATCGGATGAGAGATTCGTCACTTTCGGTTTTGACGTCTGGCGGCAACCGACGTCGGAAATGACGCGCCCGCTCCGCCCATTGATTTGGCGCCACTGTGCGTCCAATGGGACGGTGGAGGGGGGTATATATCAGGACATGCAGCTTTTGTTTGTTAGTGGCATGGCCTATATCCTGAGGAGAGGACTGTCTCAATATGAGTTAAAGGTATTTTATTCAATATTTCTTTGGTTGATCCAGAATCCCCTTGGTGTAGCATCTTAGGTCTGTACCTTTATGGTGTATTTATTTGTTTTTTTAGATTGCCGATTGATCGGTTTCTTATCTGATGCCTTAACGGTTTGGGATGCTTTTCTACTGTGGACGCATCTCACTTTTCAGCTCAATTGACCAGGTATTGACCTTTGACTTTGATTCATGGGGATTTTTTGTCCGCTAGATTTCAATATCTCCTTGAATATCTTCCCCCCCCCTATTTTGTTTTGTTTTTTTCACCATGTGTCTTTTCTTTTTAGAGTGGACACTGCGTATGGAAATTTGGAGACATTTCTGTCTCTAATTTGACGCCTGATTTTCAATGCAGGTGTTTCTAGGTAAAGATTGTGGATTTCTTTGTGAATATATTTTTTTATATTCCAATATATTTGTTGTCAATATTTTTCTTTTTCTCTTTTAATTGATTTTCTTTTTTGCCTCCTGAGATGGCCCTCTGCCTCTCTGCTAGCATCCTCCTTTAGTTTTTTTTGCCAATATTCCCCCCTCTATGATACACCATATGACCCCTTGTTCTAAGGTGCTCCTCCTGAGGTTGGCTTTTTAACTAAAAGCCCCCTTTTTTTAGGCTTTTCCATCATTGATTTACAGGTAATGATTTAATCAACTTTGATATTTCTTTACATTTATTTTTTATTATTTTTATTTATTTTCTTTCCTTTTTATTGTTGTTGATACACGAGCCTTTGTATTACGACATCGTTTTTTTCAGTCAGTTAAAATTTTGTGTATTTTTGTTTTCACCTGTATTGTAATTATGTCAAATATTATGTGTTTATATTCCCCTTTTTTCCCGTTTCAGTATTTGCTCGACAAAAACTCCTGAAGAAGCCAAACTATATGGCGAAACATGTAGAGAAATTTGTCTTTTTGCTTATCTGAAACTGTATTTCATATGATGGTTTTTACATTTTATATTTTTCTACTCTTTGTAATTAAAATTTATATTTTTTGATAATTAACTGTGTGGTTCATGCACCTTAAAAGTCCCATTATTTCCAAATCCTCTTGTTCTTACATTAAGGGATGTGGTGCCTATGATACATAGGTGACAGGTATTTCTTCAAAATTCTCCTTTGGGTGTATGGAGGGTTTACATCCACTTTAAGGTAGTAGATAATCAGTAAAGCATAGTGAATGAGAAATTAATTTGGCTTACAATGCTCATAACAAACTTTCCATTGTTCATGTACATTTCTAGTACCACGCTTGTTGGCAAGTAAGGTTTTGTATAGATGCATACATAAAATCCCTGGCTTTTCGTTAGATTTGGTACTCTAATGGTTTTCTAGCTTCTGCTTAAAAGCATCTTAGCGGCCAGTAAAATGTGAGATACTGCTGTACAGCAAGAAGTAGGAAGTTAGTCTATGCCCAAATTAAAAATTGCAAGGCCAGGGTCAGGTGATAAATGTATACCTGTGATATCCGAGATGAAGTGGAAAACTGTTTACAGGTCCAAAATCTGTGCACAACATGGCCTATGCAGTCACACCCTCTCCAACATAGAAGAGATACAGATTTCAGGAATTTATATATACTAAAGGCAGTAAGATACCACTGCAAAGCTATTTTTTGGGAAATTTCCCAATGGTTTACACAATGGGAAGCTTTATAGATTGTTTTAAATGCAGATTGCCATTGTTTTGGCTGTATAGGATTTTTCAAGATCTGTCTCCCATTTCAAATGAGGGGAAGTTTTGGAGAAGGTGAGCTTATCTTAGAAAAGGTTATAAAAAAATATTGAAATACCTTTAGTGGGAAGAGGGTGTGATTTAAGATATTTCCAGGCAATGAAAGGGAGGCAAATCTCAGGACTCTTGATAGCTCTTAATAAGTGGGTGATTTAGACATATTTAGAACAGGCTGAATTGAAAGAGGCAGGTTGATTTCCTGCACTAGCACTTTAAGACCCCTTTCACACAGCAGTGGCGCTAAAACAGCACTATTGCGCTGGCCGTTTTTGCGGTGCTTAAGCTGCGTTGTTTGTGGTGCTAGCAGGGGGGATTTTTTAAGGTCACGTGGCAAGTCCAGATTTGTGGTGCTTTTAAAGTGCTGCCCATTCATTTTAATGGGCAGGGGTGTTTTTGGAAGCACCAAGTGCTTCTTTTTTTTTTTTTTTTTAAATGTCACATTGTCACGTGACCTTAAAAAATCCGCCTAGCTAGCGCCGACGAAAACACTGCAAAAGCGCAGCTAAAGCACCGCAAGAACGACTGCCACTTTAGCGCTGTTTTAGCGGTGCAGCAGTGTGAAAGGGGTCTAAATGTGTTGAGTGTTATCTACGTATAGGTTAGCGATTTTATCTTGATACCTCTATTATGCCAGTCTGTGAGGGAGATATTTGGGATAAGATTAATCAGGATGGATATAGTTAGTTGACTAACTATTTTGCTTACTGAAGTGCAACGGATCTTGCATATGTCCCTCCAGGCTAGAATGGAGGCTTGTAGCGCAAGAGGGAAATGTTTGTAATGAGTATGGGTGTCATACATTAGTCAGCAAAAGGGAAGTTAGGGGTAGGGCAGAATGTTAATTCAATATCCGTCCAAAGCACTTTGGAAGAAGGAATAAAACAATATTCAAGTTGAGTGAGCTGAGAGGCCTGGAAGTAGTCTTGTATACCCGTAATTCCCATGCCCCCTGTAGATCTGTGTTTGTTTAGAAGTGCGGGAACATCTCAGGTGTTCAGCTTTTTGAAATTTTTTGAGAATAGATTGTAGAGATTGCAAATGGTTACGCTTGAGGGGAATAGGGAGTGTATAAAAGATTTAAAAGCTTTGTGGGAGTAGTAGTATTTTAAGAGGCCAGGTGCCCTGACCAGGACAGTTCTACTTTAGTCAAGTGGTTGGTTTCTTTGGTTAACTTGTCTATCAATGGTGTGTAATTGGGATTGGCTAGCTGTGTAGGATACGCAGTCAGATGTAGCCCCAGGTAAGATAAGCTAGAGTCGTTCCATGTGTAGGGATAAGAGATTTGTAGCTTAGACCTAAGAGAAGGGGGAAGGTTCATACCTAATATTAGTGATTTTGTAAAATTAACTTTATAATAGGATACTCGCTGAATGTAGTAAGGACAGTATGGGCAGTCACTAAGGAAAGAGATGGGTTAGTTATAAGATGACGTCATCCGCAAAGAGGTTTATGTTACCTTAGATTGTAAGCTCCTTGAGGCCAGCGACTAATGTAAATGTACAATACATATGTAAAGTGCTGCATAAATTTACAGTGCTATATAAGTACCTGTAATAAATAAGTAAATGTTATGAGGTCTGCTTCAGGAGGAGAAGCAATGTGTATTGATGTGTGACCTAATTGCCTCTGCCAATGGTTTAATGAGTAGATTTAAATATTGACGGGGACAATAGGCACCCTTATCTTATTCCATTTGTTATAGAGCACATCTGCGAGAGGGTGTTTTTAGAGGTGTATACCTGTGTACCTTGGGAGGAATATAGTGCGAGGATTGCAGACAAGATGGGGCCAGATTTTTTTTTTTTTTTTTTGTGTCTGTCATTTATCCCCTGGGAAGACAGGCATCTGATGCCACATGAAGGGTCATCAACATAATCCAATATGCCAAGTCCCGTCAGGTGCCTTCTCTGCTTTTGTCCCTAAATATGGAGGATGCATTGAGGTTTTAGAGGTATAGTCAAAGTGGTAGTCAGCAGTGATATTGAAATCGCCACATTATTAAAGCCCCTTTCCTGAAGGAGGCGAGCTTGCAGAAGATTTTCATTCAATTACGTTGATGGGTATTAGGTGAGAAAAGATTAACAAACGTGTATAACTTGGTATTCAGTTCAGATATACGTATGAGGAATCGGTCATTGGGATCTGTGTAGGAGTCATGTAGAGTAAAATTGATGGGTGTTTTTGAAAGAGATAAAAACACCTCTTTCATAGGAGACAAGACTGTGAACATATGCAAAAAGAGTTTGTGATGGAAAGCAGGGGTGTTAGAAGCCTGGAAGTGTGTCTCCTGCATGCATAAGATATCCCTTCGAAGCCAGATTGCTTCTTTCCAAAGTGAGGATCTTTTCACTTGGTGGTTAATTAAGGCTGTGAACATTAAATGATACTATATTGAGCACCATGGTGTAAGGATTATAAAAAAGATCAGGCAGTACCTTAAGTCGTCCCAGCTGTTTCCTTTAGAGATCAGAAGTTTGGAACAGAAGTGTTGTATAAAGTAGAAGGCACATCTAAGGCTTATGTCCCGAACCGTGACCTGAGTGTGTGTGGGTATTTCTCAGAAAATAAGCCAGACCTTGAGTAACAAAAATAGAAGGAAAAACAAGATTAAACAACCAACAGTAGGAAACCTAATGAGGCAATAAAAAGGGAGTTTCCACTAGGAATCTGATAGCAGTGTTACTGCACATTGCGTAGGAGAGGGAGTAAATGAGCTATGAGCTCCAAAGTGCCTAAAGGAATAACGTAGCTCTGGGTTGACAGAAGAGGAGACGTGTTCAGGTTTGTCGTTTCTTATGGCGGCACTTGTGGGATACCACTTGTCGTTTCTAGTTAATATATAATGTCATTATTGTGTAGAGCTTTACGTTTCTGCATGGTGTATTGTGAAAGGTCTGCGAAAAGTTGGATCAAGCCATTTTTTACTGGAGGCTGCAAACTTTTGTGAAACTCCTGCATGAACTGCTCTTTAGTGTGGAAAAAATGCACCCGCATGAATACATCCCTGGGAATATTGTCAGGGAGGTTGGCTGGTTTAAGCAGTCGGTGGGTCCCATCGACTATCGGCTCTGAATTCTGTGAAGAGGGAAGAAAAGCCTTCGTGAGGTCACGAGCGGATTGCCACATATTTTCACGTTATTTCTGCGTGACCTATCTTCGAGGTCTGCCAATTTTTCCTTTTAGGCCAGGTCACTTTATCATGTTCATGGTGGGCATCCACTAATGAGTTGAATGATGAAGCAAATTACCCAGTTTTTTGCTCATTATGATCTATCTTACCACCTATTTCTCCCACTTCAGCCTTGAAAGTTTGTATGCGTGTCATAATGTCTAAATGGAGAGAGCTGCAGATTAAGACAAGCATGTCTTTGAGAGTTGTGCCTGAGAGAGGTTGGTTTGTGGTAGGGAAAGTGTTAATGCTCCCTTGTAACATCCAGTGACCCATTCCCTTTGCTCACGTCTGTGCTGTGGCATCCTGCATCTAGCCGAGGCTTTGATTTTAGCAGGGCATCGGGAGATCGGAGTGGATGCCTCTGGGGATTGCTGCTGAGAGCTGTCTGATGAGTTGGGGCTCTGCGAGGCAGAGAGGGAGCTGCTGGAGAGGGCCAGAGAGCAGCCGCCGGCGCCATCTTGGATCTGTCCCCGCTCCGCTGGGGGGAAAGAAGTGTGACAGTTTCTTTGGCTGGGATGCCTTTTTCCATTTGCTGGTCATCTTGGGATAATGAGCGGCCATTCAGAGAGTCTGGTGGGTAAGTGTTCGGTCTAGAGTCACCTCTGTTAGCTGGAATTCCTGGCACTAGAGTGAAGCTGCAGTCTTAGGTGGCCATACAACAGCACAGTAGCCATGCCCCTCCGTATTTTATTTTTAAACCACCTAATGCGACCAAGTTTTTTTTCTTTTCAAAAAGTTGTGGCAAAAAATTAGACCTTGGAGTGTTCACTTTCCAAAAAGGGGTAATTTTAAGGGTGTTACTACTGTCTTTATACTTTTTTATTTGATATTTTTGATAATTTATTTTCTTCTTCAATGGTTTTTATTAATCATTTACGTAGAACGTTAAAGAACCGTCAAATAGAGCAGCGAACAATCCTCGCATGCTCCACATGTATTGAACATAAAATAAAAATAATAAGCATGGAAACAGTACAACAATGCATCAAATGAATGCTATGCTAAATACAAAACAAATATGGACCCAACTTATGGGTTAGGTCCTTAATTGCGGCCCTCTTACAGAACATAGCTAGTGCTGGAGGCCGGACAGTGTCCGAGGTCGAGATATTGGATTACCTCGGAATCTATCTGTACTCTATAGAAGAGTCATTCCAACAGACATCTCACATGTTTCATGTATATAGGATAACTAGGTCACTGCGTAGCATTCCGGCTAGGGTAACATCACAGCAAGAGAATCTGGGTAGCTTCATACCATAAGTAAGATTCTTTCGATGTTTGTTTAACCTAACTGCCCCCTGTAGGGGAATCTATAATCAACAATATTTCGAAAGAGGTCTAGGTTAATCAGGAAAATCGTTGAGGCAAGGTGCCAGAGGGAGATGAAGAAGAAGAAGAGGGAAAGGTGGGTCCCTCTGGGAATCTTTGATCGATCGTCTGAAGAGATAACTTTGTCTCAGGGGCCTGTAGATAGGTGAGCCAGGGAGACCATGTTTTCTCGAAAAGGGGTTGTTTGTCATTTAGAATGCTCACTATTTTCTCGTTTAACATGATCCAATTTAATTTGCGTTTCAACAATGCTAAGTCTACATTGGGGCTTTTCCAAGCTGATGCAATAGCTATTTTCGCTGCTAAGAATATGTAAAATATCAAAGTCTGAGTGTATCTGGGGATATTGTCCACTGGTTTGTTTAGGAGGGCGACTGAGACATCTTTGATGATATTTACCATTGTGATTGAAAATATGAGCTAGTGGACCCTGATCCAGAAACGGCGCACGTCCACCACACATGGAGTGGTGAACCCACCTGTCCACAACCCCTAAAGCAGAAGACCGAGGCTCCAGGGCACATTTTGGAAAGGCGTTCTGGTACCAGGTACCACCTGTTAATACTTTATTTTAATATACTAACAAGTAGAAAGTGTGTGTGTGTGCTTTTTTTTTTCTCAATGAACACAGGAACAATTTCCCAAATTTGCACAAAACTGAGTTTTATAGAACATTTGTTTAGCTCATCACATGAAAGTAGGATTAATAATATAACTTGGATTATAAAATCTTCAGTTTTACTCAAATTAGTTCATGCAAAAATGAATATACCCCACAACAAAAACTACTACATCTAGTATTTTGTATGACTTCCATGATTTGCAAGGACAGAGTCAAGTCTTCTAGGCATGGAATGAGCAAGTTGGCAACATATTGCAACATCTATCTTTTTTCCATTTTTCCAGAATGACTTCTTTTAGAGCCTGGATGCTGGCTGGAGAGTGATGATCAACTTTTTTATTTTCAGAATTCCCTATGGGTGTCTGATTGGGTTCAGATCAGGAGACATACTTGGCCACTGAATCACTTTCACCCTGTTCTTCTTCAGAAATGCAACAGTGGCCTTAGATGTGTCTTTTGGATCAGTGTCATGTTGGAAAAGTGCACGACGACCAAGGGCACTCTTTCAATATAGAGCAGTACATCTGGGTAAACATGATACCATTTATGAAGTGCAGCTTCCGACACCAGCAGCACTCATGTAGCCCCACAGAAGGACATTGCCACCACCATGTTTTACTGTAGGCACCATGCATTTTTCTTTGTACTCCTAAGCTTTGTGTCGCCATACAGTTTTGAAGCCATCAGTTCCAAAAACATTTATCTTGGTCTCATCACTCTAAAGTGCAGAGTCCCAGTAGTCTTTTTTTTCAGCATGGGCCCTGGCAAATTCTAGGCAGGCTTTTTTGTGCATGGGCTTTAGGAGAGGCTTCCTTCGTGGACGACACCCATGCATGCCATTCCTCTGCAGTGTACACCGTATTGTGTCACGAGAAGCAATCACCTCAGTTATGCTTTCTACTTCTGTAGCTAACTGCAGTGAACTTGCATGGTGATTTTCTTCAACCCTTCTTATCAGAAGATGCTCCTGTCGTGTTAACTTCCGTGGACGGCCTGGACGTCTCTGAGATGGTTGCAGTTTCATCTTTGTTAAATTTTTGTATCACTTTTGCTACAGTATTCTGACTGATAAGTAAAGCTTTGTTGATCTTCTTGTAGCCTTCACCTTTCTGGCCTTGTGACATTTCTCAAAGGCAGAATCGCGGTACAGATATTAAATGGCTGAAGAGCATGTGTGAAGGCTCTCAATAAGGTCATGAGCAAAAACTTGAAAAAATGTGCGTATAGTATGAATTATTCCACTAAGGCTCATTTTATGTAAGTCCTATAATGTGTCAAGAGCACGTTCTTAGCCTAATGCCGCATACACACGACCGGATTTCCCGTCTGAAAAAGTGATGTGAGCTTTTGAACGGAAATTCCGACTGTGTGTATGCTCCATCGGACCTTTTAATGTCGAAATTTCCGCCAGCAAAAGTTTGAGAGCAGGTTCTCTATTTTTCCGACGGAAAAAATTCCTATCTGAAAATCCGTTTGTATGCAATTCCGACGGACGGGAAAAAAAACACGCATGCTCGGAAACAATTCGACGCATGCTCAGAAGCATTGAACTTATTTTTCTCGCCTCGTCGTAGTGTTGTACGTCACCGCGTTCTTAACGCTCGAAAGTTCCGAGAACTTTTGTGTGACCGTGTGTATGCAAGCCAAGCTTGAGCGGAATTCCGTCGGAAAAATCATCCAACTTTTTTCCGACAGAAATTCCGCTCGTGTGTACAGGGCATAATACTCTTCAAATAGATTTGGAATTCTCCCATAGAGAAATAGAGTGTGTTGAAAACCAAACACAGGGAGGTCACATCTGAGATTATATAGTATGATACATTGGTAGCTCAACCGCAGGAACATAGGAAGGGGATAACTGCCAGTAAAATAAAAAAACGCAGTGATGAACAAATACCACCAAAGGAAAGCTCTATTTGTGGGGAAAAAAATCACATACCGTATATACTCGAGTATAAGCCGACTCGAATATAAGCCGAGGCACCTAATTTTACCACAAAAAAATGGGAAAACTTATTGACTCGAGTATAAGCCTAGGGTGTCCATCTGCATGCCTCACTGTGCCTCATTTTGCCTCACTGTGTCCATGTGCATGCCTCACTGTGTCCATCCTCACTGCGCCCATGCCTCACTGTCACTGTGTCCATGCCTCACTGTGTCCATGCCTCACTGTGACTAGACTGACGTTTAACATGGGAGTCTATGGAAGGGGTGCCCGCGTTTGAAAAATTGGTGCTCCCCGGCCGTAGATCCCCCAGACACCAAACTTTGCACACTTGTAGAGGAATAGTTGGTCTACATGTGTGCCAAGTTTGGGGTCCAGAGGACCTAGGGCCGGCCGGTACCGGGTCCCCAAATATCACTGGAGAAATTACCGTTTAACATTGGAGTCTATGGAAAGGGGTGCCCGGCTTTGAAAATTTGGTGCTCCCCGTCCATAGGTCCCCCGGACACCAAACTTTGCACACTTGTAGAGGAAGAGTTGGGCTACATGTGTGCCAAGTTTGAGGTTCAGGGGACCTACGGATGGCCGGAATCAGGCGCACAAAGTGGAAGTTGGAAACAGACTCGAGTATAAGCCGAGGGGGGCATTTTCAGCACAAAAAATGTGCTAAAAAACTCGGCTTATACTCGAGTATATACGGTACATTTAATTTGGGTACAGCATTGTAATTTGGGTACAGCATTGCATTACCGTGCAATTGTAAGTTAAAATAACTTAGTGCAGTATCGCAAAAAAAATTATATAAATCCTGCGGGCTGCTATATGCTTACAATAAAAATCCTATTTCTCTTACCATCCATGGACTGACACGGTGTCTCTTTACACTTTACACGTGGGTTATGTCCCTGCTTGCAGGAGAAGACCTAGGCAGAATGTGAAATGTTATACATACATTCTAAAAGCCAGAGCTGAACAGCCCCACCCAGGGGGCCGTCCCTCCGGACATAACCCTCCCACTACAGTCAGCAGACTTCAGTTTTTTTCTGCCTAGCAGAAGGAGAAGACGTGGCTCTCTCAGGAGCCAGTCTCCTGACCTATTTTTATTCCTTTTCTGGAATTCTTTTTTATTTTATTTTTGAGAATTTTCTATCAACTGTCGGCTGAGCAACAGGTTGGGTACAAGATATCCTCGTAGTCTTCCCTGTCCGACCATCGAGCGCGCTGATCCTCGCCTTGTGTGCGTGAGACTCAGTTCACGACAGGCCCCATGACTCCAGGGGTGGCCGGGTTTGCTTTCATGCTCCCACGGTCCTCTCAAGACTGAACAGTTCCTGACTGACTGTATCTTTCGCGGTGGACCGGGCCGACAGCTACTCAGTACTGCACTGTGATAGTCCTGTCAGAAACACACCAGTGGGTCCCTCAGGGGACGGGTAAGTAGTCTCTCTTGCCTGCAGGTGAGTACAAAAGGCTGTGTGTTTCTCTGTGGGGGATTTTCCCTGTCTCCCCCTGTATTTCATTGTCACTCTCTGTCACCATTGCTGGTGCTGTGCTGTGTGGGGTGCCTGGGGTCACACTGTTCTTGGAGGGGCTAATGCTGGTCTGCAGATATGCTTGGGGCCTTTTTTTGTGTGTTTTGGGGCCTGAGCGCCGAGTGGCGCTGTGTGTGTGCTGTTTTTTTCACTTTTGCTGAGTCATGGCGGCCATCTTGCCGCGGATCGCCTCAGTGAAGTGCGGCGGCCATTTTCTTGTAGCCCGTGCGCTCTTCAGCACTAGTTTTGGCCTCTAGCGCTGCTGTAACAGCGCAAATATCCTCACAATCTCCTCACAGCTCACCAGCGCTGACACAGCGCGGTACAGACAGCGGAACTGAGCGGTCCCTGGTCCGGTTTGGTGAGTCCCCTGGGCGCCCCCTCCTCAGTCAGCACAGCCTGTGGGTGGACTTTTTATCTGAGGAGTCTCAGAGGGGGGCAATATGGAGTCTGACACCAGCTTCCCCTAAATGTCAGTGGACAACAGGCAGTGCTTCAGCACCTGCGGTCCCTAGGGACCAGTTGTGGGCAGTCCTGGAATAATTTCTGACCAGGATGGGAGCTGTGTGCAAGCGCAAGGGAGCAAAAAAGCGCCCTCTCCCCACTTTACTTCATGAGGGCAGTGCGCTGATTCAGATATGGGCCTAGCCACTACCGCTCAGGACCCTAGTTCTGAATCTATTGGATGGTTTTGAACAGGACATTCCTTATGAGGAAAACTCCAGTTCTGAGTCAGTAAATGACAGGGCGCTTGTTAGTGTACTCATGACTGCGGTGAGGGACACTCTCAAGCTAAAATTCTGCGGATGCAGAACCTCAGGTGGATACAGTCTCCTTTGGTTCTTTTAAGGCCAGGCCTTCTAAAGAGGTTTTTCCATATGTACTTTCTTTGACCAGCTCATTGATAAGGTCTGGGAAAGGCCGCAGAAGAATTTTTTTATGGTCCCGCAGCGTTTGTCTATCAGATACCCCTTGAAGATGCCCTACTTAAAAAGTGGGCTTCTCCCCCAGGGTCGACCCTCCGGTCGCCCGGTTGAACAAGGCCATCACTCTCCCGATGGAGGGGACTCCTGCATTTGAGGACCCCACTGACAGGAGGTCAGAAGTGGTGAGCAGAGCCATGTCTGCCTTGTTGGGATCCGCCCTACGGCCTGTGGTAGCGGCGACCCTTGTGTCTTAAACACTTACAAGTTGGGCAAAAATGTTGCACCTAGCTGTACAGGAGCATAATCTTCCTCCAGACACAGTTGCTTTGGCCCACCAACTGGTTTAGGGCCTGGTTTATGTGTGCGACGCCACGTTGGACGCGACCCCTTTAATATCCAGGGCCTCTGTCTCAGCGGTGGTATTGCATCGTCTTATCTGGTTGAAGTGCTGGTCTGCTGACCTAGCCTTAGGAAGCTCCTGACGGATCTACCATTTAAAGGTGGTAGACCTTTCGGTGCTGCTCTGGATGACATCGTCATGGATGTCATGGGAGGTAAAAGCACTCTTCTTCCTTAGACTAGCAAGGGTGAGGAGGCCCGCCGCAAACAGGGGCCTTCCTTTCCAGCAAAAGGTTTTTTTTTCGTCAGAGTCAACGGGTAGGCCCTCTCAGACTGACGGCAGTGCGGCTGGTGGACACAAGTGCCCCTGGGTGCGTAAGCCGAACATGCGGCTCCCAAGCCCGCCTCCGCGTGAAGTCTTGCCTCCGCCCGACTCTGGGGTGGGGGGACGACTTCGCAGGTCACAAATCGGTGGTCCTCCCGAATCTCCGACTGGTGGGTGTGCGAGGAGGTCACCTCAGGATACAGGATAGTATTCCGATCCTGGCCCCCAGACAGATTCTTTCCCTCAAATCTTCCTCTCCTTCCTACCTGTCGGGCAGCCCTCTTGGGGGCTGTACAGGATTTGATCAGGTCCGGAGTGATTGTGCCGGTTCCGTCACAGGAGAGTTTTCAGGGATTCTACTCGAATCCTACCTCTGGAGAAGTTGCTGACATCCCAAAAATGGTTGTCAATCCGTTTTTTGCATGAGAGTCCCGAGACTCGTGGTGGCCTCCTTCGCGGCCGTTCCGTATGCCCAATCACACACCAGGGCATTGCAGAAGGAGATCTTGTCCACCTGGGACAAATCCCCGTTGTCCTTGGATCTTCAGATCCAGGTGATTCACCTGGTCAGGGCGCCCCTGACATGGTGGTTGAGATCCTCGGCTCTTCGGTCCGGAAAGTCGTTCCCCTCCCATCCAATGGACGGCACTCATGATGGACACCAGCCTGACGGGCTGGGTGGAGTCTGGGGAATCCTGTCGGCTCAGGCCTTGGACTCCGGACGAGCCCGTTTACCAATCACTGTTCTGGTAATACGGGCCATCGGACTGTGTCTCTCCTCAGGTCAGAGAGAGTACGGGGTCGCTACATCAGGAGCCAGTCGGAAACCGCCACGGCGGTGGCGTATTTAAACCATCAAGGGGGAACTCGGAGCTCAGCTGCGGCTTCCGAGGTAGTCCGTATCCTGAAGTGGGCCGGAAGAAACGTGCCGGCTCTGTAGGCCATTTTACATTCTGGGCATAGACAATGGGCAGGCGGACTATCTGAGTCGCCAATCGCCAGACACCGGACCAAGAAGAGTGGTCCTTGCATATTTTAACTCCTTTACCGACGGTGGGGCACGCCGGATGTGGACCTGATGGCCTCTCGACTCAATCGCAAGGGTCGAGGTTGTGGCCAGATCCAGGGATCCTTGGGCGATGCCTCGGATGCGTTGGTGGCCCCATAGGGTCCTTATCGCCTGATGTAAACTCCAGCGATCCTAATTGTTCCGGATTGGCCTCAGCATCACTGGTACGCTGATCTGGTACGTCTCGTCGCGGACGTTCCCTGGCGGTTGCCGATGAGGGAGGACCTTCAGTCTCAAGGTCCTATGTTTCATCCGGCTTACAGTCTCTGGCTTTAACGGCAGGGCTGTTAAAAGCCAGGTGCTGAGGGACCGAGGTCTCTCGGACTCGGTCATTTTGACCATGTTAAGGACACGGAAGTCTTCCTTCAGGCAGATCTATCACCGTACCTGGAAAGCTTATATCGCCATGTGCGAAGCGCTGGACTGGCGTCCTCGGACGTATTCCGTCCCCAGAATCCTGCGTCCTCTGCAGTGTGGAGTGACCCAAAAGCTTGCTTTGAGTACCATCAAGGATCAGATTTCGGCCTTGGCCGTCTTCTTTCAGCGACCTCTAGCGGGTCATTTTCTTGGTTAGCACCTTGTGTTGGGGGTTCGCCATGTGCTCCCTCCTGTCAAGCCTCCTCTCCCACCGTGGGATCTGAATTTGGTGCTTTCGGTCCTCCAGGAACCTCCTTTTGGGAATATCCGGGATATTCCCCTCTTGTCTTGTCTCAGAAGGTGGCCTTTTTAGTGGCAATCACTTCTGTTTGACGAGTGTCTGAGTTGGCGGCTTTGTCCTGCAAGTCGTCATATTTAGTCATCCATAAGGATAAGGCGGTGTTGCATCCGTGACCTTCCTTTTTTGCCAAAGGTGGTGTCGACCTTTCACCTACATGAGGACATTGCCCTCCCGTCCTTGTGTCCTCACCCATCGCATCCCAGAGAGTTTGCGCTGCACATATTGGAGGTGGTACGAGCCTTACGGGTGTACCTGTCTGCTACTGCTTCTATTCGCAAGTCCGACTCACTGTTTGTGACTGTCTCTGGTCCATAACAGGGCCAAGCGGTTTCGTCTGCCATCATTTTTAGGGGAATCAGACAAACCGTCATTCAAGCCTATGCTCTCAAAGGGCGGGCGCCTCCCTTTCCGGTTACGGCGCATTCCACCAGGACAATTGGTGCTTCCTGGGTTTCCCGACATCAAGCGTCGGTTGCACAAGTGTGCAAGGTGGCGACCTGGTCGTCTGTTCATGCCTTTTAAGTTTTATAAGGTTAATGTGGCTGCATCTTCGGATGCTTCCTTCGGCCGCAGGGTGCTGCAGGCCGCTGTTTAAAGTTGCGACTCCTCCGTTGAGGAGCTCTGCCTTATTGGAGTGAAGTTTTGTTTTTTCCATTTATACTGCTCCCATCCCTCTTGACACTGCTTTGGGACATCCCACGTGTAAAGTGTAAAGAGACACCGTGTCAGTCCATGGATGGTAAGAGAAAATAGGATTTTTTGTACTCACCGTAAAATCCTTTTCTCTGACATCCATGGACTGACACGGCACCCACCCTTCCTTTTTAAGTTTGTACTGCTTTGTTACGAACTGAAGTCTGCTGACTGTAGTGGGAGGGTTATGTCCGGAGGGACGGCCCCCTGGGTGGGGCTGTTCAGCTCTGGCTTTTAGAATGTATGTATAACATTTCACATTCTGCCTAGGTCTTCTGCAAGCAGGGACATAACCCACGTGTAAAGTGTAAAGAGACACCGTGTCAGTCCATGGATGTTAGAGAAAAGGATTTTACGGTGAGTACAAAAAATCCTATTTTGTGAATCGCTCACACTTTGCACACTCTCTCGTAAACCTGATTATAATCAGTAAATACAATCTATTTGATGGCGCTCCACAATATACTCCATACTCAATGGTGTGCTATTGTGATGTCTAAATTAATAAAACCTAAAGAATTTATAAGCACACACACTATAAAAGTCCATATAAACACAAAAATGTGACTTAGGCCAACATAAAACAGGAGAGTGAAATGTCTTTGATATTATCAGTATTGATACTATTTATACAGTCCACAACGATATTATAACGATATATATGTTTTTTTTTAGCACACACCCTAGGGAATAAAATGACGGTCGTTGCACTGTATTTGCGCAATAATTTTTCAAACGCCTTTTTTTGGAAAAAAAATGGTTTCATGAATAAAAAAATAACAAAACTGTAAAGTTAGCCCAATTTTTTTGTAAAATATGAAAGCTTATGTTACGCCGAGTAAATAGATACCTAACATGTCACACTTTAAAATTGCGCACACTCATGGAATGGTGCCAAACTTCGGTACTTAAAAATCTCCATAGGCGACGCTTTGAAAATTTTTACAGGTTACCAGGTTAGAGTTAGAGGAGGTCTAGTGCTAGAATTGTTGCACACGCTCTAACGCACGCGGCGATACCTCACAGATGTGGTTTGAACGGCGTTTATATATGTGGACGGGACTTGCGTGTGCGTTCGCTTCTGAGCGCGAGCTATTGGGGACAGGGGCGTTTTTAAATTTATTTATTTTTTATTATTTTTTTAATTTTACTTTTTTTTTTACACTTTTTTGTACACTTTTTTTTTTTTGATCACTTTTATTCCTATTACAAGGAATGTAAAAATCCCTTGTAATAGGAATGTGTGTGACAGGTCCTCTTTATGGAGAGATGCGGGGTCAATAAGACCCCACATCTCTCCTCCAGGCTGGAAAACATGAGATCGTGAAAAAAATTATTTCTCCGGGCCCTCGATGGCACTGGGGAGCCCGGAGGAGCACCGGATGGCGGCGGGAGGGGGGGATGTCCCCTCCCGCCGCCTATAAGAACTATCAAGCGGCGGAACCGCCACTATGATCATTCTTATGGTGCGCAGAATCGCCGGCTGAAGACAAGGATATCTGAATGATGTCTCTAGCTGCAGGAATCATTCAGATATCCCCCCACAAACCCAGGACGTCATATGACGTCCACCCGGAGGGAGAGAGGGTTCCTGCCGGCGTCATTTTACAATGACCCGGTATGGAAGTGGTTAAAAATACAATTTTTTATTGCAAAAAAAAAAAACTGAACTCCAGGTAACTCAACATTTTGCTGGTGCTCCCAGTGCACCACACTGCAAACCCATATAATCACCTGTAGTATTGTTTTCACCAGTGTAATTCTCCAGAATATAATTTACCGCAAATCCTCAGCATCCAGTATTCCTGTGTCGTGACGTCAAGCCCCTCTATTATGCATTAAGTCACATTGCTTCCTCAGGGGATCTGATCCGATTGACACTGAAATAAGGGAGTGTGACCAAGAAGATCACTTAATATTATTGTGGACTGTATAAATATTATCACTATGGATAGTGATATCAAGGACAATTTTTTCACTCTCCTGTCTTATGTTGGCACTAAGCATAACGTTTGTTTATATGCACTTTATTTATAGTGTGTGCTTATATATATTTTTTTATGTTTTTATTAATTTCAACATCACAATAGCACACCATTGGCCTCGTCATGAGGGGAGGGGGGGGGGGGGGTCAATTCTTCAGAGGAAATAAAGGCAATTTTTTTTCTTAATAAAATCACAAACATGTTATACTCACCTTTTCCTGTGCAGTAATATTGCACAGAGTGGCCCCGAACCTCCTCTTCTGTGGTCCCCCACTGGCGCTTTTTTGCACCGTCTCTTCTGTGCCAGCCCCCATAGCAAGCTGCTTTCCATGGAGGCAGACCTGCAGGGTCGCCCTCGAGCCAGGCTCTGTGTTTCCATAGACACAGCAGCACATTGGCTACCCCCTGCTCCCTCATCACAGGATTTGATTGACAACAACAGAAGCCAATGGCTCCCGCTGCTACCGCCTCTGAGCCTGCGAGGAGATTGAGAGAGGGCAGTGATGCTGCTGTTGGGCACAGGGCTGGATTGGAAGAGGAACCAGGTAACTATTTTGGGGGGGGTGGGGGCTGATATCGGAAGTTTTTTTACCTTAATGCATGTAATGTATTAAGGTAAAAAAACCTTTAGACCCATTTCACACTGGGGCAGTTTTGATGCGTTTTTAGCACTAGAAATGGCACCCGTAAAGTGCCTGAAAACTGCCTCCCATTCATTTGTAATAGGTGCTTTCACACCCGGGTGGTGCGCTTGCGGGGCGTTAGAAAAAGTCCTGCAAGCAGCATGTTTGGGGGCGCTGTATACATCGCTCCTAAAAACGCCCCTGCCCATTGCAATGAATGAGCAGCACTTTCGAAGCGCCTGAAAAGCAATTTGTAAACACCGCAACCCGGGAGTTCTTAACCCCTTTTTTGGTGTTAAAAGTGCCCCGCTAGCGGCCTAGAAGTGCCACTTAAACAGCGGTAAAGCATCGCTAAAATGAGCGGGCTTTATCGCGATCACACGGGCGGCCCCAGTGTGAAAGGAGTCTAAGTATTTAGAACCACTTTAAAGTTTACAGCATAGGTAGTCCAATTTTATTCTTTTACTTTTTGGATAGAATGGGAAAGGTTTAAAACCTTTGTTATGTTATTTATTGCTGTCTATGTAATGTTTGGAAGATTGTCCTTCACTTCTCTCAGAGATGCAACAGGCGGAAGTTCCCTTTACTTTGGAGAGAGTTCCACTCACTCCCTAAGACAGTTGGCACTGGAACAGGTGCCCTATTGCAGTGGTGGCTGGTGCTGTATATTTGGGGGGGCGGCAAACAAGACACCGCCCACCCCCAGGGTCGGTCGGCCGCTTCCTGATTGGCTGAGAGCAGAATCGGGATGACCGTAGCGAATATTAATTTGCTATTGTCGAACTGGGTGGGCTCAGGGTGCAGTGCTCTGCACCCCAAGCCCACCCTTTTTTTAAACCAATTAAAGCCTTAGTCTCTAATCATGTGTTAAAAAAAAAAAACAACAAAAAATTTACCATTACCATAACCTTTTCTTCTTGTGACAACCCTTATATTTTTTGATTTCCCTTCAGTTAGTGTCTTGCTGACAATGATTATCAGAACAGAGAGGGCAGGAGCATGGAAAGCAATAAAAACGTGACAGAGGATCAAACTCCTCTCTGTGCTCTCCAAAACTAAAAGAAAAATAGCTTTGCCTTTTATATACAGGGTGTTGGGCAGGGTTTAGATTCTTGATTGGGGCAGCCTAGCTTACCAGAAGGGAGAGCCTTCTTGCCCTCTTGAAACAGGCAGTATCACTACAAAGATGTTTAATGGTACTGGCTCTGGTGATGTCTGGTCTGACTACATTTTAAAATAAAAAACAAATATGATTATTAACCACTTGACAACTGGGCACTTAAACCCCCTTAATAACCAGACCAATTTTCAGCTTTCGGTGCTCTCACATTTTGAATGACAATTACTCAGTCATACAACACTGTACCCATATGAATTTTTTGTCCTTTTTTTCACACAAATAGAGCTTTCTTTTGGTGGTATTTAATCACTGTTGGGTTTTTTATTTTTTGCGCTATAAGAGAAAAAAGACTGAACATTTTGTAAAAAAATGTTTTTTTTTTCGTTTCTGTTATAAAATTTTGCAAATTACTTTTTTTTCTTCATAAATTTTGGCCAAAATTTATACTGCTACATATCTTTGGTAAAAATAAGTACAAATTGGTGCATATTATTTGGTCTTTGTGAAAGTTATAGAGTCCACAAGCTATGGTGCCAATATCTGAAAATTGATCACACCTGAAGTACTGACGGCCTATCTCAATTCTTGAGACCCTAGCATGCCAGAAAAGTACAAATACCCCCCAAATGACCCCTTTTTGGAAAGAAGACATTCCAAGGTATTCAGAAAGAGGCATTGTGAGTTTTTTGAAGTTGTCATTTTTTCCCACAATTCTTTGCAAAATCAAGATTTTTTTTTTCTCTTTTTTTTTTTTTCACAAAATTGTCATATTAGCAGGTTATTTCTCACACACAGCATATGCATACCACAAATTACACCCCAAAACACATTCTGCTATTCCTCCCGAGTATGGCGATACCACATGTGTGAGACTTTTACACAGCGTGGCCACATACAGAGGCCCAACATGCAGGGAGCACCTTCAGGCGTTCTGGAGCACCCAGGCCAATTCTGACATTTCTCTCCTACATGTAAAAAACATCATTTGTTTGCTAGAAAATTACATAGAACCCCAAAACATTATATATGTTTTTTTAGCAAAGACCTTAGAGAATATAATGGTGGTTGTTGCAACTTTTTATCTCGCACGATATTTGCGCAGCAATTTTTTTAACACGTATTTTACGGAAAAAAAATGTTTTGTGCTTAAAAAAAAAAAAAAAAACAGTAAAGTTAGCCCAATGTTTTTGCATAATGTGAAAGATGAAGTTACGCAGAGTAAATAGATACCTAACATGTCGCCCTTAAAAATTGCACACACTCGTGGAATGGCGCCAAACTTCGCTACTTAAAAAATCCCCATAGGCGACGCTTTAAATATTTTTACTGGTTAAATGTTTTGAGTTGCAGAGGAGGTCTAGGGCCAAAATGATTGCTCTCGCTCTAACGTTCGCAGAGATACCTCACATGTGTGGTTTGAAAACCGTTTTCATATGTGGGCGGGACTTACGTATGCGTTCGCTTCTGTATGCGAGCTCACGGGGACAGGGGCGCTTTAAAAAAATAAATAAAAATTATTCTTCATTTTACTTTATTTATTTTAGTTTGACATGTTTTTCCGCCCCAAAATTTTTTTGATCACTTTTATACCTATTACAAGGAACGTAAACATCCCTTGTAATAGGAATATGGCATGACAGGTCCTCTTTACAGTGAGATATGGGGGGGGGGGGGGGTGTCAATAAGACCCCACATCTCACCTCTAGGCTGGGAAGCCTGAAAAAAATACAAAAAAAAAAACAACAATCCTGGCTTTGATCGTAGCGGTGAGTCGGTAGAAGCACCGGAGGGCGGCGGGGGGGGGACATCCCCTCTCGCCTCCCGTAAGAATGATCAAGCGGCGGAACAGCCACTATGATTGTTGTTATGGTGTAGGGAATCGCCGGCTGAAAAAGCTAATATCTGAATGATGCCTGTAGCTGCACCCATCATTCAGATATCCCCGCACAAAGTCAAGGACGTCATATGACGGCCGGAGGGCGGGAAGTGGTTATTACAGTGTATTGCCGGGCATTGCGGAGTATTGCCGGGCATTGCGGAGGGTATTGCAGAGCATTGCGGAGGGTATTGCAGAGCATTGCGGAGGGTATTGCAGAGCATTGCGGAGGGTATTGCAGAGCATTGCGGAGGGTATTGCAGAGCATTGCGGAGGGTATTGCAGAGCATTGCGGAGGGTATTGCAGAGCATTGCGGAGGGTATTGCAGAGCATTGCGGAGGGTATTGCAGAGCATTGCGGAGGGTATTGCAGAGTATTGCGGAGGGTATTGCAGAGTATTTTGCAGGGTATTGCAGGGTATTGCACCAGGGTATTTTGCAGAGTATTGCGGCAGGGTATTTTGCAGAGTATTGCGGCAGGGTATTTTGCAGAGTATTGCGGCAGGGTATTTTGCAGAGTATTGGCAGGGTGTATTGCAGAGTATTGGCAGGGTATAGCACAGGGATGGCTGAGCAGGGATGGATGGATGGCTGGATCTGTGACTGCAATTGTCACAGATCCAGCCCACAGCGCTGCTGCCTTGATCTGCACCCTCCCCTCTCCTCTCACACTGTACCGATCGGTACAGAGAGGGGAGGGAGGAACCGGCGTCATCAAATGACGCCGGTCTGTTTACAAGTGATTGCTCCGTCATTTGACGGAGCGATCACGTGGTAAACGGCCGCTATCAGCGGCGATTTACCGCGATTCGTGATCCGCCGGGTCCTCCGGAGTTTCCCGTGTGCGCGCCCTTCTGGGAGGACGTTATATAACGTCCTCCCAGAGTTAAGCAACCACCTTGTCGACGTTATTTGTCGGCAGGTGGTTGTTAAGTGGTTAATTTACTGTGTATTGTCGCTCTGGGACTTGACCCCATTCAGTCCTGAGGGGCCTAATTACTGTTGCAGCTTGTACAGTTACCACTGGTGAAGGTACCGTATAGCAGTATCCACAAAGGAAGTAATTTTACTTCTGTAGGAACAAGTGGTGGTATGGAAGCATCAAGGTACTGTTTCATGCTGTAGAGATGCCACCAGTTTTCAGTAAATCGTTAACGTTTCATTGTAAACTTGTTCAGCTTGAAACATGGCTGCATTCCCTGTGTGCAGGTGATGGGCAAGCATTACATTTCACTACCTAAAATGTATGTATTCCTGTAATTAACTTGAAGGCGATTATGTTTCATATATTTGGCTCTCAATTATGGTCTAAAATATGATCTGAAAACCCTAAGTTTACAAAGTCCTGGCAATAATGACTGCTTTATAATATGATTATTTAAAAAATGAAAAATTCTTGTTATAGGACCAATGCTTGAGATGTGTTGCAGTTTATAAATTCCAAAGCAGTGGTAAATCTAAAAAACGAACCAACCACAGATTTTCTTGCCAAAGAAAAGAAACTATTTTTGAATAACTGCATTATTAAGCTCCTTTTTCAAAGGTATCACTGCCTTGGCTCATTACAGCTATACAAAGAGTTTTCACATGGTGACCTTCATAAATGTATGCTATTAATTTCTGTGATGTAAAATTGTGTGTGTTAACCTGCTATATGTGTTTGTGTCTTTTTTAAATCAAGCATGTTTCTTACAAGACTACCTGAAATAAATGTTGCATTAAAATATTATACAGAAAGAGATCCATGTTACTGAAAACCCCCCATTACATAGAGTTTTGCATACCTGGTTACACTCCAGCAAATACTAACTTTGCCTTCTAAAGGAAAAGTAAAATGCATCTTTACTTAACACATATATTCAGTATTGCAGTGTTTATTGAAAAGTAATTTTTCACAGACTTTCACTTTTTTTTATTTGTAGCGTTGTAGTAAATATAGAGAGTTTTAAATAAACTGCTAAAAGGATCCCTTAGTGGCTCATTGCAATTACTCCTAGCAGATGTTGAGAAAAAAATATCAACCACATAGAGTCCATGTTTTCAATGAGTCAATCAACTCATAAGCCGCTGTTGTGAGAAACCGCAGTAAATCGCAACCATTGTTTAGAGTCTGTATGTAAGGTAAATAAGAGTTCCCCCATGTACACATATAAATACAAATATTTATGTAAGCAATATTTTAAAAAAGACAAAAAGGTCTTGCAGTTTTCAGTGGACTGCTGATATATTTATAATTGGTATAGAGACATTTAGGCCCCTTTCACACTGGCACGTTTTTCAGGCGGTTTAGCGCTAATTTTAGCGCGGTTATACCGCCTGAAAAAATCGTGCCCTGTATTCTTCAATGTGAAAGCCCGAAGGCTTTCACACTGAAGCGGTGCGCTAGCAGGACCGCTCCAAAAGTCCTGCTAGCCGCATCTTTACAGCGGTGAAGGAGCGGTGCGTGAACCCACACAGCTGTCTCTCAAATCGCCCCTAGAAGTCGGACTGAAATACCGGCAATGCAGTCCGACTTTAGGGGCCATTTGATAGACATCTGTGCCGGTTTATGCACAGATGTCTATTCAAAATGCTCCCCGAAGTCGCCAAAAGTAGTGCAGCAATTACTTTTGGGAATCGGTGCGGCGCCGCAAAGTCTGTGCCATTGCCAGCAAAAGTCGCCATTTCACACTTATTAAAGGGGGCTCCCGGATTCCGATAAGCCCCCGCCCGCAGACCCCGACAACCAACGGCCAGGGTTGTCGGGAAGAGGCCCTGTCCTCATCAACATGGGGGCAGGGTGCTTTGGGGTGGGGGGGCCGCAGGTCGCCCCCCCTGCCCCAAAGCACCAAACCCCCCATGTTGAGGGCATGCAGCCTGGTACGGTTCAGGAGGGAGGGGGGCCGCTCTCGCCCCCCTCTTTTCCTGCGGCCTGCCAGGTTGCGTGCTCGGACCAGGGTTTGTTTTGGATTTTGGGGGGACCCCCACGCCGTTTTTCGGCTTAGGGGGTTCCCCTTAAAATCCATACCAGACCGAAGGGCCTGGTATGCTCCTGGAGGGGAACCCATGCCGTTTTTTTTATTTAACATTTGGCGTGGAGTTCCCCCTTGAGATCAGCAGAGCAAAAGTCGCATGCCAAGGTCGGATGATGCAAGACTGCGGTCCAACTTTGATCCGACTTCAATGATAGTCAATGGGCTGAAGTAGGATCAAAGCCGGACCAAAGTAGTACAGGGAGCATTTTCAAAGTCGGACCGACATGTGTCGGACCAGTTAAGACAGCTCCCATAGGGAAACCTTGATTTTCATGCGACATGAGCTCCCAATGTCGGAGCGTTTGTCGGACAAGTGTAAACCCGGCCTCAGTGCCATGCAATCAGGTGGGCTAAATTTAGAGCTCACCCTTTTAAAAAAAAAAAAAAGAAGAAAAGATAAAATACTCCATAACTTTTTACTTTTCATCTGATGCCCTTCCTATCCTGTATAATGGTCTGGCACCTTAAAACATCACTACAAAGGACAGGTGGACAGGAAGTGGGGAAAAAAATATGCAACAGAGACACTGACAAAAATTTAAATCTGACAAGAGCTCTAGCCTTCCTTTCCGCTAATTGAAGAGTTTGTGACCGGTAAACACACCCTGAACTATACTAACCCATTCTAGTAGAAAATATTTGAAGAGTAGAAGGATGAGAATGCCACAGGTTTCTCCCATGGGTCGGCGAGAATTTACCCCACTGGATATTCCACCAGTACGTCTCTGTATACTGTGTGGTCTAGTTACAAGATGCATGAAAAGTATATTAATTGAAATCTCCAAAAAAGGTATCATATTTAGATATATTGCTTTTTTTATCCCCCTCCCCTGCTCGGTCTCTCCTTGGGGATAGATATTTTGTTTCTTTCCCTGACCCAATGATTTTTTATAAATGTAATTATTTTTTGATGTTTTGCAAATTATATTAATTTTTTGAATGAAAATGTTTTTGACAAGGATAATGCTTAACTGTAAAGTACAATAAGAGGGCATGCAAAATCGGCATAGCACAGTTAGCATACATAATGCATGGAGACATGAGTAGAAAGATAACAAGCGGTTACCTATGACATAGCTAATTTAAGCATTTTTCATAGAAACCCGAAAAAAAGAAAAAAAAAAGAGAACAAAACCCCCCCGAGCTTGTTTATGTATGTTCACACAGAACAATGTTTTATCTACGCTTATACAAGACAGAAGGGGAGTCCCAAGCCCAGAGAACCCCTAAAACAACAGGTGGGGATAGAACCGTAATAATCTATTTATCACTAACTGCGGTGGGGCAAGGCTAGAATTCTCCAGCCAGTTCTGCCATATGAGATTAAACTTTTTAACTGCATTGCGATGACTATAAGCCAGCTGTTCCCTCAGTAAAAGAGAATTGACGCACAGTGGATGCCAACCCGAAACGGGCAATCAATGTCCTAGCCAGATACAGCAATCTGGTTACCATAACATATATGTAGCGATACACCCGCAGGAGCTGCTTAAGTTAGTTCAGTACATTACTCTGCCTCTCAACCCCAATAACAGTCTCAGCCCCCCTTTGGCACACCTGGCAATAATGTAAGTGAAAAGACCAATGAGAAACACACACGTTATGATAAAACGCCAAAATTGTTTTTACTGCAATATTCCTGTCGAAGAATAAAAGAACAGTAATGATATATATTCGAGTAATCAACTAGAGAGCAATACATGAGATTTAAGGGCAAAATAGCTCTCAATACTATATTCAAGCTGCTTTCAGGGGATTCCAAACACTAGAATGTCCCCAAGAGTAGAGGCTCATTTAAATGGCAAACAAAGCACAATATGACACTTTAAATTGGATTTGTTACCTCTACTCAAGTTATCTCTGAGTCCAGGCAGGAGGAGAGCAGAGGAATGACTCCCTTTGTGTCGGGCTTCTCTCTCCTGTTCCCTGACACCACAGGCCCGACTTTAAACACTCTATGCCAGGGGTCTTCAAACTATGGCCCTCCAGTTGTTCAGGAACTACAATTCCCATCATGCCTAGTCATGTCTGTGAATGTCAGAGTTTTACAATGCCTCATGGGATGTGTAGTTCTGCAACAGCTGGAGGCCCATAGTTTGAGGATTTCTGCTCTATGCCAATCAACAGGTAATAGCTTAACTTCTTGGATAAACTGTCCCACACACCCAATGCATATACAGAGCCCTGAGTATGTGTATGCGGATCTGTATGGCATTAGTAGTTTCAGTCTTTTTGAAGCAAAGATAAGATTTGGTGTCTTCAGCTAGCCACTTTCGTTGGTGTACTTAAACTCCTGTATAGCAGGGCCAAACAACACAACTGGCCCAGTTTATCAAGTGAAACAGACAGGGTTTTGTTCAACAAGGTAAGAGGACAATGATTTCTGTATACAACGTCCCAGAAATGGATAGCCTTATCCCTTTATCCCTGTGGTAGTACAAGTGTCAGTAAGATGACAACCAGCAATGATGTCTGTAAACACCGTTCAAAAAACTCCTTCCGTAATGCTGTGCCTCTGTTCCCTGCAGATGGGCAGAAAATTCCCTCTTACCAAATCCTGCGATCAAGGCCCAAACGAACATCCCAGGACAGACAGGCTCTCTTGGCAACCCGACTGGTCACCTCACGCTGGAATGATTCACTGTTGGTTTAGGTGCGCCTCGATATACACCTGGGATCCCCCTCTCTCAGGCTGGACGTCCCAACTGGCAGCGGAGGCCTGATTTGCTTGGGAAGAGCATCTGAGAGACGGCATCTCTTCCTCAGGTCTGGTCTCTTCCCTCCCTCAAGGCTGACTGACTTTTTCTCAGGACACAAAATTGAGTCTTTACTTTCCTGTCACAGAGCATCCTGGGCTTTTTGTAGTTCCTTCCTGAATACCAGACTATAGAGCCACTTGGTGAGTGAACTGCATGTCTCAGAATCCATTGCAGCTGCTTTCTGCAGCTTAGTACAGTCTCCCCGATTGGCTGTTGTAACTGCCTTTTTAATTGGCTTACTTCCTGCCAATAGGGGCACAAGAGAGGCTTTTGAATGCACAGCTCTGTGTGTTGGCTCACATTACATTAACTCAGTCAGTGAACCAGGAAAAAGGAGGGGGGGTGAAAAATCCCCTTTGCAGCTGCTGGCAGGCAGCTCTCCTTAACTCAAGCTGGAAAGCCTGTGTACATTGTTCCAGCCAGCTTGGTGGGGTCGTGAGTTATAGAGTGAGATACCCGCTACATATATACCTTTTGGTCAAGTGCCCCCTAACAGGCACACTAGCGGTGTGAGTGGTATGGGTGTTTGAGCCAAGTCAGAAATAGTCTGTGTAACCTCTGCCCAGAACCTTGTAAGTTTTAGACATCGCCAGATCATGTGTTTAAAGTCCCCCCTATGGACAGTACATTTCAGGCATAATGGAGAAACCCTTCGACCCCAGTCATATAGTTTATCAGGCGTGCGGTAGGCTCTGTGCAGAATGAATTATTGCAAAAGTTTATAGGAAGCCGATACTGACACCACTGGGATCCCATTGGTCTCCATCCATATCCCCAACATCGGCAGTCCAGTGGGCTCTACATTTGAGTGAAGCACAGTCCTGAATTGATAATGACACTGTAACGGCACCCCAAATACGAAAGGGGGTAACACCGTTTAAAGATATTCCCTCTCCTGGACACAAATTCCCTGTCGATCCTCCACAGCCAGGTGATCACTTCCCATAAGATTAGTCCTTCCAGAAGAAATGAGACGTACTCTGTCTCTTCCAGGATAGACTCTTTATTGGAAAAGATATTGTAACTTTTATACACATCTACTACTGCATTAGTTTAACATGAAAAATGGCCCAGCTCCACCCACACATAACAAGCCCAATACACACAAGTATGCAGGTGATTCATCAACATCTCTTCAATTAACCCATCTGCTGCTAGTTCCACAACCTATAATTATAGGCTTAATTCCCACAAACCACAATGGACAATAGAATGTAAATCACCACAAACAATGAACAGGTCTTTTTAGAAGCTGGGATTAGCATTACACTGCAGACAGGTGATTGAGGCTGAACACATCAGTATCTCTCAATTAACCTGTTGAGTTCAGAAACAGTAAATAGTCCTTTACAGATATCCTTGGGGATATGGTGGATAAATATTACAGACCCATTTTAGGTAGCCCAAGATATATTTCTTAATGTCCATTATTTCCTGGCTCACCCTGTGTCCAAAGTGACCCTCCTGTCACACCCAGACGGGTTGACTCCGAAGTTAGTCCATAGGTCCATTCTTCTAATGCTGGTATCCACACAGTACCCAAAATAAATTGCTCCAAACAGAGCATTACTTACCCAGCCAACCTCTGCCTCTCTCAGAGAACATACCTGCCGCTGGGGAGATGGGCCAACTGCCCCGGCTCCCTGAAACTCCACAGTTGTTTCCGGTGCTGGGCAGAGGTTGCTAGCACTCTGCCCTGTTGCCAGCACTTCTGTAGTGGTTGTGTGTCCAGAGAGGGAATATTCTAAACGGCGTTACCCCCTGCCGTATTTGGGGTGCCGTTACATTGGTGGCAGCAGTGGGATATTCCCTCCAGTTACTGGGACACTCCAAACCACCGCAGTGAATGACCAGCTATGCAGCCTGCAGGAGAGCCACGCTGAAAGACTTACTTGAGAGCTGTAGAGGCACCGGTGGGACAAAGAACAAGGCCACCTTGATCGGAGAACTAGCGGAGATGGATCAGAGGGATGGTGATGCAGGACCCCGGTCAGTTGAAGACTTGTTTCAACAACGAGTTCAACAGCGGTTGGCATTATATGGTGCTAGCCCATCAGAGACCGCCATACGGGAAGCCATTAGAGACATCCAGCGGCAGGATGAGCGGCAACATGAGCAGAGAATGGCGGAAATACGGCAATCGGAGACAAAACCTAAAGAAGCAGCACCAACTGAAAGGAGAGGAGAGATACAGATACCAGCCGCCATGGAAGAGGAATTCAGAAGGAGGTTGCGAGAGATGCAGATACAGCATAGAGGACCAGTATCAGAGGAGGTCCTGCTGGGATGGTCTGATTCGATCCGCTGCGAACTCTGGAAGAAAGCGCTAGCTCTCGTGCAGCAACACCAGGGAAAGGTTCTCCCCTCCATCCATGTAAGGTACTGGTCGCAATATGAAGTACGAATGCTGTTATTGGGAGAACAACCGAAGCAGGAGTGGACAGCCAAGTTAAGCAGGCTGATCCGGGCAGAGATGCGGTTGGACGAGAGCTACAGAGCCCTCCGGTGGTATGTAGCCCAAGAGTGCCCATGGTCAGTGGATGACAGCCCCCCGGAAGGCTTTGATTATGATGGCCTGGGATTGTTGTATTGGAGGCTGTCCAGTGACCCTGACTTTGGGAGTGATCAGGAGTGGCGTTTGGAGGAAATAATGGAGCACAGAGAGTGAAGACTGAATGTCTCGGAAGGGCACTGGGCACAGGAAGATTTGGAGTTTCTGGCCGTTCAGGAATGGGAGCTGGAGATTGCCTACAGACAGCTGCTAGACTCGGCTCAGCAGCAGGGTGGGGCTCCCTTTGCCTGGGACTATCAGGAAATACCAGTTGACAACTATGAAATCCTGGCTGAAGAATCAGCAGTGGAAAATCTGAAGATTGCCATCCCTGAAGCCGAAGTGAATGATATGGAGTTCCAGGGAGCTAGGGCAGTTGGCTCATCTTCCCAGCTACAGATTACAGAAGGTACGGACTTAATGGGCTGTTCAGAGGGTGTTATGGATTATGCATCGCCTGCTCAAGTACTGGCAGCAGGACAAAGTACTGCAGACCCCTGCTCTACACCCGTGGCAGTTTTGGAGGCCCGAGTTGAGAAGGTGATGTTTCCTCTTTCCGAGTGGATTTCAGAGATGCAGGGAGGAGAAGCAGCCATTTTCCCTCCCCAACAGTTAGCCAGAGCAGATGGTGTGGAGTCCCCAGCAGAAGTGCTGGCAACAGGGCAGAGTGCTAGCAACCTCTGCCCAGCACCGGAAACAACTGTGGAGTTTCAGGGAGCCGGGGCAGTTGGCCCCTCTCTCCAGCAACAAGCTGAGGTAGTAAAGCTTTTAACCCCAACTGAATCACTGGCAGTAGGGCAGAATGCTACTGGCCTCTGCACACAATGGCAGCTTGAGCTGATATCGGTGGATGGGACTGTGGTCTCCACTCACAGCAACCCAGCAGAAGAGCTGGCAACAGAGCAGAGTGCCGCGGGCCTCTGCTCTCAACTAACAGAAGAGGGAGTTCCTGTGGTACTGGATGGGACTTCGGTCTTCACTGACCCAACCTCAGAAAATGATGTGACACTGAGACCGGAGGATGTCAGCCTTGCTTTGCAAACACTGGGGGATTTTCACCTACTACAAGTGGATGGGACTTCAGTCTCCACTTGTATACTCCAGGGAGGCTGGGCAGTCGACCCAGATCCCCAACAGCATGACGGACTGAGCCCAGTCACCCTGTCTTCTCCCCAGCGGCGGGTATGTTCTCTGAGAGAGGCAGAGGTTGGCTGGGTAAGTAATGCTCTGCTTGGAGCAATTGATTTGGGGTACTGTGGGGATACCGGCATTAAAGAATGGAACTATGGACTAACTTCGGAGTCAACCCGTCTGGGGTCCCCTCCTTTGTTCGTCCCCTGCCGAAAGGGGAGAGATGTAACGGGAGCGCCCGGGGAACCCAGAATCTCTTGTCTCCCTTAGGGGCACAGGATGAATGAAAACCCCCACTATAATCTGAGATGTGTGACAGGGGGTCACTCTGGGCACAGGGTGAATGGAAAAACCCCACTATGACCTATGATAGCCACATTCAATGCTGTTTATACATTGTATCTAGATTGAGTGTGTACTGTGGTTGGGGGTTGTGTAATCCTTGCTGTGATGAGGTGTGATTGAATTATTTTGTCTATTATGAATTAAGTCTGCTACTGTGACGATGTGGATTGGAGCTGGTCGACCGTCTGGCTGCATATTATGGGATGTTGAAGTGTCTTCTGTGAGGAGAATCACCCCTCCTGCTAAGACTGTTTACTGAAGGAGAAGTTTGAACACACCTGACCTGTATCACCATTGTCATTGGACAGTTTAACCCACCCTGTTCCCCCAAGGATGGGAGGGAAGGGTTTTGAAGAGAAATGTGTTGCCATGTGTTTTGAAAATAAAGTCTTTCCCTGTTTTGGAACTTGAAATACAGAGCGTTGTCTCGTATCTCTGGAAGGATTAATCCTATGGGAAGGGGTCGCCTGGCTGTGGAGGGTCGATAGTGGTTGTGTGTTCAGAGAGGGAATATTCTAAACGGCGTTACCCCCTGCCGTATTTGGGGTGCCGTTACAGACACTAAGTATATTCGTGATATTGAGCCCCTGCGAGTAGTCACCTGCAAAACGTCCTGCAGCAGCGGAGATTGAGATACGGACAAGCTAATGGTTCATGCCTGGGTCTGTAGTGCGTGCTGAAGCTGGAGATACTGATAGAATTGTCTGTGTGTTAATGAAAATTCCACACGCAGGTGATCATATGCCTTGAAGGTGCTACTAGAGTATAATTGGGTAAAGAAACGGATCCCTTGCTGCCTCCAGAAGAAAAATAAAATCCCTGTAGTTTGTCTAATTCAGTATAGTTAGGATTATTGCATAATGGAGTAAACTCCATGCCACCGTTAATGGACAGAGCTTCCCTGATCACGTTCCAAACCTTCTTGAACAATGTTGTTGTTGGAGAGGGAGGGGGGATACCTGGTAAACCCATCTACAGATGCGAACCAGATGTTAATGCAGGGTTAGACAGACACCAAATGAACAATGGGATCATCAGTATCTCCGAGAACCCAGCCTGGAAAATTTTGCAGCTGGGATGACAGAAATTACATCTTGGAGTGTGGGACCGCCAGTATTGGCTTGAATACCCTACAATATGGCAAGGATGGGGGGCATCCTTGCCATATTGTAGGGTATTAATGCTAATACGGGCCTGCCTCCTCCAAATAAGATCATGGAACTGGGAGTCAATCTGTTTAAACCATTTGTTGGATATCCACATGGGTGAGTTATGAAAGAGCAAACTATATTTATATTTTGTTCTTAGAATCCACTTGTGTGATCAGGTATATTTAAGAGGTCCTGAAGAAGCAGTAATTTACGTGAAACGCGTTGACCCTAGTTTTTCATCTTGACATCTTGATGTTTGTAGTGGATAATGTTTTGCTGGTATCAGTATGCAAGCCATCACAATTTGACACGTGGTTTTAATGTTATTTTGTTAAAATAAAGATTTTATTTTTTCTTACACAAGTGTGTTCTTGTGTGATCACTGGAGGGGTATTTAACCACTTACTGTAAGGACCGGGCCTATTTTTCAAACTTGTTGTTTACAAGTTAAAATAATTTTTTTTTTGCTGTAAAATTGCTTGGAACCCCCAAACATATATTTTTAAAATACACTTTTTTTTTTTATTAAATAAGACAACAGTAAAGTTAGCCCAATTTTTTTTATATTGTGAAAGATGATGTTACACCGAGTAAATTGATACCCAACATGTCACACTTCAAAGTTGCGCCCGCTCGTGGAATGGCGACAAACTTTTGCCCTTAAAAATCTCCATATGTGACGTTTAAAAAATTCTACAGGTTGCATGTTTTGAGTTAGAGGAGGTCTAGGGCTAAAATTATTGCTCTCACTCTACCGACCGCGGCAATAACTCACGTGTGGTTTGAACACTGTTTTCATATGCGGCTGCTACTCACGTATGCACGCTTCTGCACGCGAGCTTGGCGCGTTTCTAATTTTTTTTTTCTTATTTATTTGACCTTTTTTATTTTTACACTGTTCTTTGAAAAAAAAGTGTCACTTTTTATTCCTATTACAAGGAATGTTAACATCCCTTGTAATAGAAAAAAAAGCATGACAGGACCACTTACAGTAAATATGAGATTTGGGTTAAAAAAGACCTCAGATCTCATATTTTACACTAAAATGCAATAATAAAAAAAAAAAGTTTGAGAAAATTCCCCCCAAAAAAGTCTCAGAGCTATAGGCGGAAGTGACGTTTTGAGGTGGCTTCCGCCCTGCAATAGTATGGAGACGGGTGGGGGCCATCTTCCCCTCACTCAGCTCCATACCACAGACAGGAGCAGACCCGATCACCTCCACCGCCGGCGGCTCCGGTAAGCGGAGGAGGGCACGCTGCCGATAAAAGTGATCTCCGCCACTTTAATCTGAAAGCGGACCGCCCGCTGAAGAAGAGGATACCAGGGTTATGGCAGCTAGCTGCTGCTATAACAACGATATCCCTCTTCAAACAGCCGACATATAACGACGGCGAGCAGTCCGTAAGTGGTTAAAATCCTACCTACCTTTTTGTTGCAATATATTTACTATAGGGATTATGCCCTCCACTGGCACATTTCTAGTTGATCACCTCACCTATACATACCCAACAAACGCACAAAGAAAACCTTTTGATAAATACAACAGGAGGTCACAATAATGGCCAAAGATTTTTGAGGGCTTTGCAAACCATCAAGGTCAGAAGAGGATTATGGAGCCCCAGAAACGCATTGGCTATTATTGTGACCTGTTGTGTTCAATACACGCTTACTGGACTCATGCCATACCTGTGGTGCTTCATCCTTCAATTCTTTGTCATGCTCTAGGGACTTATTGTGGTACCCCAGCTGACAAGTTGCCTCTATATTGTAACTTAAGCTTTATCCCTCCCCTTTGAGTTCAGTGCTCTACTAACACACCTATTATTGAAAAATAAATATTTTGTTATTTCAGTACAGGTACCCTTTGAGCTCTTTAAAAAAAAAAAAAAAAAAAGCTTTATTGAACAAAGAAAAAAAAATACATACAGTTAGCGGTCATGACAGACATTGGACATTGTAAAAAAAAATACCTCTCAACATGAATATGTGACATCATTACCCGTCACTGCATGCATAAATGCGAGACATAACAATAGGTACCATTCACACTCCTGTCGCTCGTGTACATTGTGCGTGGTGCGGTGCACTCCCCGCTTCCCTGATGTTTATGTTCCGTGGGGATGTCCTGCAAGTCCGTGGGCTAGACCACGACTAGTGTTATTAGGTGCATGTTGCGGGGTCCTGGAGCCACCTGTCCCATATATTATCATATTTTGAAGGACACCCCCTGTGAGAGTATACTAGTTTCTTGTAAGGTAAGACTGCATTAACCTCTGCCATCCAATGGGACAGCTCAGGTGGGTTGGGCCTCATCCAAACTCTAGCTATGACCTTCCGTGCCGAAAAGAGTGTTTCATGTAGGAATATTTTAAGAAATTTGTTCATTTCTGGGTCTGGGAAGATACCCAGCAGGCACAGCTTTGGCTGTAGCGTTATGGGGGAGCCCATCGTATCATGCAGGAACCAAACCACCTGTCCCCAAAACGCTTGTATTTTGGGACATTGCCACAGCAAGTGGAAAAGGGTGTCCAGAACTTCGCTACACATGGGGCAGGTGGCAGGGTGATCGGTCTTGTACCTGGAGACTCTGAGCGGTGTGAGAGAAGCTCTGTGAGTGATATAAATTTGCGTGAGACGGTCCGATAATTTAGGGGATATTAATTTACAGGTGTCTAGGGCATCACTCCACTCGTCGTCTGTTAATGGGCCCACGTCCCCCTCCCACCTCGTTTTTAAGGCATACGCCGATTTAGTCGCCTCCGGGAGTGTCAGCATAGTATGAAAGCTGGAAATCCACTTCTTAGGGTCAGGGTATTTTATTGCTGCCATTAAGGGGTTGTCAGGTAGGATGAGATCGTCCTGGGGAAATTGGGCGTAGAAGGCGTGTCAGAGTTGGAGGTATCTAAAGTACATGTGATTCGGTAAATCAAAATCAGTTTGAAGGCTGTCGTAGGACTTCAGTTTCCCGTCGTGTGTGATGTGGGACAGAAAGTATACCCCTCTAGAGCTCCATATTTCACTATCTTGTAAGAGGCTGAATTCCGGTAGGTCTGTGTTGTGCCACAGGGAGGTAAATTTATGGGGCGAAGTGATACGCAACCTGTCCGAGGCCACACTCCACACCTTTCTATACTGATATATGAGTGACTGGCGGTCTGTCGGTGTTCCCCCCCCTCCCGCTATCGTCACAAGTGGGTCCGCAATTGGCTGCACCCATTTGGGGCATAGAAATCGCAGGAACCTGTCCCGGTCCACTTTATCTATATGAAATATCTGCGACAGCTGGGCAGCCAAATAGTACGCACTAAGCTCGGGTAGTGCCATTCCGGCCAGGTCCGTAGGGTTCTTCAACTTACGCCATGGGAGCTTGTGCCTAGCATTACCCCATATGAACGGCTTAAGGAGAGTTTCCAGAAGTTTGAAATGCCGAAGCACCAAGTACACTGGGGAATGCCAAATCATGTAAAGTATTTTGGGCAATAGAACCATTTTCACAAGGTTGATGCGGCCCATCACTCCCAGTGGGAGACGAGCCCAGATTTGTGTCTTGTGCTTCAGCATCTCACACAGTGGTGAGATATTCAGTGGGATGTAGTCTGTGGGAGTTCGGGTAGTCCGGATTCCCAGGTATTTTATTTCGGCTACTCTTTGTAAAGGGAGAAGGGCTCTGTCTCTGAGTGGTGGGAAGTTATCTAAAGGGTGTATTTGGGACTTGTCCCAATTTATTCGGAGACCGGAGAACACTCCGAAGCGCTCTATTAGGTTTAATGCTAATGGGAGAGATTCGCTCGATTCGTCTAAATACAACAGGGTGTCATCTGCATATGTGCTTATTTTCTCAACTACCCCTCCCCTCTGGAGTCCCACTATTCCCGGGTGAGATAGTATGGCGATAGTGAGTGGTTCTGTCGCCAAAGCATAGAGCAGCGGCGACAGGGGGCAACCCTGTCTCGTACCTCTAGATAAGGGGATTTGTTCCATAGGGCCATCCGTTGGCTAGGACCCTAGCCACCGGGGTCTGATAGAGGAGCCGCACCCATTTTATGAATTTAGGACCTAGACCAAACCTGTCAAGACAGATCCAAAGATACCTCCACTCGACCGCGTTGAAGGCCTTGGCCGTATCCAAGGCCACGACCACCCGCAATCCCGGATTATCATGTGTTGTCTGAAGGTTAATGAAGAGTCCTAAGGTTGAAAGAGGTGTTTCGGTTCGGCATAAAACCAGCCTGGTCCTCATGGACCAGTGACAGGATAACTGCATTGAGGCGGATGGCAAGTACTTTAGCAAGTATCTTGATGTCCACCTGGAGCAGAGATATGGGACGATACGATTCCGGAAGGTGCAGGTCCTTATCGGGTTTGGGGATTAAAACTATGACGGCTTCTCTCATGGAGGGTGGAAGTTCAGAGCTTTCAAATATGGATTCATACAATGCAAGAAGCCTGGGGACAAGTACCTCCGAGTAGGTCGAGTAAAACTCTGAAGGTAAGCCGTCCGAGCCAGGAGCTTTTGAATTGGAGAGTGCAGCCAGTGCGGCGGAGATCTCCTCCACCGTCAGTGGTGCCTCGAGCTCTCTGGTCTGTTCCTCGGATAGCCGGGTATAGGGAGATCAGCCATAAACTCCTCTATCAAGGAGTTGTCCCCCGGAGCCACCGTGGTATACATGGAGGCAAAAAAATCCCTAAAAAGTGCCGCCACCCGGACAGGTTCCGCCTCTAGTTTGCCGCCAGGAGAGTGGAGTGAAATCACCACCGGGGGCCTTTCCTCGACACTTTGAGCTCTTAATAGTGCAGTGATTCTGAAACTGTGTGCCGCGAGAGATTTGCAGGTGTGCCGTGGGAGTTTTGAAAAATATTTAAAATTGCTAGCGTTTTGAAACCTTTAACGTATCGAAAAATTAAATGGTAAATCAATGTCGCAAAAGTTAAAGTAACCTCTATAAAAACGCAATGTCTGTCAGTCTGTCATTCATTGGTTTGTTTCGGAACGTAAGACTTGTGCGAGATCTCGAGAGAACTTGATAGCTCAAATTAGATATTTCAGTCAACATTTCCTGAAGAGCCTGAATGAGGTTTGGATCTAAATTAAGAAGTTGTATCCTACAATCAGTTCAAAAGCAATCAAAGTAATTCTGCCATTTGTGTTTTCTTGTTTTGTGAGTTTGGATTTTCAGCATTGACTGAAATTAAATTGAAAGAGAGAGACTTCTTAAAATCAAGGATGAAATACGTGCCTTTTTGTCGACTTTCGAGCTTCACTTCAATCTGATTTGCTCTTGAAATAAGGCACATCGTTCACATTAAATTTAAAATTAAATATATATAATACATTTTAAATTATATATGTAAAAATGAATAAGTTCTTCACCACAAAAATTTCTCATCTTTTCAGGTGTGCTGCGAAAATGTTTTTAGATCTTTTTGGTGCGCTGCAAGCCAAAAAAGTTTGAGAAACACTGTAATAGTGAGACCTAGCACTTCAAAACATAGAGAATAAAAGTTCTGTGAACAACCCTTTAGACCAGATGTCTGAAGCTTTTATTTATGGCATGACCAATTGAGCTTTTTTCCCCAGACCCCAGATTTTGTTTTATGTTTTGATTGGTCTATTTTGAATGTTGTTTGTTTGTTTAGATACTTCCTCCCATTCCTGATAGTAACATAAAATCACCATAGTATGTCTGGTCTTCTGTAGCTTAAATAGCATTTTTTACTTGTAACTTCAATGTAAAATAAGTTTTAATAGACGATGGGGGAAAAACATAACATACTGTTTGATATATGGTTTCTATTGTCTTTATTCCCATGTGTCTAAAAAGTTCTTAGGTCACATTGGTCAAATGCACAGATTTTGATTGTGCTTCAGTGATAAATATAACCTGTTTGATGTTTTATACAAGTCTTCTGTTAGATCCTTTTTATTCTGTTTGTTGTGTGGATATATTTCTGTATGTAGGTGTGGCTAGGCTTTCATATTTTAATTTTTGTACGTTTTCTTTTTATCTTTTAATGTCTCCGTGGTGATGTAATTTTCAGACATGAGGAATGATATTCCCAGCCAGCTGCTCCCAATATATTAAAAGCAACACCTGTGGCTGATATTGCAGCCGTTTACCATAAATTTACATGGTAAGGAGGATTATGCTTGTCATGACTGTTCAAAAAAAGGCTACCTTTAATTTGATTTCCAGTGTTCTAAGAGGCATCCAGCACTGTGCTCCGTAACCATGAAGCTGAAATGTTAAAAAGTCACTTTATTGTGTTTTTATGATACTCTGAATAGCCATAAACCTATCAGTGGCATTGAATTGAAGGGTACAACGTAGTTTTAAACTTTAAACTTTCTTCCATCAGAGGGAATTGCTCTTTCTAATGTATTTAAAACATTTTATAAGAGTGTGCAGAATATTGAAATTTTTTTTTTATCCTTCGTACTAATATTACCGTATATACTCGAGTATAAGCCAAGTTTTTCAGCCCTTTTTTTAGGGCTGAAAGTATACCCCTCGGCTTATACTCGAGTCAGTACCTGAAAATCGTAAAATTCCGCGGCCGGCGTCCATTGTTTAAATCTAGCGCCTTTCTCCCTGTCCCTTCCGCGATAGGCGTTTCCAGCAAACACTTGTGTTGAGTGTTGCGCCTATCACGGAGGTCCTCTTGTCCAACGTCTGTGATTGGCGGAGCACTGAACACAGTGCCTGCTGGGAAACGGAGTCCGAGAATGAGAGGACCTCCGTGATAGGCGCAACACTCAACACAGTGTTTGCTGGAAACGCCTATCACGGAAGGGACAGGGAGAACGGCGCGAGATTTGAACAATGGACGCCGGCCGCGGAATTACAAGATTTTGAGGTACACTGACTCGGGCACAGGGAGGCTGCCATGGACACAGTAAGGGGGCACAGAGAGGTGACAAAGGGCACAGTGAGGTTAAAATGGGCAGTGAGGTGGCACAGTGAGATGGCAATGGGCACAGTAAGGGGGCACAGTGAGATGGCAATGGGCACAGTAAGGTTGGGCAATTGGCACAGTGAGGTGGCAATGGGCACATTTCCTCCCCTCGGCTTATACTCGAGTCAATACGTTTTCCCAGTTTTTTGTGGTAAAAGTAGGTACCTCGGCTTATACTCGGGTCGGCTTATACTCGAGTATATACGGTAATTGGCATTACTGTTGAAATTCTGAAAATTAATTATTTAGCAAAGCCAAAAAAGGAAAATATTTTGGAAACCATCTTAAAAACAAGATTGTCACAAAAAAAGTCTGACCTAGTGGGGTTCATTTTCTAAAAATCTGGTGCAGCTGTGCATGGTACCCAATCGGCTTCTAACTTTAGCTTGTTCAATTAAGCTTTGATGAAAATACCTGGAAGCTGATTGGTTTCTATGCAGAGCTGCACCAGATTTTTAACTCTTCAGTTTTAGTAAATCAACCCCAGTGTATCTACAGTTTTTCGCACTCAAAGAAAACTCTATCGAGGTTTCACAGATAATTCAACATACAATATCACCATATTTGTATCATCAGAATATCACAATATGTCAATCGCTTATTCAATGATGTAAATAATAAGTACTTTTGTGCATGGGGATCACTGTGCAAACAAGAAACCTATATTTGAAATAGAAATTAGTACATTGTACAACAACATGGTTTACCAGATTCTACCAACTTATTCCATACAAGTGTCTGGTTGGGCTAACCACCTATCCCACACTTTATTGTATTTTGGTGGGGCATCCTCTATGGGTATATATCAATTTTTATATTGTATAAGAATAGTGATGCAAAAAGGAAAAAGAAAAGGAGGGCAAATAATGAATATATATGATTGATAAATAATGAATGGTAAGCAACGGAGAGCTATTGGTTAAGAATTGCATCACTATTCTTATCATTTATTATCAACACACCTCCTTCCTTTTCTTTTTCTTTCGTTTTCCTTTTTCTCCCTCATCAATTGCAATATATATATATTTTTATGTATTGTTTTTTATTCATTTTCAATTACATTTATCATCCATATTTCCATGTCATGCATCACACCCATGGACACCTGTGCATACAGGGTCTTTGTTCACCAGCCTGTGATTCATCCTGAGGTTCACTTCGGGCGCTAGGGGGCAACCATCAGTTTAGCATATCCCGCTACTGAACCCGGGCGGAGGCACGGGTGTTATGTTTGTCCGTACTGTGACCTACACCAGCTTGAGATGATCACACACACTGGGTCAACGTCAGCGGCGCCTGCGACGCCTCCATGGCGACATGGCCGCACGCAATTGTTTCCATCTGCCAGCCCCTACTGCGCATGTATCCTCTCTCTCCCACAGCTGGTGCTCATTCCATCACTACGTCACTACCTAGCGCCCGTAGCACGCCGCTGACGTATTGCGCCGCATGTGACGTCTGCAAATCCATCGCATATGGGGATATAAATAGGACCCATGATGGCATTGTTACCGTCATGGGACCTTTTCCGGGAGCCACGCCACTCACACACAGCAAGTGGGTACGTGTGGTCATCACAGCATTAAGTCCTATATACCGGGCTGTTAGTTGCCCCATAACTATTTTGCCTCTGTTCATGCAGATTGTATTGGTCCGATGGCTTGTTCCAAGCCTTTCCGGGGTATCTCTGCAATGAACAACTAGAGGCCGTTTAATTCAACTTAAAGGTAACAGCCTGTTTGGATGGGTTGCAGGGAACTTTGTGTTATTGTTGGACCTTGCATTGTCCTTGTTCGTAATCATGGCTGACTTCCTTTTCTTCTATGTCATATAGAACATATTTAAATTGATTTTTTCATGTGCCATTTGCTTGCTGTGTTGTGACTTCAAGGCTCCCTGACCACGCATCTATTGCCATATCAGCATGTAAGCTTATAAAAATGTACTTTATGTTCACACTTATCTCTTGAGAGTAGTTTCGTTACAGATCCTTTTTATCTTACCTTAAAAAGCCTTTTTACAGTTTCCTTTTCTTTATATATTTCTTTTAAGGCTGGATTAGCAATAGTGCTAGATCATCCTCCCCATTTGGACTCTCTAGACGCTTCACATGAGCAGGTTTGAACTTGGACATATGTCAGCGCAGATGCCCGTTGTTCCATAAAGTGTTCCCAGTATATTTGATTCACTACTGGGACACATTTACGGTTGTAAGGGCCACCAGAATTCTAGAGGTATTGCTCCACATCATCTTAGAAATGTATGTTTTATCAAATCTATGAAAAACCATGTATATGTCAAATATATATTCATGAACTGTTTACATTATTCCTTAGATTAAAACAAAGTCTCCACACGTCCCTGAAGAAGCCCAAGTCAGGGGAAACATGTAGGACTGTTGGTGACTCATAAGGAAAGAATGCACTGCGTTGTATTCTCCTTTATTCTCCTTTTAAATGTCATGTAATTCATGAATATACTTGTTATATTTTTTATACGATTTACTCTATCTTCATTTCTTAGCAATATGAACAATCTGTACAAGCACCGTTATAGTCCCATGCACCCCCCCCCCCCATTTTTGGGGTTTCTATACAAAATTTTCTATAGGGATGTAGGTGCTGCCATATACAAAAACTTGTTCTATGTGCTAGCTCTATAATCTTTTTTTCTACCTGTAATATGTGTCTCATTAACCACTTAAGGACCGCCTCACGCCGATATACGTCGGCAGAATGGCACGGCTGGGCACATCAACGTACAGTTACGTTGCTCTTTAAAAGCCCAGCCGTGGGTGGCGCGCTCGGGACCCGGTCCTGAGCTCCGTGACCGCGGGACCCGATCACCGCCGGTGTCCCGCGATCAGGTCACAGAGCTGAAGAACGGGGAGAGGAGTGTAAACAAACCTTTCCCCGTTCTTCTCCGTGGCATGTCAGTAATCGTCTGTTCCCTGTCATCGGAACAGATGATCAGTGACATGTAACCTGTAGCCATGCCCCCCTACAGTAAGAATCACTTCCTAGGGAACACTTAACCCCTACAGCGCCACCTAGAGGTTAAACCCTTCACTGCCAGTGTAATTTTTACAGTAACGGTGCATTTTTATAGCACCGATCGCTGTAAAAATGACAATGGCCCCAAAATGGTGTCAAAAGGTTCCGATGTGTCCGCCATAATGTCGAAGTCACGATAAAAATCGCTGATCGCTGTCATAACTAGTAAAAAAAAAAAATTGTTAAAAATGCTATAAAACTTTTTTTTTTTTTTTACCAAAAATATATGTAGAAGAATACGTATCGGACTTAACTGTTTAGTCCATAATGCCCAGGGGTTGTGAAGCCATAGAGGGGCGGGGTCACCGGGTGACATCACCCGGTGACCACGCCCCATGCCTATATAAGTTGTTGCGCACACAGCATTACAGCGGGAGACCTCATCGTGTCAACATCTCAAGAAGAGAAGGGGGAAGAAGACTATGGGGAAGACCGGGCCCCCGCTAGCAAAAGAGCTGGCAGAATATAGCAGAGGTGCCCGGCAGAAGGCAGAAAGCACCGGAGTGCGCGGAGAAGGCACCGGAGAGCAGGAGAAGAGGCCGGAGAGTCGGAAGAGACCCCCAAAGTCAGAAGAAGACCCCCGAAGTCGGTAGAAGACCTCGGGAGCTGCCTAATAAATTACTTTAAATAGCTGTCTAGTGTGTTTTTCTTATTGACCCTTTTCCCCCAGGTGAATGGGTAGGGGTACGATGTACCCCATACTCATTCACATAGGGTAGGGGGCCAGGATCTGTGGGCCCCCTTATTAAAGGGGGCTCTTGGATTCCGATAAGCCTCCCGCCCGCAGACCCCGACAACCAATGGCCAGGGTTGTCGGGAAGAGGCCCTGTCCTCAACATGGGGACAGGGTGCTTTGGGGTGGGGGGGCCACAGGGTGCCCCCCTGCCCAAAAGCACTCACCCCCCCATGTTGAGGGCATGTGGCCTGGTACGGTTCAGGAGGGGTGGTGGCGCTCGCTCATCCCCACCCCCTTTCCTGACCGGCCGGGCTGCGTGCTCGGATAAGGGTCTGGTGGGGATTTTGGGGGGACCCCATGCCGGTTTTTTGGCATAGGGGTTCTCCTTTAAATCCATACCAGACCCAAGGGCCTGGTATGCTCTTGGAGGGGAAACCCATGCCGTTTTTTATTTAAAATTTGGCGTGGAATTCCCCCTCAAGATCAGCAGAGCACAAGTCGGATCATGCAAGACGGCGTTCCGACTTTGATCCGACTTCAATGATATTCAATGGAGTGAAGTAGTATCAAAGTTGGACCAAAGTAGTACAGGGAGCATTTTCAAAGTCGGTCCGACATATGTCGGACCAATTAAGACGGCTCCCATAGGGAAACATTGATTTTCACACGTCATGCGACATGAGCTCCCAATGTCGGAGCATTTGTCAGACCAGTGTGAACCCGGCCTCAAGGACACAAAGTGGTGTGTGTGTGGGGGGAGAGGGGTATGCAATTGTCTCAAGGTAGTGTACATTGGATAGCACGTAGTAATAAACAGGGAAAGGATGTTCTCCTTCAGGGAGAATGTTGCATAGGAGATCCCAGAAGGTAGTTGTGTGGAAAAAACCTCATAGTGGGGATGGAAAAAATAATGAACAAGTTGTGAGGCACCAAAAGGAGACGGGCACAGTCAGCGGCATAGACATTATGTATGATGGGTGTATAAGTGTATATATGATGATAGTCATCTGTGGACTGTATCTATTAAGGAAGTACTTTGGTGGATATGAGTTAATATAGGGATATCTCCAGAGTTCCAACCAACCAATAGTTCTTTACAGGGATTGTGTTGTCAAGTGAAGAATGAAGTGTCCGTTCACAGGACAAGGCACAGTGGGGTGTTGGGTTACCAATGGAACCTAATGGGGAGCAAATATAGAGTACTCATGATACAGAAGAGAAGTATCATGTTGGAGTAGCATGGTCGGCTGACCATTGATCCAGCCAGGTGGATGCCAATTCGAAGATCTTCTAAGAATTGAACTCCGCCCTCCACCTCCCATCTCAGCCTGGAAGGAAAGAGCATGGCATACCTTAGATGATGAATTTGAAGGCGTTGGTCAACATCTGTGAAGTGGGACCTTTGGTGCTGAACCTCTGCTGAAAAGTCGGGGAAGGCTGCCACATGGGTGTTTTGGAATGGGATGTTGCCTTTCTCTCTTGCCTGGCCCAGAACAGCGTCTCGATCTCTGTAATTGAGCATCTTGGTAATAAAGTGCACTGCGGTGCTTCCTAAGGCAGATGGCGTGCAGGCATTCGGTAGGCTCTTTCCACCATTAAAGTGGCAGAGAATGCCGCCTGGCCATACATTGCGATAGGTAGGTTTTCTAGAAACGTGGCAGGAACAGCGCACTCCTGGAGCCCGACAAATCGGAGGTTGCAGAGACAAACGCGATTCTCCATGTCGTCTTGCTTCTGGGCAAGTTGCTGAAGTGGGCACTGCATTTGCTCAGAGGAATGCTGTAATGGTGGCAGTTGGTCTTCCGTCCTCCCAATCTGGGTTTCAGCCTCGGTCACTGTGTCTCGGGGCTTATGCAGATCTTAGCGTATGAGGGAGGTATCCACTTTGACTTCCTCAATCTTAGTGGTGAGAGTTGTTTGGCACACAGAGATTGCCTCCAGCACTCTCCCTTTCTCTGTGGCCGGGAGCTCAGAGTCAGAAGTTGCTGCACCCCCATCTTTCCCCGAGGCCTCCTTGTGCCGTAATATATTGAGCTCTGAGCTGGCCTCTGACGCCTTTCTTGGGGGAGACGTGGTAGGTGATGGGGATCTTCTGGGTGAAAGACGGGTAAATTGCAGGATAATCTCCGATACTAGTATCGGTATTGGTGCCGATACAGAGTATTTGCAGGAGTACTCATGCAAATGCTCCCGATGCCTAGTCCGATACCTGGACACTTGGGAACAATCGGTGCGGCGGAGGGGAAGTTATAATCACTGATCTCCCTGTGTGGCTTTCAATAAAGCAGCTGACAGGCGCTTCTCCTCCTCCTCCCCTCCGTGGCTTTTAGCTGCTTTATTGAAAGCTACACAGGAAGATTGGTGATTTATAACTTCCCCCACCGCCGCACCAATTGTTCATGAGTGTCCCCTGTATCCTCCTCCGGCACCCCTATGTGTCCTCCTCTGTGGGCTCCCCTCTGTGTGCTCATCTGTGCTCCTCCATGGGCTCGTCCAGTCCCCTTCTGTGTGCTCCTCCGCCCCCTCTGTCCTAGATCTTTCAGGATGGAGAGCGGAGCACGGAGTCATTAAATATGTAATTTACTGGCTCCTACTGAGAAAGGAACTGGGGAATCTCTATACTCAGTCCCTTTCCATGTCTGAAAGGGGAGATGTCAGGGGTCTGTTTAGACTCCTGACATCTCACTAAAGCCCCCCTACCCCCCAACCGGGTTGAATAAAAAAAAAGGAAACATTGTAATAAATAATTCTAAATTAAAATGGTAAAAATAATAAAAAATGTAATAAAGTAAAACACTGACACCGACTATCTCCAAACCCCCCCCCCCCCCCAAAAAAAAAGGAAGCGTTGTAAAGAGATATATGTAAAAAAAATAAATAGCTACTGACACAGTCCATGTCTCATCAGTGCCACCTATCAGTGCCCATCAGTGCTGCATATTAGTGCCACTGTTACATGACATTAAAAAAAAGTATTGGTAATCTGTATCGGCGATTACTTGAAAAAAAGTATCGGTACTTGTACTCGGTCTTAAAAAAAAGTGGTATTGGGACAACCCTAATCTCCAGGATATGGAGGAAAAGGGTAGCTAGCAGACGTAGCTCTCCTCACATGCGTCCTTTTCCATCATGCTCCAGGCCACACCCCCATGTCTACAGTTTTACATGGATGCTGTGGGCTTCGTTTACAGAATGCAGGGATTGACCAATCCAGTATAAATGATATTTGCATAGGGCCACAGACCAGATCAGCCAGACAGCAGGAACTGTGATGATGGAGTTAAGCTACAGTATGTGTCTGCTATACAGATAGGGGTGAGATGGGCTAGGTTTGCTTTAAAAAAAAAAAAAGTGAACCTAATTGTTCATCGCTGAAGCTCAAATACACTTGTTCCTCCACAATTTGTCCATTTTGTTCAGATCAGGTGATCTCCTGATTGCTCTATAATAGCTAGCATCTAACTGCCATGGTTCTTTGATAACACCATTTGTTCGCAATTTATACATATTAACTTTAAAATCATAAAACACGATGACCTTTATACCTGTGGACTTTATTGTACTGTTTACTCACACCATGCTGTAAAACACAAGGTTTAAGGGTGCATGCATTTTGACATGTTTAAATGGCGGTTTTACATCTTTTTTTTTTTTTTTTTATTTGCTGTGCTTCATACTAGACTTATGAGTAACTGAAATTTTTTCTTTTTAATTTAACAAGAACACATAACTCATGGGACACATTTACCATTTTTTTTTTTTAGAAATTCTTTATTTTTCCATAGATTTCACATTACAAGTTTTCAAGCTTTATACCATCTGCTTATATCAATCAAAAATCAACCGCAAAAAAAAAACAATCTTGTATTCTCCCACCTCCTTTATGCTTCATTAATTCAATGTGACTTCTCTTTTCCTCTTTAACCTCTGCCTTTCTTTTCCGTGAAGCCCCCCCTCCCTTCCCCAACCAAACTCGAAAAAAAGGGGAAAAAAGAGGGCGGGAGAGACATTTACCATTGGTTGAGAAACTGAGCTCTAGCATTTCCATGAATAAAATGCTGTTGACACTAGAGCAGTGGTAGGCAACCCCTAGCACTGGTGCCACAAGCGGAACGCGAAGCCTCTTTTTCCGGCACTTGACTCCCTCCCCATCAGTAGAGCAGCACAGGGTAGTGTCAGTGAGACACTAATGCATTACAATTTCAGAGTTCCCGTCGCCGCACCTGCACTGAAGGGGAAGCACTGCATTCACACACATTGTAAAAGATGGTAAACAATGTCTGGTTCTCTAACTTTGCTGTAGCTGCAATCATCAGCTCTTGTGTCGGAAGAGATTGGGTGAAGTTCTGCAAGGGAGGGGGGGAGAGTCCCTGTTTCCAGGAGGAGGAGGGCAGCTGTCTTGGCTACTGCTAAAACCAATCACAGTCCTGCTAGCCCTGTCCACCATCTGGAGGAAGATGACTTGCTTTGTTGCCACTACCAATCTCAGAAAGCAGGGATTTCACTGTGAAGAGAAAAAAAAAACAATTGGGTGACAGTTTGTGGAATTACTGTTGAGCTTTTGGGAACTTTGTTGTAATAATTCCTGAACCTTTGCATTTCTTAATACTGAACACCTGCACCCTGTGTCACTTTTTAGGTCTACTGTGTGAGTTGACTTTAATGTACATTACCGAAACACAAGCTTTGGAACCACCAGCCTTTATATATTTATATATTTTAGGGAAAGGCCAGGTGATTTGAAATAAATATGGAGTGCTTACCTGTAGTTGGGGTCAAATTTTTGGCCCTTGATCGGGTCCACCCTAGCCCCCGAGGTGGCAATTGGAATAAGCGCCTCCAGAGGGAGCTGAGGTGGATCCATTAACTTGGCCACCATTTTTCCAGGCCTCAATGGGGCAGTCAATTACAAACCCTTTTTGGAGAGTTTTGCATCTGGAGGGATGGAGAAGTGATTCTTGCTTTTTTTTATGAGAAATGTGATCACTTTAGACATTTACTACTCCTTACTATTTTGACCAGTTTCACCTGGGGAATATTTACATACAGTGATCAACTCGAATGTGTATGGCGTTTCTTATATCCCTCCATACAGACAGTCATTGAAAACCCCTCGGATAGCAGTCCTATAAGGGCTGCCAAGATACAACCTTGGGTCCCCTATATTTGGTAGGTAACCCTACCATAATACTGCTTGTTTTTTTCTTTCCTCTGTTCTGTTTGATCCTATTGACCCACTATGCTTACTTGCTGACTAGATACAGTTGTGCTCATAAGTTTACATACCTTGGCAGAATTTATGATTTCTTGGCCATTTTTCAGAGAATATGAATGATAACACAAACTTTTCTTTCACTCATGGTTAGTGTTTGGCTGAAGCCATTTATTATCAATTAGGGTTGTCCCGATACCGAGCATTTCCCCAAGTACTTGTACTCGGGGGAAATGCTCCGATGCTTCACCCGATACCTGGGCAGTCAGGGATGATCGGTGCGGCGGGGGGAATTACAAGCACTGATCTGCCTGTATACATTTCAATAAAGCCTGACAGCTTCTCCCCGGACCCCCCCCCCTTTTTAGCTGCTTTAGTGAAATTTATACAGCGGTGATCGGTGCTTGTAACTCCCCCCCAACACACACTGATCACCGCTGACTGTCACTGTATCTTTCTCCGTGCTGCTATACTCCTCCACGCTCTGTGTCCCCCTGTGTGCTGTTCTCCCCCTCCGTGCTCTGTGTCCCCCTCGGCGCTGCTCTCCCTCTCCGGTTCGTTGTCCCCCTCTGTGCTGCTCTCCCCCTCCGTGCTCCCCTCGGTGCTGCTCTCCTTCTCCGGGTGTCCTTGTATCCTCCTCCGTGCTGCTGCTGTCGGCGCTCCGTGTCCCGTGTCCCCCTCCTGCTGCTCTCCCCCTCTGCGCTCCGAGTCCCCCCACCATGTCGTCCTCCACCCCCTCTGTCCTCGGTATCTCAGGATGGAGAGCGGAGGTAGGAGCCGCTAAAGCCGGCTCCTTCCTTTTCGAATGAACAGAGTCAGTGATCACTGACTCTGTTCATTCATATAACTGAAACATCGTAACCTGTGTTTACGATGCTTCAGTTTATGAATGGAGAGGAGCCTCCTGTCCATTCATTTTACCTGAGGCTGCAGAGAAAGGGACTGGGGAATATGAGTCCCTCGTCCCTTTCTCTGTCTCATAGGGGAGATGTTAGAGGTCTGTTAAGACCCCTGAAATCTCACCAAAGCCCCCCAACAGCGCTAAAAAAAAAAAAAAAAGGGAAAATGAATTGTAAAAAATTATAAAAATAATAAAAATAAAAAAAACACACTGACACAATCCACTCCCCCCCCCCCCCCCAAAAAATAAAATAAAAAATAAAGCACTGTAAAAAAAATAAAATTGTAAAAAAAAATAAAAATACTGACACATGACATTAAAAAAAAGTATCGGTAATCGGTATCGGCGAGTACTTGAAAAAAAGTATCGGTACTTGTACTCGGTCTTAAAGTGGTATCGGGACAACCCTATTATCAATCAACTGTGTTTACTTTTTTTAAATCATAATTACAACAGAAACTACCCAAATGACCCTGATCAAAAGTTTACATACCCCAGTTCTTAATACCATGTATTGCCCCCTTTAACATCAATGACAGCTTGAAGTCTTTTGTGGTATTTGTGGGTGAGGCTCTTTATCTTCTCAGATGGTAAAACTGCCCATTCCTTTTGGCAAAAAGCCTCCAGTTCCTGTAAATTCTTGGGCTGTCTTGCGTGAACTGCACATTTGAGATCTCCCCAGAGCGGCTCAATAATATTGAGGTCAGGAGACTGAGATGGCCACTCCAGAACCTTTACTTTATTCTGCTGTAGCCAATGACAGGTCGACTTGGCATTGTGTTAAAACACAGAGTAAAGAGTAAACACAGTTGATTGATAATAAATGGCTTCAGCCAAACACTAACCATAAATGAAAGAAAAGTTTTTGTGTTATTCATATTCTCTAAAAAATGGCCAAGAAATCATAAATTCTGCCAGGGTATGCAAACTTATGAGCACAACTGTATGTGTGTCTTTCTCTGCTAATGCCAGGTGATCCCAGTGCATGTAAATTTGAACCACCCTACTGTTTGAGGAGGCCATCTACTTCCCTTTCTTGCTTTGCCGATCTTGCTGGACTGGTTTCTATCACTTTTCAACTTGTTTTTATTCCACAACTGGTTTTTCATCACAGCTCATGAAGACACTGTAAGTAGTGCAGTATTTCCCAATCTGGCTCTTGGATAATGCTATATGCATACAAATGGTGATACGTGCTCTAATATATGTTTTGTTTTATAGACCACATGTACAACAATTGCTAAACTTTCACTGAGGAAGGAGTTTAAGGACTCTGAAACGCATTGGCTTGGTTTCTGCAAATAATATATGTCAATGACAGTCCAAGTGACTTTTGTCAATATTGTGGTATAATATATTTTTCCTATTTTTTGCTCTGTATGTACATTTTTATATTGCACAAAAACTCATTTTTAATTAGTTTTTTGATTACTTAATAAATATTGAATTTTATCATCTCATGCGTTTGTACACTTTTTTTGAGCCTACAAAGTCCAGTTTTCAGTAGGGAGGATTTTGGCCTTCTATAATTATAAGGGATGTGGCCACAGTAAGCAGATTAATTAACCTAATTTCCACGCATTTATTGTTGGGACACTGGTACACGAACAGATGTTTTTGTGCACTTGTACACTGACAGATGTTGATCGGCCACTGGCGGACACTGACAGATATCTGCACTATTGCAGATGTTTTGTGCACTGGTACAGATGTTTTTCGGGGCACTGTGACATATGTGTATGGGGACAGGGACAGTGGTGCTTGGTGTACACAGTGCTTGGTGTACTGTGACAGCTCTGTGTGTAAAATCATCCTTACGCAGGGAGCTGTCAGAGAGCTTGCAGATTCCCCTGCCCCCCCCCCCCGCACTGAGCTCAGCGGGGTGAACTGTTAGAGACACATGTCTCTTTCCACTGTGAGGGCTGTGATTGGACACAGCCGTCATGTGGTCGGGGGGAGGCGGGGTTGATCACAGCACCCATATCCCAATACCGTCTTGGCTGTGTCCTATGATCACAGCCATCACAGGAATGCGCTGCAGTTCCTAAACGTCCACTCAGAACGAGGAAAGGCCCACCCGGCCGTTTATGTAAAGTGGCCGGGTGGGAGGTGGTTAAAGGAAATTATTCTTAGATAAAAACACCCATAATAAATGTGTAGTGCATGTAAACACATGGAGATATATATTCTTTTGAATAAAATGTCATACAAAAAAATAATAATATATATGGAATATATGTACTATTGTGCAAATCTCTAATAAAACTATTTTATATATATATATATATATATATAAATAGAATGACATGACTGTACTTGGTGTGAGAGCTTGATGATTCAGATAAAATGTCATGGGATATGAAAACATTATATAGTAACCCTGAAAATAATGGCAATAAGAATAAAAAAATTAGCCAAAGGAAAGTCTTCGCTATTGGGATTCTACTAGTATAATATAAAACCATCAAAGCCAATAACTATATAAAATGATGTTCGGGATGCCAAAATATATATATTTTTTTGTATGTGTTACATAATGATATTGATTTCAAGGTCTTCATTCAAGCTGTTTGGTGTAAGGGTGTCCAATGTATATATCCAGAAAGTTTCACGTTGACACAATATGGAAATACGTTCTGCTTCAGATAGATTTTCAGGGATGGCTTCAATGATCCAAACCTGTAGGCATGTAGTAGATTGATTGTGAACCTCCAAATGATGTTGTGGTTATCACAGCCCTCTTCTACAAAATGGCGATGTTCCCCAAAGAGTTTGTCTTAGGGATCTAATGGTTTGTTCAACATATAACAGTTTGCATGGACACGTGAGACAATACACCACATAATCGGTAGAGCAATTATAAACGTTGTCTTATGTTGTATGTTATACCTTTTTGTGTGAAACTTTTTTGTCCATGTTTTACAAAGTCCCAGGTTTTACACAATGCTTTGCAACAGCAACACATCCCCTTTGTGGGAAAAGACATAAGGGATTTTTGTTCTCCTTGGTCGTCTAAAATTTACTAGGTGCTATTTTATTTGTGAGCATGGGAGCTCTCCTGTGGGTGACTTTTGATTTGTCTACAATGTAGGGCCGAAACAACTAATTGATCAACAACTAATCGACTATAAAAATTAATCAATTAATATTTTCATAATCAAATAATCGACCAGCCGATTAGTTAGCCTGCATACAGAATGCATTATTTGTTTACATATCAGTAAGTGCCTGAGAACTTGTGAATGTGTGAGGAGCAATTGGTTCTAAAGGCAGAAGTTTTCTTTACCTTGCTATTGGGGTGCTCTATACTATAATTTGCAGCTTGCTATTGGGGCACTCTGAAGGCAGGAGGAGCCAGAAGTGTCGGTGGGGGACCCCCCGAAGAGGAGAATCAGGGCTGCTTTGTGCAAAACCATTGCACAGATCAGGTAAGTATAACGTTTGTTTACTCTTTAGTCCATGGACCGACACAGCTTCTCTATTGACAAAGTGGGTATTATCCGTTAATTAGGAGTGACTAGGCAGAAAAACTTGTAAAAAGTGTTGCATCACACCTTCTCCAGTACCGCCCAGGGGGCGGACCCTCCGGGTATAACCTCTTAGTCTGCATCTTCGCAGATCAGTTTTTTTCTGTCTAGCAAGGAGTAGGACATGGCTCCCTTCGGGCCCATTGGTCCGGGGGAAAAAGATATATATTTTTTTGCTACATTTTTGTTTCCTGCGATCTTCGATCAACTGCCGACTGGGTGACAGGCTGGATCCTCGATCCTTGTAGTCTCCCCAGTTTCGGCCATCGAGCGTGTGCCGACCCTAGCTACGCGCTGGGTTTTCCACGACATGCCCGTCGCTCCACGGGTGGCCGGTGAGCCTACGCTCCAGGGCCTGCATCGGACCGCTCAGCTTCGGCTGACCTTACGGCCGAGTCGCAGCAGCCTGGCCGGTGAGCTTACGCTCCAAGGCTTGCATCGGACCGCTCAGCTTGGGCTGACCTTACGGCCGAGTCGCAGCAGCCTGTCCGGTGAGCGTCACGCTCCAGGGCATACATATGATCGTCCCTTTTGGGTCCAATCACAGCATGCCTGGCCAACAGTCACCTTCCGTGCGCGGACGATGACCTGTTTGGAATGTCTTCCAGCACAATACATGCAGGATAGGTAAGTAAAACTCCCCTGCCTCGGCTGGGTGATTTAGCTGGACATTCCTGGAGAGATGAAGTAAGTGGTTGTGGCCCCTTTCTTCCCTCTCCCTGCCTTTTCCTCCTCCCTGGGCTTCTAGCTAAAGGTTGCTGGGGGTCACCTAGGGGGTACCACTGGAGCGGGGCTGGCTGTAACTAACATTTAAAAGAAATGTCATTTCTGCTTACCTGTGTTTTGTGTGCTTCCTCCTCCATGCTGTCGGCGGCCATTTTGAGGTGGTCCATGCCGAGTTCGGCCTCTTGTGACTGCCCGGCGGCCATCTTCCTGTGGTTCGGTCACACCCACTGGCCCCTATCAGCTGATCGGCGGCCATGTTTGTCCACCCTGTATGCATATATTGCCGTTCGGCGGCCATCTTTTTGTGGGCTATGGCTGCTTGACCTCTATCTTTGGTCGGAGGCCATTTTCTTAGAGCCCACATTATCTTCCATACAGACGTTTTTGGCAACCATTTTGCAAGAGCCTCCGGCCTCTAGGGTGCATTACACTGGTGCGAAATCTCACACAGGAAATGCTGATAAAAGAAGCAGACTGACACAGCAGCAGGGGGAAGCATCACAGGCGCAGCACACGGCAGCATAGCAGTACCTATCCAGGGTGGTGAGTCCTCTGGGTGACCCAGCCTCTCTGCAGCACAGGAGGGTGGCCTATTGATATCTTGCCTGGAGCCCTGTGAGTGTCAGCGTGTGGTCAGCATGGCATCTGAGCCAGATGTCTTCTCCCCTGAAACACGAGATTTAGCAGCTGGTGCCCCTGAGGTGTCTATGAACGCTATGACGGCAATCCTAGAGGCGTTTGCTGCCAGGGTGGAAGCAGCACACGGGAATACAGGGGGTAGTAAACGCCCCATCCCCTGCAAGCTTCTGGGGATAATTCTGATGCAGAATCAGGTCCAGCTACGGCTCATGGCCCATATTCTGATGCATCAGAGACTGCAGACCGTGACCGATCGGACAGTGAGGAGGACTCAAAGTCCAGGTCAGTACGCAAGACGGCTTTGGTATCTGACCTTATTACTGCAGTGCGGGATATGCTAAAGTTGGAAAATACTGCAGAAGCAGCAGAGACTCCGGTCCACTTGGGTTTCATAGACCTGCCCGCACTGCTAAGGTGTTCCCTTGTGTGTCTTTTGATAAACTCTTATACAAGGAATGGGAGAACCCAGTGAGGGTCTTTACAGCCCCAAAGAGGTTTGCGGTACGGTACCCCTTTGAGGAGAGTTTTCTGAAGAGATGGACCTCTCCCCCCTATAGTGGACCCTCCGGTGTCCAGACTTAATAGAGCCACCACAAATAACATTGGCCGACCAGTTGGTCCAGGGCCTTAGGTTTGTCTGCGAGTCAGACATGAATACTTTTCCCCTGCTGTCTAAAACTTTGGTTTATGCAGTAGCAATACGCCACCTGATCTGGCTAAAAGGCTGGTCTGCGGACCAGACTTCCAAGAAAGCCCTGTTGGATCTGCCTTTTAAGGGCGACAGACTTTTTGGGGCTTCTCTGGATGACATCATCAAGGATGCCACAGGAAGTAAAAGCACTTTGCTTCCCAAAATTAGCAAGGGTAAGGGGCCACGCCAAGGGGCAAGGGCCCTCCTTTACTGCACGCAAGCGTTTTTTTCGTCCCCCTAGGGCGACAGGGAAAAGACTCCAGGCCGATAAAGCGCCTGCCCAAGGACAAAAGCGTCCTTGGTCCCGCATACCCAATAAGCCTGCGGACAAATTTGCGCCCGCATGAAGGTCCACCCCCACCAAGCTCTCGGGTGGGGGGACGTCTTCACAAATTCGCGACTCAGTGGACAGCTCTAATCTCCGACAGGTGGGTTTGCAAAGTAATCTCCTCAGGCTACAAGATAGAGTTTCTCTCTTGTCCACCGGACAGATTCAACACCTCCAATCTCCAGCTACTACCGACCCGTCGGGAGGCCCTGTATAGGGCGGTCCAGGGTCTACTGGAACGCGGGGTTTTTACTCAAATCTGTTCTTTGTGCTGAAGGAGGGGGTTCGTCCAAGCTTGGATCTCAGAGCCCTCAATTGCTTTGTGAAGGTACAAAGATTTCGGATGGAGTCGGTTCGATCTGTAGTCATGGCTCTCCATCCGGGGGACTTTCTGGCCTCCTTGGACATCAAGGACGCATACCTGCATATCCCCATATACTCCAGACACCAGAGGTTTCTGCGATTTGCTATCGGGAAGGACCACTTCCAGTTTGTGGCCCTCCCGTTGGGCCTTGCCTCAGCACCCAGGACATTCACCAAGGTGCTCGCTCCGATTCTGGCACTTCTAAGACAGCGGGGTATCGCTATCACAGGCTACTTGGACGACCTTCTGCTGAAGGCCCCTTCAAGCTCAGACTTAGAGGTAAGCGTGTCCATTACCTGTCAGACTCTTCGAGATTGTGGTTGGATACTAAACACGCAAAAGTCAGTATTGGTGCCCACTCAACGCCTAGTGTACCTGGGGTTGATTCTGGATTCCTCAGAGGCAAAGGTATTCCTCCCTGTGGAGAAGTTGCAGACCCTCCGGGCTGCAGTACGGCAGCTGACTTCCAGGAATTGGTCGTCACTTCGTTTTTGCATGCGAGTGTTGGGCCTCATGGTAGCCTCCTTCGAGGCGGTCCCATATGTTCAATACCACACTCGAGTGTTACAGAAGGAAGTTCTGTCCAGATGGAACAGATGCCCTTCATCTCTGGATTATCAAATCCGAGTGAGCCACCTAGTCAGGAGATCCCTGGTATGGTGGCTGACAGCACCGGCTCTAATGGCCGGGAAGTCATTTCTTCCGGTTTACTGGATAGTGATCACGACGGACGCCAGCCTTACAGGTTGGGGGGGGGAGTCTGGGGTGTCCAGTCGGCGCAAGGTCGCTGGACCCCAGAGGAAGCCCTCCTGCCGATCAATGTCCTGGAGATCCGGGCGATCAAGCTTGTGCCTCTTCAAATGGTCTCAGAGGCTGCAAGGGCGTCCAGTCAGGATCCAGTCGAACAACGCCAGAGCGGTGGCATATGTCAATCATCAAGGAGGAACAAGAAGCTCAGCTGCAGCATCGGAGGTTGCTCGCATCCTGAAGTGGGCAGAGAAGAGCGTACCGGCACTATCGGCCGTGTACATTCCGGGCGTGGAAAACTGGCAGGCGGACTACCTGAGCCGCCAGATGCTGGACCAGGGAGAATGGTCCTTACACCCGGAGGTGTTCCAACTCCTCTGCCAAAGATGGGGCACACTAGACGTAGATCTTCTGGCTTCCCGACTCAATCGGAAGGTATTGAGGTTTGTGGCCCGGTCAAGAGACCCATGGGCAGACGCAACGGACGCATTGGTAGCATCATGGGGTCAGTATCGGCTTATCTATGCCTTCCCTCCCTTAAGGCTTCTTCCTCTTCTGCTCTGCAGAGTGGAGGCAGAGGGAATTCCAATGATCCTAATCGCTCCAGATTGGTCTCAGCGTCCTTGGTACGCCGATCTAGTACGTCTGGTAGCAGACGTCCCCTGGCGCCTACCACTACGGAAGGACCTGCTATCGCAAGGTCCCATACTCCATCCTGCTTTACGGTCACTGGGTTTAACGGCATGGCTATTGAGAACCAGGTACTGAGAGACCAGGGCCTGTCAGATTCAGTAATCTTTACTATGAGAAGTGCTCGGAAACCGTCCTCTAGGAAGGTTTATCGCCGCACTTGGAAGGCCCACATCTCCATGTGTGAGGAAATGAAATGGCATCCGCGTACTTATTTGGTTCCAGAATCCTGCTGGTTTTACAGCATGGGGTGGACCAAAGGCTTGCCCTAAGTACGATTAAGGGACAGATATCTTCCCTGGCTGTCTTTTTTTCAGCGACCCCTGGCGGCTCACTCTCTCGCGAGTACATTTGTGCAGGGGGTTCGACATGTGGCCCCTCCGGTCCGTCCCCCGTTAGTTCCGTGGGACTTGAACCTGGTCCTCTCGGTGCTTCAGAAGGCACCGTTTGAGAATATTGGAGATATTCCCCTGTTGACACTTTCTCAGAAGGTGGTCTTTTTGGTGGCTGTTACGTCAGTTAGACGAGTCTCTGAGCTGGCAGCCTTGTCCTGCAAGGCTCCCTATTTGATTTTCCACAAGGATAAGGTGGTGCTGCGGCCGCAGCCTTCCTTTCAAAAGTCGTTTCGGCTTTTTATCTCAATGAAGACATTGTACTTCCATCCTTGTGTCCTCAGCCGTCGAATCCTAAGTCGGCGTTGCATTCCTTGGACGTTGTCCGAGCTTTGAGAGTATACCTATCTGCTACTTCCCGATTCCGGAAGTCAGACTCACTGTTTGTTTCGGTGGCTGGTCACAAGAAGGGCCAAGCAGTCTCATCGGCCACCATCTCTAGGTGGATCCGACAGATAGTAATCCAGGCTTACGCCTTAAAGGGTCAAGCGCCCCCCTTCCCGGTCACGGCGCATTCGACCAGGGCATAGGTGCCTCTTGGGCTTTCCGACATCAAGCGTCTGTTTCCCGATTATGTAAAGCGGCGACTTGGTCGTCCGCTCACACTTTTACAAAATTCTACAAAGTTGATGTAGGTGCATCTTCGGATGCCTCTTTCGGCCGCAAGGTTTTACAAGCGGCTGTTTAGAGTTGCAGCTACTCCGTTGGAGGAGTGCTGTTTTGTGTTTGGGGTGAAGTTTATTTTTATGCTGTTACCACCCCTCGTTTTTTTCTCTGCCACTGCTTTGGGACATCCCACTTTGTCAATAGAGAAGCTGTGTCGGTCCATGGACGAAAGAGTAAATAGGATTTTTTACTCACCGTAAAATCCTTTTCTCTGAGTCCATGGACCGACACAGCACCCACCCCTCCTTTTAAGTTTGTACTGCTTTTTGACGAACTGATCTGCGAAGATGCAGACTAAGAGGTTAAACCCGGAGGGTCCGCCCCCTGGGCGGTACTGGAGAAGGTGTGATGCAACACTTTTTACAAGTTTTTCTGCCTAGTCACTCCTAATTAACGGATAATACCCACTTTGTCAATAGAGAAGCTGTGTCGGTCCATGGACTCAGAGAAAAGGATTTTACGGTGAGTAAAAAATCCTATTTTTTTAACAAAAAAAAAAAAGATTTTAAAGACTCAGGGAAGATCAGCATCTGAACCCAGAGCAGGTGGAGGCTAATAGACTGGAGGTAATAGAAGGCATTACAATTACATTTAAAGTAAACTTTCTCTATTCGTCCATGGACGGACACCGCTCTTTAAGTGTCAACATGTGGGTTATGTTCCTGTTCATAGGAGAGGACTAGGCAGAACATGTTGGTTATCTTAAAACATGTAACTTTAACAGTTGAACAGCCCCGCGCAGGGGGCGGTCCCTCCGGTCATAACCCCTCACCATGCAGCTCAGTTTTGTTTCTGCCTAGCAGAGAAGGACGTGGCTCCCTTTGGGCCCAGATTCCTGAAGAAATTTTTAATTTTTATTTATTTTATTTTTCGATTCTTCTATCAACTGCCGGCTGGGCATCAGGCTGGATATTATAGATCCTTGTAGTCTTCCCAGTCCGGCCATCGAGCGTGACAGTCCTTAGCTACGCGCTGGTTATGCCACGACATACCCCATGGCTCCAGGGGTGGCCGGTGAGCATATGCTCCGGGGTCCACATATGACTGGGCTGCTGTTGTCTCACTCACAGTGGACCGGGCCGACAGCTACTCCGTACCATCGGTTGTGGGTCTGTCAGGGATGGGCCAGCAAGGACGGGTAAGTACGGTTATTCCTACCTCGGCAGGATGGAACAGCTGGGCATTCCCGGGATTAAGGGGTTCTCCTGTCCTCCCTTTCCCTGCTCTCTGTCGCCCTTTCCCCTCATGCCCTAGGGCCCGCTGCGACCGGGGTGTACCTGTGGGGGGGGGCTATGGGTCCCTGTGGAGGACCGTGGGACGCCGGGGTCCGCTTTCTGTGAGGGGGGTCTGTCTCCTGGCAAAGTCCCTCCACGGCCTTCTCATCCACATCGCGGCGCTCAGGCGCCATTTTTTAAAACGCTGACGACATTTTTTGTGTGCCTGCCTTTCTCCATTGAAAATTCAATTGGCAGCCATTTTCTCGTGGCCACGCTGTGGCGCAGGTCGGCATTGCGGTCGCTCATTTTTTTGTGGTCCGCGCCCTTTTATATGAGGCGTCTGGTGGACATTTTGGAGTGGGTTTGGCCTCTAGCTCTAGCTTTCTGAACGGCGCACAGCTTATTCTCCTCAGTTTTTTTCCTCACAAAACATGCAGTGTATACAAGGAAGGCGGGCAGCGGTGCTGAGCGGTCTCCTTCTGGGTGGTGAGTCCCCTGGGTAACCCCCTAGGTCGGTGCAGCAAGGAGGGTGGACTTCTTGAGTGTTTTTCACTTAGTCCTCGAGGGCTGTCAGTAGGTGATAATGGAGTCAGTATCTGGCCTTTCTTCCCCTAAATTGCCAGAGGCAGCAAAGGTGCCCCTGCGCCTGCGGTTCCCATGGATATGCTGTCGGCGGTCCTGGAATCATTTGTTGCCAGGGTAGAAGCGGTAAGGGGGCGAAAAAGGCGCCCCTCCCCCGCCATCTTCTGGGGGATTGCTCTGACTCAGATTCGGGCCTGGCTGCGGATCAGGACCCTGGTTCTGGTGTGTCAGAGGATGCGGACCAGGTCCTCCCTGGTGGGAGGACCCCTCGTCTGGGTCACTGCTAGACAGAGCACGTTTCAGTGCACTTATCACACTAATCTAACCGCTCTGTGAAAGTTTTTTCCTTATGTTACTTTGATATGTCATAGATAAGGAATGGGCACGGCCGCAGAGGTCCTTTTTGTGGTCCCTCAGCGCATGGTGGTCCGTTATCCTTTTAAGGAGAGCCTTTTGAAAAAATGGGCCTCTCCTCCGGTCGTGGACTTCCCAGTCTCTCGGCTACAGAAGGTAACTACTCTCCCGGTAGAGGGGACCCCTGCCTTTAAAGGCCCTAATGATGGGAGGTCTGGAACGGTGACCCGCTTCATGTTCGCCATGCTGGGGTCAGAGTTGCGACATATATTAGCTGCTGATTTGGTGTCTCAGACACACTGAATGGGCAAAGATTTTGCAACAGACAGTAGAGGAGCATTAGATTCCTCTAGAGTGCGTAAGGCTGTCTGACCAATGGTCCAGGGCCTTGTGTATGTCTGTGATGCCAATCCGGGTGCGGCCCCTTGGATTTCCAGAGCCTCTGTATCTGCGGTGGTACTGCGCCGCCTGTGAAATGCTGGTCCGCTGACCAAGCATCCAAAAAGGCTCTGGCAGATTTGCCCTTCAAAGGTGGGAGGCTTCTTGGTACCTCGCTGGACGACATTATTAAAGATGGGGCCCTCCTATTCCGCGCAGAAGCAGTATTTTCGTCAGATCCACCCTGACTGACAAGGCTCCAGCTGGGGGACAGGAGTGTCCCTGGGTGCGTAAAGCCGACCAAGACGGTTAACAAGCTTGCTACCACATGAAGTTTTGCCCCCACCCGACTGAGGGTGGGGGGGGACGGCTTTGCGAGTTTGCAGCTTGGTGGTCCTCCTTGCTCTCCGACCAGTGGGTCTGCGAGGTGGTCGCTTCGGGGTACAAGATAGTTTCTTTCTTGTCCACCATACAGATTCTTTCCCTCGAATCTTCCTCTCCTTCCGGCTCGTAGGTCTACTTTGATAGGAGCAGTACGAGACTTGCTCAGGTGCGGAGTAAATTACCTGTGCCCTGGAGGATGGGTTTCAGGGATTCTATTCGAATCTGTTTATAGTCCCAAAGAAAGAGGATGTCCGTCCAATTTTGGACCTTATGGCCCTCAATGCCTTTGGGAGGGTGCAAAATCATCCAGGGGATTTTCTGGCGTCCCTGGACATCAAGGACGCCTACTTGCATCAGAGTTTTTCTGCGGTTTGCGATCGGCGAGGACCACTATCATTTTGTGACTCTTCCTTTTGGCCTAGCGTCAGCACCAAGAGTTTTCACCAAGGTGCTCGCCCCGATTCTAGCTTTGCTGAGACAGTGAGGCATTCTCGTCACTTAGATGATCGTCTTCTGAGAGCTGCTTCCAGCACATAATTAGAGGAGGGACCTGTCTATAGCCAGTCAGACTCTCCAAGAATTTGGATGGATACTGAACCTCCAGAAGACTGTTCCGATTCAGTGCCTAGAATACCTGGGGCTGATTCTGGACTCATCAGAGGCGAGAGTCTACTCCCTCCCAGAGAAGTTGCAGACGCTCCAGGCTGCAGTGAGGTCGTTACCATCCCGCAATTGGTCGTCTCTCCGTTTCTGCATGAGAGTCCTGGGCCTCATGGTACCCTCGTTCGAGGCAGTACCGTATGCCCAATTCCATACTCGGGTCCTGCAGAGGGTGATTCTGTCCAAATGGGGCAAATCCCCATGGTCTCTGGATCAGCAGATTCGGGTAAGTCGCCTAGTCAGGGCCTCTCTGACTTGGTGGCTGACATCCCCGGCACTTCAGTCCGGGAATTATTTACTTCCTTTCCACTGGACTGTGGTCACGGCGGACACCAGCCTGACCGGTTGGGGGGGGGGGAGTCTGGGGGGTTCGGTCGGCCCAGGGCCGCTGGACTCCGGAAGAATCTCTCCTACCGATCTATGTCCTAGAATTTCGAGCGATTAGACTGTGCCTCTCCAAGTGGTCGCAGAGGCTTCAAGGAGCGTCCGGTCAGGATCCAGTCGGTCAACGCCACGGAGGTGGCTTATGTCAACCATCGGGGTGGAAAAAAGAGCTCGGCCGCAGCGTCGGAGGTTGCTCACATCCTGAGCTTTGCCGAAAGGAGCGTACCGGCTCTATTGGCTGCTTACATTCCGGGCGTAGAAAACTGTCAGGCGGACTATCTCAGTCGCCAGATGCTGGACCAAAGGGATTGGTCGTTACACCCGGAGGTGTTTCAACTCCTTGTCAGAAGTGGGGCACACCAGATGTGGATCTCCTGTCCTCTCGACTCAATAGCAAGGTGTCAAGGTTTGTGGCCAGGTCCAGGGATCCCTGGGAAGACGCGTCAGACGTGTTGGTGGCTCCATGGGGTCAGTATCTGCAAATTTATGCCTTTCCCCTAATGAAAATGCTTCCTCGTCTGCTCCACGGAGTGGAGGCCGAGGGGATTCTGGTGATTCTAACCGCCCTGGCGCGCCGACCTCGTGAGACTGGTAGCAGACGCCCCCCGGCATCTGCCGATGCGGGTGGACCTTCTGCCTCAAGGTCCCATTCTTCATCCTGCTTTACAGTCGCTGGCTTTAACGGCATGCTATTCAAAGCCAGGTACTGAGGGACCGTGGTCTGTCAGATTGGTAATCTCTACCATGTTGAGGGCCCGGAAATCTTCTTTCCGGAAGATCTACCATCACACTTTGAAGGCATACATCTCTGTGTAAAGAGATGTCTTGGCGCCCACGGGCATATTCGGTTTCTCGGATGCTGCTGTTCTTGCAGCGCAGAGTAGATCAGAAACTTGCCGTAAGCACTATTAAGGGGCAGATTTCAGCCTTGGCTGTCTTCTTCCAATGACCCCTAGTGGCTCACTCACTGGTAAGTACGTTTGTACAGGGGGTCCGACACGTGATTCCCCTGATTGGACCACCGCTTTCTCCGTGGGACTTGAATCTGGTTCTCTCGGTACTTCTGGAACCTTCCTTTTGAGAACACCAGGGAGTATTCCTCCCTTGACGCTTTCTCAGGAAATTGCTTTTCTAGTTGACATTACATCGGTCAGAAGGGTTTTTGAATTGGCGGCCTTGTCTTGCAAGTCTCCTTGCTTGGTCCTCCATAAGGATAGAGGTGCTGCGCCCACAGCCCTCAATCTTTCCTAAGGTAGTTTCGGCATTTCACCTAAACGAGGACATTGTACTTCCATCCTTGTGTCCTCGGCCTTCGCATCCCATGGAGGTTGCGCTACATACTTTGGACGGGGTACGTGCCCTACGGGTGTACCTGTTTTGCTACGGCTCCATACCGGAGATCTGACTCCCTGTTCGTGTCGGTGTCTGGTCCACAGTAGGGCCTGGCGGTTTTCGTCGGCCACCTTTCTAGGTGGATCAGGCAGATCGTCATCCAGGCTTATGCCCTTACAGGGTGGGCGCCTCCCTTTCCTCTCACGGTGCATTCGACCAGGGCAAATGGTGACTCCTGGGTTTTCCGACATCATGTATCTGTCTCACAGGTGTGTAAGGCGGCGACCTGGTCGTCTGTTCACACTTTCTCACAGTTTTATAAGATTAATGCGAGTGCATCTTCGGATGCTTCCTTTGGCCGCAAGGTTTTGCAGGCGGCTGTTTGAGGTTGCAACTCCTCCGTTGAGGAGCTCTGTTTGTTTGGGGTGAAGTTAAGTCTTTTGATTGCTGTTCCCACCCCTCATTTTTTCTGACACTGCTTGGGAATGTCCCACATGTCAAGATTTAAGGAGCTGTGTCCGTCCATGGACGAAAAGAGAAAATAGGATTTTTTTGTACTCACTGTAAAATCCTTTTCTCTGTCGTCCATGGACGGACACAGCACCCACCCCTCCTTTTTAAGTTTGTACCGCTTTTTGACAAACTGAGCTGCATGCTGCAGGGTGAGGGGTTATGACCAGAGGGACCACCCCCTGGGCAGGGCTGTTCAACTATGTTAAAGTTACATGTTTTAAGATGACTAACATGTTCTGCCTAGTCCTCTCCTATGAACAGGAACATAACACACATGTCAAGATTTAAGGAGCTGTGTCCATCCATGAGTACAAAAAAATCCTATTTTTACCAGTATTGTGCATACATTTAAAATGATCATATACATGGGAAAAAAAAAGCCTCAGCTTTTAGTACTACTTTAATATTAAAGATTTATATATCCCTTCCACACTTCATAAAGCGTTATGTCTGACTCTTAGTTAAAATGCCCATATATTCTACTTCTGGGTGTATTTTTTATTATTTTGTAACTATATGTTGACCAGTCATATGCATAACATACAATAAGACAAGTGCAGAACAATAAGGCAATAACGAAAGTAAATAAAGAAATTTTGTGCAAACAGTACTCTTAGTTATTCGAAGGTAAGAAAAGCTGTCCCAATTTTTAAAGTGTGTGAGCACACTCCCCCATCCCCCAACAAGAGTATAACCAGCACGCCAGTATACCAGTCTCCCCCCTGTTACTCCGGCAAGATCTCTCATAAGTGCGTGAGAACCTGTGTGTCACCAAGTACTGGAGTATCATCCAGACCATGCAGTTGCGTCCTTCTCTATAATGGGGCTTCACTTCAGGTTCTTATGGAAAACACAGGGGACAGAACCGTGTGAATGCCTCCCCCTCCCTAACATAGCCTCCCCCCTCAGCCAGCGTGCGATCCCCATTTCCATACCTCCGTGTCCTCCAGGTGGCTGTGGGGTCCAGTTTTTAAAACCCGCACGGGGGGGGGCCCCCCAGGAGACCACTTCTTTCCATCCAGTCTCCCTGTAATGCGTCCGAGTCAAGGAAGGAGGGGGGGGGGGTCCCACCGCCCCCAAAAAACTCCTGCCTCAAATAGTGTGAACTAGAACGTGAGGTGCAGCAGGGTTACCATGTCACCCCGGGAGCCCGTGAGGGGGGGGGGTTCGACCAAAAAACAGTCATGGTGTAGGGATCAGGGGGTACCCACTGCAGGCGTGGCTGGGGCTGAGGGTCGGGGAAAGGTGGCTCACAGCCTACTCACGTGGCGCGTCTCCGTCTCCTGAGGCATTCCGGGGTCTCCGTCTGCCCCTCTGCTGGCGTGAAGGTCCTGAGCCGCGGTAGGCGGATATGCCCGATCTCCCTGCCAGCCGCGGTAAAATCTGCAGCCAATCAGGGACTGGCATCGTGTCTGCATCCATGTAACGAAAGAGTGCCGGTAGGTCCGCCGTGGTTTGCAGAGTGAAGTTACTTGCGTCTTTGCGGAACGTCACCGCGAAGGGGAACCCCCAACGATATGTGAGACCTTTCTGCTTGGCAAGGTCCAGCAGGGGTCTCAGGATAGTTCTGCGTTTCAGCGTCGCCCTGGAGAGGTCGGGGAGGATCCTGATGCGTGCACCCTCAACTTCTACATCGCCATAGTCCCATGCCCGGCGTAGGATGTCCTCCTTCTGCGAGTAACGGTGAAGTCTGCAGACCACATCACGGGGTCTGCTCAGGTCCATTGATTTGGGACCTAGGGCCCTGTGTGCTCTGTCTAGGACGATCTCGGCTTCCGGGTCCTCCAGCACTGTTCTGAAGATGTCCTTCACAGCCCCCCTGAGATTCTCCACCTCCGTGTCTTCTGGAATACCTCGGAGTCGCAGATTGTTGCGGCGGCTCCGGTCCTCAATTTCTTCCAGATGTAGCTGAAGCGCTACGGCAGTGTCACGGTGCTGGTCCCGGGAATGCTCCAGTGCCAGTACTCGGCCCTCCAGTGATGTCACTGAAGCCTCACCATTAGTCATCCGGTCTGCAATGTTGGAGATCTCCCCTCTCACCTCCTGTATATCTCTTCTGTGTGTTTCCTCCAAACGGAGGATGAGGGTCTCTATGTCAGATCGGTTGGGGAGGGCAGCAATGTCCGACCGGGTGGGTAGGGCCTGCAGTATTGCCCTTATGTCTTGGTCCATAAGGTTAACCTCCTCTGGCTAGTGAGAGGACATCGTGCTGGGCAGTCTGTCCTGTAGTACCGGCTGGTGCTGGGTGGGTAAGACGGGGGCGTCGGGTAGAGGAGAGCCGGTGTCTGGCTGTTGGGCCTTCTGCGTTGCTCCACGTGCAGGGCCTCGCGGCGCTGCTGCTCTGCCTTCAGGGGATTTCTCTTGTAAATGCTGAAAATATCTGTGTATTTCGCCCGGGTTCTTGCCTGCGGGTGTCCCCCTCGTTGCTGCTCTCGTCTTGTACTTTTTAGCCGAGTTCATACCGACATTTAGTTGCTGTTTAGCCGGGTATGTGGGGTTCGGGGCCGGGAGCTCTAAAGGAAAGCAGCTTCACTCAGCCATGACCAGGCCACGCCCCTTGTATTTTTTATTATTAATATATATATATATATATATATATATATATATATATATTATGTGTGTGTGTATGTATGTATGTATGTATATAATAGAAGTAATTGTATACAGTCATGGCCGAAATTGTTGGCACCCCAGAAATGTTTCCAGAAAATCAAGTATTTCTCACAGAAAAGTATTGCAGTAACACGTGTTTTGCTATACACTTTGTGTGTATTGGAACAAAACAAAAAAAGGAGGAAAAAAAGCAAATTGGACAATGTCACACAAAACCAATGGGCTGGTCAAAATTCTTGGCACCTTTCAAAATTGTGGATAAATAAGATGGTTTCAAGCATGTGATGCTCCTTTAAACTCACCTGGGGCAAGTAACAGGTGTTGGCAATATAAAAATCACACCTGAAAGCAGATAAAAAGGAGAGAAGTTCACTTAGTCTTTGCATTGTGTCTGTGTCTGCCACACTAAGCATGGACAACAGAAAGAGGAGAAGAGAACTGTCTGAGGACTTGAGAACCAAAATTGTGGAAAAATATCAACAATCTCAAGTTTACAAGTCCATCTCCAGAGATCTAGATTTGCCTTTGTCCACAGTGCGCAACATTATCAAGAAGTTTGCAACCCATGGCATTGTAGCTAATCTCTCTGGGTGTGGACTGAAGAGAAAAATTGATTAAATGTTGCAACGCAGGATAGTCCGGATGGTGGATAAGCAGCTCCAAAGAAATTCAAGCTGTCCTGCAGGCTCAGGGAGCATCAGTGTCAGCGCGAACTTTCCGTCGACATTTAAATGAAATGAAACGCTATGGCAGGAGACACAGGAGGACCCCACTGCTGACACAGACATAAAAAGACTACAGTTTGCCAAAATGTACTTGAGTAAGCCAAAATCCTTCTGGGAAAACATCTTGTGGACAGATGAGACCAAGATAGAGCTATTTGTTAAAGCACATCATTCTGCTGTTTACCAAAAACAGAATGAGGCCTACAAAGAAACGAACACAGTACCTACAGTGAAATATGGTGGAAGTTCAATGATGTTTTGGGGTTGTTTTGCTGCCTCTAGCACTGGGTGCCTTGAATGTGTGCAAGGCATCATGAAATCTGAAGATTACCAAAGGTTTTTTTAGGTCGCACTGTAGAGCCCAGTGTCAGAAAGCTGGGTTTGCGTCCGAGATCTTGGGTCTTCCAGCAGGACAATGACCCCAAACATACGTCAAAAAGCCCCCAGAAATGGATGGCAACAAAGCGCTGGAGAGTTCTAAAGTGGCCAGCAATGAGTCCAGATCTAAATCCCATTGAACACCTGTGGAGAGATCTTAAAATTGTTGGGAAAAGGCGCCCTTCCAATAAGAGAGACCTGGAGCAGTTTGCAAAGGAAGAGTGGTCCAAAATTCCGGTTGAGAGGTGTAAGAAGCTTATTGATGGTTATAGGAAGCGACTGATTTCAGTTATTTTTTCCAAAGGGTGCGCAAGCAAATATTACGTTTTTAAGGGTGCCAAGAATTTTGACCAGCCAATTTTTGGAGTTTTGTGTGACATTTATGTCCATTTTGCTTTTTTCCTCCCTTTTTTTTTGTTTTGTTCCAATACACACAAAGGGAATAAACGTGTATAGCAAAACGTGTTACTGCAATACTTCTCTGTGAGAAATAGTTGATTTTCTGGAAAAATTTCTGGGGTGCCAACAATTTCGGCCATGACTGTATATATATTTTTACTTTCACTGTTCCACGGTAAAAAAATTAACCCCTTGTAGTAGCGATTATCTGCTCTTTTAATACTATAACATTTCTATTTTTTTAACCCCATTATGACAGGTGATACAAAAAAAAGCATACTACTGCTACTAAACGTCTTGGGCCTGGTTCACACCTATGCATGTTTTTTTTGGTGCTTTTTGCAAAAACACAGTACAGTTCATTTAACATGGTTGCCTATGGGACACGTTCACATCTATGATTTGACCCCACTAACGATTAGAAAATCGAACGGACGTGCTTAAAATATATATATATATATTTTTTAAGGAAGATATTGTTTTTGTGTGGCCAGCGTATAGTTGGTTATGTATATTTACCACTGCATAGAGATATTTAAGAATAAATTGGCTTTTTTTTACGTATTAACTAAATTATACACCACACTTTTTTTAAGGTTATTAACCGATTGAGACAATCGGCCAACTAATCAATTATGAAAATAATCGTTAGTTGCAGCCCTACTAGGATGACTGGGTTAAGGTTGGGGTCCAGTAGTAGGATATTCCAGTGTTTGTTTTGGATATTCTCTATTTCTTGTACTGCCTATGATACCTGGTAATGAATCAGACTGGTGGGTTCTCATTGGGTTTTTCGGGTTTGGGGGGCTTCCCTGGGAGAAAGGTGGTGTAGGCTTAGTCAACTAGCGTCTCTGGGTACCCCTGGAGCAGATTGCTTTGGTACAGACTGTCTGAGCTGACAGAACTGGCCTTTGGGTATATTCTTGACCCACTGCAGGTTGTGGCAGCTATTAAAATGTAGGTAAGAGTTTCCTGCAGTGGGCTTGGTGTGTTTACGGGCAAAGATGCTGCCATTCTCATGGCCTAATTCCAGTTCCTGGAAGGCTAATGTGTCCTTGTCCCAATCAAATTTAAAAGAAAGGCCTGATTGATTCTGATTACAATGTGCAACAAATTCTTCTATCAAGGGGGGAAGTACCCATCCCAGATCACAATTATATCATCGATATATCTACCGAAGAAAAACTATATGTTGTGCGAATGGGTTGTTTTTCCACATACAGGGCTTCCCAGTACGCCATTGTCAGGTTCGTGTATGAGGCCACAAAGTTGGCCCCCAACGCCGTGCCACAGATTTGTAAATTAATACTGATCCTCAAAAAGAAAACAATTATGCTCGAGGCAGAAGTATGTGGCGTCTAAAATTAAAGCTGCTTGTTTGGGGTTTAACATGGGGTCCTGTAAAATAAAGTACCGTAGTGCTACCATTCCTATTTTTTATGGGGTATAATGAATTTACATCCAGGGACAGCCATAGGTAGTTATCTTATAAATAGGGGGCCAGAAGTTCTAATGTGTGGAGTCTCATATGTAAAATTGGAGATTCTGAGCCAGAGGTTGCAAAAAATAGTCAATATATTGTGAAAATCCACTGGTGATGCTGTTTATGGGTGCCACCATTGGCCACCTGGGGGGTGTTGCTGGTTTTTATGCACTTTTGGCAGATGGTAAAAATATGGGGGCGTTATAAAAATCCTTACGTAAAAAGGTAGCTTCCTTTTTGCTTATGATATTATCTTTAGTTGCTTCCTGGAATAGCGTTTCAGCCTCCAATATGAAGATCGTATATTTTATACGTTTGTGGATCTGACAATAACCTAGAGGCCTCAGATATGTAATATGTTCTATTTTGGAGGACTATGCCTCCATCCTTGTCTGCTGGTTCAATGACAAGGTTTGGATTATTGGTAAATAGTTTTATGGCCCGCATTTCCCCAGAATTGAGGTCATGATACAGATATTTGTTATTGGTAGAGTTTTTTTGTCACAGTTTCTGAAAATCTGAAAACACTACTCTATAGAAGGCTTCAGGGTATGGTCCCTTGGTGTGGGTGGGGTAAAACACAGATTTGGGTTGCAATTTAGTATGTATGATTGGGGGAGATGTGTAAGTAGGTAAGTCTATATCTAAATCAATATCTATTTGTTCTGAATAGGGACTGGGTAAACTAGGGAAGCTATCGAACTATTTCTAGGGAGGAATCCTGAAGGTCTGAAACAGCCAGTACTGTTTCCTGGTCAGAAGGTTCGTGGTTAGGTTTCATGTTAAAATCTTTTGAGAGTGAGTTTCCTGATAAAATTGTTCAGATCCTTAAATAACAGAAAGTAATTGGGTAGTGTGGTCGGGGCAAAACTGAGATCTCTGCACAATAAGGAGATTTCTTCTAATGACAGTATATGAGAGGATAAGTTGAACAGTTTTACATTTACACTGATTGTCCTTGGCACTTACTAGATCTTTTTTTTTTTCATCCCCCTGCATTCTTGTCTGTGTATTTTCTTTTAATCTGTGTTTTGGTTGGGGGCTGACCTCTAAAAAAGAAAGGGAACATGAAGTGGATGGCATTTCTGTCATGTACCTGGGTGTATTTGAACCAGGATCTTCCTGGTCCCACAGCTGCAGCCTTACCTGTTGTGCTACGGAGGAGATCTGGGCTTTTGGAAATGTCCTCTCAGTATTAAGCATTACCTTGGACTCACTAGCCCCACCTGCTGCCAGCTGTGGACAATTTTCAATCAAAGCAGCCCATAAAAAGGAAGTGATGCTATCTCTCAGCGCCCGTTTGTGTGGAATAGCTCCCTGGGTGTTGTGACTGCTTTTTGATCTTGATTTTCGTGTTGAACTTCTGCCTGAATTCCTGACTACTCTCTAGCCTGCTGATTTTGTACTTCACCGCCAGCTCATGTATGACCTTTGCCTGCCTGACCACTCTATGGATTTCGATCGTGTACCGTTTTGCCTGATCTGTTGCCAACCTAATTTGCCTGACTACGTTTTTGCTTGAATCCTCAGCGCACACAAGTTCCACTTCGGACACTACCTATCACAGGTACCTTTACAATTTCATCCCTGTTGAAATCGGCAATTAATATATTGGCGTCTGTGGTAGATGGCAGAGACTGATGGCTGCCTGGGTCACTGATTTGGGACCTACTGGTGACTTCATGTGTAGAGACCATTCCCGGAGGGAGAGTTGCTAGAGACTGAGGTGGGCTGTTGGTAGCTGAATCTATGGGCTTGTTTGGCAAAAGGGAAGATGTAATATGTAAAAAGGGACTGTTGGGGGGGATTTTGATGTGAGAGTGAATCTCGGGCTGTAGATTGCTTTACATTGGAGTGAGGCATATGGTTATTGGGGGAGATGTGCTTTTTTTTGGAAGTGCTCTTAGGATGAAGATTTCTTGTGTTGGGAATGTTTTTTTTCGTGTTATTTTATTGTTAGATCGTTTCGTAAGATTTTGGCAGTTATTGGTATTGGCTGTTGGAATATCCTAAAACAGGACCCCCACCTTAACACAGTCATCCTAGACCAGTCATGGCAAACCTTGGCACCCCAGATGTTTTGCAACTACATTTACCATGATGCTCAACTACACTGCAGAGTGCATGAGCATCATGGGAAATGTAGTTCCAAAAGATCTGGGGTGCAAAGGTTTGCCATCACTGTCCTTGACAAACCAAAAGTCACCTACAGGAGAGCTCAAACGCTCAAAAATAAAGTATGCACCTAGTAAATTGAAGGAGAACAAAAATGCCTAATGTCTGTTCCCACTAAGGGGGATGTATCGCTGTTGCAAAGCATTGTGCAAAACCTGTGACTTTGTCAAACATGGGCACATTTTTTTAACACATAAAGGTATAACATACAACATAAGACTACTTTTATAATTGCTCTACCGATTATGTAGTGCATTGTCTCACGTGTCCATGCAAGCTGTTACAAGACAGCACTTTGGGGAAACATCGCCATTTTATAGAAGAGGGCTGTGATAAACCTAGTGTACCACAACATTATTTGGAGGTTTATAATCAATCTACTATTTTTTATATACAGTATCTCACAAAGTGAGTACACCCCTCACATTTTTAAAAATATTTTATTATATCTTTTCATGTGACAACACTGAATAAATGAGTAGTGCGTGTACAGCTTGTATAACAGTGTGAATTTGCTGTCCCCTCAAAATAACTCAACACAGACATTGATGTCTAATCCGCTGGGAACAAAAGTGAGCACACCCCTAAGTGAAAATGTCCAAATTGGGCCCAATTAGTGTAACAATGTCTCAGGTGTGAATGGGGAGCAGGTGTGTTAAATATGGTGTTATTGCTCTCTCTCTCATACCGGTCACTGGAAGTTCAACATGGCACTTTATGGCAAAGAACTCTCTGAGGATCAGGAAAAAAAGAAATTTCTCTTCATAAAGATGGTCTAGGCCAGTGATGGCGTACCTTGGCACCCCAGATGTTTTGGAACTACATTTCCCATCATTCTTAACTACATTGCAGAGTGCATGAGCATCATGGGAAATGTAGTTCCAAAACATCTGGGGTGCCAAGGTTCGCCATCCCTGGTCTAGGCTATAGGAAGATTGCCAAGACCCTGAAACTGAGCTGCAGCATGGTGGCCAAGACCATACAGCGGTTTAACAGGGTGGGTTCCACTCAGAACAGGCCTCGCCATGAGTGCTGCCAGTATTGCTGCAGAGGTTGAAGGGGTGGGGGGTCAGCCTATCAGTGCTCAGACCATAAGTCACACACTGCATCAAATTGGTCTGCATTCCCAGAAGGAAGCCTTTTCTAAAGATGATGCACAAGAAAGCCCTCAAACTGTTTGCTGAAGACAAGCAGACTTTGACATGGATTACTGGAACCATGTCCCGTGGTCTGATGAGACCAAGATATACTTATTTGGTTCTTATACTTATTGTTATGGTTCTTATACTTATTTGGTTCAGATGGTGTCAAGCGTGTGTGGCGGCAACCAGGTGAGGCGTACAAAGACAAGTGTGTCTTGCCTACAGTCAAGCATGGTGGTGGGAGTGTCATGGTCTGAGGCTGCATGAGTGCTGCCGGCACTGGAGAGCTACAGTTCATTGAGGGAACCATGAATGCCAACATGTACTGTGACATACTGAAGCAGAGCATGATCCCCTCACTTCGGAGACAGGAGCGCAGGGCAGTATTCCAACATAACAACCCCAAACACACCTCCAAGATGACCACTGCCTTACTAAAGAAGCTGAGGGTAAAGGTGATGGACTGGCCAAGCATGTCTCCAGCCCTAACCCCTATTGAGCATCTGTGGGGCATCCTCAAACGGAAGGTGGAGGAGCGCAAGATCTAACCTCCACCAGCTCCATGATGTCATCATGGAGGAGTGGAAGAGGACTCCAGTGGCAACTTGTGAAGCTCTGGTGAACTCCATGCCCAAGAGGGTTAAGGCAGTGCTGGAAAATAATGGTGGCCACACAAAATATTGACACTTTGGGCCCAATTTGGACATTTTTCATTTGGGGGGGTGTACTCACTTTTGTTAGCAGTTTGGACACTAATGGCTGTGTGTTGAGTTATTTTGAGGGGACATCAAATTTACACTGTTATACAAGCTGTACACTCCCTACTTTTAGATATCTGTACAATAGTACTTACAGTATATTCCATATATTTTTTTTTATTGTATGACATTTTACACAAAATAATATATATCCCTCTTTTTACATGCACTACGCATTCATTTTGGATGTTTTTATCTATAAAATATCCTTTAAAATAGTCATGTCATGTTTTTGGATATTCTAGTAATTGCATGTATTTGTTATAGCAGCGATGTGTAATTGTAACCCTTTTTATTTATATACAGCCTTATTCACACGATTTGTGGATACATTTTAGTCTTTGATTCTTCTCTTGCTGCCCCCACACATGTATGTTTTGTCTTTAATTGCTCATCGATCAGTGTATTTATACACAGCTCTCCCCTTCCCCCTGGATAACTTGAAACGAGTGCCCATGCTCGGTACGGGCTTCACAATGCTATTAAACGCGTTGTTCTTCCCGCCTCCCTGGTGATGTCAGACGCCGGCGCTGCGGTCCACGCTGCCTTCCACCCAGGACATTGCCTGGAACGACATCTAACCACGCTGGCTTCTCTCTGTCAGACCGCAGATTTCCTGCCAAGCAGACCAGGGGTGCTGAGGACTGATCCATCAGGAGCCATATCTTATATTGATGAGCCTATATACTTCTTCTGTGAGTTACCATTTGTCTGTGCAACTGTTCTTTACATTAAATACTACATTTAGTGTCACTTTTCTGTTTTTCCTTTTCTCCTCCATGTACGCAGTCGGCTTCACTCTCAGATAAGATTTTGCCTTAAGTGCTTATCCCCCCCCCCCCCCCCCCCCGGTTTGAGTGCCTTTTGTCTGACAGGTTATGAACTCCTATGCACTGACATCAATGGTTTTTCCATGAACATCATTTGATCTTATTGTCTATTACATCCTAATCCTGTGCGCTTGCATTTAATTTTTTCCCTCAATCTCTTTCCTACTGTAGCTCCCTAGAATATTAGCTTTTTTATTATTTGATTGATTTACAACATTCTAATTGATATATGTAAAAACACCCATACCAACAATAAATACAATAAACAGAAATTTAGGTTTAATTAGTGTCAATCATAACGTTATACAATGGTGAGAACATACCAACACCTATGGTGCAACTTTACTGTAAAATATTATCATGTCTTTGTATTATGTATTGCATGTTATTTCTAAACCTCCAGAGTTCTGTTCTAGCAGTTGAGATTCCATTTAATATTTGTGCATGATACGGATACATACATTTTTAAAATATGGATTTGCAGAAATAATTACTGTTATTTAGGGATCAATAGATACCTGAGAGATGAATAACTCTAATTATACCGCTGTTGACATTTGCCATGTTGTCACCTCTGGAATGCATTCATATAATCAGAAAGTTGCAGGAGACTGGCAGAACTAAGATACAACAAGTGATAAAATAGCTTAAAGCGGAGCTTAAAAAGACACTTACCTGTCCCACGGTCCAGCGATGCGGCCGAACGGAGCTTCGCTTTTCTCCGCCGGCGCCTCCATTGTCACTCCGGGCACCCGGCTGTGACAGCTTTTGGCTTCACAGCCGGGCACGCACGACGCATGCGCGAGTCGTGCTGCTATTCTGGAGTGGACAGGGGATCGCCTGGGACCTGCCACGTGTTCCAGGCGATCTCCTACAGGGAGGGGGCGCTTAAGACGAGAGGAGGAGTCGCCTAGGCGGTCCCTGGGCGGAAGGAGGAAGTGGGACAGGAAGTCCCACTCCTAAGAAAGCCCCCACCCCCCCAAAAAAAATGACATGCCAAATGTGGCATGTAATGGGGCAAGGAGTGGTTAAAGCGGAAGTTCCACTTTTGGGTGGAACTCCGCTTTAAGTTTTTGTGTGTGTATATGTATGTGTGTATATGTATGTGTGTGTATATGTATTCTGTATATGTATTGTATGTATGTGTGTGTGTATATATATATATATATATATATTGTGACAGCAGGAAGGTAAAGTCACCTGGTTGCATCCAGGGGGGTAGATATATTTCGCCCAGATTCAGGCTTTACGCCGATTTATACAGCTAGGTGGAGAGTTGTATAAGCCCAGCTGAGACTAGTGGGCTCATTGATGACTCATACCTCTAGGGAGAGGGCTGGGCGTCGTGCAGACAGGGAGTTGATGAGTCCAGCTGAACCTTGTCAGCTCATTTAGGCCTCTATAAGAAAGCCCAGATTCATTAGATGTTGGCTCATGCCTGGAAGCAGACCTGTGTGGACTGTCTAGGGAGAGTGAACCCCTGTGCGGTGAGAGAAAGCCTGTGTGGCTATATTTTGCTTGGACATTTAAAACCAGGGACTAGGACAGCACTAGGCTGATCCCAGTCGTTAGTTAGGAAACCTGTAAGTTTAGTCAGAGGTCAAGTTGACCAGGATTTATTTTGTGTTTGTTTTTTTTGCCTTGCTGTGTTTTTGTCACTGTAAATAGAAAATAAACCGCACCTTTTTTTTGATTTTGAAAACCACAACCTCCGTCTGCTGGGCCTGTTTTTGGGTGGGGAGCCCATCCCGGGGGTCACACATACCCGCTGCCGAGCTAGCCCCCTCACAGTTGGTGGAGAACCAGTGGCAGTTTTTTTTTAAGCCAGCATGGAGGAGATACTGAAACAGCTGGCTCTAGCAAATGCCAATCAACAGCAGACAAATGCAGGTTTGCAAAGGAGCCTTGCAGCCCAGCAGCAAGCTCATCAACAGAGCCTTGCAACTTTACAACAGAGTCTGGAGGCTCAGCAACAAGCCCAACAGCAATCTGAGGCCCGCTTCATAGACCTGTTGCAGAAGCAAGAGCAGAGACTACAACAACAGATGGAAGCAGTAATGCAGCAACGTCCGCAGACCGGTGAGGAAAGCCGTCCCACTAATACCGCGTCCTTTGGGGTGAGTCGTTTATTGACAAAAATGACTGGAGAGGATGATCCAGAGGTATTTTTGACCACATTTGAAAGGACCGCTGAAAGAGAAAAGTGGCCTGAGGAGCAGTGGGCTGGACTGGTGGCTCCTCTGTTAACGGGTGAATCGCAGAAAGCTTACTATGACCTAGAGCCTGACCAAGCAAAAGACTATGTGATGCTAAAAGCTGAAATATTGGCAAGGCTGGGTGTCACCCTGGCTGTCCGGGCTCAGCGTGTGCATAACTGGACTTTCCAGCTTGGAAAACCCCCCAGGTCTCAAATGTATGATCTCATTCACCTGAGCAGAAAGTGGCTACAGCCAGAGACTTTGTCCGCACCAAAGATTGTGGAACGTGTTGTAATGGATCGGTTTTTGAGAGCTCTTCCTACTGCCATCCAAAAGTGGGTAAGCCATGGAGACCCAGAGACGGCCGATGGTCTTGTGGATCGTGTGGAGAAATACTTGGCTACAGAGAACCTGACGGCCTCTTCCAGAGACACTCGGACTTTCCACCCTAAGACCAGACCATCCCCAGGGGCGGATAAGATGATTCCAAGGGGTAAGGGTGGAGAGAGTGAGAGGGTGGGAGCTCTACCCCAAGTTTGGCGAGAACAGCCTGGGAAATCAGCGGCTCAAGAGGCGGCAAGAAGGATCATTTGCTACCGCTGCCGGCAAGCGGGACATATTGCAGCAAATTGCCCGGTTTTGGAGGAACCCATGCAGTGTGACTTTCTGACGGGCAGACGTCAGTCGCTGTGTGCGACAGTCGCATGCACTGCCATTCGGGGAACTGAGAAACATTTATGCAAAATGTGTATTAATGGTAGAAATGTTGTGGTATTGCTGGATTCAGGTAGCCTTGTGACCCTGATAAAGGCTGAGTTAGTTAAAACAGAGGTCTCTGGGAATAGCAAGGTAGCCGTTATTTGTGTGCATGGGGACACCCGAGAGTATCCAGTGACTACAGTGTGTTTCGAGACCCCCAAAGGTACCCTTTCTCATCCAGTGGGCTTAGTGTCTCAGTTACCGCATGACGCCATTGTGGGAAGGGATTTTCCGAAGTTCTGGGAACTGTGGGATGATCATGAGCCCCCCACTGGTGCCCCTATGTACCAGGAATATGATAGCCAGAACTCCTCTGAGAGTGGTGAGGACTCTCCCGAATTTCCCTTGTCAGTATTGGCAGGGGAGACTCAAGAAACTGGAGAGGAGCCCACCTCCTTAGACGAAAACCTACCGTCTGTGGAGTTTTCTGATCTTGAGGTTCACAGGGAAAACTTTGCCACAGAACAGTTGAAAGACCCCGCCCTAATAAAGGCACGGGAAAACGTAGTGAAAATAGATGGCGAGTTAGTGAACCCAGATAATACCTGCACTTACCCATACTTCAGCGTAGAGAAGGACCTACTGTATCGGGTGGCAAAAAGGGCAGAAGAAACCGTTGAGCAGCTGGTGGTGCCCAAACCTTACAGGAAGTTGGTGTTGGAGTTGGCCCATGGGCACATTCTTGGAGGTCATCTGGGGACAGAGAAAACCCGAGAGAGGGTATTACAGAGATTCTATTGGCCTGGGGTGATGAAGGACATAGAAAATTATTGTTCCTCCTGCCCTGTGTGTCAGAGGTCGGCCCCGATGCCACACTTCCGTAGCCCGCTGGTCCCTCTACCCATCATTGAGGTCCCGTTTGAGAGAATCGCAATGGATTTGGTAGGTCCTATAATCAAGTCCGCTAGGGGGCACCAGTACATATTGGTTATAATGGACTATGCCACCCGTTATCCAGAAGCGATCCCTCTCAGAAATACCTCGGCCAAAACCATAGCCAAAGAGCTATCTCTTGTTTTTAGCCGGGTGGGTATTTGTAAAGAACTGCTTACGGACCAAGGTACACCCTTTATGTCCCGGGTTATGAAGGAGCTGTGTAAATTGTTCAAAGTGACGCAATTACGTACATCTGTGTATCACCCCCAAACCGATGGGCTGGTTGAAAGATTCAACAAAACCCTAAAACAAATGTTGAAGAAAGTGGTGGATAGGGATGGAAAGGATTGGGACTGTCTACTTCCTTATTTGATGTTTGCTATTAGGGAGGTGCCCCAATCCTCTACGGGATTCTCCCCCTTTGAGTTACTGTATGGGAGACACCCAAGAGGGCTGTTGGATATTGCCAAGGAAACTTGGGAAAGTGAGAGTTCTCCCCACAGGAGTGTGATTGAGCATGTCGCCCTGATGCAAGATCGAATTGCACAGGTAATGCCCATCGTGAAGGAACATTTGGCCCAAGCGCAGTTGGCACAGCAGAGAGTGTACAACCGTGGAGCCAAGACCCGTACCTTTTCCCCGGGGGATAGGATATTGGTACTTGTCCCTACGGTTGAAAGTAAATTCCTTGCCAAATGGCAAGGCCCCTACGAGATAATGGAAAAAGTGAGCGAAGTGAATTACAAGGTCAGACAACCAGGAAGGCGAAAGCCCGAACAGATCTATCACGTTAATCTGTTGAAAGCCTGGAGGGATAGAGAGTCCCTAGTCGCAGACACTTGGTCACCAGCTCAAACTGGTTGCGTGATTCCTGAGGTTGGAATCGCAGCCACCTTGTCACAACCCCAACAACAGGAGGTTAAGGAGTTTGTGCTTCGCAACAAGGAGGTATTCTCTGAGCTGCCGGGACAAACATCTGGGGTAGAGCATGACATTATTACCCCGCCCGGTGAAAGGGTGAAGTTAAAACCCTATCGGATCCCAGAGGCCCGACGGGAGGCAATACGGGAGGAAGTACAGAAAATGCTGAACTTAGGGGTGATAGAGGAGTCCCAAAGTGATTGGTCTAGTCCCATTGTGTTGGTGCCTAAACCGGATGGGAGCTGGCGATTTTGTAACGATTTTCGTCAGTTGAACAAAGTTACAAAATTTGACACCTACCCCATGCCACGTATAGATGAGTTGATCGACCGGCTGGGAACAGCCCGATACATGACGACTCTTGACCTCACAAAAGGGTATTGGCAAATCCCCCTGGCCAAGTCAGCCAAAGAGAAAACCGCATTTGTAACCCCAGACGGGGCGTTCCAATATAAAAGAATGCCGTTCGGGTTACAGAATGCGCCGGCCACATTCCAGCGGAAAATGGACCAGATGCTGAGGCCCCATCGGAAGTATGCTGCGGCTTACCTGGATGACGTAATTGTCCATAGCACAGATTGGGCCTCACATCTGCCAAAAGTGCAAGCAGTCCTGGACTCTGTTCGGGAAGCAGGGTTTACGGCTAACCCCAAGAAGTGTACCATTGGGCAGGAGGAGGCCAAATATCTTGGGTACACCATTGGGAGGGGAGTAATAAAACCCCAACTCAACAAAGTCGAGGCCATCCAGAGTTGGCCACGTCCCAACAGCAAGAAGCAGGTACGAGCCTTTCTGGGAATCGCTGGGTATTATCGGCGATTCATTCCCCACTTTGCTTCTAAGGCTGTGCCCCTAACCAACCTGACGAAGGGGAAAGGGTCGGTCATGATTAAATGGACCCCCGAGGCTGAGGCAGCATTCCAATTCTTGAAACAAGCCTTATGTAGCCAGCCAGTGTTGTACTCACCCGACTTCTCTAAAGACTTTGTCGTACAAAGTGATGCGTCAGATGTGGGGTTAGGAGCAGTATTGTCCCAGGTCTGGAACGGGGAAGAGCACCCAGTCATTTACCTCAGCAGGAAGTTGAAGTCCCATGAGGTAAATTACGCCACCGTTGAAAAGGAGTGTTTAGCGGTGAAGTGGGCTCTAGATTCCCTTCGGTACTACCTGCTAGGTAGGCACTTTGACATGGTTACGGATCACGCTCCGTTAAAGTGGATGGCTCAAAACAAGGAAACAAATAGAAGAGTGAATAGGTGGTTCCTGGCCCTCCAGGAATTCAACTTCACAGTAAAGCATCGCCCTGGCGTTCAAATGGGGAATGTGGATGCTTTGTCTCGAGTACATGAATGCCTGATTGCTGGTGTTCCAACCCCGAGGTTAAAACAAGAGGGGGGGGTATGTGACAGCAGGAAGGTAAAGTCACCTGGTTGCATCCAGGGGGGTAGATATATTTCGCCCAGATTCAGGCTTTACGCCGATTTATACAGCTAGGTGGAGAGTTGTATAAGCCCAGCTGAGACTAGTGGGCTCATTGATGACTCATACCTCTAGGGAGAGGGCTGGGCGTCGTGCAGACAGGGAGTTGATGAGTCCAGCTGAACCTTGTCAGCTCATTTAGGCCTCTATAAGAAAGCCCAGATTCATTAGATGTTGGCTCATGCCTGGAAGCAGACCTGTGTGGACTGTCTAGGGAGAGTGAACCCCTGTGCGGTGAGAGAAAGCCTGTGTGGCTATATTTTGCTTGGACATTTAAAACCAGGGACTAGGACAGCACTAGGCTGATCCCAGTCGTTAGTTAGGAAACCTGTAAGTTTAGTCAGAGGTCAAGTTGACCAGGATTTATTTTGTGTTTGTTTTTTTTGCCTTGCTGTGTTTTTGTCACTGTAAATAGAAAATAAACCGCACCTTTTTTTTGATTTTGAAAACCACAACCTCCGTCTGCTGGGCCTGTTTTTGGGTGGGGAGCCCATCCCGGGGGTCACACATACCCGCTGCCGAGCTAGCCCCCTCACAATATATATATATATACATTTTTTAAAGGCAGTTGATAATGACAGAGGGTGCTTTAGTAAGTTCTTTTTTACATGGGCAAAATGGTCAATGGTATGGCAAGTATCTTGCGTAGAAAAAGCGCATCTGGAAACCCAGGTGTGTGCGGACAGCCAGGGATACAAAGAAAACAGCAGCTGTCCTCTGATGTTTGGAAGTAATCTCACAGGTATTACCTGCAGTTAGGAACAAATGATGGTTTAAATCTGCCTACCATTGTTTCTAGCTGTGTTTTTCCTTGTACACAAAAAAGCCTAATCCCTCTTTTTTACAGCAGCAGAAATCCGCTCGCTTCTTATTCTGCTACATCATTATCAAAGGAATTTCTAACTTTCTGTTTAAATGAACTTGCAGCATCAGAGGATAAATATAGTTTAATTCAGAGCTTGTAAAGGGATATCGACTATACAGCAATGTATAGCATCCATGTGTCCTGATAATCGTAATTTGAGATAAGCGGTTTTGGCCAGTTTCACAACAGGACCCTTGGGTCAACTTGTAGTGAATTGGCTGCTGCAGCGCCTGTGTATACTCCACTATTTTTATTACTATTCTTTTAACTTGTTGTGGGTATCAACCAGAAACCTGTCTGTCATGGTAGGGATTTCCCTCAAAATAGTACGTTTCTCGGTTACTGCATTTGTCTTCTTTGGAGAGATCTGTGCTCTTTCAGTCCAAACACTAGGTGGACACCAATTAAAATAAAAACATGACCTGTATTTTAACACTATAATACATATGGTTACTCTAATTCTTTAATGAATCTGGTTATCCTACTAATTCACGCCAAGATGATTTTTTCCTAGTAGTAATACCCACCGATAAACAGGTAAGTATAAAGAGTGACTGAATGCTGTGTAGCACAGTGACAAAAAAGTCCCTCTGTAAAGAGGCAAATATTGGGTATTTCAACATGAAGGCTTACCAGAGCATATGTGACTCTGCTTTGAGAAGTCAGAAAGCTTTTGGTTTGTATAACTTTGTGGTCACTATGGAATGAAGCCTCACCACTCTCCTCTTCATCTCTCCTCCAGAGGCCACATACAGTGGCAAAAATAATTATTCGATCCCCTGCAGATTTTGTAAGTTTGCCCACTTACAATGAAATGAAGGGACTATAATTGTTATCATAGGTGTATTTTAAATGATAGAGACAGAATATCAACCTAAAATCCAGAAGAAAACACATGCTACAAATGTTATAAATTGAGTTGCAGTTCGGTGAGCAAAATAAGTATTTTATCCCCTACACACCAACAATAATTCTGGCTCCCACAAACAGGCTACCTTATGTGCTCATGTGGTACACAGATTAGTCTTGTCAATTTAAGAAGGTGCTCCTAACGACAACTGTATAAAAGACACCTGTCCACAGAATCTTTCTTCCATTCAAACCTCACCATCATGGGCAAGACCAAAGAGCTGTCAAAGAGCATCAGGGACAAGATTATAGACCTGCAAAAGGCTGGAATGAGCTATAAAACCATTGGCAAGAACCCTGGTGAAAAGGAGACAACCATTGGATCGATTATTTGCAAATGGAAGAATTACAAAATAACCATCAATCACCCTCGGTCTGGAGCTCTATGCAAGCACAATATTATGCTTTGGGGCTGTTTCTCTAAAGGTACAGGCTGATTTTGCCACATTGAGGGGGCATGTATTGTAAAATCTTGGATGAGAGCCTTCTTCCCTCAGCCAGAACACTGCAGGTGATTGTGAATGGGTCTTCCAGCAAGATGATGACCCAAAACATACCGTCAAGGCAACAAAATAGTGGCTCAAGAATAAACTAATAGATAAAAAGCCTTCTGTGTGCATGAGCCCCCCCCTAATACTTACCTGAGCTCCCTTCGGTCCAGTGATGTTGCCTGAGAGACTCGGCTGTCCAAGACTCTCTCCCCTCATCGGCTGAGACAGCGGCAAAGTGCCATTGGCTCCCGATGCTGTAAATCAAAGTCAGTGAGCCAATGAACAGAGACAGGGTTTGGGGCCAGGCCGTAGCTTTGTGTTTGAATGGATACGTGGAGCTGCAGTTCAGCTCAGGTGCCCCCATAGCAAGCTGCTTACTGTGGGGGCAATCAACAGGAGGGAGGGGCCAGGAGCACTGGAGGGGGACCTGAGAAGAGGAGGATCAGGACTGCTCTGTGAAAAACCACTGCACAGAGCAGGTAAATATAATATTTTTGTAACAAAAAACAAAACAAAAACAAGACTTAAGTATCACTTTAAGGTCATGGAGTGGCCTAGCCAGTCTCCAGACCTTAATCCTATAGAAAATGTATGGAGGGAGCTGAAACTTCGAGTTGCCAAGCGACAGCCAAGAAACCTTAAAGATTTAGAAAATCCCTCCTGAGATGTGTGCAAACCTAGTAACCAACTACAAGAAGCGTCTTACCTCTTGTGCTTGTCAACAAGGGTTTCCCCGCCAAGTACTAAGTCATGTTTTGCTTGTGGATCAAATACTTATTTTTCTCACTAAACTGCAACTTAATTCATAACATTTGTATTGTGTTTTTCCTGGATTTTTGGTTGATATTCTGTCTCTGTCATTTAAAATACACATATGATAACAATTCTAGACCCTTCACTTCTTGTAAGTGGCCAAACTTACAAAATCTGCAGGGGATCAAATCATTATTTTCTCCACTGTATGTAAGAAACAAAGAGCCCCACTCCAAATAGTGTGAAATCCAAGGATAAAACCTTTATTGTATCAGTTTAAAACACTTTCATATAAAAGCTGCGTAGAGCAGGATTATAAAAAAACACAACTCCCAGAATTCCGAGTACCAATAGCGAACTTATCCAAGTGGTTTGAATAAGCTGTGAATCGTCTTCAAGATTACAGAACAAGTCCAGTTGAATGTGGTGAACTACTACTAAAATACATCAAGTCGCAACTAGAAGTTTTTGTGACGATTTTCACATAATTAGCTTCATGATTTGTGCATGTTTCTTTTTTTAAATAATTTGTGAAATTTAAATCAAAACTTTCTAAGATAATCTACTTAAGAGTTAAATACAGCATGATTATCTGAGTTAAAATAACTCCTGTGGTAATCATCTCAGGAATGCGGGGAGTATTGATATTTTTAACAGACTCTTGGATGTGCATCTTAACCACTTGAGACCCGCGCTATAGACAAAAGACGTCTGCAGCGCGGCTCTCAAGTGCTGAGTGGACGTCCTGCTGTTTCTCTCCCCCTGCGCGCCGCCGAGGGTGCGCGGCGGGGGAACAGCTGTGCCCGCCGTGGTCACGTGATGCCGATGCGTGTGCCTGGCGGCCGCGATGTCCGCCAGGCACCCGCGATCGGCTGTGACAGAGGCAGGACGTGGATCTCTGTGTGTAAACACAGAGATCCATGTCCTGTCAGGGAGAGAGGAGACCGATGCTGTGTCCCTTGTACAGTACATAGGGACACAGATCGGTCACCTCCCCCTGTCAGTCCCCTTCCCCACACAGTAAGAATCACAAAGAGGGAACATAGTTAACCCCTTCCTCGCCCCCTAGTGTTAACCCCTTCCATGCCAGTCACATTTATACAGTAATCAGTGCATTTTTATAGCACTGTTCGCTGTATAAATGTGAATGGTCCCAAAATAGTGTCAAAAGTGTCCGATATGTCCGCCGCAATATTGCAGGCCTGACAAAAATCGCAGATCGCCGACATTACTAGTAAAAAAAAATATATAATAAAAATGTCATAATTCTATCCCCTATTTTGTAGGCGCTATAACTTTTTCGCAAACCAATCACTATACGCTTATTGCAATTTTTTTTACCAAAAAAATATAGAATACGTATCGGCCTAAACTGAGAAAAAAAATCGTTTTTAAAAAAAAATTGGGATATTATTATAACAAAGTAAAAAAATATTGTGGTTTTTTTTCAAAATTTTCTGTCTTTTTTTTGTTTATAGCGCAAAAAATAAAAACCGCAGAGGTGATCAAATACCACCAAAAGAAAGCTCTATTTGTGGGGAAAAAATGATAAAAATATCATTTGGGTACAGCGTTGTATGATCGCGCAATTGTCATTCAAAGTGCGTCAGCACTGAAAGCTAAAAATTGGTCCGGGCACGAAGGGGGTTTAGTGCCCAGTTGTCAAGTGGTTAAAGAACACAACATACAGGGATATGGGAAATAATTATAGACACTGACGCACGTTCACCTACACAGGTTGAACTGGATGGACTATTGTCTTTATTCATCCTTACCTACTATGAAACTATATATGTGCAATTCACAAAAAGCGCATGTTAAAAACCCCATGAGTTAATTTTTGTGGTATTTAACCACTTCAGCCCCAGACCATTTTGCAGCTAAAGGACCAGGCCCCTTTTTGCGATTCGGCACTGCGTCTCTTTAACTGACAATTGCGCGGTAGTGCGACGTTGCTCCCAAACAAAATTGGCTTTTTTTCCCCCCCACAAATAGAGCTTTCTTTTAGTGGTATTTTTCACCTCAGCGGTTTTAATTTTTTGCGCTATAAACAAAAATAGAGCGACAATTTTGAAAAAAATGCAATATTTTTAACTTTTTGCTATAATAAATATCCCCACAAAATATATAAAAACATTTTTTTTTCTCTTACCGTCCATGGACTGACACAGCATCTTCAATCTTGACAAAGTGGGTTATGTTCCTGCTCCTAGGAGAAGACTAGGCAGAATGTTAGATGTTTTAACATACATTCCATTACCAGAGCTGAACAGCCCCGCCCAGAGGGCGGTCCCTCTGGACATAACCCTCCTACCTGCAGCCAGCAGCCTCAGTTTTTTTCTGCCTAGCAGAGGAGAAGACGTGGCTCTCTTCGGAGCCAGTCTCTTGAAGATATATTTTTATTCTTTTTGAATTTTTATTATTTTATTTTTTAGATTCTTCTATCAACAGTCGGCTGGGCAACAGGTTGGTTAGTTGCTATCCTCATAGTCTTCCCAGTCTGACCATCGAGTGTGCTGATCCTCGCTCAGCGTGAGATCAGTCCACGACATACCCCACGGCTCCAGGGGTGGCCGGTGAGCTTTTTGCTCCAGGGTCCTCATATGTCTGAACAGTTTTGCTGTATCTTTCACAGTGGACCGGGCCGACAGCTACTCAGTACTGCACTGTGATAGGCCTGTCAGGAACACACCAGTGGGTCCTAGCTGGACGGGTAAGTACTGTTTCCCCTGCCTCAGCAGGTGAGTACATGCTGTGTGTTCCTATGGTAGGGGGGTTTCCCTGTCTCCCCCTTGTTTTTAGTACGCTCTGTCACCTTGCTCTGGGGGTGCCTGGGGGTCATTCTGTCCAGGTGGTGGTCTGCATTCAATGTGGGGATGCTTCTTATGTCAACCTGGGCCTTCTGTTTTTTCTTTTATATTGAAAATTGCATTGGCGGCCATCTTGCTGTGGCCACGCTGTGGCGCACTTATCATTGCGGTGGCCATTTTCTTGAATTTGCGCGCTTTTTTTGTGCTAGTTGGCCTCTATCGCTGCCTAAGAATGGCGCAATTCTCCTCAGTCACTTCACTGTTCACTCGCACTGGGAGCGGGACAAAGGCAGCAGAACCGAGCGGTCCAAGCCGGGTTGGTGAGCCCCCTGGGTAACCCCCCACAGTCAGTGCACCCGGAGGGTGGACTTTTTTTCTGACATTTTGACAGTCTCAGAGGGTGCTGTGGTATCATGGAGTCAGTGTCACCTGCTTCCCCATTCATGTCAGAGGCAACTGGCAGTGCTTCTGCACCTGCGGTCCCTTTTGGACCAGTTGTCGACAGTCCTGGAATCATTTGTTGCCAGGATGGAAGCGGCGTGCGAGCGCAAGGGAGCTTTAAAGCGCCCTCTTCCCACACCATCTCCAGGGGAGTGCTCTGATTCTGATATGGGCATTGCTGCGGCACAGGACCCTAGCTCTGAATTTTTGGATATTTTTGGGTCAGTACATGACAGGAAGCTTGTTAGTGAACTCATTGATGCTGTGAGGGACACTCTCAAGCTGGAGGCTGCGGCTGAAGAACCTCTGGTTGAGGCAGTCTCCTTTGGTTCATTTAAAGTTAATCCTTCTAAGAAGGCTTTTCCCTATACACCTTTCTTTGACAGATTCATAGACCAGGTTTGGGACAAACCGCAGAAGTCCTTTGCGGTCTCGCAGCGTCTGGCGGTTAGGTACCCCTATGAGGAGAGCCTAATTAAAAAGTGGGCCTCTCCTCCGGTGGTCGACCCCCCCTGTCGCCCGATTAAATAAAGCCACAACTCTCCCGGTTGAGGGGGCCCCTGCCTTTAAGGACCCTACTGATAGGAGGTCAGAAGTGGTGAGCAGAGTCATGTTCACCATGCTGGGATCCGCGCTACGTCCTCTGGTAGCGGCGACCCTGGTGTCTCAGACACTCACGGAATGGGCGAAGATTCTGCACCAGACTGTGCAGGAGCATAATCTTCCTTCGGATTGCATTGCACTGGCCAACCAAATGGTACAGGGCCTGGTGTATGTGTGTGATGTCACTATGGACGTTGCCCCCCCCATAATCTCTAGGGCCTCAGTGTCTGCGGTGGTTTTGCGTAGCCTGATCTGGTTAAAATGCTCGTCTGCTGACCTGGCCTCTAAGAAGCTCCTGACGGATTTGCCTTGGATGACATTATTAAAAATGTCACAGGGGTAAGAGCACCCTTCTTCCTCAGCCTACTAAGGCAAAGGAGCCGCGCCGTAAGCCGGGTCCTTCCTTTCCCACTCAGAAGAGGTTTTTTCGTCAGTCAGATCCCGTGGGAAAATTCTCCCGGACTGACAAGGGTGCGGATGGGGGACAGAAGCGTCCCTGGGTGCGTAAGCCGAACAAGCCAGCATACAAGCCCGCCACCGCATGAAGTCTTGCCCCTGCCCGACTCTGGGGTGGGGGAATGACTTTGCAGGTTCACGGATCGGTGGACCTCCTGGATCTCCGACCGGTGGGTATACAAGGTGGTCACCTCGGGGTACAGAATAGAGTTCCTTTCCTGGCCACCAGACAGATTCTTTCCCTCAAATCTCTCTCTCCCTCCGGCGCATCGGGCTGCCCTATTAGGGGCAGTGCAGGATTTGCTGAGGTGCGGAGCAATTGTGCCGGTACCGGCAAACGAGAGGTTTCAGGGATTTTATTCAAATCTGTTTGTGGGCCCAAAGAAGGGTGGAGTCCGTCCAATTCTGGACCTCAAGGCCCCAAATGCCTTTTGTGAAGGTTTGGAAATTCTGCATGGAATCTATTCGCTCGGTGATTGCTGCACTCCACCCGGGGGATTTTCTGGCATCCTTGGACATCAAGGATGCCTACTTGCATGTCCCAATCTGCGCGGGTCACCAGAAGTTTCTGCGCTTCGCGATAGGCGAAGACCACTATCAGTTGTGGCTCTTCCCTTCGGTTTTGCGTCAGCACCGCGGGTTTTCACCAAGGTGCTTGCCCCGATTCTAGCTTTGCTGAGACAGTGAGGCATTGCTATCTAGACAATCTTCTTCTGAGAGCAGACTCTGGCTCAGAATTAGAGGAAAATGTGGTAATAGCCAGTCAGGCCCTCTGAGAATTCGGCTGGCTGCTGAACATTCAGAAGTCGGTCCTGGTTCCGACTCAGCGTCTGGAGTACCTGGGATGGATCCTGGACTCCGGAGGCGAGGGTATTTCTACCCTTAGAAAAATTACAGACTCTTCAATCTGCGGTACGGGTGCTGACGTCCCGCAAATGGTTGTCACTCCGTTATTGCATGAGGGTCCTGGGACTCTCATGGTGGCTTCCCTCGAGGCGGTGCCGTATGCCCAATTCCACACTTGAGTCTTACAAAAGGAGATCCTATCTTGCTGGAACAAGTCTCCATTATCACTGGATCGTCAGATCCAGGTGAATCACCTGGGCAGGACATCCCTGACATGGTGGCTGAGATCCCGGCCCTTCGGTCAGGGGAGTCGTTCCTTCCTGTCCAGTGGACTGTGATCACGATGAATGCCAGTCTTTCGGGCTGGGGCGGAGTCTGGGGAGTTCTGTCAGCTCAAGGGCTCTGGACTCCGGACGAGTCCCGTCGGCCGATCAATGTCCTGGAACTCCGGGCAATCAGACTGTGCCTCTCCTCGTGGTCAAGGAGAATGCAGGGACGCTCAGTCAGGATCCAGTCGGACAACGCCACGGCGGTGGCTTATGTCAACCATCAGGGGGGCAACTCGGAGCTCAGCTACGGCGTCCGAGGTCGCTCCCATCCTAAGGTGGGCAGAAAGAAGCGTGCCGGCTCTGTCGGCTGTTTACATTCCAGGAGTAGACGACTGGCAGGTGGACTATCTGAGCCGCCAGATGTTGGACCAGGGGGAATGGTCCTTGCATCCGGAGGTGTTTCACCTCCTTTGCCGGAGGGGGGGCACGCCGGATGTGGACCTATTGGCCTCTCGACTCAATCGCAAGGTGTCGAGATTCGTGGCCAGGTCCAGGGATCCCTGGGCAGATGCGTTGGTGGCCCTGTGTGGTCGGTATCGGTTGATTTATGCCTATCCTCCACTGAAGTTTCTTCCTCGCCTTCTTCGCAGGGTGGAGGCCGAGGGGATTCCGGTGATCCTCATCGCTCCAGATTGGCCTTGGCGTCCTTGGTACACCGATCTTGTGCGCCTAGTGGCGGACGTTCCATGGCGACTGCCTGTGCGGGAGGACCTTCTGTCTCAAGGTCCCATGCTTCATCCTGCTTTACAGTTGCTGGCTTTAACGGCATGGCTATTGAAAGCCAGGTGCTGAAGGACCGTGGTCTCTCTGATTCGGTTATCTCGACCATGTTGAGGGCACGGAAATCTTCCTCCAGGAAGATATACCACCGTACCTGGAGAGCCTACATCACTATATGCGAGGAGCTGGATTGGCGTCCACGGACGTATTCCGTTCCCAGGATCCTGCTGTTCTTACAGCGCGGTGTGGACAAAAAGCTTGCTTTAAGCACCATTAAGGGTCAAATTTCGGATTTAGCTCTTCTCTTTCAGCGGCCGCTTGCGGGCTATTCTTTGATTAGTACCTTCGTACGGGGGGTCCGCCATGTGCTCCCCCCTATTAAACCACCTCTTCCACCTTGGGATTTGAATTTAGTGCTCTCGGTTCTTCAGGAACCTCCTTTTGAGAACATCAGAGAGATTCCTCTCAACTTTGTCTCAAAGGGTGGCTTTCCTAGTAGCCATTACTTCTGTCAGAAGGGTTTCTGAATTGGCGGCCTTGTCTTGCAAACCGCCATACTTGGTCCTCCATAAGTATAAGGCGGTGCTACGCCCGCAGCCTTCTTTTCTCCCGAAGGTGGTCTCGGCGTTCCACCTTAATGAGGACATCGTACTTCCGTCTTTAATTTTCCTCGTCCTTCGCATCCCAGAGAGTTAACGCTCCACACGTTGGACGTGGTACGTGCCTTGCGGGTGTACCTGTCTGCTACGGCTTCGATTCGGAAGTCTGACTCGCTGTTTGGCCCTGGTTTGGACCAGACACAGACACAATCGGTTTTGTCTGCCACCATTTCCCGGTGGATCAGGCAGACTGTCATACAGGCCTATGCCCTTAAGGGGCGGGCGCCTCCCTTTCCGGTTACGGCGCATTAAACCAGGGTAATTGGTGCTTCCTGGGCTTTCCGACATCAAGCGTCTGTTCCACAAGTGTGCAAGGCGGCGACCTGGTCGTCCGCACATACCTTTTCAAAGGTTTATAAGGTTGACGTGGCTGCATCTTCTGATGCTTCCTTCGGCCGCAAGGTTTTGCAGGCGGCTGTTTAAAGTTGCAACTCCTCCGTTGAGGAGCTCTGCTTGTTTGGGGTGTAGTTTGGTTTTTCCTTGATACTGTTCCCACCCGTCGTTCTTTGACACTGCTTTGGGACGTCCGACTTTGTCAAGATTGAAGATGCTGTGTCAGTCCATGGACGGTAAGAGAAAATACGATTTTTTTTTGTACTCACCGTAAAATCCTTTTCTCTGACGTCCATGGACTGACACAGCACCCACCCCTCCTTTTTTGTGTTTGTACTGCTTTAATACAAACTGAGGCTACTGGCTGCAGGTAGGAGGGTTATGTTCAGCTCTGGTAATGGAATGTATGTTAAAACATCTAACATTCTGCCTAGTCTTTTCCTATGCGCAGGAACATAACCCACTTTGTCAAGATTGAAGATGCTGTCAGTCCATGAACGTCAGAGAAAAGGATTTTACAGTGAGTACAAAAAAAATCCTATTTTTTCACACTTCCTTTTTAAACCTGTTTTGACCTTGTATACAGTGGGTACGGAAAGTATTCAGACCCCCTTACATTTTTCACTCTTTGTTATATTGCAGCCATTTGCTAAAATCATTTAAGTTAATTTTATTCCTCATTAATGTACACACATCACCCCATATTGACAGAAAAACACAGGATTGTTGACATTTTTGCAGATTTATTAAAGAAAAACTGAAATATCACATGGTCCTAAGTATTCCAGACCCTTTGCTGTGACACTTATATATATATATATATATATATATATATATATATATATATATATATATATAATCTCAGGTGCTGTCCATTTCTTCTGATCATCCTTGAGATGGTTCTACACCTTCATTTGAGTCCAGCTGTGTTTGATAATACTGATTGGACTTGATTAGGAAAGCCACACACCTGTCTATATAAGACTTTACAGCTCACAGTGCATGTCAGAGCAAATGAGAATCATGAGGTAAAAGGAACTGCCTAAAGAGCTCAGAGACAGAATTGTGGCAAGGCTCAGATCTGGCCAAGGTAACAAAAAAAATTCTGCTGCACTTAAGGTTTGTAAGAGCACAGTGGCCTCCATAATCCTTAAATGGAAGACGTTTGGGACGACCAGAACCCTTCCTAGAGCTGGCCATCCGGCCAAACTGAGCTATTGGGGGAGAAGAGCCTTGGTGAGAGAGGTAAAGAAGAACCCAAAGATCACTGTGGCTGAGCTCCAGAGATGCAGTCGGGAGATGGGAGAAAGTTGTAGAAAGTCAACCATCACTGCAGCCCTCCACCAGTCGGGGCTTTATGGCAGAGTGGCCCGACGGATGCCTCTCTTCAGTGCAAGACACATGAAAGCCCGCATGGAGTTTGCTAAAAAATACCTGAAGGACTCCAAGATGGTGAGAAATAAGATTCTCTGGTCTGATGAGACCAAGATGGAACTTTTTGGCCTCAATTCTAAGCGGTATGTGTGGAGAAAACAGGCACTGCTCATCACCTGTCCAATACAGTCCCAACAGTGAAGCATGGTGGTGGCAGCATCATGCTGTGGGGGTGTTTTTCAGCTGCAGGGACAGGACGACTGGTTGCAATCGAGTGAAAGATGAATGCAGCCAAGTACAGGGATATTCTGGACGAAAACCTTCTCCAGAGTGCTCAGGACCTCAGACTGGGATGAAGGTTTACCTTCCAACAAGACAATGACCCTAAGCACACAGCTAAAATAACGAAGGAGTGGCTTCACAACAACTCCGTGACTGTTCTTGAATGGCCCAGCCAGAGCCCTGACTTAAACCCAATTGAGCATCTCTGGATAGACCTAAAAATGGTTGTCCACCAACGTTTACCATCCAACCTGACAGAACTGGAGAGGATCTGCAAGGAGGAATGGCAGAGAGGATCCCCAAATCCAGGTGTGAAAAACTTGTTGCATCTTTCCCAAAAAGACTCTTGGCTGTATTAGATCAAAAGGGTGCTTCTACTAAATACTGAGCAAAGGTTCTGAATACTTAAGACCATGTAATATTTCAGTTTTTCTTTTTTAATCTGCAAAAATGTCAACAATTCTGTGTTTTTCTGTCAATATGGGGTGCTGTGTGTACATTAACCACTTCCCGCCCAGTCAATAGCGAATTGACGCCCGGGAAGTGGTTGCAATATCGATACTGGACGTCATATGACGTCCTGCAGGATATTGCCTTGCGCGCGCCCGCGGGGGCGCGCAGCGCGGTGATCGGGGACGGCATGTGTCCCTCGGACACAGCGCTTCCCCGATCACGGTAAACAGCCAATTTCATTGGCTGTTTACCATGTGATCGGCTGTGTCAAAGTCACAGCCGATCACCTGTCAAAACAAACTCGGCGGCGCGCTCCGTGCACGCTGCCACAGGCTTGCAGAGCGGGGATCGGGGAAGGCGAGTGTCCCTTGGACACAGCGCGTCCCCGATCAGAGTAAACAGCCAATGAATTGGCTGTTTACCACGTGACCGGCTGTGTCCAATCACAGCCGGTCACAAATGTAAACAAACTCCACAGGAGTTACTACCTGATCCCTGCTCTCTCCTCACACACCGATCTGTGAGGAGAGAGAAGAGATCAGTAAGTTAGCTCAGTGTAGTTTGTCTACATAAGTTTACAGTGCACAACACGCCCCCCCCCCCATAAAGAGGACCTGTCACACAGCCCAGCACATCAATCAGCCCATCTGTCAATCAGCCCATCTGTCAATCAGCCCATCTGTCAATCAATCAGCCCACCTGTCAATCAATCAGCCCACCTGTCAATCAATCAGCCCACCTGTCAATCAATCAGCCCACCTGTCAATCAATCAGCCCACCTGTCAATCAATCAGCCCACCTGTCAATCAATCACCCCGCCCATCTGTCAATCAATCAGCCCATCTGTCAATCAATCAGCCCATCTGTCAATCATCTGTCACAGGCCCACCTCCATCGGTACCGCCATTGGCACCGCCACACAGGCTACCAGTACCGCCATCGGTACCAGTACCACCACCAGTACCGCCACCAGGCCCAGCATCTATACTGCCACACAGGCCCGCTACCAGTATCACCACTAGTGCCGCCATCGGTACCACCACCAGTACCACCACCCGTACCACCGTCGGTAGTGCCACCACCACCTGTACCACCACCTGTACCGCCATCGGTACCATCACCACCCGTACCACCACCACCTGTACCGCCATCGGTACCACCACCACCTGTACCGCCATCGGTACCACCACCACCCATACCGCCATCGCTACCACCACCACCCGTACCGCCACCTGTACCGCCATCGGTACCTCCACCACCACCACCACCCGTACCGCCATCGGTACCACCACCACCTGTACCGCCATTGGTACCACCACCACCCATACCGCCATCGGTACCACCACACAGGCCCACCACTAATACCTCCATCGGTACTACCACACAGACCGCCACCACTACCACCAGCAGTACCATTACACAGGCCCACCAATAAGCACTGCCATAATGTCCCAAAGGGTTTACACACCTGAGGAGGCATATGCCATTCTTGCCATGTCGGATGATGAGAGCAGCGGGGAGCTCCCATTATCCGATTCTGGTTCGGAATACGAGCCAGTGGAGGATAGTGGCTCAGAGTCCGAGTCCCCGGAGGAAACCGTCCCTCCCAAAAGAATGCGATCGGCACCAAGATCAGCACCAAGATCAGCACCAAGATCAGCACCAAGATCAGGAGAACTGCCCACCACCAGCAGCGCCATACCCCAGGAAGAGGAGCCCAGTACAAGCAATGGAAATGCACGCCCAACCCGAAGAATCCAGCCCCAATCCTACCTTCCCGATGCCCTGGCAAACCCCTTATGGTTGCCTGCCAACTCAGGATCCGCTATCATCCCCCCTTTCACCGCACAGCCAGGTGTGCAGCCCGACACTACAAATTGTTCTAAATTTGATTATTTTTGTTTATTTTTCCCACAAGATTTGCTGCAGAATATAGTGGATCAAACGAATCTGTATGCATCCCAATTTATTGCTGCCAACCCCGATTCTTCCTACGCCCGCATGTTCCAGTGGCGGCGTCTAACATTGGAGGAATTTAAATTATTTTTGGGCCTTATGTTCAATATGGGGCTTACAAAAAAGAACGAAGTCCATTCATATTGGTCCAAACGCCCCATCCAACACATGCCCATATATTCCGCTGTCATGTCCAGGAAAAGATACGACATGATTATGCGCTTTCTCCACTTCAATGACAATTCACAGTGCCCTCCCCGAGATCATCCCAACTACGACAAATTGTACAAGATACGCCCCCTAATCAATGCCTTTTCCCAGCGATTTGAATAAGTTTTCATCCCAGACTAAAAAATTTGTGTGGACGAGTCCCTCGTACATTTCACCGGCCGACTGCAGTTCAAGCAGTACATACCAAGCAAGAGAGCCAGGTATGGGTTACAATTAAATAAATTATGTGATCGAGCCACTGGATACGTCTGCAAATTCAGGATCTACGAAGGCAAAGACTCCCAGCTCCAGCCCCGTGATTGCCCAACATATATTGGAACCAGTGGGAAAATTGTCTGGGAGTTGGCATACCCCCTGTTCGGAAAAGGTTACCATTTATATGTTGATAATTATTATACCAGCCTGCCCCTTTTTCGCCACCTTTACAGTAAACAAACCCCGGCCTGCGGTACCTTCAAAAAAAAACGGAAGGGATTCCCACAAAATTTATTGACAAAAAAATTGCGACCTGGAGAATCGGCATCCATGAGGAACGAGGAGGTGTTGGCCATGAAGTGGAGGGACAAGAAAGATGTCCACATCCTCTCTACGATCCACAATGACACCATGGTGGAGATCCCAAGAAGACGCGGCTCCATTGTAAAGCCTGAATGTGTCCACGACTACAATTTGTACATGGGGGGGGGGGGGGGTGGATTTAAACGACCAGATGCTACAGCCCTACTTATCAACCAGAAAGTCCCATTATTGGCACAAAAAAGTTGCGTTTCACATGGCCCTTTTTAATTCGTTTGTCTGCTACCAAAAAGCAACTCAAAATCATCGACTACACTACCTCCAATATATCGAAGATATCATCGATGCCCTCATTTACCAACAAGATCCCGCCCCAGGAAGCATTCGCTCTGATAGTGTGAGTCGGCTAAACGAGCGACACTATCCCTTTAGCATCCCCCCCACAGAATCTGGAAGAAGACGCCAAAAGAAATGCCGTGTATGCAGCAGAGGAGGAGTAAGAAGAGACACCAGCTATTATTGTCCCGATTGTCCCTCCCAACCTGGCCTGTGCATCGGAAATTGCTTCAAAAATTATCATACATCCATTAGTTCCCCTTATTATTAACAGACTGCCACTTCCCTATTTGCCTGCTACCATGTTACTAACTACCTTCCATGTTAATTAACTGACCCTGGCCTGTTTACCGACGATGCCTCTGCCTGCCGATTTAAACCACGTTTCTGACTTCCACGTGTACCGACCTTGGCCTGTTAATCGACCATGTTTTTGCCTGCCACTTGGACTGATCTTTTGGCCATCTACTTTTAGTACACAGGGGTCTCACATATGTGAGGGGCTTCAGAATAGCGTTCTGAGTAAAGAAAACCAGTTTTTCGTTTTCTGTGCTCCAAGAACAGGGTCTGGTTGCCCGGAGGCTTCAAAGCGATTTGGGTGGGACAAGGCCTCTACCCCTGTCCCCCTGGCCCTAAGCTTGATGGTCCTTCCTGCTGCCTGGACCAATAATTTGGCTGTGCTGACCATATTACTGCCTGTAATGACCCATGACATTATGGACCATGTTTCTTCCTGCTGCTTGGACCAATACTTTGGCTGTGTTGACCATATATCTGCCTGCTGCCTCTACTGACTTTGGACAGCATTTCTGCCGGGACACCTCTGCCTGCTACCTGGACCTGTGCTTTGGCTGTGCTCTGGCTGTGCTGACAGTATCTCTGCCTGTGCGAACTATGGACAGTATTCCTGCCTGCTGCCTGGATGATTGCTTTTGCTGTCGCTGACCTTATCCCTGCCTGCTGCCTGGACCGATGCTCTCCTCTGTGGACCACTGCACTTCTAAAACCACAGGTAATCTTTTGTTATTTGGTATGTACCTGCTATGTGTTAGATATATGAAGGGCCTTCAAAAATGTGATCGGTAGTCAGAAAATGATATGTGCAATTAATGCTGCTAGAATGCCTGGAGGTGCTACTTGGATGTTGGGCCTCTGTATGTGGCCAGGCTGTGTAAAAGTCTCACACATGTGGTATCGCTATACTCAGGAGGAGTAGCAGAATGCATTTTGGGGTGTCATTTTTGCTATGTATATGCTATGCGTTAGAAATATCTTATAAATGGACAACTTTGTGTAAAAAAAATGCATTTTCATTTTTTCTCCACATTTTCCAAAACCTTCTGGAAAAAAATGAACCGTTCAAAAGACTCATAATGCTTCATAGATTATACGTTGGGGTGTGTGCTTTCCAAAATGGGGTCATTTTGTGGAAAATTCCATTGTCCTGGTGCTCCAGGGCCTTCAAAAGTGTAATAGGTGGTTGAGAAAGGATATGTGCGATTTATGCTTGTAGAACCCCTGAAAGTGCTACTTCAATGTTGGGCCTCTGTATGTGGCCAGGCTGTGTAAAAGTCTCACACATGTGGTATCGCTACACTCAGGAGGAGTAGCAGAATGTATTTTGGGGTGTAGTTGCAATTATGCATATGCTGTGTGAGAGAAAAAAACTGTTAATATGACCAGTTTGTGTAAAAAAAATAAAAAAAAAAAAATTTAATTTTCCCAAGAATTGTGGGAAAAAAATACAACTTCAAAAAACTCACCACGCCTCTTAGTAAATACCTTGGACTGTCTACTTTCCAAAAAGGGGTAATTTTGGGGTATTTGTACTTTCCTCGCTTGTTAGTGTCTCAAGAAATGAGATATCCCTTCAGTACATCAGGCGTGATCAGATGTGATAAATTTTCAGTGATTGCCACCATAGTTTGTAGACTCTATAACTTTCACAAAGACCAAATAATATACACTAATTTGGGTTCATTTTACCAAAGATATGTAGCAGTATACATTTTGGCACAAATTTATGAAGAAAAATTACTTATTTGCAAAATTTTACAATAGAAACTAAAAAAAAGTGTTTTTTTTAAAAAAAATTGCTGTTTTTTTGCTTATATCGCAAAAAATAAAAAACCCAGTGGCGATTAAATACCACCAAAAGAAAGCTCTATTTGTGAGAAGAAAATGATAAAAATTTTGTTTGGATACAGTGTAGCATGACTAAGTAATTGTCATTCAAAGTGTGAGAGTACTGAAAGCTGAAAATTGGTCTGGGCGGGAAGGTGCATCAGTGCATGGTATTGAAGTGGTTAATGAGGAAAAAAAATTAACTTAAATGATTTTAGCAAATGGCTGCAATATAACAAAGAGTGAAAAATGTAATGGGGTCTGAATACTTTCCGTACCCACTGTATATTATATATTGCATATTGGGGGTATTTCCAGGCACTGGTGTCACTGTTTCACCAAGTTGCGCTTTATCCGGTTCCCTACCGCCTCACACAGATATACTGCGGCAGAATGGCTCTCTTGGGCAAAATCCCGTGTATATATACGGCTTTGCCCAGGAGGGCCACCAGAGGACGCGCAAATGCCGCCGGAGGCACGCTCGTGCTGCACGGCGGGGAACCCGATGTGCGTGGCTGGTGGGCGCTATCGCCACCGGCCACGTGCGATCTCGTGCATGAGCGCCCGCACAGGGATTTGTGTGTGTAAACACACAAATCCCTGTGCTTAATCTCGCATTTGGATTCTCATTCAACTCGGCTGTGAAGGTCACTTTTACTATTCCCAATTATACCATGTGGCTGCTTCTGGCCACTCTATCATACTTTAATATTTTTTTACAATTTTTTTAAATTCAGTAGTGCACATCATTATTTCCATACACTGTTCTTTCTAGCCGCCATCCTGGCAGGCCATGCTGGACGGTTTTGTTTGCCTGTTTTCCATCTACCTGTTTTTGCTCTGATGGCCCATATTTGGATCCTTTACCCACAGCTCCTGGGTGAGACGTCTCCGGCGCCCGCCGGTGCGAACTTTGGCACGCAGCACCCTGCGTCTTTGTGAGTATGGATCCCTCAGTTTGATTCCCCCAACTCAATTTATTTGACATATTTTCATGTTCTTTACTATGTTATTTCTTGTTACTATTTTACTTCATAGATGTCTATGCATCAACCCCTGAAGAGTGAGACTGAACTCACAAAACATGTTGCGTCACCATAGATGCTATGACACACCTACTATGGATTATTTGATGACTACATGTTACTATGTAATGGATATGTACCTTTGTGCCATCTGTTTGGCATTTTTCCCAGTCCAATTGCTGGCATATTCAGTAAATCTTTACTATGTTTTTTATTACTGACTGTGTGGCACTTCATCTAAAGTCCCAATGGGCAAAACTGTATTTTCTTGATATTTTAAATACCGAATTAGTTATCCATGTAATAAAGACCTTTGTGGGAGCTGCTTTGTTCCTCTCCCATCTGCATAAATCACTTCCGACAAGTTTTCTTGACGCCAAAAAAAAAAGGTGACCAGGTGAAGGATCTCCAACTGATTGAAAGCCCTCCGCTCTGTTCCTGTGTGCTGTGTAAAGGGGGGGGGCAGGGGGTGTCCCTTCCCTTCTTTTCCTTCCCTTTCCCTTCTTTTCCTTCCCTTTCCCTCCAGTCAGCTGTCAGAGCTCTCCTCACTGCAAAGTGTAACTTCAACTCTCTGCATCCCTTTTTCTAATCGCTCAGACAAACTTTATTAGTTCTGGACTTTGAATGGATGTAGAGAAGAACGCAGATAAACGGGTACAAATTATTTGGAAGGATTTCTTTCATCTCGGTATCGCCTGAGGTCTATCACTTCACTGGGTATATATAAGGGTTTACAACCTCTTTAACTATTAGTGGCATCATATATTCATAATAATTGGGCACTCTTCATAACCGCTTGCCGACCGCCTCACGTACATGTACTGTGGGGCGGCGGCTCCTCTGGAGAGAATCACGTACCTGTACTTCATTCCGCCCTCCCGGGTCTGCGGCGCGCACGCGCGTCACTGGTGACTCCCGCTATGATTGGACACAGCGGGATCCAATCAGCAGGTCCGGTAGACCTGATTCCTGCTGGGACCCGCTGTTCGTTCCCGACAGGCAGAACGCTGATCCACCGATGTACACAAGGCAGATCGCTGTTCTGTGACAAGAGGAGATGGCGATCCTGTGTTTCTGCTAAGCAGGAGCACGGAGCACCCCACACAACGTTAGAAAGTAATCCCTAGGGACGCATTTAACCATTTGATCGCCCCTGCCAGTGTCATTAGTATACTGACAGTGCATAATTTTTAGCACTGATCACTGTATTGGTTTCACTGGTTCCCAAAAAAGTATCACTTTGTGTCCAATGTGTCCCCCGCAATGTCGCTGTCGCGCTATAAGTCACTGATCGACGGCATTACTAGTAAAAAAAAAAAAAAAAATTCTATAAAAATATCCCATCATTTGTAGACGCTATAACTTTTGCGCAAACCAATATACGCTTATTGGGATTCTTTTTACCAAAAATATGTAGCAGAATATATATTGGCCTAAACTGATATTTTATTTGGGTACAGCGCTGCACGACTGCGCAATTGTCAGTTAAACGGTTGCCGACCAGCCGCCATCATTATACTGCGGCAGGTCAGTACGATCTCGCGAGCCATAGCTATACGTCGGCTCCTTTAAGCGAGATAGAGGGCGCGCGCGCGCGCTGCACAGCGGGGGTGCCGATGCTCATGACCAGCGGTCGCGATCACCGCCGGCCACAGGCAATTGCGGGCACAAGAGGAAGAACAGGGATGTGTGTGTGTGCAAACATATCCCTGTTCTGAGAGCAGAGGAGATGAGGATTGTGAGTTCCTACAAGCTGGGAACCACGATCTCTCATCTCCTATAGTGATTCCCATCCCCCTTCAGTTAGAACACACTATAGGGAACACAGTTAAACCCTTGATCGCCCCCTAGTGTTAACCCCTTTCCTGCCAATGACATTTTTACAGTTATCAGTGCATTTTTATAGCTCTAATCGCTGTATAAATGCCAATGGTCCCAAAAATTTGTCAAGTGTTCGATATGTCCGCCATAATGTCGCAGTCCCAATAAAAATCGCAGATCGCCGCCATTACTAGTAAAAAAAAATAGAAATAAAAATGCCATGAATCTATCCCCTATTTTGTATAACTTTTGCGCAAACCAGTCGCACTGAAGCGATGCAGGTCACGCTTAATCATAAATAATAAGTCCAAAGTGTTAACATTTCCCAAATCGTTACCTCCCAAATGAATTATCAGTATGGATGGCAATGGCCACAGCTGACATAACCTAGACACATGCAAATCCAGTTGCGGCCATTGAAGGCCTCTTATACCTTTCCAGAACAAACGAAATGAGTCCGGGTGCAAGGATAAATTTGATGAATAGTTGCGTTGAGCCGCTCTTTTTTGTGCCCAATAAATAAATGAATGCCCCAAAATCCACACTGTGTGCTGGGTACCTAAAATTAAATAAACAAATTAGGACGAACATACAACTTTAAACATTTTGACTTCCACCCACCCAATGCCTTGATATCTGATTCGGAGACGACCCATCGGGCCGCCTCCGAAGCTGCGCCAATCCGAAAGGAGTGGGAGGAAAACTTAAAATGACTTAAACCCATGGCACCCAAACTTTTTTAAAACTGCATCGAATTGGTATTTCATCAGGGGCAATAAATTAGCATGAATGAGAAAAATTCCCTCCCGGGAGGCCTAAGCCCCATAAATTGTTTAACCAAGGCTACCGGGCACAATAAGCTCTCATTTTGTTCTTTTAGATGAACCCATCTACCCTTACCATATTGGTCTGTTTTGGAATACTGCAGCCACACATGAACACCCGATTGATCAACTAGCACCTGGTCAAATCGCACACCCGAACCACCTTGTTTGCTCACTGGAATTAATTCCGAGATGCGAAATGCCCCAAAAAATGCAAGCACAAAAGCTGTCCTGAATAACAAGGCCTCGTAGGAGGAAAAACAAACCACTGAAGTCATTCTGCAAAGGCCACCAAGAATGTCAAGAGAAATCGGTCTCCTATCATCTATGACAAACGTCAATCTCTTGTATCCCTTCAGTGCCTGTTTTACAGAAAAATAAGAACAAGGTCTCAGACCCAATAAACGGAAGAAAAAGGACATACCGGCCAGCGTTCTTGTCACATAACTATGTGAAAGTTGCTGCCGCATTAAACTTGACATAAAAGCCAAAATGGTACCTTCCGAAGGCTTATCAAACTGACCACCTTCAGCACTTGCAAAGAATATCCAGCTGCTCCAGGCTGCCGAGTAACTCGACCAGGTTCTAGGCGCTAAAGAGCTTTTTATAGCATTCGTCACAGTACTCAGATCATCTCCCACAGATAGGCCGGGCATGAGTTGCCAACTGCGTCCGCCTCCGGCAGCAGACTCCGAAAACGCTCCTTCTGAAAACGAGATAGAGAATCGGCTATATTATTCAATATCCCCGGGGTATACCTAGCCTTCAACCAAATATTAAATTTGAGGCATCTGAAGACCACCTGACGCAAGATTTTGATTACCGGCAAAGAACTGGATGAAAGGCAGTTCACTGCATATAATACACCCTTGTTATCCGTTTCCACCAAGATGCGCCTATTAGCGAACTCTGAGCCCCACAACTCCAATGCCACTATTATTGGAAATAATTCTAGCAATACCACGTTCCTGGTCACTCCCGAACTCACCCAAGGCTCCGGCCAAGCCGCGCAACACCAGTGCGATCTCCAGATGGCACCGAAGCCTTTGGAGCCAGCTGCATCTGTAAATAAACAAAAATCCTTTGCCACAACAAATTCCGCCTGAAAAAAGGACCTACCGTTATATCCGTCAAGAAAGTTGGCCCAAACCAAAAGATCTTCCTTAATGGGGGCCGTTATTCTAACATGATCCAAAGGAGATTTCAAGCCTGAAATCGCCAGGTAAAGCCGACGCGAAAATATTCTGCCAACAGGCATGATTCTGCACGCAAATGCCAGAACCCCCAGCAGCGACTGTATTTCTTTCAAGCGTACCTTCTTTTTCCGCAACACCGTCGTGATTAACCATTTTAATTTACTCAATTTTTTTTCCGGCAAACGAAATTCCATACCGCAAGTATCTATCTCTATGCCCAAAAACTCCAATGAAGTGCTTGGCAAGCAAGTTTTTCCCTCAGCCAACGGTACTCCAAATTCAAAAGCCATGGCCTGAAATGACAGCAACAAGTCAGAACAAAAACTAGAGTCTGCTGGGCCAACAAACAAAAAATCATCTAGATAGTGCACCGCACCATCCAGCCCAGATCGGATGCCAAGTACCCAGTGGAGAAATGTAGAGAATGATTCAAAGTAGGAACATGACAACGAACACCCCATCGGGAGACACATGTCAAAAAAGTATTGACCCTCAAAATAAAACCCCAACGAGTTGAAAGCCTCCGGGGAGACGGGCAAGAGGCGAAATGCGGATTTTATGTCAGCCTTCGCCAACAAGGCCCCAGGGCCAAACCTCCTGATCTTACCAATCGCTTCTTCGAATGTGGCATACGACACTGAGCATAGGCTCCCGTCAATCTCATCGTTCAAGGAGTCACCTTTTGGAAAGGATAGATGGTGTATAATACGAAATTCATTGGGTTCCCGTTTTGGCACTACCCCCAATGGGGAAATCCGAAAATTATAGAAGGGGGGGTGCTCAAAAGGGCCAGCAATTCTACCTTCCTTTAGTTCTTTACATAACTTATCCCTTACCACCTGGGGAAATTGATCTACAGATTTCAAATTACCTACCAATTTACACCCCTCCCCCGAAAAGGAAGGCAACGGGAAACCCTGATCAAAACCTTTACTGAGTAAACAAGCCTTCTCCCTGTTTGGGTAGATGTCCAGCCACGGGCGCATTTTTTCCAGCCTCACTGGCGTGCAGGCTTTTGGGAAAAATATGCTGGACCGGGCTAGCTCCTGTCACTGCATTCCGCTTAAAACATTTTGCCGCTGGGTGCGTCCACGCACAAATGGCACATTCGTGTCTGTATTTACACGAATTATTCCAGCGGCACTGGCTGTCATTAAATGCAAAACAGCAGCCTTTCCTAAAGGCCGCTGTCGACCCTGTCGCAGCGGGTTGTCTAGGCGCTACCTGCCTTTGTGGCACAATCAAATTGAGCCACAAGCCCACATCTTTCATACCCCACCTTAGAGACGGGTGAATGGACAGTTTCTGACGAAAGGATTCGTCATAGAAAAACCACCCCAGGCCCCCAAAATTTTTATAAGCTTCCAAGATGTGATCTAGATGCTGGAAAAGCCCCCCACACCTTTCCGGGTGCTTCTCCGCCATAATGCCAGAATAAATACAAAAGGGCTTGAAGCCAATTTTTAAACGACCTAGGGATTGCCCTGCGCCTTTCTTCTTCGCTTCTCTCCTCCCCCCTCCTTTCTGTTCTAACAAATTCTTTATGCACAGGCAGGAGAGAAAGAATGTCAACATATTCCCCTTTCCAAATCTTTTCCTTAACATTTACACTTAAATGGTATCCTAAAGGGGACATTTCACATGGCATGGAATCTTTCATATATATCTCAGGGACCATTAACCTTTGCCCAGCCGTCTGCAAGAGCTCAGGAGCTGATTTGTCAGACTGCATAGCAGAAACTTTATCTAGCTGAGATAGTAAGCTGACAGGCAGACTAGACAGTACTGGAGTAAGAGATGACACAGAAGGGTTAACAGAAATAGAAGCAGCAGACACAGCAGGTGCTGAACCTTTAGACAGTGATTGTATTATGGAAGACAAAGAGCCTACCAAACCAGATAGTACATGCAATTGGTTTAACTCACCACCAGCTGGAGCCTGCAACACCTGCTGCTGAGCCACTTGCTCCAGCATTAAAGGGGGGTCTTGCACCTGTAGCATCTGCTCACCTGTTGCATGCTGTGGCATGTCTGTGTTCTGAGTGCCTTGCTGACACTCTAAGCGCTGGTTCCCGGGAGAACGCTGCGCGCGCTGTCTCCCCCGACTGTCCTGTGCGGCCTGCTGCAGCTGGCCGCGCCGTCCTCCTCTTCCAGCCGGCGACTGCGAACAGGTCCGCCTCTTCTGACCTCCGCGGCGGCCTCGTGACGTCACACCGCCGCCATCTTCCCTCAGCATCACTAGCGGCGCACGGGTGTCTGTAGCTTCTGCGGAAGCCCCGCCTTCCCTCTCCGGCGGTGCGCGTCTCCTCGCTTTTGCAGGCGGAGCTGGTTCAGGAACTCCCTGCACCATGTCAGTGTCATTCCTCCTCTCGCCGCTCGCTACCAAGTCTCCACCCTCTTGCTCCAGCAGCCGTCCTTCTTCCTCCGGGGCTGACTCCAGGCAGCGTCTAAGCCATGCCTCTCCTCCTGAGCTGCCAGCTTTCTCTAATAGCTGCATCACCAGCGCTTCCATCATGTAAGATGTTCTGTGTGAGGTAAGAGCTCAAATCTTCCTGCTTGTTCAGCTGAAAAGAGGCAGAACCCTGCGCCTGCTGGCCCTTTTATAAGCAATCCCAAAAATCCAGAAAGTTCCCTGAAACCTGATTGGCTCTTCTTGCTTCCTTGTGGACCGGCCCCAAAAGGGGCGGGGCCCCTAACCCCACTGTACTAATGCAGCTAAACCTAACTTAATAATTTACCTTTTAAATTTGTGCTAGGGAGGCCGCAATCTCAGGAAAGTGGCCCCATAATGTGACCCCTTTATTCATTCTCCAAGGAGTCCCATCCATTGTTGTGGTATATACAGGAATATTTGGTATTTTAGGCAATTGCTACAAAAGTTATTTACCACCTCCTACCAAGATAATTCAAAAACTGTAAAAAGAACAGCCTGGTACAGAGGATGAAACGTGATATTTAAAAAATATCACACATTTTTTCAGTTAAAGTGGATTTCCAACCAAATTTTTTATTTTTATTTTTAAAAGTCAGCAGCTACAAATACTGCAGCTGCTGACTTTTAAAATATGGACACTTAGCTGTCCCTTGGCTCCCGGGTGGAGGCGCCGCTATCTTCGGTAAGGGAATCAGGAAGTGGTTCCCTACTGCACGATCCCATTGGTCCCTGTTGTCTTCTGGGCGGGGGGGGGGGGGGGGGGTGGAGTAGGCGCCGGACATGGCATGGATATCACATTGAAATCTAAACTTGGCGCTCTCTGTAGTCCAGAGACTCCCCCCTTTTGAGCCAATCATAGCTATCCCTATTGGAAGACTTTGCATGTAAAATTTCCTTCCTAGTAGCCATTATGTCTGTTAGTCTTGTTTCTGAGCTAGTGTTCCTTTCTTGTAAGGAGCTGTTTCTTGTACTGCACAGGAACAAGGCGGTCTTGAGACCAAGACCTTCTTTTCTACACAGAGTGGTTTCTTCTTTCTACCTCAATGAGGATACATTCCTGCCTTCCCTCTGTCCCACTTCAAAACACACCAAGGAAACACTATGTCTCCTATTCGAAAGACTAAGTCCCTTATTGTCCAAACTGCAGGCTCTCATAGAGGACATTCTGCCTCCCTTTTGTCCATTAGAGGTTCTCTGTTCACACATTGTACATGTTTTACCAGTTACATGTTCCGGCTTCAGCTGCTTGAGAGGTTTGTCTGTAAAATGTGTGCACTAGGGAGGCTCTAGCAAAGATAAGGAATTTACAGATAAGTTTAAAAAAAAATTGCAACCACATATTGGTGTTTAGAAACCCTAAAAATGGTCAGGGGCCATATCCTGAACAAGTGCTGAGCTACATTTTACCAGCAGAGGGGGCATTTTACAAAACAAACTGATCATTTATTGCAAGGTTGTCTCAGTTGTACACTACTTCCTTTTCCACCTATCTGTAAATGGATTAATTTGTCTTCAGGACTGCTGCTAACTATTTGAAGTATGCTATTAATTTCTTTAATAGCTATTTGATACAAGCACTAGAGAAAACTTTGAAATTTGAACAGGATTACAGCAATATGGATATCATGATTGTGCTTGTACGTTCACTATTTACAGGTCAGGCAATTCCTAATGTACTGCAGTTCGGCATTGCAATTACATGTCAAGTAACATAAAAATAGATTTGGATAATGCCTAAATCTGCTGAATCTTTCACTGCTTAAGGGTTTGGTTTAATATTGTATACTGTATGATCATTTACTGTTGTCCTTATTTAAACCCCATAGGACTTTGATTGGCTTAATAACTCTGCACTGTAACGTCACTGTCCTATCATCTTTTATACATAACAGAGCCCAAAAGACAAATGTGGTTAATTATAAAAATCACCCAAGGAAATTGTGTCTTAAATATATTTTATACATTTTCACTAAAACATGTGGTCCTAAACTTTTTAATACAGATGAATGTACTTCTGCTTTTTGTCATAAATAGAACACATAAATACTGAAGTATAGAAACTAAAATAAAATGTTGCTCTTTTTCATAGCAACCAATCGGATTTCAACTGTCTTTTTTTTAAATTAAGTGTGACAGCAGGAAGGTAAAGTCACCTGGTTGCATCCAGGGGGGTAGATATATTTCGCCCAGATTCAGGCTTTACGCCGACTTATACAACTAGGTGGAGAGTTGTATAAGCCCAGCTGAGACTAGTGGGCTCATTGATGACTCATACCTCTAGGGAGAGGTCTGGGCGTCGTGCAGACAGGGAGTTGATGAGACCAGCTGAGGCTTGTCAGCTCGTTTAAGGCCTCTATAAAAACTCCCAGATTCATTAGGTGTTAGCTCATGCCTGGAAGCAGACCTGTGTGGACTGTCTAGGGAGAGTGAACCCCTGTGCGGTGAGACAAAGCCTGTGTGGCTATTTGCTTGGACATTTAAAACCAGGGACTTAGGGACTAGGACAGCACTAGGCTGATCCCAGTTGTTAGTTAGGAAACCTGTATGTTTAGTCAGAGGTCAAGTTGACCAGGATTTATTTTGTTTATGTTTCTTTTGCCTTGCTGTGTTTTTGTCACTGTAAATAGAAAATAAACCGCACCTTTTTGATTTTGAAAACCACAACCTCCGTCTGCTGGGCCTGTTTTTGTGTGGGGAGCCCATCCCGGGGGTCACACACACCCGCTGCCGAGCTAACCCCCTCACAGTTGGTGGAGAACCAGTGGCAGTTTTTTTTAAGCCAGCATGGAGGAGATACTGAAACAGCTGGCTCTAGCAAATGCCAATCAACAGCAGACAAATGCAGGTTTGCAAAGGAGCCTTGCAGCCCAGCAGCAAGCTCATCAACAGAGCCTTGCAACTTTGCAACAGAGTCTGGAGGCTCAGCAACAAGCCCAGCAGCAATCTGAGGCCCGTTTCATAGACCTGTTGCAGAAGCAAGAGCAGAGACTACAACAACAGATGGAAGCAGTAATGCAGCAACGTCCGCAGACCAGTGAGGAAAGCCGTCCCACTAATACCGCGTCCTTTGGGGTGAGTCGTTTATTGACAAAAATGACTGGAGAGGATGATCCAGAGGTATTTTTGACCACATTTGAAAGGACCGCTGAAAGAGAAAAGTGGCCTGAGGAGCAGTGGGCTGGACTAGTGGCTCCTCTGTTAACTGGTGAATCGCAGAAAGCTTACTATGACCTAGAGCCTAACCAAGCAAAAGACTATGTGATGCTAAAAGCTGAAATATTGGCAAGGCTGGGTGTCACCCTGGCTGTCCGGGCTCAGCGTGTGCATAACTGGACTTTCCAGCTTGGAAAACCCCCCAGGTCTCAAATGTATGATCTCATTCACCTGAGCAGAAAGTGGCTACAGCCAGAGACTTTGTCCGCACCAAAGATTGTGGAACGTGTTGTAATGGATCGGTTTTTGAGAGCTCTTCCTACTGCCATCCAAAAGTGGGTAAGCCATGGAGACCCAGAGACGGCCGATGGTCTTGTGGATCGTGTGGAGAAATACTTGGCTACAGAGAACCTGACGGCCTCTTCCAGAGACACTCGGACTTTCCACCCTAAGACCAGACCATCCCCAGGGGCGGATAAGAGGATTCCAAGGGGTGAGGGTGGAGAGAGTGAGAGGGTGGGAGCTCTACCCCAAGTTTGGCGAGAACAGCCTGGGAAATCAGCGGCTCAAGAGGCCGCAAGAAGGATCGTTTGCTACCGCTGCCGGCAAGCGGGACATATTGCAGCAAATTGCCCGGTTGTGGAGGAACCCATGCAGTGTGACTTTCTGACGGGCAGACGTCAGTCGCTGTGTGCGACAGTCGCATGCACTGCCATTCGGGGAACTGAGAAACATTTATGCAAAATGTGTATTAATGGTAGAAATGTTGTGGTATTGCTGGATTCAGGTAGCCTTGTGACCCTGATAAAGGCTGAGTTAGTTAAAACAGAGGTCTCTGGGAATAGCAAGGTAGCCGTTATTTGTGTGCATGGGGACACCCGAGAGTATCCAGTAACTACAGTGTGTTTCGAGACCCCCAAAGGTACCCTCTCTCATCCAGTGGGCTTAGTATCTCAGTTACCGCATGACGCCATTGTGGGAAGGGATTTTCCGAAGTTCTGGGAACTGTGGGATGATCCTGAGCCCCCCACTGGTGCCCCTATGTACCAGGAATGTGATAGCCAGAACTCCCCTGAGAGTGGTGAGGACTCTCCGGAATTTCCCTTGTCAGTATTGGCAGGGGAGACTCAAGAAACTGGAGAGGAGCCCACCTCCTCAGACGAAAACCTACCGTCTGTGGAGTTTTCTGATCTTGAGGTTCACAGGGAAAACTTTGCCACAGAACAGTTGAAAGACCCCGCCCTAATAAAGGCACGGGAAAACGTAGTGAAAATAGATGGCGAGTTAGTGAACCCAGATAATACCTGCACTTACCCATACTTCAGCGTAGAGAAGGACCTACTGTATCGGGTGGCAAAAAGGGCAGAAGAAACCGTTGAGCAGCTTGTGGTGCCCAAACCTTACAGGAAGTTGGTGTTGGAGTTGGCCCATGGGCACATTCTTGGAGGTCATCTGGGGACAGAGAAAACCCGAGAGAGGGTATTACAGAGATTCTATTGGCCTGGGGTGATGAAGGACATAGAAAATTATTGTTCCTCCTGCCCTGTGTGTCAGAGGTCGGCCCCGATGCCACATTTCCGTAGCCCGCTGGTCCCTCTACCCATCATTGAGGTCCCGTTTGAGAGAATCGCAATGGATTTGGTAGGTCCTATAATCAAGTCCGCTAGGGGGCACCAGTACATATTGGTTATAATGAACTATGCCACCCGTTATCCAGAAGCGATCCCTCTCAGAAATACCTCGGCCAAAACCATAGCCAAAGAGCTATCTCTTGTTTTTAGCCGGGTGGGTATTTGTAAAGAACTGCTTACGGACCAAGGTACACCCTTTATGTCCCGGGTTATGAAAGAGCTGTGTAAATTGTTCAAAGTGACGCAATTGCGTACATCTGTGTATCACCCCCAAACCGATGGGCTGGTTGAAAGATTCAACAAAACCCTAAAACAAATGTTGAAGAAAGTGGTGGATAGAGATGGAAGGGATTGGGACTGTCTACTTCCCTATTTGATGTTTGCTATTAGGGAGGTGCCCCAATCCTCTACGGGATTCTCCCCCTTTGAGTTACTGTATGGGAGACACCCAAGAGGGCTGTTGGATATTGCCAAGGAAACTTGGGAAAGTGAGAGTTCTCCCCACAGGAGTGTGATTGAGCATGTCGCCCTGATGCAAGATCGAATTGCACAGGTAATGCCCATCGTGAAGGAACATTTGGCCCAAGCGCAGTTGGCACAGCAGAGAGTGTACAACCGTGGAGCCAAGACCTGTACCTTTTCCCCGGGGGATAGGATATTGGTACTTGTCCCTACGGTTGAAAGTAAATTCCTTGCCAAATGGCAAGGCCCCTACGAGATAATGGAAAAAGTGAGCGAAGTGAATTACAAGGTCAGACAACCAGGAAGGCGAAAGCCCGAACAGATCTATCACGTTAATCTGTTGAAAGCCTGGAGGGATAGAGAGTCCCTAGTCGCAGACACTTGGTCACCAGCTCAAACTGGTTGCGTGATTCCTGAGGTTGGAATCGCAGCCACCTTGTCACAACCCCAACAACAGGAGGTTAAGGAGTTTGTGCTTCGCAACAAGGAGGTATTCTCTGAGCTGCCGGGACAAACATCTGGGGTAGAGCATGACATTATTACCCCACCCGGTGAAAGGGTGAAGTTAAAACCCTATCGGATCCCAGAGGCCCGACGGGAGGCAATACGGGAGGAAGTACAGAAAATGCTGAACTTAGGGGTGATAGAGGAGTCCCAAAGTGATTGGTCTAGTCCCATTGTGTTGGTGCCTAAACCGGATGGGAGCTGGCGATTTTGTAACGATTTTCGTCAGTTGAACAAAGTTACAAAATTTGACACCTACCCCATGCCACGTATAGATGAGTTGATCGACCGGCTGGGAACAGCCCGATACATGACGACTCTTGACCTCACAAAAGGGTATTGGCAAATCCCCCTGGCCAAGTCGGCCAAAGAGAAAACCGCATTTGTAACCCCAGACGGGGCGTTCCAATATAAAAGAATGCCGTTCGGGTTACAGAATGCGCCGGCCACATTCCAGCGGAAAATGGACCAGATGCTGAGGCCCCATCGGAAGTATGCTGCGGCTTACCTGGATGACATAATTGTCCATAGCACAGATTGGGCCTCACATCTGCCAAAAGTGCAAGCAGTCCTGGACTCTGTTCGGGAAGCAGGGTTTACGGCTAACCCCAAGAAGTGTACCATTGGGCAGGAGGAGGCCAAATATCTTGGGTACACCATTGGGAGGGGAGTAATAAAACCCCAACTCAACAAAGTCGAGGCCATCCAGAGTTGGCCACGTCCCAACAGCAAGAAGCAGGTACGAGCCTTTCTGGGAATCGCTGGGTATTATCGGCGATTCATTCCCCACTTTGCTTCTAAGGCTGTGCCCCTAACCAACCTGACGAAGGGGAAAGGGTCGGTCATGATTAAATGGACCCCCGAGGCTGAGGCAGCATTCCAATTCTTGAAACAAGCCTTATGTAGCCAGCCAGTGTTGTACTCACCCGACTTCTCTAAAGACTTTGTCGTACAAAGTGATGCGTCAGATGTGGGGTTAGGAGCAGTATTGTCCCAGGTCTGGAACGGGGAAGAGCACCCAGTCATTTACCTCAGCAGGAAGTTGAAATCCCATGAGGTAAATTACGCCACCGTTGAAAAGGAGTGTTTAGCGGTGAAGTGGGCTCTAGATTCCCTTCGGTACTACCTGCTAGGTAGGCACTTTGACATGGTTACGGATCACGCTCCGTTAAAGTGGATGGCTCAAAACAAGGAAACAAATAGAAGAGTGAATAGGTGGTTCCTGGCCCTCCAGGAATTCAACTTCACAGTAAAGCATCGCCCTGGCGTTCAAATGGGGAATGTGGATGCTTTGTCTCGAGTACATGAATGCCTGATTGCTGGTGTTCCAACCCCGAGGTTAAAACAAGAGGGGGGGGGTATGTGACAGCAGGAAGGTAAAGTCACCTGGTTGCATCCAGGGGGGTAGATATATTTCGCCCAGATTCAGGCTTTACGCCGACTTATACAACTAGGTGGAGAGTTGTATAAGCCCAGCTGAGACTAGTGGGCTCATTGATGACTCGTACCTCTAGGGAGAGGGCTGGGCGTCGTGCAGACAGGGAGTTGATGAGACCAGCTGAGGCTTGTCAGCTCGTTTAAGGCCTCTATAAAAACTCCCAGATTCATTAGGTGTTAGCTCATGCCTGGAAGCAGACCTGTGTGGACTGTCTAGGGAGAGTGAACCCCTGTGCGGTGAGACAAAGCCTGTGTGGCTATTTGCTTGGACATTTAAAACCAGGGACTTAGGGACTAGGACAGCACTAGGCTGATCCCAGTTGTTAGTTAGGAAACCTGTATGTTTAGTCAGAGGTCAAGTTGACCAGGATTTATTTTGTTTATGTTCCTTTTGCCTTGCTGTGTTTTTGTCACTGTAAATAGAAAATAAACCGCACCTTTTTGATTTTGAAAACCACAACCTCCGTCTGCTGGGCCTGTTTTTGTGTGGGGAGCCCATCCCGGGGGTCACACACACCCGCTGCCGAGCTAACCCCCTCACATAAGTTACATTTTTTTTTATAAATTTGCAAATTTTTTAGATGAATTGAATATTCCCTCATACTCATTAGCATGAACGGTTGCTACAGTACCTACACACAGCATTTATACAGGAAGTGGTTGGAGGTTTTGAAAATATTTCACGATGAGCATTGATTTTTGTATAAGAACAAAAAGGATGCAAAAAAACTGGCTCAAACCCAAAAATGTTTGTACCATATTTTATACACACAAAAGATGACAAGTCATTTTAAACTCATCATGCTCATACAGTGTATAGCACTGTTGTATTGCAGTGCCAGTGTGCCGAGACTGTTGCAAAACAAGGAAGAAATCTCTAAAGAATGTATATAGTCTTCCAGCATTAGCATGGATTTACTCTGTGTGTTCCAGAATTGAGCTACGTACTGGTAGGATAGTCGTTTCCTTCTTAACCACTTCAATACAGGGCTTTTTGTACCTTTTCAATACCGGGCCTATTCTAGCACTTCTCTCCTACATGTACAAATCATCATTCTTTTGCTAGAAAATTACTCAGAACCCCCAAACATTATATATGTTTTTTTTAGCAGACACCCTAGGGAATAAAATGACGGTCATTGGAACATTTTTTCTTGCACGATATTTGCACAATAATTTTTCAAACGCCTTTTTGAAAAAAAAAAAATGGTTTCATGAATTAAAAAATAACAAAACAGTAAAGTTAGCCCAATATTTGGGGAAAATATGAAAGATAATGTTACGCCGAGTAAATAGATACCTGACATGTCACGCTTTAAAATTGCGCACACTCATGGAATGGCGCCAAACTTCGGTACTTAAAAATCTCCATAGGCGACGCTTACATTTTTTTTACAGGTTACCAGGTTAGAATTACAGAGGAGGTCTAGTGCTAGAATTGTTGCACGCGCTCTAACGCACGCGGCGATACCTCACATGCGTGGTTTGAACGGCGTTTACATATGTGGGCGACTTGCGTGTGCATTCGCTTCTGATCACGAGCTACCGGGGACAGGGGCGTTTTAATTTCTTTTTTTTATTATTTATTTCTTTTTTTACAATGATTTTACTTTTTTTTTTTTTGATCACTTTTATTCCTATTACAAGGAATGTAAACATCCCTTGTAATAGGAATGTGTGTGACAGGTTCTCTTTATTGAGATGCGGGGTCAATAAGACCTCACATCTCTCCTCCAGGCTGGAAAGCATGAGATCAGTGAAATTTTTTTCACTGATCTCATACTTACAGCCGCAATGGCGGCTTTGTTTACATTTGAGGCCCAGGCGTGACGTCATCACATCGCGCCCGGGCCTCCGACGATCATAGAGATGACTGGTGACCATCTGGTCACCAGTCATCTCTATGCTCATCACGTGACCCCACCAACGACGCCAGAAGATTCGCTCCGGGTCCCCGATCGCACGGGAGAGCCCGGAGAAGCACCGGATGGCGGCGGGAGGGGGGGGGATGTCCCCTCCCGAAGCCTATAAGAACGATCAAGCGGTGGAACCGCCGCTATGATCGTTCTTATGGTGCACAGAATCGCCGGCACTTTAAAAGGATATCTGAATGATGCCTCTAGCTGCAGGCATCATTCAGATATCCCCCTACAAAGCCGAGGACGTCATATGACGTCCACCCAGGATGGGAGATCCCATCTGTGGACGTCATTTGACTATGGCTGGGTAGGGAAGTGGTTAAAAATGTGGAGAGAGAGAGAGACTCTCTGGAAGTATCCGATTGCAAGTGTAAATAAGATGACAAAAATTATTCTAATAAATTACTGTTATACCCTCCTAAGAAATTATTATGTAACCGTCTAGGTTGATGAAGGGAATTAAAAACAAAAGACCCTTTACCATGTCTTTCGTTCTTCCATAAATTTAGATGTCTACATTTCTTAACCGCTTGAGGACCGCCATACGTCGGCAGAATGGCACGGCTGGGCACATGGGCGTACAGGTACGTCCCCTTTAAGAGCCCGGTCGCGAGCGCGTCGGCGGCACGCTCGCGACCCCGTCCTCTTCTCCGTGACCGTCCCCGCGGGGAACAGCGGACCCGATCGCCGCTGGTGTCCCGCGATCGGGTCACAGAGAGGAAGAACGGGGAGAGGTAAGTGTAAACAAACCTCTCCCCGTGCTTCCTAGTGAGCCGTCACTGATCATCTGTTCCCTGTAATAGGGAATGACAATCAATGACGTCACACGCTAAGCCACGCCCCCCACAGTAAAACACAAATCAGGGCACACTTAACCCCTACAGCGCCCCCTCCTGGTTAACCCCTTCACTGCCAGTGTCATTTTTACAGTAACCAGTGCATTTTTATAGCACTGGTCGCTGTAAAAATGACAATGGTCCCAAAATAGTGTCAAAAGTGTCCGATGTGTCCACCATAATGTCGCAGTCACGAAAAAAATCACTGATCGCCGGCATTACTAGTAATAAAAAAAATAAATAATAAAAATTCCATAAAACTACCCACTATTTTGTAAACGCTATAACTTTTGCGCAAACCAATTAACCGCTTATTGTGATTTTTTTTACCAAAAGAAGAATACGTATCGGCCTAAACTGAGGAAAAAAAATATTGAATTTTTTTCAAAATTGTCGCTCTATTTTTGTTTATGGCGCAAAAAATTAAAAACGCAGAGGTGATCAAATACCACCAAAAGAAAGCTCTATTTGTGGGAAAAAAAGGACGCCAATTTTGTTTGGGAGCCACGTCGGACGACCGCGCAATTGTCAGTTAAAGCGACGCAGTGCCGAATCGCAAAAAGGGGCCTGGTCCTTATGCTGCATATTGGTCCGGGTCTTAAGTGGTTAATAGGAAAAAATGCGCTGGTCTTCCTTCTCTTTTGTATATGAGACATCCGATGCTTACATTATATTTAATTATGATGCTAAGCATAAGTATTGTTACTCAGCTTAGTAAAACATCCTATGATCATTAAGTGGCAAGTTATTTTTTTGTTTCACTTTTATAAAAAAAATTATATATTCAGAAAATATGTGAATGTTCAGTTGTTTTCTGGAGCTTTAGAAATTATCTCTGACACAAATCATTTTTTTTTCATTTAATATGAACACCCACCTGCAGAAATACACACAAACATACATAAACCTTTGTTATATTTAAACTATGAAAGGTGCATGCATATGCAGCAAAGTAAAAATGAATGTTTGTATTTTGTGTCTGTATTGTTGTTACACATAATATTTTTATTATTTTTCAATGAATTAAATTGCAGGTACAGAATTTAGTATTTTAGGATCTATTTTATTTTTAAGTTAATGCTTTAATTGGTATGTATAAAATATATTAAATCACATTTCAAAACTAGCCACGGCCTTTCTGCAGCCTCTGAAAATTTCGTTTTTCATTGCCTAACAGCACTTCACAAAATTTCATAAGTTATTTTCTCTCTTTTTTAAAGATTTTTGGGTGTGTACAGTATGTGTATATATTTATATATTTTTCTGAAGGGCATGACTCTTTCTGAGGCGTGTCATTTGACATTCAGCTGTTGAGTTTTATTAGTTTTGCAAGGCAAATACTAAAAAATATTTGTAATAAAATAAATAATTTCAGGCAACATCTTATATACATTAGACCTATTGCAGCGGTATTGCGGATATGTTTATTCTACTACTTTTTACTTCACATCAGGCATATAAATAAAACAGTGGATTGAATTGAGTGGAATTAATCTTCAAGAGTCCACGTTATGTCTACCAAGGGCCACCCATACTTGATCTCATCCCCCCCCCCCTAGAAATAATAATAATAATAAAAAAAAAGATTTAAGCACTGCAGTGCATTTTAGTAGCAATTGCAGGTTTTATTCCAAAAAATGGAGCCCTGAAACATTTCCGGAAGTACCAAGCAGCAAAATGCATGACAAAGTGGAGCCTTTGTAAATTTCTTTACCTAGTAGGTGTAAAAGCAGTTCATACGGTTACATGTGCTCTTTAGTGCACAATTTGGGTGTGTTGTTTAGAAGGATGCTCACGATGTCAGTGCTTAACCACTTCAACACCGGGCTTTTTTTACCACATCAATACCGGGCCTATTCTGGCACTTCTCTCCTACATGTACAAATCGTCATTCTTTTGCTAGAAAATTACTCAGAACCCCCAAACATTATATATGTTTTTTTAGCAGACACCCTAGGGAATAAAATGACGGTCATTGCAACTTTTTTTTCTTGCACTGTATTTGCGCAATAATTTTTCAAACGCCTTTTTTGGGGGAAAAAATGGTTTCATGAATTAAAAAATAACAAAACAGTAAAGTTAGCCCATTTTTTTGGGAAAATATGAAAGATGATGTTACGCCGAGTAAATAGATACCTAACATGTCACGCTTTAAAATTGCGCACACTCATGGAATGGTGCCAAACTTCGGTACTTAAAAATCTCCATAGGGGACGCTTTAATTTTTTTTACAGGTTACCAGGTTAGAGTTACAGAGGAGGTCTAGTGCTAGAATTGTTGCACGCACTCTAACGCACGCCGCGATACCTCACATATGTGGTTTGAACGGCGTTTACATATGTGGGCGGGACTTGCGTGTGCGTTCCCTTCTTATCGCGAGCTACCGGGGACAGGGGCGTTTTTAATATATTTTTGATTTTTTTATTTTTTTTTACTTGCACTTATTTAACTTTTTTTATTTTTTTGATCACTTTTATTCCTATTACAAGGAATGTAAAGATCCCTTGTAATAGGAATGTGTGTGACAGGTCCTCTTTATTGAGAGATGCGGGGTCAATAAGACCCCACATCTCTCCTCCAGGCTGGAAAGCATGAGATCGTGAATTTTTTTTCACTGATCTCATACTTGCCAGCCGCAATGGCGGCTTTGTTTACATCTGAGGACCCGGGCGTGACGTCATCACATCGCGCCCGGGCCTCCAACGATCATAGAGATGACTGGTGACCATCTGGTCTCCAGTCATCTCTATGCTCGTCGCGTGACCCACCACTGGCGCCGGACGATTCTCTCCGGGTCCCCGATGGCACGGGAGAGCCCGGAGAAGAAGCACCGGATGGCGGCGGGAGGGGGGGGATGTCCCCTCCCGCTGCCTATAAGAACGATCAACCCGCCGCTATGATCGTTCTTATGGTGCGCAGAATCGCCGGCACAACAAAAGGATATCTGAATGATGCCTCTAGCTGCAGGCCTCATTCAGATATCCCCCCACAAAGCCGAGGACGTCATATGACGTCCACTCAGGATGGGAGATCCCATCTGTGGACGTCATATGACTATGGGCGGTAGGGAAGTGGTTAAAAGGTAACTCCACTTTCGTGGGGGGAAAAAGGAGCAAACAAAGAAAAAATAATGTAGCGTATACAATTGCGACAGAAGTCGTATTGTAAATGAATGTTGATACAAATTACCTTTCCTTTGCAATCTGCAACCACTGTAATTTTCTGAAAATGCAATATGGGCTACCTGCAGGTGTTCTGTACACAGAACGTGTACAGAATGCCCCCCAGAAACAGTCTGCACCAAGATACAAGTCAGATTTCAGGCATTCCTTGCAACAAAAAATTCATTTTTGGTGAGTTGCTCCCAATAGAAAATCACGTTAAATCGATGCAGCCCCAGAAGCTTTCCTCATTAGTGCCCTGCAGGTGCTGCAGTTGATTGATAATTGTGAAACCACTCCCGTTAGACTCCCTTTGCCACATGGACACAGACAAACACACAGGGATTTCTTCAGATACCTAAACTATTGTGCCACTCATGGCCATCATCTGTGTTGTATATGTTTGAAAAATGTATGCATTTTAATAATTAATGTCGTAGTGCTGATAGAATTCACTGTGTGTATATTTATACACCAGAAAATAATGCAGGTAAGTTAGGTCTTTCTCAACGCGTTTCGCCAGACTTTGCTTCATCAGGGCTCACGAAGACAATACAGCACTCATTTAAGCACATAGTAGCACCAGCACAATAGCTCCCTGGGCGGGTGCTGAAAAATCAAGGGAACCCCACCAAATACAGGTCAACCACAGAAGGTCATTAGGACATGTTTATAAGGACACCCCATTATGCGTCCAAAAGTTAGATAAGGAGTCCGTATCTCGTGTAAGCCCTCTATTGATTCACAGTGCACAATTCATCCATAGGGTATGAAGGATTGGTATTTGACCAGAATACATTTAGAAAATCAAGGGATCAATGGACTTGAAGCTCCTCCTAGATGTCCTCAAATTCAACATGGCCATCCACACGTATGCCTGCCCAGGTAGAAAGAAAGGGTTTTATTTTTTTATCCAATTTGCAGCCCAGGAAAGCACATTCATTTCTTCAGAATAACAAAAGGTAGAAATCGGCAACAAAGTTTGTTAAAATCCTTGCAATGTACATAGATCACCCAGGTGGGAAATGGTATTCTTTTTAAGGACCACAGCATGCTAACCTCACACTACAGCTTTGCGATTGAAACATGTTTCCCATTTCTAGAGGGAAAAGATTACAGACCTTTACAACATGTTTACCAAGTTCAGTTGTCTGCTTAGTTGGGGAGAAGAAGCTCTAATGTCAACAATGGTGGGTGTCTTACTACTGGCCATACATGGTTTTGTTTTTGTTTTTTTGAACAGCCAGAGAGATGATTGAAAAAAAATGAATGGATTACCCCATCCACACAAACCAGGTGGATGGAAGAATCCTCACTGTGCTATTGTATTCTGACAGCAGGGACAGTGACAGTTCTCAATTTGTAACATGTATCCCTTATAGGGTTGCATTTGTCTTTGATGATGATTAATGTTTAAAGGTAATGCACAGACTCTTCATGTTTTTGTAAATATACATGTAAAAAGACCTGGTTTACACCTTTGCATTATGTTGTTTTTGGAACGCACAAAAAGGCATGTGTCAATGTAAAATGTTGGATTCAATGTAAAAATACATTAAATCCAATGAGCCCCTTTATATCTGTGCACTGTGTTTGAAAGAAATTAGACATATCTGGTCTTCCTTGAGTTTCATTTGCTGTAATAGAATAATGAAAATATGTAAAATGCACTAAAAGAGGACACAGTTGTGAACCCAGACAGAAATCCGCTTAATGCAAATCTTATTAATATTTACCATTTAAAAAAAAAAAAAATTCTGCTTGCACATAATTGGGTGATAGGAGTCAGCAGAGCTTCTTATTCACTAGGCTAAGTGAAATCTCCAGTGCAGAGTGACAAGCCCATTTACCTTTAGTAAATCTACCCTTTGTATTTCCAAATCTACCCTGCCTCCATTGACTAATCTACAAATCTCTACTATTAATACAACAACCAACAATAGAAAAACATGTAAAAATCTGAAAGTCATATTAACCACTAGCCGACCGTCTCGCGTTGATGTACGTTGGCAGAATGGCACAGGTGCGCAAAACGGTGTACCCGTACGTCACTGTCATTGGCGGGCTAGTGGGCGCGTGCACGCTGTGGGTCCTGCAGACTCGGTATCCGGCGGTGGCCCACGATCGTGGCACGGAGAGGCAGAACGGGGAAATGCCTTTGTAAACAAGGCATTTCCCTGTTCTGCCTAGCAACATGACAGGGATCTACTGCTCCCAGTGATCGGGAGCAGTGATCTCTGTCATGTTATAGTGAGCCCATCCCCCCTACAGTTAGAACACACTTAACCCCTTGTACGCTCCCTAGTGTTTAACCCCTTCCCTGCCAGTGACATTTACACAGTAATCGGTGCATTTTTATAGCACTGAACGCTGTATAAATGTCAATGGTCCAAAAAATGTGTCCAGTGTCTGATCTGTCCGCCGCAATGTCGCAGTCACAATAAAAATCGCAGATCACCGCCATTACTAATAAAAAAAAATGAATACTAAAAATACCATAAATCTACCCCTTATTTTGTAGACGTGATAACTTTTGCGCAAACCAATCAATATACGCTAAATGCGATTTTTTACAAAAATATGTAGAAGAATACATATCGGCCTAAACTGAGGAAGAAATTCATTTTTTATATATTTTTTGGGTATATAAAAGTAAAAAATATTGCTTTTTTTTGTTTATAGCGCAAAAAATAATCAAATACCACCAAAAGAAAGCTCTATTTGTGGGAAAAGGATGTCACTTGAGGTTAGAATCAATAGCCTATTTTGATGATAAAACAGGTATACCTTTTAATGCTTGGCTCTCTTATCCAATTTTGTGTTTAAATGGAACCACTTTCTCTTAAGCATTATTATAAAACAATAGGACAAAACCTGTTGTTTGATTAGTTGGAGTATATTAGATATTTCATGGTGGTACAAAGAAAGACGGTTGATTTTATCCTCAACGTGGCACAAGTAGACACTGGGGTTGATTTACTAAAATTGTAGAATGAATGAGCCCCTAGCGTTTATGCGGGGCTCCATGGGACAGTCCAAAGGGCTGCCTTGTTTCCCTGTCCCCCCCCCCTCTTTATTTTTGTTTAGGTTGCCCCAGGTGATGGAAGATGCAGGGCAGCATAGCAACAGGTCCCGATTGGCTGGATCGGGCGGGATTAAGCCGGGCAGAGTTTAAAAAAGCCGGTGGTCTTTCCCGCTCCGTTCACAGCCTAAGGGGACCCCGCGGAGTGAAGAGCCTGTGCTGCTCCCATCCTCCCTCCCTTTAAATAAAATGTTATCTCTTTTCATGACATTTGTTAGTGGGGTTTGTCATCCAGTTCAGTTCTGGATGGACTACGTGATAATATTACTAACATATTAAGTTATGGTTATGGAATTTTAAATTTAAAGATTTTCCTGTATGGATTTATTGTTTACTTTGGGTAACCCCTTTATAAACGTTGTTAGCCAAAATAAATTATGGTGTGTTGTTTGTATTATTTATTTAGTAATTAAGTCCTTTGTGCTGTCCCATGCAAAATCTGGTGCAGCTGTGCATAGAAATCAGCTGCCAGTTTTCTGAGTGTAGTCTTACTACAGTAACCTGACCCTCAGCTGTATAAAAATTAGTGCTAGTTCACACCAGATGCAGTTCCGTGTGCTTTTTTCTGCACTAAGATCCAGTTCACACCACATGCAGTCCAGTGTGTTTTTTTCCTGCATCAAAGACACATGGAAAGTAGGTTATATGGTTTTCAATGGCATAGTTCACACCAGTGCTTGCAGTTCCAGTGCGTTTCAGTTCCAGAAGATAAAGTAGAACATGCTGCATTTTACCTGCACTGGACTGTACTGGAACGCTGTAAAACGCACCGGAACGCACCTAAATGCACCAAAAACGCACTGGAACACACTTGTCCTTATCTAAGGTTAATAAAAAAGAGGGGTGGAAAAAAGCACTGGACTGCATTAAAAACGCGCATGCAAAAAAGCACCTGGAACGCATCCGGATTGCGTTTCTATGGTGTGAACTGGTCCTGAGTGCCAGTTCACACCAGATGCAGTTCCGTGTGCTTTTTTCCTGCACTAAAAATGCATGCAGTGTTTTCCATGTATTCCAATGGCTCTAGTTCACACCAATGCAGTTTACGGTCAGTTTCTGGTGCAGAAAAAAAAAGTAGTGTGCTGCATTTTTTTCTGCACAGAACTGTACTGGAACTTAGCAAATTGTATCAAAAATGCACTGGAACTGCGGATGGTGTGAACTGTAAGCAAAAACTGATCTGGAACGTAACTAGAGTGCTTTTTTGTGGTGTGAACTGGCCCTTAAAATGCATGCACAGTGTTTTCCATGTATTCCAACGGCTCTAGTTCACACCAGTGCAGTCAGTTCAAGTCAGTTTCCGGTGCAGAAATTGACCAGAAACTGACTGGAACTGACTGCTCTGGTGTGAACTAGAGCCATTGGAATACATAGAAAACACTGTGCATGCATTTTTAGTGCAGAAAAAAGTGCACAGAACTGCATCTGGTGTGAACTGGCCCTAAAGCTATTTAAAACTATAGTTTTTATTTATTAAATATTAACAATATATTTACTAATCAAGACTAAAAGAAAATGTGTTTTTCTTTTAAATTATAACCCTTATGCTTTGATTTGATTAATTATGTAATGAAATAAAAGTAAATTTTAGATATATCTGAATTTTCTAGTAAAATGCAATCGGTGAGTAAAAGGTTGACATAAAAATATTGTAATCTCTTTTCAGAGTTTATTTGAATATGTTGTTTATGGGTTTCTTTAGACAAACAGTAAGCAAAAGATTGAGAACTACTGTGGTGGACAATGACATATGCTATTGTCTTTTGGTTTTAAGTTTGATTCCCAGTAAAACTCTGTTCTGATTTTCCAAAACGGAACTGGAATGTTTTGGCTTCATCCGATTACAAAGTAATTAGAACTTGGTAAGGCGCATCTGCCCTGTCTGTAATCGGCACCACCAACCAGAAGTCTCCCACTGGCTGGTATAGCCTGGCTGCTCTGCACTGGAGTTTTGGGGGAAAATGACTCTAATCTGCAGTCTGCTTTTCCAAAATAACTTGATTTGGAGCAATTTAGAACCATTTTAAATTGCACTCTTGCCTTTCAAGCAATTTAAAGGCAGTTTTAGGTTTCTCTAATCAGTTATGACATCTCTTGAGGTCTGTAAGGTATTTTCAGCACACTGATTCTCAAAGCACCATGTGAAAGCCGATTCCCAAATGATTCTATTTCTATCTCTGCTTTCTGGAAAGACCAACCTTCAGAAACATCTTCGTGATAGGACACAGAAAAAACTTTACTGTGAGTGACAAATGCGGTTCAGTAGTGTAAAGCTTTTTATATCTATAAAATAAGGCCAGCTTTTTTTTGGCAACAAAGCTTTATTGAATAAAATGTAATGGTATAACATGTCATATTGAGAAGGAGAACTAGAAACATTTAAATGGATCACCACATTTTACTGAAATGGTAAATTGTTGGGCAGAGAAGTGACATAAACTGTGAAATGTTTCTTTAGTATTACCCAGGTTTTTTGAGCATTCATGGAGTGCCAAAAATGTTCATTTTTTTGCTATCTGCCATGTGGTTTGTATGTTAATTAGGTACATGTACTAATGGCTAATGAACTTCTCACATCAACACCCATGGTCACACTATTTACAGTTCAACGTGGTAACATTCACCATTTGTCCATATTCGAATGAGCGTAATTGCTACTTCAAGAGCCTGTTAGTGTTTGCAGGTGTGGGGTTTGGGGGACATGTCGTTGTGGTATAAGAGAACTGTGCATTATCGGCATCTAAAGAAAAAATGGGATACTTTGGGAACTTGTTTTATTTTATGCAGGAATGGCTTCTGAATGTCGTCAAATTTTTATCTACATCAAAATATTAAATATGGCCATTGGTGTAGTGTATTTTCATTGGTTGCAGTGTTTACCTTAAAACAATGTTTCGGCCTCCCCCTCCAAAAATTAAGTCAGCAGCTACGCATAATATAGCTGCTGACTTTTAATATTAGGTCACTTGCCTGTCCTGAAATTCAGCAAAGTCGGCACCGGATGTCAGGTGCTGCCGCCGCCATTGCCAGTAAGGGAACCCGGCAGTGAAGCCTTGAGGCTCCACGACTGGGTCCCTACTGTGCATGCGCGAAGCACGCTGCATTCTTACTGGCCCAATAGCAAGGAAAAGGAGGAGAGAGAAGGCCAAACTTCTGACGTACCTTGCCGTGGCGAGGTCCAAAGGAAGTGTGGACAGGGCACCTGTCAAACGGGTACCTGCTCACCCCTCCCCCCTGAAAGGTGTCAAATATGGCACTGGAGGGGGGGAGTAGACAGATAAGCGGAAGTTCCACTATAGGCTCAGCAAAATAAATCAAATCCTATGTAGCAGCATCAGCAGCATTAGACCATGCTTAGGGCTATTTTTCTCTGTTATCAAGTACTCAAAGGTGAAAGATTTTATTTCCTACATTTATGGTTAAATGCTGATTTTTTTTTTTTTTACCTATTTGTCTAGTGTTGATAATGATTTTGCCCCTCTCCTGTTGGCAAGTTCGGCGTGTACTGAGCAATGTTGGACTATAGAGTGGCACGATTACATCATGTGGTAACATGGTACAGTGCTCTGGGGAGAAGAATGTCAGTCACCTTTCGATCAGTACCACCCAGTATTCCTAATCCTGCCAAACATCTGTGCATGCATCCTTTAAATCAAAACACTATGAGAGTAGTTTTTAAAAGTTCACATTTATGTGGTTGCAGTTGATGCGTTTTTCTGGCACGTGTTGCATTTTTAAACCCGCGTTTTTGATGCGTTTTTGTATGCAGTATTCATGCATTTTTGCATGTTGTGTTTTTTTTTTTCATTTTTAAAAACACTGTATATATCTGGTTGCCAAGGAGCGGGCCAGGAAGCTGGCCGCTGCCTCCTTAACCAATGACTCATCAGCTGTCAGCAGGCTTTCTTGCTGACAGCTGAATTTAAAAAACAAAATTGCCAGCAAAAAAAATTGTGAAAAAAATGTGGTTTACAACCGCTTTTAAGGCAGAAGGATCTAAAAATAAACCACTCATTTATAAAATAAACACTGCAGCCAGGGTAAATTCCGCAGCCGCATCATGTGCACAGCTCTGTTCGACTGTATAGTTAGGATTTGGGTGGGCAGTAAATTTTCAGCTCTGCCTCCTGTTTTTTCTGCCCCCCCTCATGGAAAGGAGCCCCTAGTGTGGATGGGGGAATCAATATTGGTTTTCTCATTGTGAGGAGGAGTAGTTACAGACAAAAGAAATAACATATAGTTGGCACATATGTACTTTATGCCCCAATATATACATATAATTACAAATTATACAAATAATGTTTTTAATATAACAGACATTGATAAAATTATTTATGTTGCGATTTTGTTTTAGAAATCTTAAGGACACAGAAAAGAATTTACTTGCGGCCCCACTGGACTGGCCTTTTTTTTTTTCAGTGGGGCCGCATTTTTGTGTTGCTGTCTTTCTGCTGGGAGCGCACCACACTTTGTGCTCCCAGCACAGGGACCAGGGTCTTACTGAGGGGCCCGGGCGTCTCACAAACGATCGAGACCTGGAACTCCCGATTCCAGGTCACCCGATCGCTGTGATAGCCTCTGATTTGGCTATCATAGAGATCAGTCACTGTGAAGCACACCCCCTGTGTTTTCCCTCTCTGAATGGAGAAGAGAGATGCATTATCTCTCCTTGCAGAGAGCAAAAAAACAGCTACATAAAAAAAAAAAAAAAAAGATATATATCTTTTTTTTATTTTTTTTTATTTTACTATTTTTGGCCAGTTTTCCTTTGATGATAATAATAAAAAAAATCGGGAGATATCCGTTACCATTTATCACAAAATGAAAGCCAAATTTGTCCCAAAAAAACGCAGTATCATCCACCTGGATGCACAAAGTAGTTATGTACAGTTTTACTACACATGTCAAAGTTGCAAAATTGTGCTTGGGCATTAACATTTGTTTTACCCTTGAGTGCGAAGGGGTTAAAACGCACACATACACACAATATTTTATGTTACCGTAGCTTCATACTAGGCATCACATAAAAAAACTGAAAACTGCCTGTCAAAACGATCTTTTACGGAAAAAGGTATGATTTACTTATAACTTTAGATGCCTATATCTCTGAACATTTGGCATTTATTTTGCCTTATACATGCAAGGTAACTGGTGCAAAATATGTAAATTCTTTGTATTTAAAGGGGTGTTCCAGCAGAAATTACACTTTTTATCCACTTCCCTACCCGCCCATAGTCAAATGACGTCCACAGATGGGATGTCCCATCCTGGGTGGACGTCATATGACATCCTCAGCTTTGAGGGGGGATATCTGAATGATGCCTGCAGCTAGAGGCATCATTCAGATACCCTTTTCTTGTGCTGCCGATTCTGCGCACCATAAGAACGATCATAACGGCGGTTCTGCCGCTTGATCGTTCTTATAGGCGGCGGGAGGGGACTTCCCCCCCCCCCTCCCGCCGCCATCTGGTGCTTCTCCGGGCTCTCCCGTGCCATCGGGGACCCGGAGAGAATCGTCCGGCGCCGGTGGTGGGTCACGTGATGAGCATAGAGATGACTGGTGACCAGATGGTCACCAGTCATCTCTATGATCGTCGGAGGCCCGGGCGCGATGTGATGACATCACGCCCGGGTCCTCAGATGTAAACAAAGCCGCCATTGCGGCTAGTAAGTATGAGATTAGTGAAAAAAATGTCACTGATCTCATGCTTTCCAGCCTGGAGGAGATATGTGGGGTCTTATTGACCCCGCATCTCTCAATAAAGAGGACCTGTCGCACACATTCCTATTACAAGGGATGTTTACATTCCTTGTAATAGGAATAAAAGTGATAAAAAAAAAAAGTAAAATAAGTGTTAAAAATAAATAAGTAAAATAAAAATAAAAAAAATTAAAACGCCCCTGTCCCCGGTAGCTCGCGATCAGAAGTGAATGCACGCGCAAGTCCCGCCCACATATGTAAACGCCGTTCAAACCACATATGTGAGGTATCGCTGCGTGCGTTAGAGCACGTGCAACAATTCTAGCACTAGACCTCCTCTGTAACTCTAACCTGGTAACCTGTAAAAAAAATTAAAGCGTAGTCTATGGAGATTTTTAAGTACCGAAGTTTGGCGCCATTCCATGAGTGGGCGCAATTTTAAAGCATGACATGTTAGGTATCTATTTACTCGGCGTAACATCATCTTTCATATTTTCCCCAAAAATTGGGCTAACTTTACTGTTTTATTTTTTAATTCATTAAACCATTTTTTTTCCCCAAAAAAAGGCGTTTGAAAAATTATTGCGCAAATACCGTGTAAGAAAAAAAGTTGCAATGACCGTCATTTTATTCCCTAGGGTGTCTGCTAAAAAAACATATATAATGTTTGGGGGTTCTGAGTAATTTTCTAGCAAAAGAATGATGATTTGTACATGTAGGAGAGAAGTGCCAGAATAGGCCCGGTATTGATGTGGTAAAAAAAGCCCGGTGTTGAAGTGGTTAAATAAAAATAATACACAAGCTTAATGTATACTAGTAAAGTTAGTCTGTAAACTAAGGTCCGTTTTGTTATTACAGCATTTAGAAAGTTTATAAATTAGAAATAGACTGTGGCCATCTTAATTATGGGCATCTGAAGCCAGACTGTATGTCTTCCTGGATTTCAGACTTGCAAATCTCGCACATGGTCAGTGCTGCACAAGCAGTGTAATAGGTTTCAAGTCAGGTTTCCATAGCAACGGCAGTGTCAGCGGAAGTTGTCCTTATCTATGCAAACCTCTCCTCCCCTCCTCCCTCCAGGAACCAGTAAATATACTGCATGTAGAAGAAGAAATATTATTCAAGAAATATATATATCTTTTGTGTTATATTTATATTGTTCTGTGTGTCTGTGTGTGTGTCTGTGTGTGTGTGTGTGTGTGTGTGTGTGTGTATAAATAAATATATATACACACACTCACATATATACAGTGCCTTGCGAAAGCATTCGGCCCCCTTGAACTTTTCATCCTTTTGCCACATTTCAGGCTTCAAACATAAAGATATAAAAATTTTATTTTTTGTGAAGAATCACCAACAAGTGGGACACAATTGTGAAGTGGAACGAAATCTATTGGATTTTTGAAACTTTTTTAACTAAGAAAAATGAAAAGTGGGGCGTGCAAAATTATTCGGCCCCCTTGCGTTAATACTTTGTAGAGCCACCTTTTGCTGCGATTACAGCTGCAAGTCGCTTGGGGTATGTCTCTATCAGTTTTGCACATCGAGAGACTGAAATTCTTGCCCATTCTTCCTTGCAAAACAGCTCGAGCTCAGTGAGGTTGGATGGAGAGCGTTTGTGAACAGCAGTTTTCAGCTCTTTCCACAGATTCTCGATTGGATTCAGGTCTGGACTTTGACTTGGCCATTCTAACACCTGGATACATTTATTTGTGAACCATTCCTTTGTAGATTTTGCTGTATGTTTGGGATCATTGTCTTGTTGGAAGATAAATCTCTGTCCCAGTCTCAGGTCTTTTGCAGACTACAACAGGTTTTCATCCAGAATGGTCCTGTATTTGGCTGCATCCATCTTCCCCTCAATTTTAACCATCTTCCCTGTCCCTGCTGAAGAAAAGCAGGCCCAAACCATGATGCTGCCACCACCATGTTTGACAGTGGGGATGGTGTGTTGAGGGTGATGAGCTGTGTTGCTTTTACGCCAAACATATCCTTTTGCATTGTGGCCAAAAAGTTTGATTTTGGTTTCATCGGACCAGAGCACCTTCTTCCACATGTTTGGTGTGTCTCCCAGGTGGCTTGTGGCAAACTTTAGACGAGACTTTTTATGGATATCTTTGAGAAATGGCTTTCTTCTTGCCACTCTTCCATAAAGGCCAGATTTGTGCAGTGTACGACTGATTGTTGTCCTGTGGACAGACTCTCCCACCTCAGCTGTAGTTCTCTGCAGTTCATCCAGAGTGATCATGGGCCTCTTGGCTGCATCTCTGATCAGTCTTCTCCTTGTCTGAGCTGAAAGTTTAGAGCAGGGATATGCAATTAGCGGCCCTCCAGCTGTTGCAAAACTACAAGTCCCATCATGCCTCTGCCTCTGGGTGTCATGCTTGCTGCTGTCAGAGTCTTGCTACGCCTCATGGGACTTGTAGTTTGGCAACAGCTGGAGGTCCGCTAATTGCATATCCCTGGTTTAGAGGGACAGCCAGGTCTTGGTAGATTTGCAGTGGTCTGATACTCCTTCCATTTCAAAATGATCGCTTGCACAGTGCTCCTTGGGATGTTTAAAGCTTGGGAAATCTTTTTGTATCCAAATCCGGCTTTAAACTTCTCCACAACAGTATTACGGACCTGCCTGGTGTGTTCCCTGGTCTTCATGATGCTCTCTGTGCTTTCAACAGAACCCTGAGACTATCACAGAGCAGGTGCATTTATACAGAGACTTGATTACACACAGGTGGATTCTATTTATCACCATCAGTCATTTAGGACAACATTGGATCATTAACCACTTAAGCCCCGGACCATTTCGGGCCATTAGGACCAGGCCTGTTTTTGGGATTCGGCACTGCGCTGCTTTAACTGTAAATTGTGCGGACATGCAATGTTGTACCCAAATGAAATTTGCGTCCTTTTCTTCCCACAAATAGAGCTTTCTTTTAATGGTATTTGATTGCCTCTGCGATTTTTATTTTTTGCGATATAAACAGAAAAAGACCGAAAATTTTGAAAAAAAATTATATTTTCTACTTTTTGTTATAAGAAAAATCGAATAAACTCAATTTTAGTCATACATTTAGGCCAAAATGTATTCAGCCACATGTCTTTAGTAAAAAAAATGTCAATAAGCGTATATTTATTGGTTTGCGCAAAAGTTATAGCGTTTACAAACTAGGGTACATTTTCTGAAATTTACACAGCTTTAAATTTATGACTGCCTATCTCATTTCTTGAGGATCTAAAATGGCAGGGCAGTACAAAACCCCCCCAAATGACCCCATTTTGGAAAGTAGACACCCCAAGGAAATTGCTGAGAGGCATGTTGAGCCCATTGAATATTTTTTTTTTTTGTCCCAAGTGATTGAATAATGACGAAAAAAAAAAAAATTACAAAAAGTTGTCACTAAATGATATATTGCTCACACATGCCATGGTTATATGTGGAATTGCACCCCAAAATACATTCTGCTGCTTCTCCTGAGTACGGGGATACCACATGTGTGGGACGTTTTAGGAGCCTAGCCACGTACGGGACCCCGGAAACCAAGCACCGCCTTCAGGATTTCTAAGGGCGCAAATTTTTGATTTCACTCCTCACTACCTATCACAGTTTCGAAGGCCATAAAATGCCAAAATAGCACAAAACCCCCCCAAATGACCCCATTTTGGAAAGTAGACACCCCAAGCTATTTACTGAGAGGCATGTTCAGTCCATGGAATATTTTATATTTTGCCACAAGTTGCGGGAATATGACAAACTTTTTTTTTTTTGCACAAAGTTGTCACTAAATGATATATTGCTCACACATGCCATGGGCATATGTGAAATTACACCCCAAAATACATTCTGCTGCTTCTCCTGAGTACGGGGATACCACATGTGTGGGACTTTTTGGGAGCCTAGCCGCGTACGGGACCCCAAAAACCAAGCACCGCCTTCAAGGTTTCTAAGGGCATAAATTTTTGATTTCACTCCTCACTACCTATCACAGTTTTGAAGGCCATAAAATGCCAAGATGGCACAAAACCCCCCCAAATAACCCCATTTTGGAAAGTAGACACCCCAAGCTATTTGCTGAGAGGCATGTTGAGCCCATTGAATATTTTTTTTTTGTCCCAAATGATTGAATAATGACAAAGAAAAAAAAAATGTACAAAAAGTTGTCACTAAATGATATATTGCTCACACATGCCATGGTTATATGTGAAATTACACCCCAAAATACATTCTGCTGCTTCTCCTGAGTACGGGGATACCACATGTGTGGGACTTTTTTGGAGCCTAGCCGCGTACGGGACCCCAAAAACCAAGCACCGCCTTCAAGGTTTCTAAGGGCATAAATTTTTGATTTCACTCCTCACTACCTATCACAGTTTTGAAGGCCATAAAATGTCAAAATAGCCCAAAACCCCCACAAATGACCCCATTTTGGAAAGTAGACACCCCAAGCTATTTGCTGAGAGGCATGGTGAGTATTTTACAGCTCTCATTTGTTTTTGAAAATTAAGAAAGACATTTTTTTTTCTTTTTTTTTCTTTTTTTACATTTTCAAAACTTTGTGACAAAAAGCGAGATCTGCAAAATACTCAACGTACCTCTCAGCAAATAGCTTGGGGTGTCTACTTTCCAAAATGGGGTCATTTGGGGGGGTTTTGTGCCATCTGGGCATTCCATGGCCTCCGAAACGGTGATAGGCAGTGAGGAGTGAAATCAAAAATTTACACCCATAGAAATCCTGAAGGCGGTGCTTGGTTTTTGGGGTCCCGTACGCGACTAGGCTCCCAAAAAGTCCCACACATGTGGTATCCCCGTACTCAGGAGAAGCAACAGAATGTATTTTGGGGTGTAATTCCACATATGCCCATGGCATGTTTGAGCAATATATAATTTAGTGACAACTTTTTGTACATTTTTTTTTTTTTTTTGGTCATTATTCAATCACTTGGGACAAAAAAAAAAAATATTCAATGGGCTCAACATGCCTCTCAGCAAATAGCTTGAGGTGTCTACTTTACAAAATGGGGTCATTTGGGGGGGTTTTGAACTGTCCTGGCATTTTATGCACAACATTAGGAAGCTTATGTCACACATCATCCACTCTTCTAACCACTTGAAGACAAAGCCCTTTCTGACACTTTTTGTTTACATGAAAAAAAAAAATTTTTTGCAAGAAAATTATGTTGAACCCCCAAACATTATATATTTTTTTAAAGCAAAGGCCCTACAGATTAAAATAGTGGGTGTTGCATTTTTTTTTCCACACAGTATTTGCGCAGCGATTTTTCAAACGCATTTTTTGGGGGAAAAACACAATTTTTTTATTTTTAATGCACTAAAAAACACTATATTGCCCAAATGTTTGATGAAATAAAAAAGATGATCATAGGCCGAGTACATGGATACCAAACACGACATGCTTTAAAATTGCGCACAAACGCGCAGCGGCGACAAACTACATTCATTTTTAAAAGCATTTAAAAGCCTTTACAGGTTACCACGTTAGATTTACAGAGGAGGTCTACTGCTAAAATGACTGCCCTCGATCTGACCTTCGCAGTGATACCTCACATGCATGATGCAATTGCTGTTTACATATGACGCTAGACCGACGCTTGCGTTCGCCTTTGCGCAAGAGCAGGGGGGGACAGCGGTGCTTTTTTTTTTTTTTTTTTTTATTATTTATTTGGCTTTTTTATTTTATTTTTAAACTGTGCCTTCCATATTTTATTTTTTTACCATTTTTATCGTTATCTCAGGGAATGTAAATATCCCCTATGATAGCAATAAGTAGTGACAGGTACTCTTTTTTTGAAAAAAATTGGGGGGTTAGACCCTAGATCTTTCCTCTGCCCTCAAAGCATCTGACCACACCAAGATCGGTGTGATAAAATGCTTTCCCAATTTCCCAATGGCGCTTTTTATATCCGGGGGGGGGGACATTCCCTCCCACTGCTTGTAAAACCAGTCTAGAGGCTAATTATCTGCTAGAATTGCTTTTACATGAAAGCCGGCTGCTGGCTGAAAAGAATACCAAGATGATACCTAAACCCGCAGGCATCATTCTGGTATAAACATTCAAAGTCCAGCAACATACCAGTACGTTGCTGGTCCTTGTTGGACATGTATTGTAATCTTTTTTTTTCATACAGCCTATTGGCTGAACGAAAAAAAGAGATTGATTGGTGGGTATGCCCACCATTAGAATACCTCCCTTCATCCACCCACTTCTAATGATGGGCATATATGCCGAAGCATGGGGCATCCTCCCGCAAAAAAGTTATGCCGCGTACACACGGTCAAGCCTCCGTCGGAATTTCGACCGTATATACGCGGCATTAGGAGCAAAATCGCTCCTCCGCCCCTGCTGCCCCCATGCTTCGGCATATATGCTCTTTTTTTTAACTGTGGTGGTGAAATCACCTCCTACAGCGTTGGAGTCACGGCTTTATGTATCGTGGGAGCAAACGCTGTTGCTGTCAAGATAAATAGATCCGCGCTGCAACTGAATGGCGTACCTGCTAAGCAAATGGTGGTTAACATTAAAACAAAGTAACATTACAGTACAACAGTAAGACCTTACCATGCCATACCTGCAAAGCAAATACCAAAACAAAACCTAGTAAAAAATAAAAAAATGTTTTAACGCAACCTGTGCCTAAAATATATATATGCCGAAGCATGGGGGCATCCTCCCGCAAAAAAGTTATGCCGCGTACACACGGTCGGAATTTTCCACGGGCAGGCCTCCGTCGGAATTTCGACCGTATGTACGCGGCATTAGGAGCAAAATCGCTCCTCCGCCCCTGCTGCCCCCATGCTTCGGCATATATGCTCTTTTTTTTAACTGTGGTGGTGAAATCACCTCCTACAGCACTGGAGTCACGGCTTTATGTATCGTGGGAGCAAACGCTGTTGCTGTCAAGATAAATAATTCCGCGCTGCAGTTGAATGGCGCACCTGAAAACAAAAAATTACATACCTGAAAAGCAAGCATGATAAAACATTGCAGAATAGAATACAGTAAAAAAAGAGCAGAACAATAGAGAGAAAATAGAGAGAGAGAGAACAATAAAACGACAACTATTTTTGTTTTTTTTATTTTATATTTTTTTTGTGTTTTGTTTTTTACGTTTTTTTTTTCTTTTTTACACTTTTTTTTGTAACTTTACAACTGTAATGGTTCGGGTCTCTCAAAATGTAATGGCATCTTGGGAGACCCTGTGTAAGTGTGTCCTTGTCTGTGAAATGCTGTACCCTACGCTAAAACTTCACTTTTGAGTGGTAGCGTTCAAAACATTCACCTTGGCAAAGACCAGGCTTGTCAGGACAGAGTGGACAAAAACTACGGGTGTCACGCCTAAATCCGCGCTTGCTACAGACACGACATCTTTTTTGGGGGTGGCTTTGGGTAGGGGTACTCGGGAGGACATACGAATAATGCCTCTCATGCAGCCGGCTTACTGCATTTGGTTGGGGATGGTGAGGTGCAGAACCGCCTGGATACAGGAGTTCTGTGACTATCTCATTCTGGAATTTTAGAAGAGATAACGTCCCGCCTGAAGCTCTGTATAGCACATGAGCGTTCAGCAAAGCCAATTGGAATAATGATAGAGACACTTTTTTGTACCAGCGTCTCGCCTTACGGTCAATTAGATACGGCGCCATCAACTGGTCGTTGAGGTCCACCCCTCCCATATTTTGGTTATATTCGTGGACACAGAGGGGTTTCTCCACAACACCAGTCGCCGTACGAATTTGGACTGTCGTGTCTGCATTAAGGGAGGTAAGAAGGAAAACATTCTTATTGTCCCTCCACTTCATAGCGAGCAAGTTATTACACTTCAAGCAGGCTCTCTCCCCCAGCCTAAGACGGGCATCTACAAGCCGCTGGGGAAAGCCCCGGCGATTAGGTCGCACGGTGCCACATGCTCCAATCTGATGATCAAACAAGTGACTAAACAGTGGCACGCTCGTGTAATAATTGTCCACATACAAGTGGTACCACTTTCCGAATAAGGGTGACACCAAGTTCCACACTATCTTGCCAGCGCTCCCTATGTAATCCGGGCAGTTGACCGACTCAATCTGACTATCTTTTCCCTCATAAACCGTAAAGTTCACTACATAGCCTGTTGCCCTGTCACAGAACTTGTAGAACTTGACCCCGTATCTGGCACGCTTGCTGGGAAGGTACTGCTTGAAAGACAAGCGGCCAGAAAATTTAATCAGGGACTCATCAACGCAGACAACTTGATCGGGAGTAAACAAGGCTGCAAAACGTTCGTTGAAGTGGTTTATGAGGGGCCGAATTTTATAGAGCCGGTCGTATTCAGGGTCCCCACGTGGACGACAAAGTTCATTGTCGTTGAAGTGCATGAACCGCAAAATCTGCTCGTATCGTGCCCTGGACATGGAGGCAGAGAACACGGCCATGTGGTCAATTGGGTGCGTGGACCAATAAGCACGCAATGACGGAAATTTATGTGTGCCCATGTTGAGGGAAAGGCCCAGAAAGGTCTTAAATTCGGAAACCGTAATTGGTTTCCAATTTCTGGCAATTTTAGGCAACTGGGGGTTAGCGGCGATAAATTGACCAGCATATAAATTACTCTGGTCCACAATAGATCTATAGAGATCTTCCGTGAAAAACAGCGAATAAAAATCAATTGGAATAAAATCAGCTGTTTCCACCTGAATACCGGGTTGGGCAGTGAATGGGGGAAGTACGGGTTCTGCAGAAGTGGTGGGGACCCAATCAGGATAGGCGAATTCTGCAGGAAGGGCAGTATGGGCACGACGGGCCTGCCTTTGTCTTCTTGGTGGCAGCGGGACACTACTTGTGCTTGCCACCTCGCCAGCTTGAACTGCACTTATGGGACTCGCCACGTCACCAAGTGTTACTGCAGTGCTGGATGTACGTCCAGGCTGTACTAGGCCGCTGGTGCTTGCCAGTTCACCAGAAGGAATAGCGGCGCTAGTACTACTCTGCTCCATGATACGAGAGACCTGCGGTTCTTGCTCCTCAACAACCTCAGAAGATCGGGATCGGGTACACCTGACCTTAGCAGGGACCTCAACTTCGTCGTCAGAGCTATCTGACGTGGGGCCGCTGACGTCACTGTCTTCTACGGGAAGATATTCTGAGCCTGAATCTGGCAGATACGCGACCTCCTCTTCACTATCTGTCATGCTCAGAATCTCGTAGGCCTCTTTACTAGTGTACCTTCGTCTTGCCATTTTGGGCTCTAAATTTAGGGGTACACTAGTAAGATTCACAGGAAAAAAAGCACCTGACTGTCGTCAGCAAATATATCAAACGCTACAAAAAAACTGTTAGCGATCGCAGGGATCAGGCCTGTCTCTGCGAACGCTGCAGTTATGTGTGTTGTGTTTGGTAAGTGACAGTGATCGATCGATACTGCACTTGGGTGGGCTGGGCTGGGCGGAGGGGCTAAACGCAGGCGCTATCAGGTATCTGGGCTGATCCCGCTAACACTGCGTTTTTGGGAACCCTAAACCGCTGGGGATGCTAGTATAGATCTGATCAGATACTATACCACCAAGGGGGGTGTATGCTTTGCGCATGGGTGTTAGCGTTACTGGCACTAACCTAACACTGCCTGGGGCGACGCAGACCCTCTCTGGCGCTAAAACCTAATTGATCTCACCCGCCGGGCGATCAGGGGGGTTAAACCTTTATTGGGTTATATACGGCGGGTGCCCTGATGCTATAAAAAGCAAACTAATCAACCAACGTCACCTGTAACCTTTATATGGTGATCACTGGTGAAAGGGTTAACTAGGGGCAATCAGGGGGTTAAAACCTTTATTAGGTTAAATATGGGGGTACCTGACACTAATAAAAACCTGCGGCGAACCTAAAAAAAAATAACTGCCTATCTAAAACACCAGCGACACGAATACAGCGATCGGAAAAACAATCGCTTAGTGACGCTGAAGTTAGGGGGTGAAAGGGTTACCTGGGGGGTGATCAAGGGGTTAAACCTTTATTAGGGGGGGGGTTAGGGGGCTACCCTGGACCTAAAGGGGCCTAATCCTAACTGCCCTGCAACTTTTTACAATCACAGATGACACTAAATGCAGTGATCAGTAAAATAAATGATCACTGCAATCAGTGACACTGTGATTGGGGGCTTTGGGGTGACCTGGGGGGTGATCTGGGGGTGACTGGGGGGTGATTTGTGTGCCTATGTGTACCTACGTGTCAGTGGACTGTTGGAGCACTAACCTCTGTCTTCACTCCTCGGCGCCGGGAACGAAAAGACCGCGGCGAGGGAGATGACATCACTTCCTCCAGCCTGTGTTTACATTTCAGGCAGGAGGAAGCAATTTCATTGGCCGGGAGCGATCGCGAGGGGGGGGGCGGAATCGAGCGGCCGCCCCCTCATGCCTGATCGCTCCCGAACACTTAACGGCCGCTCACTGCAGTGAAGGGGGGTCCGGATGGACCCCCCAACTGCACAAAGGCGATCACGTAGATCTTCGTGATTCTGCCTGTCCGTGCCATTCTGCCGACGTAAATCGGCGGTGGGCGGTCGTTAAGTGGTTAAGAGATCCTCGCTTAACTTCTGGAGTGAGTTTGCTGCACTGAAAGTAAAGGGGCCGAATAATTTTGCACGCACCACTTTTCAGTTTTTTATTTGCTAAAAAAGTTTAAAATATCCAATAGATTTCGTTCCACTTCACAATTGTGTCCCACTTGTTGGTGATTCTTCACAAAAAATTTAAATTTTCTATCTTTATGTTTGAAGCCTGAAATGTGGCAAAAGGATGAAAAGTTCAAGGGGGCCGAATACTTTCGCAAGGCACTGTATATACACTCAGCGGCTACTTTTTTTCTGTGCAGCTTTTAAAAAAAATTAAAATAGTAATAATCTCAGCAACAAAATTCATTTATGCATCTAGATGTATTGAAGACGACTTTATGAAGTTCAAGGTGAGGAATGAGGGACAAGAAGGTTCAAGATGAGGGACGAGAAGGTCGAAGATGAGGCATGAGGGACGAGCAGGTCAAAGGTGAGGGATGAGGGACGAGAAGGTCAAAGGTGAGGGATGAGGGACGTCCCTCATCCCTCACCTTCGACCTTCTCGTCCCTCACCTTCGACCTTCTCGTCCCTCGACCTTCGACCTTCTCGTCCCTCGACCTTCGACCTTCTCGGGATGGGGGACGAGAAGGTCAAAGGTGAGGGACGAGGAGGTCGAAGGTGAGGGACTAGGAGGTCGAAGGTGAGGGACTAGGAGGTCGAAGGTGAGGGACTAGGAGGTCGAAGGTGAGGGACTAGGAGGTCGAAGGTTAGGGACGAGGAGGTCGAAGGTGAGGGACGAGAAGTTCGAAGGTGAGGGATGAGGGACGTCCCTCATCCCTCACCTTTGACCTTCTCATCCCTCATCCCTCACCAGGAGCTTTCAGAAGTCATGTGTGGGTGGGCGGGGCAGAGCAGCTATCGAACGTCAGCCAATAGGATGGGGTCAGGGCGGGCCGCTACGTGTATGCAGCTCCGCCCCTTTTCTTAAGAAGCCAAATAATTGCCTGGTGTGCGATAGCTGCTCTGTCCCGCCCACCCACCATGCTGATGACTTCTGAAAGCTCCTCTCTCTCTCCCTGCACAGTTATATTATAAGACTGAGCATATATTGGTGCTGGAAGCTGGTGTTTTGTGTGACACGGTCTTATATTCAGGGCTTTTTTTCTCAGAGAATAGGTGCAGGAACCCACCCTCCCCAGTCAACTCCCCGCCCCCAACACCACCCCCTTTCCGACCCCAAACCCCACCCCCAATCTCGCCATTCATTGAGAAAGAGAAGTAAAGTCATGCCAAAAAAAAGGGTCAGAACTGGGTTTGGCACACAATTCCAAGGTTCAGGAAGGTGTAACACACAGAGTACTAGACTCAGGAGTACATAACACACAGCAGTAAATATTGTGCAGTGCTGAGGAGTGTGTATCACACATTGTGCAGAAAAAAATTGCATTTCCATCCTCAACTCACCTTCTCTCCTCCCCTTCCACAGCTCACTCACTAACAACATGTCACCTCTGTACCCCCATCCACAGATTGTCTCTCTGCCCCTCCACATTTCACCTCTGCACCCCCATCCACAGATTGTCTCTATGCCCCTCCATGTGTCACCTCTGCACCCCCCATCCACAGATTGTCTCTCTGCCCCTCTGCACAACCCATCCACAGACTATCTCACCTCTGCACCCCCCCATCCACTGACTATCTCACCTCTGCTCTGCACAACCCACCCACATACTATCTCGCCTCTGCTCTGCACATCCCCTCCCCAGACTATCTCACCTCTGCTCATTCCCTCCCCAGACTATCTCACCTCTGCTCTGCACAACCCATCCACAGACTATCGCTCTGTCCCTCCACATGTCACCTCTGCACCCTTATCTACAGCTCTCCTTAATCCATATCTCCCCCCACAGCTCTCACTGTGCCCAATCTAAATACACCCCCCCCATCTTCATCATCCCCAGCTCTGACAACTGCAGAACAACCTCAGCGTCTCAACAGCTGTCTCTCTGCACAGCCACCCCTCCCCCTTCCTTCCCCATTTCCCTTTGCAGCTCTCTCACCTCTTCATAGTTTATAGCACACAGGTTATCTTCAGGGCAATAGAACGGTGCAGCCGGCTCCGTTCTATTAGATAGAACATTCTACGGTGCACTCTCCTCTCTGTACAGCGTCACCTGTCAGATCTCTGTACACAAAGCCGAGGTGGACTTTCACAGCGCTTCACTCAGCTCCGTGCTACACAGATCTGACAGTCAGCAGGCGGGGACAGAAGATACCTCTGAAAGCCCCAGAAGAAAATACTTGCGGCGTCTGGACCCGGGGCACCTATTAACAGATGTGGGGAAGGTGCCTGGGCGCCGGCGTAAGCACACAGCTGGTGGAGGAAGTAATATGGAAAACTTCCTCTACGGGCTTCAGTTTTGAGTGACAGCGTGGAAAGAAGAGGGCTGCCATAGGTGGTGGAACGCCGTTCCGGCTGAAAAAAAGCCCTGCTTATAACTGTGTGCAGGGAGAGAGAGAGGAGCTTTAAGAAATCATCGGCGATGTGTGGGTGGGCGGGACAAAGCAGCTATCGCACACCAGCCAATTATTTGGCTTCTTAAGAAAAGGGGTGGGGGCCGCATACACATAGCGGCCCGCCCTGACCCCATCCTATTGGCTGGCGTTCGATAGCTGCTCTGTCCCGCCCACCCACACATCTCTGATGACTTCTGAAAGCTCCTCTCCCTCTCCCTGCACAGTTATATTATAAGACTGAGCATATATTGGTGCTGGAAGCTGGTGTTTTGTGTGACACTGTCTTATATTATAACTGTGTGCAGGGAGAGAGAGAGGAGCTTTCAGAAGTCATCAGCGATGTGTGGGTGGGCGGGACAGAGCAGCTATCGCACACCAGCCAATTATTTGGCTTCTTTAGAAAAGGGGCGGAGCCGCATACACGTAGCGGACCGCCCTGACCCCATCCTATTGGCTGGTGTGCGATAGCTGCTCTGTCCCGCCCACCCACACATCGCTGATGACTTCTGAAAGCTCCTCTCTCTCTCTCTCCCTGCACACGGTTATAATATAAGACAGTGTCACGGAGTCATGGGATACATGACACCGATATCCCAGGAACCCTTGCGAATTGCCTTGTGACGTAATCGCCTAGGCTATTAAGACCAGGAAGTTAGGCTGAAAAACGGGAAAAAAAGGTATTTACCATCCAAAAAAAATAAAAATATTGCCCATTGTAAAAACTAAGCTAAGGGCATGCAGCACAGACAAACTTAAAAAAAATGGGTGGAACTTCACTTTAAGAACATTTTATTTGTTTATATTCTTGGTATACCTTTGCCTGAATGGCCTACTTTAGTTCATTCTACATTTTATTTTAATTTTTATTTGAATTGGAACTTTGAGTTAGCCATTCTAAAATAAAGTGCTTCTAAACCACTTTAGTATTAGCCTATATATACCCCTTTATTAAAGTGGTTGTAAACCCTTATAAATTTTTTATTTTTTTTAAACTACCTGTAAGAGAAAGGCATAATGAGCTAATATGACTAGCATAATAGCTCATTATGCATCACTTTTACCTTAGATCGGGGCCCCCGAAGCCGTCCTTGTCTCCCTATTCAGCCGCAGCCATCTCTGCGGCGATAGCCGGAAGGTTACTTCCGGCTATCGCCGCTCCAGCCAATCACAGCGCCGCTCCGGCGCTGTGATTGGCCGGAGCGGCGGAGACATCACTCTGCGCATGCGCGCGGGAGCCGTCACATTCGGCTACGGCCAGCGATTGCTGGGAAGTAGCCAAATTTGTGAATGGGATTAACCCCATGAATGCGCCATTGTCTACGGCGCGCATGCGCCGTAGACAGCGGCGCCTGCCATTTAACTAAATATCTCCTAAACTGTGTAGGTTTGGGAGATATTTCTTGTACCTACAGGTAAGCCTTAATCTAGGCTTACCTGTTGGTGCAAGTTGAAAAAGTGGGTTTACAACCACTTTAAAGGGCCATTTTTCAGTTTTCAGTGCTGTAATGGTTTGACAAATAATTATGCAACACTTTACCCAAATTAATTTTAGACCATTGATCTTGGTAGTATTTAATAACCACTGGGTGTTTATTTTTTACTATAAAAATGAAAAAAGGCCAAAAATGTCATTAAAAAAACTGCCTATTGCATTTCTTGAGGGCCTAAAATGCCAGTAGAGTGTAACAGCAGGCAGGTAAAATCACCAGGTTGCATCCAGGATGGGAGATATATATGTCCTAAATTCAGGCTTTATGCCGATTTATACCACTAGGGGGAGTACTGGGAGTCTTGCAGGGGAAGAGTTAATGAGCCCAGCTGAAGTACTCCCAGCATGCTAAGGGAGATGCTCCAACCTGGAACCAGATCTGTGTGGATAGTCTGGGGAGTGTGATCTCTGTGCGGTGAGCCAAAGCCTGTGTGGTTATTGCTAAGAACTTCTAAAAGCAGGGAGCTAGGGACTGGGACAGCACAAGGCTGTACCCAGTTGTTAGTTAGGGACACCAACGTGTGTAGTGAGCGGTCAAGTTGACCAGGATTTCTTTTCCTGGTTCTTTTGTTTTTGCTGTATTTTTTTGTCTGTATATAGTTCAAATAAAACCACACCCTTTTGTTTTCTCCTACCACTGTCTGCTGTGCCTAATTTTGTGTGGTGAACCCAGCCAGGGGGTCACACACACCCGCTGCTGAGTTAACTCCCTCACAATATATATATATATATATATATATATATACAACCCCAACATTTCCTAGTTTAGTTTAGGACATATACAGTGCAACAATGAGAGTTCAGATGTCAAATCTATCTAATGCACAGAACAGCTTGCAGATTTTATTGGTTTGGTTTAGTGCCCCTTTAAGAAGGTGGTCAGTGTTGAATGTGCCTTTAAATATTATTGGTCAATGGTGTGTTCTTCCCTAACTTTTGGTGATCAGTACGGAGTGCCCCATAACAGTTAGTGGTCAATAGTGTCCCCCCCCCCCCATATGGTCAATGTGATTCCTTTTTGGTCAGTATGCCTTGTGAACCCCTTTGCTGCTCAGTGCACCCTCCTTTTGTTCATAGTCTGTGGGAGCACTGTTACTTGCAATAAGGATTGGTATAGAATTGACAAGCAGCAGAGGATGAAGGGAAGGGCCCTCAAATATAAACACTGGCAGTGTTTTCATGTGTGATCACTGTGCTTGCCGATTACAGTGATCACAAGGCACAGAGCCACTCTTATTGGCCCTGTGCATTTTGCCTTTGATGTGCACTGTCGTTTTTCAATCAGATTTTATTTAACTTTGCTTATAGTCACAGAAATTTACTAAGCAGAAAACAAAAAAACCCAAATAAACAAAATATAAAGAACAAAAATAAAACGCAAAAAAGCAAAACGCATACGTTTTTTCACAGCTTGATCAAAGGCTTTCAAAGGGCACACTTGTTGCTCATGTATGTTTTCTGCAGCACTATTTATAAACCTAGATTAAAAAAACTAAGCCCCCTCCCATACCTCCTTCTTTTTTTTTTTTTTTTTTTCTCTATACTATACAGTGGTACAGCAGTATTGAGGTCGCTATGGTAATCCATTTTTTTTTTTTTTTTGATATCTCTGCTTTTAATTCTCATGCTGTATGAACCAGTTTTATATCACAAAACAGGTGACATTCTGCTGTAGAATTTTCTGATACAACTTAAACTCATTGGTTCATCAGTGACAGTATGGCATTTAAACTCTAAAATCGCAAATAATGTCGACAGGAGTATGCCCTTTCCACCATGTTTCATTGTTAAAATTTTGTTATTTAGTACTGGTATTTGGTCTTTTATTATTCTATAAACGTAACACTGTGTACATTTACCAAAAGTTTGTATTTACATTTCAGTAGACTACTGATGTGACGAGGAGGTAATCTAAATAGTATGTGATGATTTTTGTTTTATTGGCAAGTGGTCTCCAAACTTTCTAAACAAAGGGCCAGTTTATTGTCTTCCAGACTTTGAGGGGGCCGGACTGTGGCCTGCGGGAGTGGAAAATTAGCTGGCATTGGCAAAGTAAACGTCACCACACTTAGTATAAGGTGGAAGAATAGTGCCCCATCGTTGGTATCACTGGGAGGAATAGTGCCACATTGTTAATGAGAGAAATGGTGCTCCATTGTTGATGTCAGTTGGAAGAATGGTGTCTTGTATCAGTGGCAAAATAGTGCCCCAAGAGCCAGGTAAAGGCAAGCAAAGGGCCACATCCGGACCCCGGCCCATAGTTTGGAGACCACTGTCCTAGAGGTTCACATGCTCTTTTCCTGACCTTGATTTGTTTGAAATTTAAAAAAAAGATTTGCCAGTGTAAAATGTATTGTGCTGATATTTGAATTAAAGCAGAGTTCCACCCAAAAGTGGAACTTCCGCTCATCGGATTCCTCCCCCCCCCCCTCCGGTGGCACCTTTCGGGGGGACAGGTATCCTTTCCCACTTCCGGAAGTAAGGGCCACGGCCCGTGATGTCGGCTCCGGGCTCCCTCCTCCTCCCCGGCCGCCGGGCCAGTAGGAGAGAGGAGCAGGCCTCGCGCATGCACAGTAGGGTTCCCACGTGAAGCTGAAAGGCTACACTGCCGGGGTACCCTTACCCGCAATGGCGGCGGCAGGTGCCGACATCGCTGGACTTCCAGGACAGGTAAATGTCCATTTATTAAAAGCCAGCAGCTGCAGTATGTGTAGCTGCTGGTTTTAAATTTTTTTTTTTTTTGGGCAGAACACTGCTTTAAGACCAAATAGTGCATGTTTGGGTTATTTTGCAAAACTCCAGAAAATTCTTAAGGGATTTCAGGTGTCTCGCATCCACAAAATAAAAATATACTTCCTACCATAGAATTTATATGTGGTCTTCACAATGTCAGTGTTTTGTAGGCCTCTTGCACACTGCAGCTTGAAAAAGCACAAGATATAAGATTATACTGAGCTAAAATACAGCCCATTAATTGTAATGTGCCTTTGCACACAGGCGCGTAAAGCCTGTGGTAATTACGAAGGCAGTGAAACTGTTCAAATCACCTGTGCAAAATAAGGGAAAGCCTGAAAACACGACCTGTTGGGGCGCCTTGAGGTCTGGAGTTGAGAAACACTGTGCTAAGCCTTGCCCTGCCTGCACTACTGTGGGACAATGCAATAGCATTGTCCCTGCTAATTCACAAGCCTTGTCAATCAGCACCTGGTCGCACTTGGTCCAGCCCACCACTTTCTGAACGGATAGCACTGTTGCTGATACTCTTCCACTATGAGCTACAGTGTCTGGGATGTAGAGGATGTGAGACACAAACAAAGGAGGTACCAAGGGTTTAGCTCAGTCAGAAAAGGCAAAGAAAGCTTTTTGTGTACTTTATGAAGTGTGTGCGTGGCTAAGGCCTTGTTTCCACTGAGCGAATCGGTTCGGGTCGGTACAGTTTGGAACGGTTAGAATGGCCTGGTCTATTCTGGTGAGCGTTTCCACTGCAAGTCGGACTGCCAGGGGCCATACAGATTTTAGAAAAAATGCCTCGCGTGATGTCACACTAGTGCGACGAGAAATGTGACGCAGCGTCAGTCAGCGTCAGCAAAACAAATACAACAATGGAGGTCATCCAGCAACTCGTCTTTTCTCTACTTGCCTTTTGGTTCTTTGTAGTCAAAATACATGCCGCACTGTATGAGAGAAGGTTGTGAGCGGCACTGAGAAACACAACAGAAAAGAAAACTTCTAGCTTGGATATTTAGCCGGGAGGAGAAGTATACCTTTGTGCGGCAAAAACAAAGACGGCAGCGCTATAGGGTAAGCACAACTGACCGACTTACCTGAGACACACACATAAACACACTGACCCACCTACCTGACATACACACACTGACCCACCAACCTGACATACACACACACACTGACCCACCAACCTGACATACACACACACACACACTAACACTAACCTGACATACACACACTGACCCACCTACCTGACATACACACACACACTGACCCACCTACCTGACATACACACACACACTGACCCACCAACCTGACATACACACACTGACTCACCTACCTGACATACACACACCGACACACACTGACCCACCTACCTGACACGCACACTGACCCACCAACCTGACACACACACTGACCCACCAACCTGACATACACACACACACACACACACACACACACTGACCCACCAACCTGACATACACACACACACACACACACACTGACCCACCAACCAGACATACACACACACACACAGACTGACCCACCTACCTGACACACACACACACTGACCCACCTACCTGACATACACACACTGACCCACCTACCTGACATACACACACTGACCCACCTACCTGACATACACACACTGACCCACCTACCTGACATACACACACTGACCCACCTACCTGACACACACTGACCCACCAACCTGACACACACACACACTGACCCACCTACCTGACACACACACACACTGACCCACCTACCTGACATACACACACGCACTGACCCACCAACCTGACACACACACTGACCCACCAACCTGACATACACACACACTGACCCACCAACCTGACATACACACACACTGACCCACCAACCTGACATATACACGCACACACACTGACCCACCTACCTGACACACACACACACTGACCCACCTACCTGACACACACGCTGACCCACCTACCTGACACACACACACACACTGACCCACCTACCTGACACACACACTGACCCACCTACCTGACACACACACTGACCCACCTACCTGACATACACACACACACACACTGACCCACCAACCTGACACACACACACACACACTGACCCACCTACCTGACACACACACTGACACACACGCTGACCCACCTACCTGACACACACACACACACACACACACTGACCCACCTACCTGACACACACACTGACCCACCTACCTGACATACACACACACACACTGACCCACCAACCTGACACATACACACACCCTGACCCACCTACCTGACATACACACACACACACACTGACTGACATTTAAGTTATATATGTTGAATGATGTTATATTTTTTGTGATATGTTACCATCTTTGTTTTGTTTTTTTAGCTGCTTCTCCTTTTGGCAAAGCAGTGCCGCCGACCAGTTATTTGGGCTTTCCCCCGTGCCAATGAGTGGTGGGATGTGACCGTCCTGGGATTCACACACACACACAGTGGGTGCAGAATTTCAGAAAGTCAGAGGAAACCTACTCATACCTTTTGTGCCAAGCTACGTCCAGCGATGGAGAAGCAAAGCACCAACTTCAGAGCCAGTTTGCCTGTGAGGAAAAGAGTTGCCATTGCAATGTAAAAGCTGGCTACCAACAGTCAATACAGAAGTATAGGTCATATTTTTGGTTTCAGTAAATCATCAGTGTGCTGGTGTGTGCAGGACTTCTGTAAGGCTGTCTGCACATTGCTAGCTCCTGAAATTGTGCATTTTCCAGACAGGGAAAAGCTAAAAGACATGGCTGACAACTTTGAGAACAGGTGGGGCCTTCCACAGTGTGTTGGTGCTATTGATGGCTCACACATACCAATAATAGCACCATAAGAATATCACACTGACTACTTCAACAGAAAAGGCTGGCATTCCATCATCCTCCAGGGAGTAGTGGATGGCAAGGGACTATTCTGGAATGCGAATGTAGAAAAGCCTGGGAGTTTGCATGATGCTCGGATTCTACGATTGTCCACATTTTGGGATTGGGTTGGCCAGGGAGGCCTGTACCCTGTTTGCACTAAGAACATTTGTGGGGTGAATGTTGGCTATTATGTGCTCGGGGACACTGCCTACCCTTTACAAAATTGGCTCCTGAAACCATTTCCTGACAATGGCCGCCTAACAGAACAGCAAACCTACAGCAAAGGGTAGATGGAGGTGTCTTATGAAGAAGAATGACGGTGACATTAAACTTGCCAAATCCATGGTGCTTACTTGCTGTGCTCTTCACAATCTTTGTGAAAGTCATGGAGAAGACTTTGACCAGGATTGGAATACATCTCCAGAAGAGCCAGTACCAGTAATAGCAGGACAGGATATGGAAGAAGAGTGCAGTGAAATACGTCAGGCTCTGATGCGGCACCTCAACGTTTAATTTCTTACCATGAATTATTAAAATGTTGAATATTTTTTTGCTATATTTTTAATAAAATCTTACATTAAATCAGACATACTCAAAAGTCTCATGTTTTTTTTTTCCACAAAAACTCATCTTTCTCTATATAGTCTTTAAAGTAAAAATTTGAAAAATATATCAAAGAAACATTTCTTATAAAAACCTAATTAAAAAAAAAAAAAAAAAGGGGTACAGGTCCTGTGCTGCATGAAAGGCACTACTGTCTGGGTGGTGACCTGGGTTCACGACTGTCTGAAAGGACTTGAACAAGCTGACCTAGGACACCGAGGAAGGCCTGGTTGAAGGTAGCCAACTGCTCCATCTGCAGCCGGGCGATTTATGACTTCTGGCGCATAGCTTCCTGTGCATCCTGACGCAGTGCCTGAAACCGCCTCTCAGAAAGGTTCTCAATTCTTTCCAGCTGCCTTTCCTCTGCTGCCCGCATATCGTCCATGATTGTGTGCAGATCCAACTGCAACCGTCTCTTTTCACCTGTAATATACAAAAGACCAAACTAGTGTTTTTGGTAACATCTGTCAAAACAATACTGTAACCCCCTTTCTCATCTGCCCCACCAGACTGTACCACACTGATCTACTGCCCCACCTCTGTACCCCCTGCACATCTGCCCCACTGCTCTTCTGCCCCACAGCTGAACCCCCCTTCTCATCTCTTCCACCACTATACCCCCTGCACATCTGCCCCACTGCTCTTCTGCCCCACAGCTGAACCCCCTTCTCATCTCTTCCACCACTGTACCCCCTGCACATCTGCCTCACTGCTCTTCTGCCCCACTGCTGAACCCCCTTCTCATCTCTTCCCCCACTGTACCCCCTGCACATCTGCCCCACTGCTGAACCCCCCTTCTCATCTCTTCCACCTCTGTACCCCCTGCACATCTGCCCCACTGCTCTTTTGCCCCACAGCTGAACCCACCTTCTCATCTCTTCCACCACTGTACCCCCTGCACATCTGCCCCACTGCTCTTCTGCCCCACAGCTGAACCCCCTTCTCATCTCTTCCACCACTGTACTCCCTGCACATCTGCCCCACTGCTGACTTATTTTAAGAAAATGCACAATTACAAATTTCACTATCATCATGTCTTACCATTGTGCCGGGGTGCATTGGGCGTACTCTGTGGTTGGGTACTCTGTGGTTGGCTAGATGAAATACTACTGGTGCTGAAAGACGTTGAAGGTCCATCATCTGAAAAGTTTGACGCATCATTGGAGAGTCCATCAGCTGTTTCTGAAAATAAACATATGGTTATATATATATTTTTAAATGGTTAGCAGAGCGAAATCCTATGCGAAGTATATAAAAAAAAACACTTAGCAAAGGGGTCTACCATGGATTTGAGAATCGCAGTTGCAGAGTCCAGACCACCCTCCCTGCCTTGGTTTTCTGGCCTGTAACCGTAAATGGCGTCCATGGCGTCGTACCACCTCCAAGTACTCGGACCGTTTCCACTACAGCTGTTGGCGTTCCTTAATTTTTTTATATTGTCCTTTAAGCTTCTTAAGCTTTGCCCTACACTGACCCGACGTCCGTTGAAATCCCTCAGCTGCCATCCGTTGAGAAATATCTTTTGTATACCTTTTCATTTCTCACTGATCCATCAAGCTCACTCTGAATAACGCTATCACCAATAATCGTTAGGAAAGTAGATAGTTCCTGAGATAACCAGACCCTGCTGTTGTTTTCAGGCATCCTTCTCCTTTTATATTGACTGAACGGCGACGTGGTGTTTGGCGCTTTGCTTTGACGTCAGCATTGACGTTTTTCTGTCCACCAATCAGTGGAATGTATCGTGTGACGCCAGTAGCTCCTCCCTAACCATACCGTTCCATTTTCTATGGCCCCACATCTGAAGCAGGACCCTGAATGGTGCGGTACGGTTCGGTTTTATGGCACGCTTTCATAATGGAAACACCCAAAATAGCGTGCCGTACCGAACTGTACCGAACCGATCCGCTCAGTGGAAACAAGGCATTAGAGTAAATTTGGTACTAATTTAGACTGTCATACAGGAGCCTTTAGTTGTACTTTAATTACAAATTGAAGCAGCTGTTTGAGGGTTAAACCATTAATCAGCCTATCCATTTATTGAGAACTGCTGACATAATTACATTATTTACACTTTAGTGATGTCAGCAACTCCTTTTCAATTGATAGACTCTAGGACAGTGATGGCGAACCTTTTTAAGCCCGAGTGCCCAAACCGCGACACAAATCCAACTTTTTTTTCTTTCAAAGTGCCAACACCGAATTAAACCTGCCAATAGCTCTGTACAGAGGATGGGACTTATCATTCCTCTGATTGAGCCCTAAGGGACCAAAAACATACGACTCTGCCAGATTCGCTCAGAATGCAGGGTTTAGGAATTCATTGTGCAACATACACTGACCTACCTGACCATCACGCTCACCTACCTGACACATGCACTCCCCTACCGGACACATGCACTCACCTACCACATGCACTCACCTACCTGACACATGCACTCACCTTCCTGACACATGCTTCCTGCACTACTCACATTCCCATCCCCCCACACACACTACAATATAGATTGGAGGATCCATCCTCTTCCTTGCCTTTTCATGGGCTCATCGTCCAGCTCGCCCCGGGCAATATTGTAGGAATCCCCGCCATCTAGCTGCTCCTCGATATCTCCATAACCCCGTCATCCAGCTGCTCCTCGTTATCCCTGCCGCCGGGAGGTCAGCTAGCAGCCACTGCACCTCTCCTCATGGATAATTTGCTCTGAGCACCGCCCCTCCCCCTCCGCTTAGGACAGACTGAACCAATGTCATCCTGGAGCAGGGGGAGCTGCCAACGTCACTGGCACTGATACAAGGAAGGGAGCCGGCTCCTCCGTGCAAGTGACTGCCTGGCTGAGGGATTCCCCTGGCGTGCCGACTGAGATGGCTTGGCAAGCCAGCTGTGGCACCCGTGCCATAGGTTTGCCATCACTGCTCTAGGATATGATATATTTCTTTATATGCACAGGTATCACTTCAGTTGACGGTTTTTACACAAAATTACATATGACCATTCAGCGGACAATCTTTAATCCAACAGCTAACCGTTTCAAGCACCTTGTTTTACATGTTAAGTTTTGATGTCTACGTCCAATGCTGACCCTTCACATCTGCACTTTTCACAGTAGGAAGCTCTACTTACTGAGACCTGTCAGAGTGGATTAACAGAGACGAAACACAGGACCTGCATTGGCTGCAATTTAGTTCTTGATCAGAATTATTCCTTCCACAAACAATCATATTGGCTAAAATGTTACATCTGCTTCTTAGAAGAAAAAAAATGCTGGCAAAGCTTCAGTTCATCAGTGCAAGGCACATTTATTTTTTATTTTTGTTTTTCATAAAAATCTAATTACTGTAAATATATTTCATAGTTCATTTTTTTTTTTTTTTTGTCTGGCAAGAGTTCTTTGTCTTGCATATTTTAGAAATGTGTGGTGCACATCATGTAAGAAAGAGAGGAATCTATTTTAGAAATCCTAGAAAATAAAATATGTTAGTGACCTACAATTCAGGTTTGTTTGATCATTATGATCTCTTTTCTAAAATGCTTTCAAGAGTTGGTCAATTTTCCCTGCTTTATTCAATTGCTTGCATTGTAAAAGACTGAGGTCAACCTAGAACAGTGAAACAGTTGCATATGCCATAAAGGATGAGTCCACCCAAATCTGTTCAATTTATTCCCAACGTCTTATTGTACCTACAGTATAAAAAATGTAATTTAAATTTATGTTGGAGTCTTGGTAGGATGAAAAAATACATGTAAAGGGTAATGCTTGTCTTAAACAAACTACAGTCCTGGACTTTCTCCAGTTATGTGACTAAAAACCTATGCATTTTGTGACATTCTCTGATGGAGTCCCAGGTGGCTGATTTTCTAATCTGTAAGGCCCCTTTCACACTGGGGCGGGGAGGTGCGCTGGCGGTATAGCGCTGCTATACCATCGTTTTTGCCGCTATATTCAGCCGCTAGCGATGCAGTTTTGACCCCCGTTAGCGGCCGAGAAAGGGTTAAAACCGCCCGCAATGCGCTGCTGAAGCAGCACATTGCGGGCAGTATAGCCGCGCTGTCCCATTGAGTTCAATGAGCAGCAGCGGTAAAGGAGCGGTAAACAGCAGGACTTCTGGAGCGGTCCTGCTAGCGCACCGCTTCAGTGTGAAAGCCTTCGGGCTTTTACATTGAAGACTGCAGGGCAGGATTTTTTCAGGCGCTATTTTTAGCGCCAAAATGCCCCAGTGTGAAAGGGGCCTTAAAATCACAACCAAATGCCTAAGATTTTACATACAAGACCGACGTAGGAGAAAGCCCTGAAAGTTTTCTTCAGGTATGGCAAGTATTGAATCTTTTCTGTTTCTTTTTATTTACCCAACCCAGCAAGACTCTAAAGTGGAATGTTACCCATATCAACTTGACAAAAAATAATGTTCTTTAGCAAGGAATAATTATACTATCAAAATTGGTGTGCGCTGTAAGATGCTGCAATTGTCCTGAAACTCAGAGCCCCTGAGCAGCAGTAAAGCTTTAGGCAGTCAGCAGATCGACCTCTACATTTTCAGCACAGTGTGGAATAATATAGAGCAACTGAGCATATGCAGGGCAAGACCTGCGAATTACTGGATTTTAAACCGTATAGACACTTCTGTTTAATGTAGTTATACCTGCAAATATGGCCATCCTGAAGTGATCTAGCAGGACTTAATTTTCTGACTAAAGTTCCACTTTAACATAGATTTAAAATGAACCTGTGGTCTCAGAAAATTTAGTAAGGTGGCACTTACTGTACGTAGTCCAGGGACCTCTGAAAACCTTTGGAAACAGCTACTATTTTCTATTTGCTTGCGTGGCCCTTCTTCTTTATGGCAGAAACTGCTCCATTTTCTAAGCTCTAAATATGTACTTGTTAGAGGTACCTAAGGGAAACCTGATGACATTAATGTTTGCCTACAAACTAAATGAGATTGCATTAGTTTCTACTAGATTTGTGTATGTTTTGGCAATTTTCTTTTCTTTTTTTTTTGTTTTAGATAGACTGGTGGGCCCTCTATCAAGTTAGGCCTTCGATCAAATTTAATTAGCTTTCTCTATCCCTGTTGGCTGGGTTTTTAATTTGTTTGTAGATAGAAAGTCTGATGTAAGGGGAAATCTTTTAGTGGGCACAACAGTTCTGGAGATAATTGTCTAGGTATTGAAAAAGTATTTGCTCCCTTTCTGATTTTTTTTTTTATTAATTTTTTGCATATTTGTCACACTTAATGACTCAAATCATCAAATTTATTAAGGTAAAAAAGCTGTCCAAACCTGCCTGGCTTTATGTGAAAAAGTAATTGCACCCTAAACCTAATAACTGCAATCAAGCATTTGCGATTACTGGCAATGAGTCTCACATTGCTGTGGAGCAATTTTCTTTGCAAAATTGTTTTAATTCAGCCACATTGGAGGGTTTTCCAGCATGAACGGCCTGTGTAAAGGTCACGATACAGCATCTTAATTGGATTTAAGTCAGAGCTTTGACTAGGCCACTCCAAAGCCTAAATTTTGCTTTGTTTGAACCATTTGGAGGTGAACTTGCTGTTGTGTTTTGGATCATTGTCCTGCTGCATAACCCAAGTGCACTTGAGCTTGAGGTCACAAACTGATTGCCCGACATTCTCCTTTAGGATTTTCTGGTAGAGCTCAGAATCCATGGTTCCATCAATTATGGGGAGTTGTCCAGGTCCTGAAGCTGCAAAGCAGCCCCAGACCATCACGCTACCACCACCATGTCTGACTGTTGTTGTTGTTGTTATGGAATGCTGTATTAGTTTTATGCCAGATGTAAGGGGATGCACACCTTCCATTTTTGTCTCATCAGTCCACAGAATATTTGCCTAAAAGTCTTGGGGATAATCGAGATGTTTTTTGGTAAATGTGAGATGAGCCTTTGTTTTTTTTTGGTCAGCAGTGGCTTTGGCCTTGGAACTCTCTCATGGATGCCATTTTTGCCCAGTCTTTCTTATTGTTGAATCATGAACACTGATCTTACCTGAGGCAAGTGAGGCCTGCAGTTCTTTAGATGTTGTTTTGGGTTCTGTTATGACCTCCTGGATGAGTCGCCGTCATGCTCTTGGAGTAATTTTTGTAGGTCGGCCATTCATGGGAAGGTTCACCACTGTTCCAGGTTATCTCCATTTGTGGACAATTGCTCTCCCTGTGGTTCACTGGAGTTCCAAAGCCTTAGAAATGGCTTTGAAACCCTTCATAGAGTGATACATTTTTGTTCCTAATCTGTTCGTGCATTTTGTTAGATTGTGGCATGATGTGTGGCTTTTTTGATCTCTTGGCGTGCTTCACTTGGTCAGACAGCTTCTATTTATGCGATTTCTTGATTCAACAGGTCTGGCAGTAATCAGGCCTGGGTGTGGCAAGTAAAATTTAACTCTGCTTTCCAAACAATTGTGGTTAATCACGTTCATTCATGATTCAGCATGGGAGGGGGCAATACATTTTTTCACATGGGGTCAGGCAGGTTTGAACAGCTTTTTTCCCTTTAATAAATAAAATAATAATTAAAAAAACTGCATCTTGGATTTGCTTAGGTTATCTTTGTGTAATATTACAAGTTGATGATCTGAGTAATTTAAGTGAGAGAAATATGCAAATAAATAACATCAGGAAGGGGGCAAATACTTTTTCATAGCGCTGTAAATGTCTTTAACTCCCTGTTGCATCCCTGGGACAGGAAATAAAGGGCACACAGATAACAATATCCTGGGGGGAGGAGCCACAACATGGCGCCGAGCAGCAGTGTGAGGCGATGAGCTCCTGCGGGCTCTCCCGGGCGCAAAACTTCTGTATAGGAAACTAGCCTGTGCCATGCAGTTCGCGGGGTCATGTCTGAGTGCTCCTTGAGACGAGCAGTGGTAACCATTTGACCTACCAGAGACGTCTTCCCGCTTGCCCTACAAGTGTGCTTTACAGGACCCGGCTGAGGAGGTGGAGGACGGCTCTCTCGTACCGAATCCAAGCATTGGAGATTGCGGTGAGGAAGAGCGGGGCTACCCAGTATTCCCACGCCGTAAAGCGTGGATGAGAAGGGAGGGGAGAGACGCCACTCCAAGTGTGTGAAGAGCCGGAGACATAAGCTGGAGCAGGGACGATACCAGATGGAGGCATCTGAGCGGCAGGGGAAAATGGCAAGTCATATAATATAAAAAAAAAAAAGTTTTCTCTGCAATTAATATAAATTAGAAGTGAAAGAATTGCAAGTGGAGGAGGGAAGTCGGGAAAAAAGAACTGGTGGAAAGAGGAATAAGGAAGGAGGGGTCGGTGGCATTCATTAAAGACATTAAGAATCTTTATATATTTGCTGATATAATTGAATGCACACCCCAACAGCTGTACCAACCTGTTTAATTATATCACTCCTTGAAAACAACTTGCGTTTGTTTGGATACATGCCTATACACTTGCATACTTGTTTGGATACCTGCCTATACACTTACTTGCAGAGACATTTGCATATCTGCCTGGACTTATGCATACTTATTGAAATATCCTTATATGCATATTTAATCGTATACTTTATCATATATCCATACCCACCTGTCTGCTGTCGGTCCACTCACATATATATCCAGGAACTTGCCCGTATAGTCTACACCTATATGCTTATTTGGATACAGCTGAAAACCATAAACTAGCTTGTGGAGGAAAAATTTGCTTTGGATATTAGACTGTTTGTTTTTTTTTTTTTTTTTTCTTTTTTTTTTTTCTTTTTGTTTTTGGAAAGATGAATGTCCACACACCGCTGTACAGCTGCACATCCACCTTGCAGCGGGAAAAGTCAGGATAACAGGCTTAAAGCCTATCTCACCACACAGGGTGGGGACCCAGGGGGTACGTCAAAGAGGATGTTAGCACAGGAGGGAAAGATGTGTTGCTCCCCTGATTTTGAAGGGAGGAACCAAAATGGCTACTCAGGGCCCCCATGCCCAGGGCTGTGGAATAGCTAGACTTGGGGGGTGGGGGGGTAATATAATATCGAACCGGGGGCACTTCCCCTTAAATCAAAAGCAACATGCCACGATCCTGGGAGTGAACCCCCCAGGAGAAGGTGCAGACCATCAGGTCCACGTCTGGGAAACTGCCAAGTTAGGTGGGAAACTGACAGGAACAGAATTGAATTTTCAGGAGGAGGTAAGACCCCCCAGGAAGAGTTGCCAAACCCATAGAAAGTGTACATATGGTGGGGGAAAGTGGCATTACATAGACTAGCATGGAATCCGTACAGACCAACAATGGAAATGCGACAGGGTTGATTTCTATGGGGACTGAGTATTCTACCAACTCCAGGAATTGGGACTCCAACAATGAATTAACCATGAAACAAGAAATTAAATTAGCGCTGCTCCTGTCAATTACAATATATATATATATATATATATATATATATATATATATATATATATATATATACACACAGTGGGGAGAACAAGTATTTGATACACTGCCGATTTTGCCGATTTTTCTACTTACAAAGCATGTAGAGGTCTGTAATTTTTATCATAGGTACTCAACTGTGAGAGACGGAATCTAAAACAAAAATCCAGAAAATCACATTGTATGATTTTTAAGTAATTAGTTTGCATTTTATTGCATGACATAAGTATTTGATACATCAGAAAAGCAGAACTTAATATTTGGTACAGAAACCTTTGTTTGCAATTACAGAGATCATACGTTGACCAGGTTTGCACACACTGCAGCAGGGATTTTGTCCCACTCCTCCATACAGAGCTTCTCCAGATCCTTCAGGTTTGTCCGGGGGTCTGTACTAATGTAGGGGGGGTATGGTTTGTTCGGGGGGGGGTCTGTACTAATGGAGGGGGGGGGTGGTTTGTTCTGGGGGGCTCTGTACTAATGGAGGGGGGGTGGTTTGTTCTGGGGGGGTCTGTATTAATGAAGGGGGGGTGGTTTGTTCTGGGGGGTCTGTACTAATGGAGGGTGTGTTTTTTTCTGGGGGGTCTGTACTAATGGCGGGGGTGGTTTGTCCTGAGAGGGGGGCTGTACTAATGGAGGGGGTGGTTTGTCCTGAGAGTGGGTCTGTACTAATGGAGGGTGTGTTTTTTTCTGGGGGGTCTGTACTAATGGAGGGGGTGGTTTGTCCTGAGAGTGGGTCTGTACTAATGGAGGGGGTGGTTTGTCCTGAGAGTGGGTCTGTACTAATGGAGGGGGATGGTTTGTCCTGGGGGGCTCTGTACTAATGGAGGGGGGGTGGTTTGTCCTGAGGGGGGGTCTGTACTAATAGAGGGGTGGTTTGTTCTGGGGGGGCTGTACTAGTGGAGGGGGGGTGGTTTGTCCTGGGGGTTTGTGCTAATGGAGGGGGGTGGTTTGTTCTGGGGGGCTCTGTACTAATGGAGGGGGTGGTTTGTCCTGGGGGGTTTTTGCTAATGGAGGGGGGTGGTTTGTCCTGGGGGTTTGTGCTAATGGAGGAGGGTTTGTCCTGGGGGGTTTGTGCTAATGGAGGAGGGTTTGTCCTGGGGGGTCTGTACTAATGGAGGGGGGTTTGTCCTGGGGGGTCTGTACTAATGGAGGGGGGTGGTTTGTCCTGGGGGGTTTGTGCTAATGGAGGGGGATGGTTTGTTCTGGGGGGTCTGTACTAATGGAGGAGGGTTTGTCCTGGGGGTCTGTACTAATGGAGGAGGGTTTGTCCTGGGGGGTCTGTACTAATGGAGGGGGGTGGTTTGTCCTGAGGGGGGTCTGTACTAATGGAGGGGTCTGGTTTGTCCTGAGGGGGGTCTATACTGATGGGGTGGTTTGTCCCGGGGGTCTATATTGATGGGGGGGGTCTGTACTGAGGAAGGGGTTTATACTTAGTTGGGGGTCTGCACTTAGTGGAGGGGGATCTGTACTGAGGGCCGACTATAGTTTGTGGAGGGGGGTGACACCATGTTTTACCGCACCGGGTGACACCAACCCTAGTGACGCCACTGCAGCCGCGGGCTCTTATTTCCCCTCTCCTCGCACGCGCTGCTGTACTAGTGAGCGGCGCACTATGTTTCTTCCTCGCCTTCATATCAGCCAGGGGGGAAAAAAAAGGAGCAAAGAGGATTGTGGGACATATAGTCCTGAGGACTGGCAGCCCAACTGTAACACAAACTGCAGCCCACACAGCATGCTCTATACAAGTAAAAATGTGCAAAAATACCAGAGACTCAAATATCCAAACAATATGGTAGTAACTAAGTGTACATAGTGATAGACACAGCTAAGTAGACCTAGGTGAAAAGTTAGTTGAAAGTCCAAGTACTGGAGGTGAAGGGTATATCAGGGGTTAAAGTTACACTCCCAGGGCTGCCGTCAAAGGGGAACAAAGACCATGTTCCAGTTCTGCAGGAAAAACACAAGGAGAGAGGCGCCTCTGGGTGTAGCAGTATTAAAACAATTTATTTAGGCAGTGAACAAAAGCCACTCACACTTTGTTGGTAAAAAACAAGCATGTAGAACTTCCCAATCAGGGGAAAGGAGGGATCATCAGATGTGTCAGTCCACTTCTCTTCCTGCTGGGGCGCTAGGGTGCTCTGGATTCGCTTGCACCGCTGACAGATGTATAGAAGAGGCTAGCTGCGATGGAGGAGGAAATACAAAGCGAGGCTTGGAGCGCGATGGTGTAGCAGGCGAGGGGTGCTGACGTCACTGGAATGCGACGCGTTTCGTGAGGTACAGGCTGCGAGTGACGTGGCAGCCGCACTCCTTTATCAAGCTATAGGAGAGGGAGGTGTGGCGCTAGATTATATTGGGAGGAAGGGGGGCGGGGGGCTGGCGGAGCAGGAAAAGGAAGAGGCGGAATGGTCAGTGGAGGTGTGATTGACACACAAAGGAACAAATAATCAGCTAATGGCAGTACAATGATAAGGTGGTGTGATGTTATAATGGTATACGGTGACAGAGCAGGACACACCGTGAGACTGAGAAATGACAATGGCTTGGCAGAAACAATGTGTTGTTAATGGATACTATGAAAAGTGTCTATAATGGTGAACGATTTTCACATGAAGAAGTTATGGCAGGTGGACTAACGAATGGAATGATGCTTAATAAATGACATGGAGAATATAAATATTAGTGAAGATTAAAAAAAGGAGAAAATTAATAAGTTAATAATAATGATGGAGGATGGGCTGGATGGTGTGATATAATTAATATTAAATTAATATTAAATGGATTGGAAAGGGGGGGGAAATGTAGCAGAAAAGAACAGAAGAGGGTGATGGGTAGGCGGGGGAGGGGGGGGGGGGGAAGGGAAGTTATTTACTAGGAAATGACGCACAGAAGGAATATGAAATCCAAACTCACATATGTATATATATATATGTGCGCGCGCATACGCACACATACACAAGGAAAAAAACAAAACAGCATGCACATATGCATAAGCGCACACAGCATGCTCAGCTGAATGGGAGAGAGAGAGAGAGCCAGGAGCCCGGGAAAGCTTTCAGGGAAGTGCACCCAGGACTCCAGAGGGAGAGGACAGTGCTTAGAGAACACCATCAGAGAGAGAACCCCGCTGCCCTGCGCCACCAGAGGGAAAGCCACACAGCCTGGCGCCATCCCTGGCAGAGAAAGGAATGGAGTCATTGCCAGAATACAGTGAGCAGACTCCTGATCAAAAGAACCGTTGTTGCTGTATCGTTGGGTCAGGTGAGAGGGCCCAATCGGCCATTATCTACTAACGTCCATAGGAACTGCAGTCTCTGACCATCTCCTGTATCATGTCCGCAGTCTCTGACCATCTCCTGTACTATGTCTGCAGTCTCTGATCATTTCCTGTACTATGTCTGCAGTCTCTGACCATCTCCTGTACCATGTCTGCAGTCTCTGACCGTCTCCTGTAGTATGTCTGCAGTCTCTGACCATCTCTTGTAGTATGTCTGCAGTCTCTGACCATCTCCTGTACCATGTCTGCAGTCTCTGACCATCTCCTGTACCATGTCTGCAGTCTCTGACCATCTCCTGTACCATGTCTGCAGTCTCTGATCATCTCCTGTACCATGTCTGCAGTCTCTGACCGTCTCCTGTAATATGTTCGCATTCTCTGACCATCTTTCGTATTATGTCTTCAGTCTCTGATCATCTCCTGTACTATGTCTGGGGGCTCTTTCTAACAGACTCTCTAACAGAAGCCCTCTCTGTGTGCATCAGAGAGACTCCCCTCCAGGTCTCAATTAGTGTATGCTCTTCCTGTATTTTCTTTATTGTTCAGAGATCATGGGAGGATCCCTGGGTAACGAAGACTTCTTAGGGGAGCGTCTCTGTGTTTGAGTCGTTGCCATAGAAACATTTGTAAAGGGGAGGAGTTGGTAAGATGACCACACCCACGTGGGGCGGCAGAAATATTTCTGCACCCAGGCGTTTGTGACCCTAGGATCGGCCCTGGATGTGACGTCACACAGACAAACAGTACTTTCTCCACGGCGCGGCTGCACCTGTGATGCTGCCCTCCTCTCCTCTCCAGACTACAGCTGGCGCCGGCCACGGCGCCCAGATTCGGAACAACAGGTGCAGGCGGGGGTGGGGTGGGTGTCCACAGTCCTCCGCGGGCCCGAGGTGGGGGGGGTGGTGCCATTGTACTGCTAGTGTGGGAGCCTGGGAGAACTCGGACAGTGGCGCCCTGTGCAAGTGTGATAAGGAAGGGGGGGGTGCAAGATGGTCTGCTAGACAGTGACACCGCTATAGATATATATATATATATATCTATCTATCTATCTATCTATCTATCTATTATTATGTAATATATATTATTATGTAATATAGCTGGTCCAGCCGCTCCCTCCCCCCACCAGACCAGCTAACCAGCTACTGTGCCTATATCTAATATAATATATCTGTGTCCAGCATCACCCCCCCCCCTATCAGACAGACAACACTCACTATATAATTGATATTAGCTGACTGTGCCACCCCCACCCTGAGCTGGTCTAATGATGATGATGGGGGTGCTGCTGTGAGTGATGTGGGCCATGCGATTCAATAAGCTGGGGTGATGCAATGTGCTGTGGGCCGTGCGATTCGATATGCTGGGGGTGATGCAATGTGCTGTGAGTGATGCGATTCGATGTGCTGGGGGTTATGCAATGTGCTGTGGGCCATGCGATTCGATGTGCTGGGGTGATGCGATTCGATGTGCTTGGAGTTGATGCAATGTGCTGGGGGTGATGCAATGTGCTGTGGGCCATGCGATTCAATGTGCTGGGGGCGATGCGATTTGATGTTCTGGGGGTGATGCAATGTTCTGTGGGCCATGCGATTCGATGTACTGGGGGTGTTGTAATGTGCTGTGAGTGATGCGATTCGATGTGCTGGGGTGATGCAATGTTCTGTGGGCCATGCGATTCGATGTGCTGGGGGTGATGCAATGTGCTGTGGGCCATGCGATTCGATGTGCTGGGGTGATGCAATGTGCTGTGGGCCATGCGATTTGATGTGCTGGGGGTGATGCAATGTTCTGTGGGCCATGCGAATCTAGACGCATAAATGAATTTTGTTGCTGAGATTAGTATTTTCTTAAATGAAAAGCTGTACAGAAAAAAGTAGCCACTGTGTATGTGTGTGTGTGTGTGTGTGTGTATATGTATGTGTGTGTGTGTATATATATATATATATATATATATATATATATATATATATATATATATATATATATATATTGTGACAGCAGGAAGGTAAAGTCACCTGGTTGCATCCAGGGGGGTAGATATATTTCGCCCAGATTCAGGCTTTACGCCGACTTATACAACTAGGTGGAGAGTTGTATAAGCCCAGCTAAGGCTAGTGGGCTCATGGATGACTCATACCTCTAGGGAGAGTGTGGGGCGTCGTACAGACAGGGAGTTGATGAGACCAGCTGAAGCTTGTCAGCTCATTTAGGCCTCTATAAGAACTCCCAGCTTCATTAGATGTTAGCTCATGCCTGGACCCAGACCTGTGTGGACTGTCTAGGGAGAGTGAACCCCTGTGCGGTGAGACAAAGCCTGTGTGGCTATTTGCTTGGACATTTAAAACCAGGGACTTAGGGACTAGGACAGCACTAGGCTGATCCCAGTTGTTAGTTAGGAAACCTGTATGTTTAGTCAGAGGTCAAGTTGACCAGGATTTATTTTGTTTGTTTCTTTTGGCTTTGCTGTGTTTTGTCACTGTAAATAGAAAATCAACCGCACCTTTTTTTGATTTTGAAAACCACAACCTCCGTTTGCTGGGCCTGTTTTTGTGTGGGGAGCCCATCCCAGGGGTCACACACACCCGCTGCCGAGCTAACCCCCTCACAATATATATATATATATATATATATATTTCTTGAACTTGCAGTATATTTACTTTTTACTGCAGGGAGGAGGGGAGGAGAAATTTGCATAGAAAAGTGTCAACTTCCTCTGACACTGCCGTTGCTATGGAAACCTGACCTGAAACCTATTACACTGCTTGTGCAGCACTGAGCATGTGCGAGATCTGCAATCATGAAATCCAGGAAGAAATGCAGTCTGGCTTCAAAAAGTGTCATTTCGGCCAGAACACCACTTTAAGTTGTTTGAAGTTATACTCATTGTCCACATTAGGGGTGCTGTGGGAAAATATTTCTTCTGTATTAACTCTTTTTTTGTTAATAAAATCAAAAAGTTCCATTGCTGCTGGGTGACAAATGTGAAAACCACAATGTGAAATATAAAGAAAAATGTAACAAACAGCGCTATGGTGATGTGTCCAAACAATAAATGAATAATTAGGGCTGCTGCTAAAGTATAAGGTAAGTACCCCAAAGATTTGAAACAAGAAATTAAATTAGCACTTCTCCTGTCAATTACTATATATATATATATATATATATATATATATATATATATATATATAAACAAACCTGCTCAATACCAATATAGTGCAAATGACTGCAATCAATGAAGTCCAAAAATTTTTTTAATGTTGAGCCAGTAACAATTTCAAAAACTTTCAGTTGACTTTCTGTGACCACTTGAAAATCAAAAATTCAGGTGACTGTCTGTGCTCCCCTCCTGGGTCCCCCACTCACCAGATGGAAATGTGGCCTCCAATATGAGGGGAGGACCACAAGAGAACTCAAAGTGATATTAAGGGAACATGTCAACAATATTAAGAAGGGCTATCGTAAACATAGTTTATCATACCATTTTAGGAGGTATCATAATAGAGATCCATCCAAACGTATGTTTTGTGGCATAGACAGGGTAGAGAAACATTGAAGAGGCACCAATTTAAAACCGGCCATATCTCAAAATGAAACGCAATGGATTTATCAGTTACAATCTCTCATGCCTAAAGGGTTAAATGTGGACCTGGACATTAATTGTTTTCTTAGTAATTTTTTATTCTATTTTAATTTTAGTTTTAATAATAATTTAGCATTCAGTAATATTACTACAGATCATTATTATTATTAATTTTTAATTGTATTTATTTTTAATTTTATTATATTTGATTTGTATTTTAACCACTTGACAACTGGGCACTTAAACCCCCTTCCTAACCAGACGAATTTTCAGCTTTCGGTGCTCTCACATTTTGAATGACAATTACTCAGTCATGCAACACTGTACCCATATGAAATTTTCGTCCTTTTGTTCACACAAATAGAGCTTTCTTTTGGTGGTATTTGATTGCCTCTGGTTTTTTTTTTTTTGTGCTATAAATGAAAAAAGACCGAAAATTTTGTAAAAAAATGAATTTTTCTTAATTTCTATTATAAAATTTTGCAAATAAGTAATTTTTCTTCATAAATTTGGGAAAAAATGTATACTGCTACATATCTTTGGTAAAAATAACCAAAATTAGTGGATATTATTTAGTCTGGGTGAAAGTTATAGGGTCTACAAGCTATGGTGCCAATCACTGAAAATGTATCAATTTGATTACACCTGATGTACTGACAGCCTATCTCATTTCTTGAGACCCTAACAAGCCAGAAAAGAACAATTACCCCCCAAATGACCCCTTTTTGGAAAGTAGACATTCCAAGGTAGTTAGTAAGAGGCATAGTTAGTTTTTTGAGGTTGTCATTTTTTCTCACAATTCTTTGCAAAATGAAGATTTTTTTTATTTTTATTTTTTTTTCACACCAAATTGTCATTATAACAGGTTATTTCTCTCACATGGCATGTACATTCCACAAATAACACCACAAAATATATTCTGCGGCTCCTCCTGAGTATGGCGGTACCACATGTGTGAGACTTTTATACAGCCTGCCCACATACAGAGGCCCAACATTGAAGTAGCCCCTTCAGGCGTTCTAGGAGCATAAATTACACATCTAATCTCTCAAACACCTATTACACTTTTGAAGGCCCTGGAGCACCAGGACAATGGAAACGCCAACAAAGTGACCCCATTTTGGAAAGCAAACACCCCAACGTATAATCTATGAGGCATTATGAGTCTTTTGAACTGTTCATTTTTTTCCAGAAGATTTTGGAAAATGTGGAAGAAAAATGAAAACGCATTTTTTTTACACAAAGTTGTCCATTTATAAGATATTTCCAACACATAGCATGTACATAGCAAAAATTACACCCCAAAATATATTCTCCTACTCCTCCTGAGTATGGCGGTACCACATATGTGAGACTTTTACACAGCCTGGCCACATACAGAGGCCCAAAATTGAAGTAGCAACTTCAGGCGTTCTAGGAGCATAAATTACACATCTAATCTCTCAAACACCTATTACACTTTTGAAGGCCCTGGAGCACCAGGACAATGGAAACGCCAACAAAGTGACCCCATTTTGGAAAGCAAACACCCCAACGTATAATCTATGAGGCATTATGAGTCTTTTGAACTGTTCATTTTTTTCCAGAAGTTTTTGGAAAATGTGGAAAAAAAATGAAAACAAATTTTTTTTACACAAAGTTGTCCATTTATAAGATATTTCCAACACATAGCATGTACATAGCAAAAAATGACACCCCATAATATATTCTCTTGCTCCTCCTGAGTATGGCGATACCACATGTGTGAGACTTTTACACAGCCTGGCCAAATAGAGGCCCAATATCCAGGAAGCACCATCAGGTGACCTAGGGACATAAATTACGCATCTAATTTCCTTACAACTATCACATTTTTGAAGGCCCTTCATATTTCTAGCATATAGCATGTACATACCAAGAATTACACCCTGAACTACATTCTGCTGAGTAAATGGTAAACAAAAGATTACCTGTGGTTTTAGTAGTGCAATTGTCCACAGAAGGAGAGCCCTGATCCAGGCAGCAGGCAGGGACGTGGTCAGCGTCAGTGAATGTAATTGTCCAGGCAGCAGGCAGGAATATTGTCCATAGTCAGTACAGGCAGAGATACTGTCCATATACAGTCCAAGGTCAGTGCAAGTAGAGACATTGCCAGCAGTGCCAAAATATTGGTCCTGGTAGTAAGCAGGAACATGGTCCAAGTAGCGGGACAGGGGTAGAGGCTTCTCCCACCCAAATCTCTTTGAAGCCTCCGAGTCTCCAGACCCTAATCCGGGAATGAGAAAACTAAAAAATTAGTTTTCTTCATCCAGAAAAACAATTCTGGAGCCCCTCACATATGTGAGACCCCTGTGTCCCCATTAGCATAGCAGGGTAAAAGATCAATCCAAGAGGCAGGCAAAAAACGTGGTCAAACAGTCCAGGGTCAGTTCCAGAGCAGGCAGAGGTAGGTACAGTTTAGGGTTAGGCAGAAGCGTGGTCGTATAACAAGCCAGGGTCAGTTCCAGAGCAGGCAGAGGTAGGGTACAGTTTAGGGTTAGGCAGAAGCGTGGTCGTATAACAGGCCAGGGTCAGTTCCAGGGCAGGCAGAGATAGGTACAGTTTAGCGTTAGGCAGAGGCATGGTCGTTTAGCAGGTCAGGGTCAGTTCCGGAGAAGGCAGCGGTATGTACAGTGGCATAAGGGGTGTGGCGGTAAATGACAATTAGGTTTACCATACTTTCCTAATAATGTAGAAAAGTATGGTAACGACGGAAACATCGACCAAAACAAAGGCCTGGTTGGGAAGGACAATCGGGACAATAATACACAGTGTCTCTTCTAGCTCCTTCTTTGGAGCACACCCGGCATCTCTTCTGACGTTTTCGGCCTGTTTCATGGGGGGGGAGTTTATCAGGAAAGTGGCGTTCATGGAGTCTGCTCACTGAATCTGAGCGAATGCTTTCTGGTGGGTCTTCAGGGTACAAAAGGGCTTCAATAATTTCTTCTTGGTACTGAAAATAAGATAAGGGGGTCCTTGTAGATTTACGGTAAATGACATAAGTATTGTAAAGGGCCATACTGAAAAGATATATGGAGACCTTTTTATACCAATAGCGGCTTTTTCTTGTGGGAAGATAGGGTTCAATCATCTGATCATTAAAATCGACTCCCCCCATGAACAAATTATAATCATGAACACATGCTGGTTTTGGATAGGGCCGTTTCTTTTGGGGATTTCCACGTAGGTGTCGTTATGTATCGTTGAGAGCATGTGGACATTTCTTTTGTCCCTCCACCTGATAGCCAATAGCTCTTCATTCCGCAAAGACGCCGTCTCCCCTTTTCGTAGTCTTTCAGTAACGAGTCTTTGCGGGAAACCCTTCCTGTTGGCTCGCACTGTACCACACGCTGGAGTGCCCTTCCGGTAAAGGTTGCGGAAGAGGGGGATGCTGGTATAGTAATTATCCACATAAAGGTGGTAACCCTTTTCAAGGAGTGGATATATAAGCTCCCAAACAACCTTTCCGCTGGCACCGATGTACTCAGGACATTCAGGGGGATGCAGTTGGGAGTCCTTCCCTTCATACACCAGGAAGGCGTAAATGTAGCCAGTGACCCGGTCACATAGCTTGTAGATTTTAACCCCATATCGGGTCCTTTTGCTTGGAATAAACTGCTTGATGCCAAGCCTGCCTGTGAAGTGGACCAATGACTCATCCACAGATATATTTTGGTCGGGGATATATAACTGGGGGAATTTCTCAGAGAAAAAATTTAGAAGTGGCCGAATTTTAAATAATTTGTCATGTGATGGGTCATTTCGGAGAGGGCACTGGGTATTGTCATTGTAATGGAGAAAGCGCATTATCATGAGGTATCTGGATCTTGACATAATGGATGAAAAGACTGGCATGTGCTGGATGGGTTTGGAGGACCAATAGGAGTATACTTCATTTTTTTTTGAGAGCCCCATGTTGAACGTTAGGCCTAAAAATAATTTAAATTCCTCCACTGTCAATTCTCTCCACACATAGGGACGGGCATAACTTGAATCAGGGTTGTTAGTTATGAATTGTTGTGCAAAGAGGTTGCACTGGGTCACGATGGAGGATAATAGGTCTTGGGTAAAAATTAAATTAAAAAAATCAATAGGGGCAAAATTCTCTGTGTTCACCTGAACACCTGGCTGGGCGGTGAAAGGGGGGATGTTTGCTGCTCCTGAATTGGGGGGAAGCCACAGAGGGTTTTCAAGGGCATAGGGAAGGCTGGCATGGGTCCTAACCCTTTGGGGCTGAGATGACACCCCGCTAGTTCTTGGCCTTTGCTGTAGTGGTACTTCATTTCTTGTGGATGGCACTGTGCTACTGGTGGATGGCACTGAGCTGCTGGTTGATGCCACAGCGCTACTTGTGGTAGCCTGCTGATCCATGTCAGAACGCCTTCGTTTCCTGGGCACACTTTCCTCTTCCTCTGAATCTGTAGAAGACCCACTGCTTATAACAGGTTCATATTCTGAACCAGAATCAGACTCAGAGAGCTCGTCGCTGCTCTCGTCAGTCAAGCAAAGCTGTTGGTATGCCTCCTCAGCGGAAAACATTTTTTTCGCCATACTGGTGACTGTGGGCTGTGGTGACAAACTGTGGTAGGAAAACTGGAACAGATATGGCTGCACTGATGGGTGCTGATGAGGCTGGTCTAATGAGGCTGCACTGCTGGGTTCTGATGAGGGTGCTGCTGGGTTCTGATGAGGGTGCTGCTGGGTTCTGATGAGGGTGCTGCTGGGTTCTGATGAGGGTGCTGCTGGGTTCTGATGAGGGTGCTGCTGGGTTCTGATGAGGGTGCTGCTGGGTTCTGAGGAGGGTGCTGCCGGGTTCTGATGAGGATGCTACTGGGTTCTGATGAGGGTGCTACTGGGTTTTGATGAGGGTGCTACTGGGTTCTGATGAGGGTGCTTCTGGGTTCTGATGAGGGTGCACTGCTGGTAACTGATGAGGGTGCAGATGAGCACTATAGTGGCGCTGATGTGGTACTGATGGCACCGATGGGGCACTGTAGTGGCACTGGTGGAGCACTGGCGGCACCGATGGGCACTGAAGTGGCAGAGGTGGCACTGATGAGCACTGGTGGCACTGATCAGCCTTGTAGTGACACTGATCAGCCTTGTAGTGACACTGATCAGCCTTGTAGTGACACTGATCAGCCTTGTGGTGGCACTGATGGGTACTCTGGTGGCACTGATGGGCACTGTAGTGGCACTGATGAGTATTTTTGTGGCACTGCTTACACAGATGGGTACTGTAGGGGAGCTGTAGGGGCGCTGATGGGTAGTGTGGGGCACAGATTGGCACTTGTGTGGCACTGTGTGACACTTAAGGGCACTGCTGAATATATATGAGACACTCACTGTTAAAAGGATCTCTCCTCTCCTCGCACGCTGTATCGGTGTGAGGAGAGAAGAGAGCTGGACCTCTGTTTGACCCCAGTTTGTTTACATTCTGATCGCTCCCTCATTGGAGGGAGCGATCAGGTGGTAAAGAGCCGCTATCATTGGCTCTTCACTGCGATCCTTGTTGCAGTGGGAGCCGTGAACTCAGCGAGCACGGACACTTCCGCGAGCGCGCACCAGGGGGCGCGCGGGAAGCGCGAATGCACGAGGACGTCCCAGGGACGTGAGCTCAGGATAACTCGACCACTCTGTGGACGTCTTTTGTCCATGACGCGGTCGGGAAGTGGTTAATATTATATATAATGTAAATTATTGAGGTTTGCAGGCTTTATAAATTTGTAATATGAAAATAGGGATACATTTACATTTATTATTGTATTTCATGTAATTTCATGTAATATATTATTCAGACACAAGGTGGCGCTCAGCTCCTTCCTGCTAACCCGGGAAATAGAGCTTAATAGGGCTTATATCACACTCTATAGATTGTATTAATATTGGTGGAGAATAGATGGTATTGCTTGCAATATATAATTTGAACACTAGATGGCATTAGCTTCCTGTTGATTTGGTAAACAGAACTAATGAAATTCACATTGACGCCAATAGATTACATCACTTCCGGTCTATATGACTTTCGGCGGAAACAGGAAGTAGATAGTATTTTGAACTGCGACATTAATGTGAGTAGTGGGAGTTGCAGGGTGTAGTGGGGGTGTAAGTATAAAATGCAACCACATCACAGATCCCATAAGCTTCTGATGACGCCCAGTGGGAGGAGCGAAATGCATTAAGCTATCTGTGAAGGCTGTGTGGACACCAAGGCAGCAATTTCTGCATGATTTTATATTTTTTGATGTAAGTGTGATGATTTTAAAATGTTCTAAATAAATAGCAGTAATACACTATATGCTCTCTCCTCCGTTTTTGTTGGAACTATGCCACTATGGATTGTTGCTGATCGAGTGAGCCTGAGGGACCTTGATTATCGGGAGGAGGCCAGCAGACACCTATATTCCAAGGCCAATTACAACAAATTCCGTGGACGGACATCACCACCTCAATACAGGCACATATACAATTTCCATCTGGTGAGTGGGGACCCAGGAGGGGAGCACGGAGAGTCACCTGAATTTTTGATTTGAAGTTGTCACGAAAGGTCACCTGAATATTTGAACTTGTCACCGGCTCAACATTTAATTTTTTTTATGGACTTTATTGATTGCAGTCATTTGCATGCACTATATTGGTATTGAGCATGTTTGTGATATATATATATATATATATATATATATATTGTAATTGACCGGAGCAGTGCTAATTTAATTTCTTGTTTCAAATCTTTGGGGTATTTACCTTATACTTTAGCAGCAGCCCTAATTATTCATTTATTGTTTGGACACATCACCATAGCGCGGGTTTGTTAAATTTTTCTTTGTACTGAATTAACCATACCCCAACCAGAGTTTACAATGGACTGGGACTTGAGAGAACACCTAAGAGCACTCCCAACTAGGGGTGAGCCGAACACCCCCCGGTTCGTATCCAGAACATGCGAACGGACTGAAAGTTTGCGCGAACTTTCGAACACCGTTAACGTCTATGCAAGTTATTGTCCTAAAAAGGGTTTGGGGACCCGGGTCCTGCCCCAGGGGACACATATCAATGCAAAAAAAAGTTTTAAAACGGCCGTTTTTTCGGTAGCAGTGATTTTAATGATGCTTAAAGTGAAAAAATAAAAGTGAAATATTCCTTTAAATATCGTACCTGGGGGTGTCTATAGTATACCTGTGAAGTGGCACGTGTTTCCTGTGTTTAGAACAGTCCCTGCACAAAATGAAATTTCTAAAGGAATAAAAGTCATTTAAAACTGCTTGCGGCTTTAATGTAATGTCTGGTCCCGGCAATATAGATGAAAATTTAGAAAAACGGCATGGGTACCCCCCTCCCCCCAGCCCATTACCAGCCCTTTGGATCTTGTATGGATATTAAGGGGAACCCCGCACCCAAATTAAAAAAAGAAAAGGCGAGGGGTCCCCAGGCCCTATATACTCTTAACAGCAGTATACAGGTGGTCCCAAGACAGACAGGGACACTGTAGGTTTGTTCTTAAGTTGAATCTGTTTGTAAGCTTTTTGGATATCCTAGGGAAGGGTTATCATCACCCCTGTAACATTTGTTTTGCTGTCTGTGCCCCTGTTCAGAAGATTTCACCTCACATTCTGGCCCAATGAAAATTGGATTTAGAAAATTTGGGGTTTTTAGGGAAACAAGGATTGGTGATAAAGCATCAGTGGAGAATTTTTTTTCCCATATTAACTCTTACTGGAGAGAATTTCCCTTGTCAGGGGTAGATTTCCACTCACTTCCTGTTGTCTCCCTCCATTTTTAAGTAGGAGTCGGATGTTTGAAAGTAGGGGACCGCCTGTATATACTATACGGCCTGCCCTATATACTCTGCAGAAAATTGGGCCTTAGGTGTTGGTGGTACTAGAACACTGTAAGCCCTCACAGTTACTCTTGGTGGGCGCTGGAACAAGCCCTGCTGTGAACTATTATATCAAGAATTGTAATTACATGCCACTGTTGAACAGGGGCAGACAAATTGGGCCTTTTGGTGGTGGTGGTACTGGTGCCACAACACTGTATGTCCTCCTAGTTACTCTTGGTGGGTGCTGGAACGGGCCCTGCTGTGAAATATTATTTAAAGAATTGTAATTACATGCCCCTGTTGAACAGGGGCAGAAAAATTGGGCCTTTGGTGGTGGTGGTGCCACAACACTGTAAGCCTTCAGTTACTCTTGGTGAGCCCAGGAACGGGCCCTGCTGTGAAATATTAGATCAAAAATTTTAATTACACGCCCCTGTTAAACAGGGGCAGAAAAATTCCGCCTTAGGCACTGGTGCTGGACTGGTGCCACAACACTGCAACCCCTCACAGATACTCTAGTTGGAGCGCAGAAATTAGCCCTGCTGCAAAGTATTTCAGCAAAAATTGTAATTACACGCCCCTGTTAAACAGGGGCAGAAAAATTGGGCCTTAGCCACTAGTGGTGGTGCCCAGAACCAAAAATGTTCTTACAAGCTATCAACATGAACATTGAGGAGGAAGAGGATAGTCACTCGGCATAACAGGATCGTCACTCAGCATAAGCATAGGCAGTGTTACTTACCTCTGAGGATGAGTCTGACTTGTAGGAGAAGACCTCTCATACAGCTCTGGTTCAGGAGCCACTGGAGTGGGGACAGTGGTCTCGGGAACACAGCGGGGTAGGAGTGCCTGTGGAGACTGTGGGGGTTGGCACTGTAGCTGGTTGATGATCCTCCAGGTGTGACTGGAACTGCAGGTGACAGCAGAGATAGGTGCAGGTCAGCGACCTGGTAAGCTGGTGACAGCAGGATCAGTAGCAGGCTGAAGCAGGGAGAGATAAGCCAGGTCAACACAGGAACACAGAGCAAGTAGCAGGCAGGTGCAGGGTTAGGCGAGCGGGGTCAGATCAGGTGGTCAGGCAGAGCAATGCAGTGGACTGGAGCAGGGTTAGATAAGCAGGCAGAGGTCTGGCAACAGGACATCAAGTAATAGCAGCAGGGTTTAGGCAAGCCGAGGTCCGGGTTGCAGATGGCAGGTAAGTCAGCAGCTCCGGGCCGTCCAGGTAGTCAAATAGTAGATACAGGTAATGAGGCACAGAAGCTGCAGATCAAACAGCACTGCATAAGTGCAGCTGCTGTCCTTTTAAAGGCCCATTGGTGGCAAGCAGCGCTCAGCGCATGCGCCTGAGGTGCTCGCGCGCACACACGCGCCGCTGTCCATTCTGCCCAATGACCTGCGTGCGCATGCTCACACGCGCGTTCCTGCGTCCCGTTATCTGAAGTCCCTGACAGGCAGTCTTGAAGGGATCTCACATTCATAAAAAAATTATTTGGTTATATCAGCATCAGTTGCTTGGTAGCTGGTGATCCAAGACTGATTCATTTTTATGAAGGTGAGCCGATTGAGTCGGTGGACAGGCACACCCTGTGATCGGTTACAAAGCCTCCAGCAGCACTGAATGTGTGTTCCGAAAGAACGCTGGATGCAGGACAGGCCAGTAGCTCAATTAAAATTTGGTCTCTAGCACTACCAAGTGAATAGGATGTGTGAATGAATACAATGTAAAATAAAATAGAATAATGTTAAATAAGGCGGAAATCGCTGCTATATCTAAAAGTGTACATGTGCACAAAAAACTGGTAAAAAACAAATAATGATAAGCGCGACCTCCTGAGTGGAAGTAAAGGTCTGGCTCAAATGCCAGACAAAATAACGTGATAAGGTAAGTGTCCAAAAAGTTCCAAGTCCAAAATAAAAACGGTGAAAAAACAAATGGTCCTTCTAGATGATGTGAAATAAGTGCCAGTTCTTTCAAGTAGTGTATCAAACAATTCTTCTCTAGATGATCCTCCTAATGGTTAATGCTCACAGAGCGCTTACCTCACACCAGAGTACACTGAGCCTTTGAAGTCTTCCAAACATCCAAGGGAACCACGGCTGACCCTCTCCACATTCGTCCATGCTCCCGGCAGCTCGAATGGGGCTCCCCGATGGCAATGGACACTACCATCGCCGAGCCCCATTCGAGCTGCTGGGAGCGTGGACGGATGGGAGAGCTTTGGATGTTTGGGAGACTTCAAAGGCTCAGTGTACTCTGGTGTGAGGTAAGTGCTCTGTGAGCATTAACCATTAGGAGGATCATCCAGAGAAGAATTGTTTGATTCACTACTTGAAAGAACTGTTACACTTATTTTACATCATCTAGAAGGACTATATTTTTTTTCACCGTTTTTCTTTTGGACTTGGAACCTTTTGGACACTTAACTTATCACGTTATTTTGTCTGGCATTTGGGTCAGACCTTTACTTCCACTCAGGAGGTTGCGCTTATCATTATTTGTTTTTTTACCAGTAGCTCAATTGCATACTGTGCAAGCTCTGGCCAGTGATCCATCCTCAAGACCCAGTAACCCAGAGGATTGTTGGTTGGAAAGGTCTCCAAGTCTGATCTTGCCCCTAGGTATTCCTGCACCATGTAAATCAGACGCTGGCGATGGTTGCTGGAACCGATCAGACCTTGGGGCTGCGGACTAAAAAATTGTCTGAACGCATCAGTCAGACGGCCACCTTCTCCACCGCTCCTTCTGTGACTGACCGAAGCCTCAGCAACACGTTGACCAGGATCAGGAAATTGTAACTTCCCAGGCTCTGGAAACGCGTTGCACAAACCTTTCTGCAAGGCCTCCCGAACATGTTTCATCCTCTGCGATGGCAGGATAAGTTCCGCAACCTTACCCTTGTAACGTGTATCAAGAAGAGTTGCCAGCCAGTAATGATCCCTCTCCTTGATCACACGAATCCGAGGGTCCTTTCACAGGCTTTGTAGGATCAGGGAGGCCATGCAGCGTAGGTTTGCTGAGGCACTCGGTCCGGAGTCCTCTGGATCACTAAGGACGACATGATCCGCAGCCACCTCCTCCCAGCCACGTACAAGTCCATTAGTTTCTGGGGACTTAAAACGATCCCTTGAAGACTGCTGCTGATGCTGAGTGCTAGGCTCCACCTCCATGCTGACACAATCCTCCTCCTCCTCCTCTTCCTGTGTGATCGACGGGCCCGCAGGAACACGGTCTGGATAAAGGGGGCCTTGAGAGGTAAGGAAGTCCTCCTCTTCCTCCCTCTGTTCTGCCTCAAGTGCCCTGTCCATTATTATATGACCGGCAGAAATGTACACAGACTTCCTGGCCTGCCTCAGGAGATCCTGTAAGCCCGGGTACCTGCACAAGAACCGCTTCACCACCAATTTAAGGACGTGAGCCAAACAGGGCATATGGGTCAGGTGTCCCTGTCGGAGGGCGGAGAGGAGGTTGGTGCCATTGTCACAAACCACCATTCCTGGGTGAAGGTGGTGTCAACCACCTCCTGAGCCTGCCCCTGCAGAGCTGACAGAATCTCTGCCCCAGTGTGACTCCTGTCCCCTAAGCACACCAGCTCAAGCACCGCATGGCATCTCTTTGCCTGAGTGCTTGCGTAGCCCCTTGAACGCCTACGGAGCACCGCTGGTTCCGAAGACAAATCAGCAGAGGAAGAGGTCATGGGGGAGGGAGAAGAGGAGGGGGTGGAGGAGAGAGGTGTGGCAGAATCACCACTAGTAGCATTTTGGAGGCGTGGATGCGGAACACGCTCCAACAAGACTGCACCCTGTCCTACATCCTTCCCTGCTGCCAGCAGAGTCACCCAGTGTGCCGTGAAAGATAGGTAACATCCCTGTCCATGCCTCCTGGACCATGAGTCAGTGGTAATATGCACCTTACCGCTGACTGCCCTGTCCAGCGAGGCCAAGCAATTGCCTTCCACATGCCGGTAGAGAGCCAGTATCGCCTTCCGTGAAAAAAAGTGACGTTTGGGAACCTGCCACTGAGGTACCGCACATTCCACAAACTCACAAAAGGGGGCAGAGTCTACCAGCTGAAAAGGCAGCAGTTGGAGTGCTAGCAATTTAACCAAGCTAGCATTCAGCTGCTGGGCATGTGGATGGCTTTCGCCAGTTTAGCAACTGGGGTAAGGAAATTTGCCTTCTACAATCGGACGTTGGTGTAGTGATAGCAGATTGCCTGCAAGTACTTGCCACACCTAATTCTACCTAATTCTACACCTTCATTCCTCTCAGTGCAGGTTTCTGAGAGAAATGAAGGCATGGTGGGGTTGGAGATCCCAGCTGATGAGGAGCAAGGAGAGGTCCGCCTTTTTCTTTGGTGTGGGTCTTTTAAGTACGCTTGCCAACGGACTGCATGGGAGTAAAACATATGTCTGGTCAAGCATGTGGTGCCCAAGCGCTGGTGTTTTGGCCACGCTTGATACGTTTCAGACATATGTTGCAAATGGCAACGGTGCAATCTGCTGCACAAGTCTCAAAGTCCCACACCAAAGAACTTTTGGAAAAGCGCGCGGAATCAGCAGCGCCCTGCACATGCGCAGCTCTGCGGTGTGATGCAGTCGGTTGGCTGCCCTTAAGCTGGCCCCTGGAGGGCATCCTGCCTCATTGATGTGCCTCCTCCTCCTTATCTCTCCTATCAGGCACCCACGTAGAGTCAGTGACCTCATCATCCCCTCCCTCCTCGTCACTCGAGCAAACCTGGCAGTATGCTGCAGCTGGGGGAACATGACTGCCAGTTTGTTGTCCTTCTTAGGCACCCCCTCTCTCTGGGCTCACGTTACTACCTTCCTCAAGCTGGGTACCATCATCAGAGTCTTCAAAACGCTGCGCATCCTCCTGCAGCATGTACCCAACACTGTGGTCAAACAGGTCTGGGAACTCCGTGCATGATGGTGGGGCTAGGGAAGGAGTAAGTGATGACCCAGAGCCGATGGAATAGGCCGCTTTGGTACCTGCATTGGCAGCCAAGGTACTCTGAGCCTGGATGACGGAGGATGAGGATGGCTTGGTCATCCACTCTACCAACTCTTCTGCATGTTGTGGCTCAACATGGCCAGCTGCCGGAAAAAAGGACAAGCGTGCCCCACGGCCACGTGCTGAGGATGCACTGTGTCCACGACCAGCACTGTTGCCTCTAGACACAGAGCTTGCTTGCCCTCTTTTAGTGGTCTGTGAGTTTCTGCCTCTCCTTGTTGGCCTTCCAGACATACAGACATACAGTATTTGAATAGGTACACCAGGAATGGCCTGCAGTGAGATGTAGTTGCACAAAGCTGGGATGTATATGTATATACTGAATATACTGCAGCTAACGGAATCAACTGCCTGCCTGTAGTATAATAGCAAGAGAACAACACGAATGGTCTGCAGTTGGATCTAGGTGAACAATGTGCACAGAATATAGTACTTTATATACTGCACCTAACTGAATCAACTGCCTGCCTGTAGTATAATTAGGAAGAGAACAGGAACGCTCTGCAGTGTGATCTAGCTAAACTGTATACATTGTGTGTGTGTGTGTGTGTGTGTATATATATATATATATATATATATATATATATGAGTGTGTGTGTATATGTATGTATGTGTATATATATATTGTGACAGCAGGAAGGTAAAGTCACCTGGTTGCATCCAGGGGGGTAGATATATTTCGCCCAGATTCAGGCTTTACGCCGACTTATACAGCTAGGTGGAGAGTTGTATAAGCCCAGCTAAGGCTAGTGGGCTCATGGATGACTCATACCTCTAGGGAGAGTGTGGGGCGTCGTGCAGACAGGGAGTTGATGAGACCAGCTGAAGCTTGTCAGCTCATTTAGGCCTCTATAAAAACTCCCAGATTCATTAGGTGTTTGCTCATGCCTGGAACCAGACCTGTGTGGACTGTCTAGGGAGAGTGAACCCCTGTGTGGTGAGACAAAGCCTGTGTGGCTATTTGCTTGGACATTTAAAACCAGGGACTTAGGGACTAGGACAGCACTAGGCTGATCCCAGTTGTTAGTTAGGAAACCTGTATGTTTAGTCAGAGGTCAAGTTGACCAGGATTTATTTTGTTTATGTTTCTTTTGGCTTTGCTGTGTTTTGTCACTGTAAATAGAAAATCAACCGCACCTTTTTTTGATTTTGAAAACCACAACCTCCGTTTGCTGGGCCTGTTTTGGGTGGGGAGCCCATCCCGGGGGTCACACACACCCGCTGCCGAGCTAACCCCCTCACAGTTGGTGGAGAACCAGTGGCAGTTTTTTTTAAGCCAGCATGGAGGAGATACTGAAGCAGCTGGCTCTAGCAAATGCCAATCAACAGCAGACAAATGCAGGTTTGCAAAAGAGCCTTGCAGCTCAACAACAGAACTTCGCAGCCCAGCAGCAAGCTCATCAACAGAGCCTTGCAGCCCAGCAGCAAGCTCACCAACAGAGTCTGGAAGCTCAGCAACAAGCCCAGCAGCAATCTGAGGCCCGCTTCATAGACCTGTTACAGAAGCAAGAGCAGAGACTACAACAAATGGAAGCAGTAATGCAGCAACGTCCGCAGACCAGTGAGGAAAGCCGTCCCACTAATACCGCGTCCTTTGGGGTGAGTCGTTTATTGACAAAAATGACTGGAGAGGATGATCCAGAGGTATTTTTGACCACATTTGAAAGGACTGCTGAAAGAGAAAAGTGGCCTGAGGAGCAGTGGGCTGGACTGGTGGCTCCTCTGTTAACTGGTGAATCGCAGAAGGCTTACTATGACCTAGAGCCTGACCAAGCAAAAGACTATGTGATGCTAAAAGCTGAGATATTGGCAAGGCTGGGTGTCACCCAGGCTGTCCGGGCTCAGCGTGTGCATAACTGGACTTTCCAGCTTGGAAAACCCCCCAGGTCTCAAATGTATGATCTCATTCACCTGAGCAGAAAGTGGCTACAGCCAGAGACTTTGTCCGCACCAAAGATTGTGGAACGTGTTGTAATGGATCGGTTTTTGAGAGCTCTTCCTACTGCCATCCAAAAGTGGGTAAGCCATGGAGACCCAGAGACGGCCGATGGTCTTGTGGATCGTGTGGAGAAATACTTGGCTACAGAGAACCTGACGGCCTCTTCCAGAGACACTCGGACTTTCCACCCTAAGACCAGACCATCCCCAGGGGCGGATAAGAGGATTCCAAGGGGTAAGGGTGGAGAGAGTGAGAGGGTGGGAGCTCTACCCCAAGTTTGGCGAGAACAGCCTGGGAAATCAGCGGCTCAAGAGGCGGCAAGAAGGATCGTTTGCTACCGCTGCCGGCAAGCGGGACATATTGCAGCCAATTGCCCGGTTGTGGAGGAACCCATGCAGTGTGACTTTCTGACGGGCAGACGTCAGTCGCTGTGTGCGACAGTCGCATGCACTGCCATTCGAGGAACTGAGAAACATTTATGCAAAATGTGTGTTAATGGTAGAAATGTTGTGGTATTGCTGGATTCAGGTAGCCTTGTGACCCTGATAAAGGCTGAGTTAGTTAAAACAGAGGTCTCTGGGAATAGCAAGGTAGCTGTTATTTGTGTGCATGGGGACACCCGAGAGTATCCAGTGACTACAGTGTGTTTCGAGACCCCCAAAGGTACCCTCTCTCATCCAGTGGGCTTAGTATCTCAGTTACCGTATGACGCCATTGTGGGAAGGGATTTTCCGAAGTTCTGGGAACTGTGGGATGATCCTGAGCCCCCCACTGGTGACCCTATGTACCAGGAATGTGATAGCCAGAACTCCCCTAAGAGTGGTGAGGACTCTCCGGAATTTCCCTTATCAGTATTGGCAGGGGAGACTCAAGAAACTGGAGAGGAGCCCACCTCCTCAGACGAAAACCTACCGTCTGTGGAGTTTTCTGATCTTGAGGTTCACAGGGAAAACTTTGCCACAGAACAGTTGAAAGACCCCGCCCTAATAAAGGCACGGGAAAACGTAGTGAAAATAGATGGCGAGTTAGTGAACCCAGATAATACCTGCACTTACCCATACTTCAGCGTAGAGAAGGACCTACTGTATCGGGTGGCAAAAAGGGCAGAAGAAACCGTTGAGCAGCTTGTGGTGCCCAAACCTTACAGGAAGTTGGTGTTGGAGTTGGCCCATGGGCACATTCTTGGAGGTCATCTGGGGACAGAGAAAACCCGAGAGAGGGTATTACAGAGATTCTATTGGCCGGGGGTGATGAAGGACATAGAAAATTATTGTTCCTCCTGCCCTGTGTGTCAGAGGTCGGCCCCGATGCCACATTTCCGTAGCCCGCTGGTCCCTCTACCCATCATTGAGGTCCCGTTTGAGAGGATCGCCATGGATTTGGTAGGTCCTATAATCAAGTCCGCTAGGGGGCACCAGTACATATTAGTTATAATGGACTATGCCACCCGTTATCCAGAAGCGATCCCTCTCCGAAATACCTCGGCCAAAACCATAGCCAAAGAGCTATCTCTTGTGTTTAGCCGGGTGGGTATTTGTAAAGAACTGCTTACGGACCAAGGTACACCCTTTATGTCCCGGGTTATGAAGGAGCTGTGTAAATTGTTCAAAGTGACGCAATTACGTACATCTGTGTATCACCCCCAAACCGATGGGCTGGTTGAAAGGTTCAACAAAACCCTAAAACAAATGTTGAAGAAAGTGGTGGATAGAGATGGAAAGGATTGGGACTGTCTACTTCCTTATCTGATGTTTGCTATTAGGGAGGTGCCCCAATCCTCTACGGGATTCTCCCCCTTTGAGTTACTGTATGGGAGACACCCAAGAGGGCTGTTGGATATTGCCAAGGAAACTTGGGAAAGTGAGAGTTCTCCCCACAGGAGTGTGATTGAGCATGTCGCCCTGATGCAAGACCGAATTGCACAGGTAATGCCCATCGTGAAGGAACATTTGGCCCAAGCGCAGTTAGCACAGCAGAGAGTGTACAACCGTGGAGCCAAGACCCGTACCTTTTCCCCGGGGGATAGGATACTGGTACTTGTCCCTACGGTTGAAAGTAAATTCCTTGCCAAATGGCAAGGCCCCTACGAGATAATGGAAAAAGTGAGCGAAGTGAATTACAAGGTCAGACAACCAGGAAGGCGAAAGCCCGAACAGATCTATCACGTTAATCTGTTGAAAGCCTGGAGGGATAGAGAGTCCCTAGTCGCAGACACTTGGTCACCAGCTCAAACTGGTTGCGTGATTCCTGAGGTTGGAATAGCAGCCACCTTGTCACAACCCCAACAACAGGAGGTTAAGGAGTTTGTGCTTCGCAACAAGGAGGTATTCTCTGAGCTGCCGGGACAAACATTTGGGGTAGAGCATGACATCATTACCCCGCCCGGTGAAAGGGTGAAGTTAAAACCCTATCGGATCCCAGAGGCCCGACGGGAGGCAATACGGGAGGAAGTACAGAAAATGCTGAACTTAGGGGTGATAGAGGAGTCCCAAAGTGATTGGTCTAGTCCCATTGTGTTGGTGCCTAAACCGGATGGGAGCTGGCGATTTTGTAACGATTTTCGTCAGTTGAACAAAGTTACAAAATTTGACACCTACCCCATGCCACGTATAGATGAGTTGATCGACCGGCTGGGAACAGCCCGATACATGACGACTCTTGACCTCACAAAAGGGTATTGGCAAATCCCCCTGGCCAAATTGGCCAAAGAGAAAACCGCATTTGTAACCCCAGACGGGGCGTTCCAATATAAAAGAATGCCGTTCGGGTTACAGAATGCGCCGGCCACATTCCAGCGGAAAATGGACCAGATGCTGAGGCCCCATCGGAAGTATGCTGCGGCTTACCTGGATGACGTAATTGTCCATAGCACAGATTGGGCCTCACATCTGCCAAAAGTGCAAGCAGTCCTGGACTCTGTTCGGGAAGCGGGGTTTACGGCTAACCCCAAGAAGTGTACCATTGGGCAGGAGGAGGCCAAATATCTTGGGTACACCATTGGGAGGGGAGTAATAAAACCCCAACTCAACAAAGTCGAGGCCATCCAGAGTTGGCCACGTCCCAACAGCAAGAAGCAGGTACGAGCCTTTCTGGGAATCGCTGGGTATTATCGGCGATTCATTCCCCACTTTGCTTCTAAGGCTGTGCCCCTAACCAACCTAACGAAGGGGAAAGGGTCTGTCATGATTAAATGGACCCCCGAGGCTGAGGCAGCATTCCAATTCTTGAAACAAGCCTTATGTAGCCAGCCAGTGTTGTACTCACCCGACTTCTCTAAAGACTTTGTCGTACAAAGTGATGCGTCAGATGTGGGGTTAGGAGCAGTATTGTCCCAGGTCTGGAACGGGGAAGAGCACCCAGTCATTTACCTCAGCAGGAAGTTGAAGTCCCATGAGGTAAATTACGCCACCGTTGAAAAGGAGTGTTTAGCGGTGAAGTGGGCTCTAGATTCCCTTCGGTACTACCTGCTAGGTAGGCACTTTGACATGGTTACGGATCACGCTCCGTTAAAGTGGATGGCTCAAAACAAGGAAACAAATAGAAGAGTGAATAGGTGGTTCCTGGCCCTCCAGGAATTCAACTTCACAGTAAAGCATCGCCCTGGCGTTCAAATGGGGAATGTGGATGCTTTGTCTCGAGTACATGAATGCCTGATTGCTGGTGTTCCAACCCCGAGGTTAAAACAAGAGGGGGGGGGTATGTGACAGCAGGAAGGTAAAGTCACCTGGTTGCATCCAGGGGGGTAGATATATTTCGCCCAGATTCAGGCTTTACGCCGACTTATACAGCTAGGTGGAGAGTTGTATAAGCCCAGCTAAGGCTAGTGGGCTCATGGATGACTCATACCTCTAGGGAGAGTGTGGGGCGTCGTGCAGACAGGGAGTTGATGAGACCAGCTGAAGCTTGTCAGCTCATTTAGGCCTCTATAAAAACTCCCAGATTCATTAGGTGTTTGCTCATGCCTGGAACCAGACCTGTGTGGACTGTCTAGGGAGAGTGAACCCCTGTGCGGTGAGACAAAGCCTGTGTGGCTATTTGCTTGGACATTTAAAACCAGGGACTTAGGGACTAGGACAGCACTAGGCTGATCCCAGTTGTTAGTTAGGAAACCTGTATGTTTAGTCAGAGGTCAAGTTGACCAGGATTTATTTTGTTTGTTTCTTTTGGCTTTGCTGTGTTTTGTCACTGTAAATAGAAAATAAACCGCACCTTTTTTTGATTTTGAAAACCACAACCTCCGTTTGCTGGGCCTGTTTTGGGTGGGGAGCCCATCCCGGGGGTCACACACACCCGCTGCCGAGCTAACCCCCTCACAATATGTATATATATATATATATGTGTATGTGTGTATATATATATATATATATATATATATATATATATATATATATATATATATAGCCTGGAATGCATATATATACTAAATATACTGATCTAACTGAATCAACTGCCTGCTCAATCTAGCTAACTGAAATTAAATGACTCTCTCTCTCTCTCTCTCTCTCTCTCTCTCTCTCTCTATGAACGCCGCAACACACTACACAAGGCCGACGCGCAGGCGGCCTTATATAGTGTGGGGCGTGTACTTAGTCCCCCTGAGCCATGATTGGCCAAAGGCACCTAGCCTTTGGCCAATTATGGCCCTCTATGCTGACGGCGCTGTGATTGGCCAAAGCATGCGACTCATAGTACATGCTTGGCCAATCGGCCAGCAATGCTCTGCAATGACGTAGTGCATTATGGGCCGTGACGTGCCGCTCGAATTTGGCGCGAACGGCCCATAATGTTTGAAATTCAGAGAACGAGCGAACAGCTGATGTTCGAGTCGAACTCGCAGCTCATCCCTACTCCCAACAAAGAATGATATTCAGTTACTTATAACTGCTGTTGAAACATCCTGTAAACAAGCTGTGGACGAGCTAAAAGAGGATGTAGGAACATTGGGACGGAGAGTGGAAGAAACGGAGTTGGGACGGGAAGACACCAGACAGGCGGTGGTAGATATTAAAGATGTGACAAAGAATCCGGAAGAAGCGGTAAACTCTCTGTTGGATCAGATGGATAATCTTAAAAACAGAGAATGTAGGCAGAATATACGCATTACCTGAAATAAAACAAAATACTGAGTTGCTTCCAAAAGTGACCAACCTATTTCGGCTAGTTTTGGGGATATCTGCACCAGAGGAGATTGAAATCGAAAGAGTTCATCGTGTCCTTCTCCAAATTTCTCAAAATTCAGAGAGACCAAGAGATGTAATTTTGTAAAATACATAGATATCCAGTGAAAGAAGCCATTATGAAAGCAGTGCAAGATGAATTTTAGGGGGCGCAAATAGCTCTGTTTCCAGATTTATCGTACAGAACCCTTATGCAACGACGAATGATCAAACCCCTACTAGAAGCCCTACGGGCAACAGACGTTAAATATCATTGGGGGTACCCCTTTAAGGTTACAGCAACACGGAATGGGAGAACAGCAACACTTCAAACTAAGGACGATTTAACACTTTAGAGGTTATGGAATTACCCCAGGTAGACTTTCCAGACTGGAGAATGAATAATTATAAGTCTGTACTACAACGACCAGAAAGATGGCAACAAGTGTCCGCTAAGGGCAGACGGAGAGACCATTTAGACTGATAAGAATGTCCCTAAAAATAGATGAAGATTTAATTATTTAGAATGGGAGGTGGGGTTTGGGAGGGTTTATCTCTCCCCCTTTTTTTATCCCCTCCCCCTCCCCCCTATGCCCCCCCTTCTGGTCCCTTTTCTTTCTTTTTTTTGCCGTGTTTCTCTTCTTTGTGTTTTGCCTTTTGATGTAAAACGGCCAAAAAGTTGAATGATAAAATAATAATGGCACAGGCGCACAGATAAAAAGCCCGGGGAGCACGAGATGCTCGGTACATGTTTTTCCTAATAATTTCTCCCCCTATAGGTAGGTCCCGAGAGGGACTTGGTTTTCTGCCAGGGGGAGGGGGACTCCGGACATGGATGGAAGATCCCTGTCCGGGAATCATCATCCCCTTAGGGAGTGTTTTTATATACAGTGGTATATTATGTCATTTGTTGTGGAAGTTTTTTTTTTTTCTTCTTTCCTCTTCTCTCCTCTCCCGCACTTCTCTCTGCCCCCCCCTCCTCCCTCTCGTCGGATGCATCCGACAGTACAGTAAGAAACCTATGGAGCGAATAAGAAAATGGCAGGTAGAATGAAAATTATATTGTATAATGTAAGAGGTCTCTGCTCGAGTGGCAAGAGGGGTCTCTGGCACGAACTGCGTCACATGAAGGCATAGATTATTTTCTTGCAGGAGACGCACTTCGTGGCGGGGTCGACCCCTCGTATGCCTCTTTTTCCTTAGTGGTTCCATGCCCCCTCACCTATTCCTAGGGCAAGAGTTGTTTCAATTGCAATACATAAACAATGTCCCTTAATACCTATAGAAATACAGGAAGAGGGTCATTTTCTTTTTGTCAAGGGAAAGATCCAGGGTCAGTACTATACTCTCTCTCTACGATTTATGCCCCCAATAGCCATACTGTCAAATTCTTAATTAAAACTCTGGATATTTTGGAAAAGTTCAGGGAAGGTCTATTGATTATGTGAGGGGATTTTAACATCACCCTGGACCCTAGTCTAGACACCTCCTCCGGGAAAAAGTTTTTGTCACATAAAAAGAGCCTCCGCTTCCTGCATTTGGTGGATAGTTGGAGAGTGATGCATGAACGGGACAGGGATTACAGCTACTACTCTAAAACGCATAATGCATATGCATAATGCATATTCAAGGATTGATATGTTGTTGATCGATCAATACTATTTGAGCCATGTAGACTTGTCGACTATTGAATCGATCACCATATCAAACCATGCCCCAATAAGTCTATCGGTGAATCCTGTATCGATTGGGAGCATGGAAAGAACTTGGAGATTAAATGAATCCCTTTTGGATGATAAACAGAATGTGGAATCCCTGTCCCGTACATTAGTATCATATTTTGAGACCAATACATCAGAGGGGGTGTCTGACCAAGTGGTATGGGAGGCCCACAAGGTGGTTATTAGAGGGGAGTTCATTTCAATGGGATCGCGCATTAAAAGAGAGACAAAAGGAAATGGTTGCGCTCTTATGCCTTGTACACACGATCGGATTTCCGATGGAATAAAATCCAATGGAATTTTCCGTCGGAATTCCGATGAAGCTGACTTCCATCAGTCTTGCATAAACACTGTCAGACTAAATTCCGACCGTCCAAAACGCGGTGACGTAAAACACTCAGACGAGCCGAGAAAAATTAAGTTCAATGCTTCCGAGCATGCGTCGACTTCATTCTGAGCATGCGTGGATTTTTCTCGCACAGACGATCGGAATTTCCCATCGGAAAAATTTAAAACATGTTTTTTATTCCATCGGAAATCCGATCGTGTGTACAAGGCATTAGAAGATATACATAAAATGGAAATTAAACATAAGGCCCATTTAAAGCCAGGGGACGTGCAGAGACAAGAGAAGTTTTGGACAGATTTAAAACAACTTCTTGTTCGAAAAGTTAAAAATAAACATAGATATTTTGCCCATCGTTTCTATGAACAGGGGAATAAGAGTGGGAGACTATTGGCTAGACAACTAAAGATACAACAGGATCTATGCCATGTTCACACCATAAAGATAGGTAATAAGCAAATAGTAGACAACCAAGCAATAGCAGCCGAATTCCACCACTTCTACTCGCCTCTACATAATATAGATCCGGCCTCCAGGGGGGCAGTAGATGGTGGGCAGGAGGACAGGATTCAGGAACACCTTGAAGCCTCAGAGTTACAGGCTATACCGTCTGTGGCCCTGGAAGAAATGGAAAAAGCAATTTCCACTGAAGAGTTGGGTGGAGCGATTTCGGCTTCAAGTTTGGGCAAAAGTCCGGGACCCGATGGTTTTACAAATATGTAATATAAGAAGTTTGCCTCAATTCTGCTGGCCCCTCTCTGTAGACTTCTTATAATTCAACTTTTATTAAAGATTTTGTTTACATAAAAATTTCACAACATTTAACATTCCTTATCATAATTCATACATTCACTTTTCCCTTTGGCATTTTGCCTCACCACTCTTTCCCAACGCTATACTTCCAGGAAGAGATAAAGTGTATACCATCTTAAGTGTATACCATTCTATTTACTTTGTGTTTAATGTATAATGTATTCCCCTCATTAATTGTTCTTTTCCTGTTCTTACACTGTGCTCGACCCTCTCCGTGTATTATAAATTTTCTCCATACATTTCCCTTCTTCTTCTTTCTTTTTTTTTTGGTGTTTCCCCTATTTATCCTTGTTTAAGGAGAAAAAAAAAATAAAAAAATAAAAAATTATTTTCCCTTTCTCGTTTACTCCCCCCCCCCCCTTTCCCCTCCCTTTTAGTTTAACTCCCCTCAATGTGTTCCTCATTAATTGTTCTTGTCGCGTTCTTACAATGTGCTCGACCCTATCCGTGTGTTATTATTCCCCCCCGTACCCCTCCTTTTTTGTGTTTCTCCTATTTATACTGTGTTTAACAATTTGATCAAACCCCCCCCCCCCCCCTTACTTCCCCTTTTTCCTTCTCTTTTCTCTTCTTTCCCTCCCTCCCCTCCTTCTCTTATACCCCATATTATTCTTAACCTCTTAAGCCCCGGACCATTTGGTAGCTAAAGGACCAGAGGTGATTTCAGAATTTTGCACTGCGCTGCTTTAACTGTAAATTGTGCGGACATGCAATGTTGTACCCAAACTAAATTTGCGTCCTTTTATTCCCACAAATAGAGCTTTCTTTTAATGGTATTTAATTGCCTCTGCGATTTTTATTTTTTGCGATATAAACGGAAAAAGACCGAAAATTTTGGAAAAAAATGATATTTTCTACTTTTTGTTATAAGAAAAATCGAATAAACTCAATTTTAGTCATACATTTAGGCCAAAATGTATTCAGCCACATGTCTTTAGTAAAAAAATGTCAATAAGCGTATATTTATTGGTTTGCGCAAAAGTTATAGCGTCTACAAACTAGGGTACATTTTCTGGAATTTACACAGCTTTTAATTTATGACTGCCTATCTCATTTCTTGAGGTGCTAAAATGGCAGGGCAGTACAAAACCCCCCCAAAATGACCCCATTTTGGAAAGTAGACACCCCAAGGAAATTGCAGAGAGACCTGTTGAGCCCATTGAATATATTTTTTTTTTGTCCCAAGTGATTGAATAATGACAAAAAAATAAAAATACAAAAAGTTGTCACTAAATGATATATTGCTCACACATGCCATGGTTATATATGGAATTGCACCCCAAAATACATTTTGCTGCTTCTCCTGAGTACGGGGATACCACATGTGGGACTTTTTAGGAGCCTAGCCGCGTACGGGACCCCGAAAACCAAGCACCGCCTTCAGGATTTCTAGGCACAAATTTTTGATTTCACTCCTCACTACCTATCACAGTTTCGAAGGCCATAAAATGCCAAAATAGCACAAAACCCCCCCAAATGACCCCATTTTGGAAAGTAGACACCCCAAGCTATTTGCTGAGAGGCATGGTGAGTATTTTACAGCTCTCATTTGTTTTTGAAAATGAAGAAAGAAAATATATATTTTTTTTTTTCAATTTTCAAAACTTTGTGACAAAAAGCGAGATCTGCAAAATACTCACAATACCTCTCAGTAAATAGCTTGGGGTGTCTACTTTCCAAAATGGGGTCATTTGGGGGGGGGGTTTTGTGCCATCTGGGCATTCCATGGCCTCCGAAACTGTGATAGGCAGTGAGAAGTGAAATCAAAAATTTACACCCTTAGAAAGCCTGAAGGCGGTGCTTGGTTTTTGGGGTCCCGTACGCGGCTAGGCTCCCAAAAAGTCTCACACCTGTGGTATCCCCGTACTCAGGAGAAGCAACAGAATGTATTTTGGGGTGTAATTCCACATATGCCCATGGCATGTTTGAGCAATATATCATTTAGTGACAACTTTGTGCAAAAAAAAAAAAATTGTATTTTTTCCGCAACTTGTGTCAACATATAAAATATTCCATGGACTCGACATGCCTCTCAGTATATAGCTTGGGGTGTCTACTTTCCAAAATGGGGTCATTTGGGGGGGTTTTGAACTGTTCTGGCATTTTATACACAACATTAGGAAGCTTACATCCACTCTTCTAACCACTTGAAGACAAAGCCCTTTTTGACACTTTTTGTTTACATGAAAACATTTTTTTTTTTTTGCAAGAAAATTATGTTGAACCCCCAAACATTATATATATTTTTAAAGCAAAGGCCCTACAGATTAAAATGGTGGGTGTTGCATTTTTTTTCTAACGCATTTTTTGTGGAAAAAATACACTTTTTTTAATTTTAATGCACTAAAACACACTATATTGCCCAAATGTTTGATGAAATAAAAAAGATGATCTTAGGCCGAGTACATAGATACCAAACACGAGATGCTTTAAAATTTCGCACAAACGCGCATTGGCGACAAACTACATACATTTTTAAAAGCCTTTAAAAGCCTTTACAGGTTACCCCGTTAGATTTACAGAGGAGGTCTACTGCTAAAATTGCTGCCCTTGATCTGACCTTTGCGGTGATACCTCACATGCATGGTGCAATTGCTGTTTACATATGACGCCAGACCGACGCTTGCGTTCGCCATTGGGCAAGAGCAGGGCAGGACAGGGGTGCTTTTTTATTTCTATTTATTTTTTTTATTATTAATTTTGCTTTTTTATTTTATTTTTAAATTGTTCCTTCCATATTATTATTTTTGTTTTTGTCATCTCAGGGAATGTAAATATCCCCTATGATAGCAATAGGTAGTGACAGGTACTCCTTTTTTTGAAAAAACTGGGGTCTTCTAGACCCTAGATCTTTCCTCTGCCCTCAAAGCATCTGACCACACCAAGATCAGTGTGATAAAATGCTTTCCCAATTTCCCAATGGCGCTTTTTATATCCGGGGGGGGGGGGGCATTCCCTCCCACTGCTTGTAAAAGCAGTCCAGAAGCTAATTAGCCACTAGGATTGCTTTTACATGAAAGCCGGCCGCTGGCTGAAAAGAATGACATCAAGATGATACCTAAACCCGCAGGCATCATTCTGGTATAAACATTCAAAGTCCAGCAACATACCAGTACGTTGCTGGTCCTTGTTGGACATGTATTGTAATCTTTTTTTTTCATGCAGCCAGTTGGCTGAACGAAAAAAGAGATTGATCGGTGGGTATGCCCACCATTAGAATACCGCCCTTCATCCACCCACTTCTAATGATGGGCATACATGCACCATTTATATATGCCGAAGCATGGGGGCATCCTCCCGCAAAAAAGTTATGCCGCACACACATGGTCGGACTTTTCCACGGGCAAGCCTCCGTCGGAATTTAGACCGTATGTACGCGGCATTAGGAGCAAAATTGCTCCTTCGCTCCTCCGCCCCTGCTGCCCCAATGCTTCGGCATATATGCTTTTTTTTTTTTAACTGTGGTGGTGAAATCACCTCCTACAGCACTGGAGTAGCAGGGAATCAGGCCTGTCTCTGCGAACGCTGCAGTTATGTGTGTTGTGTTTTGTAAGTGACAGTGATCAATCAATACTGCACTTGGGTGGCCTGGGCTGGACGGAGGGGCAAAACGCAGGTGCTAGCAGGTATCTGGGCTGATCCCGCTAACACTGCGTTTTTGGGAACCCTAAACTGCTGGGGACGCTAGTATAGATCTGATTAGATATTGATCTGTTCAGATACTATACCACTAAGGGAGGTGTATGCTTCACGCGTGGGTGTTAGCGTTACTGGCACTAACCTGATGCTGCCTGGGGTGTGACGCAGACCCTCTCTGACGCTAAAACCTAATTGATATCACCCGCCGGGCGATCAGGGGGTTAAACCTTTATTGGGTTATATATACGGCGGGTGCCCTGACACTATAAAAAGCAAACTAACCAGCGTCACCCGTAACACTTATATGGTGATCACTGGTGAAAGGGTTAACTAGGGGCAGTTAGGGGGTTAAAACCTTTATTAGATAATATATGGGGGTACCTGACGCTATAAAAACCTGCGGCGAACCTAAAAAAAATTACTGGCTACCGATCTGCATCACCGACGCTAAGACAGCGATCAGAAAAATGATCGCTTAGCGACGGCGGTGATAGGGGGTGAAAGGGTTACCTGGGGGGTGATCAAGGGGGTTAAATCTTTATTAGATAATTTATGGGGGTACCTGACGCTATAAAAACCTGCGGCGAACCTAAAAAAAATTACTGGCTACCGATTTGCATCACCGACGCTAAGACAGCGATCAGAAAAATGATCGCTTAGCGACGGCGGTGCTATGGGGTGAAAGGGTTATCTGGGGGGTGATCAGGGGGTTAAACCTTTATTAGGGGGGTTGGGGGGCTACATTGGACCTAAAACTAACTTTAGTGACACTTTTACAGTCACAAATGTCACTGATTGCAGTGATCAGTAAATAAATGGTCACTGTAATCAGTGACACTGTGACTGGGGGGGCGATTTGTGTGCCTATGTGTCCTGGTGTCAGTGTAGTGTTTTGTGCACTGACCTGATGTCTTTTCTTGTACGGCGCTCGGTATATGTGAGCGCCGCATGAGAGATGACATCACTTCCTCCTGCTTCCTCTGCCTGTGTTTACATTACACGGAGAGAGGAAGCATTTTCATTCGCCGGGAGCGATCGCGGGGGGGTGGCCGTAATCGAACGTCCGTCCCCTCATCTCGGATCGCTCCCCAACTAATACGACCGCTCACTGTATAGGAGGGGGGTCCAATCGGACCCCCCAACTGTACAAAGGCAATCACGTACACTGTACGTGATTGTGCCTGTCGGTGCCATTCTGCCGACGTACATATACAGTGAGCGGTCGTTAAGTGGTTAAAGGGGTTTTGCGTACAAGGGAACTAGTGGTGAGGTGCCAGGGGAGGAGATTCCAACCCCTCCAATTCTACCATACTTATCAAAACATTTTAGTACTGTTGTAGTTTGTCCCGTCTCTATATTGTATATCCTACCATCACCCTTTGGAGGGTAAAGGGGATGTTTTTCCCTTTCCTCCTCGAGTATAGTTATTTCTCTTACCATCCATGGACTGACACGGTGTCACTTTACACGTGGGTTATGTCCCTGCTTGCAGGAGAAGACCTAGGCAGAATGTGAAATGTTATACATACATTCTAAAAGCCAGAGCTGAACAGCCCCACCCAGGGGGCGGTCCCTCCGGACATAACCCTCCCACTACAGTCAGCAGACTTCAGTTTTTTTCTGCCTAGCAGAAGGAGAAGACGTGGCTCTCTCAGGAGCCAGTCTCCTGACCTATTTTTATTCCTTTTCTGGAATTCTTTTTTATTTTATTTTTGAGAACTTTCTATCAACTGTCGGCTGGGCAACAGGTTGGGTACAAGATATCCTCGTAGTCTTCCCTGTCCGACCATCGAGCGTGCTGATCCTCGCCTTGTGTGCGTGAGACTCAGTTCACGACAGGCCCCATGACTCCAGGGGTGGCCGGGTTTGCTTTCATGCTCCCACGGTCCTCTCAAGACTGAACAGTTCCTGACTGACTGTATCTTTCGCGGTGGACCGGGCCGACAGCTACTCAGTACTGCACTGTGATAGTCCTGTCAGAAACACACCAGTGGGTCCCTCGGGACGGGTAAGTAGTCTCTCCTGCCTGCAGGTGAGTACAAAAGGCTGTGTGTTTCTCTGTGGGGGATTTTCCCTGTCTCCCCCTGTATTTCATTGTCACTCTCTGTCACCATTGCTGGCGCTGTGCTGTGTGGGATGCCTGGGGGTCACACTGTTATTGGAGGGGCTAATGCTGGTCTGCAGATATGCTTGGGGCCTTTTTTGTGTATTTTGGGGCCTGAGCGCCGAGTGGCGCTGTGTGTGTGCTGTTTTTTCACTTTTGCTGAGTCATGGCGGCCATCTTGCCGCGGATCGCCTCAGTGAAGTGCGGCGGCCATTTTCTTGTAGCCCGCACGCTCTTCAGCACTAGTTTTGGCCTCTAGTGCTGCTGTAACAGCGCAAATCTCCTCACAATCTCCTCACAGCTCACCAGCGCTGACACAGCGCGGTACAGACAGCGGAACTGAGCGGTCCCTGGTCTGGTTTGGTCAGTCCCCTGGGCGCCCCCTCCTCAGTCAGCACAGCCTGTGGGTGGACTTTTTATCTGAGGAGTCTCAGAGGGGGGCAATATGGAGTCTCTGTCACCAGCTTCCCCTAAATGTCAGTGGACAACAGGCAGTGCTTCAGCACCTGCGGTCCCTAGGGACCAGTTGTGGGCAGTCCTGGAATCATTTCTGACCAGGATGGGAGCTGTGTGCAAGCGCAAGGGAGCAAAAAAGCGCCCTCTCCCCACTTTACTTCATGAGGGCAGTGCGCTGATTCAGATATGGGCCTAGCCACTACCGCTCAGGACCCTAGTTCTGAATGTATTGGATGGTTTTGAACAGGACATTCCTTATGAGGAAAACTCCAGTTCTGAGTCAGTAAATGACAGGGCGCTTGTTAGTGTACTCATGACTGCGGTGAGGGACACTCTCAAGCTAAAATGCTGCGGATGCAGAACCTCAGGCGGATACAGTCTCCTTTGGTTCTTTTAAGGCCAGGCCTTCTAAAGAGGTTTTTCCATATGTAACTTTCTTTGACCAGCTCATTGATAAGGTCTGGGAAAAGCCGCAGAAGGATTTTTTTATGGTCCCGCGGCGTTTGTCTATCAGATACCCCTTGAAGATGCCCTACTTAAAAATATCTTGGGTACACCATTGGGAGGGGAGTAATAAAACCCCAACTCAACAAAGTCGAGGCCATCCAGAGTTGGTCACGTCCCAACAGCAAGAAGCAGGTACGAGCCTTTCTGGGAATCGCTGGGTATTATCGGCGATTCATTCCCCACTTTGCTTCTAAGGCTGTGCCCCTAACCAACCTAACGAAGGGGAAAGGGTCGGTCATGATTAAATGGACCCCCGAGGCTGAGGCAGCATTCCAATTCTTGAAACAAGCCTTATGTAGCCAGCCAGTGTTGTACTCACCCGACTTCTCTAAAGACTTTGTCGTACAAAGTGATGCGTCAGATGTGGGGTTAGGAGCAGTATTGTCCCAGGTCTGGAACGGGGAAGAGCACCCAGTCATTTACCTCAGCAGGAAGTTGAAGTCCCATGAGGTAAATTACGCCACCGTTGAAAAGGAGTGTTTAGCGGTGAAGTGGGCTCTAGATTCCCTTCGGTACTACCTGCTAGGTAGGCACTTTGACATGGTTACGGATCACGCTCCGTTAAAGTGGATGGCTCAAAACAAGGAAACAAATAGAAGAGTGAATAGGTGGTTCCTGGCCCTCCAGGAATTTAACTTCACAGTAAAGCATCGCCCTGGCGTTCAAATGGGGAATGTGGATGCTTTGTCTTGAGTACATGAATGCCTGATTGCTGGTGTTCCAACCCCGAGGTTAAAACAAGAGGGGGGGGTATGTGACAGCAGGAAGGTAAAGTCACCTGGTTGCATCCAGGGGGGTAGATATATTTTGCCCAGATTCAGGCTTTACGCCGACTTATACAGCTAGGTGGAGAGTTGTATAAGCCCAGCTAAGGCTAGTGGGCTCATGGATGACTCATACCTCTAGGGAGAGTGTGGGGCGTCGTGCAGACAGGGAGTTGATGAGACCAGCTGAAGCTTGTCAGCTCATTTAGGCCTCTATAAAAACTCCCAGATTCATTAGGTGTTTGCTCATGCCTGGAACCAGACCTGTGTGGACTGTCTAGGGAGAGTGAACCCCTGTGCGGTGAGACAAAGCCTGTGTGGCTATTTGCTTGGACATTTAAAACCAGGGACTTAGGGACTAGGACAGCACTAGGCTGATCCCAGTTGTTAGTTAGGAAACCTGTATGTTTAGTCAGAGGTCAAGTTGACCAGGATTTATTTTGTTTATGTTTCTTTTGGCTTTGCTGTGTTTTGTCACTGTAAATAGAAAATAAACCGCACCTTTTTTTGATTTTGAAAACCACAACCTCCGTTTGCTGGGCCTGTTTTGGGTGGGGAGCCCATCCCGGGGGTCACACACACCCGCTGCCGAGCTAACCCCCTCACAATATGTATATATATATATATGTGTATGTATATGTGTATATATATATATATATATATATATATATATATATATATATATATATATATATATATATATATATATATATATATATAGCCTGGAATGCATATATATACTAAATATACTGATCTAACTGAATCAACTGCCTGCTCAATCTAGCTAACTGAAATTAAATGACACACACTCTCTCTCTCTCTCTCTCTCTCTCTCTCTCTCTCTATGAACGCCGCAACACACTACACAAGGCCGACGCGCAGGCGGCCTTATATAGTGTGGGGCGTGTACTTAGTCCCCCTGAGCCATGATTGGCCAAAGGCACCTAGCCTTTGGCCAATTATGGCCCTCTATGCTGACGGCGCTGTGATTGGCCAAAGCATGCGAGTCATAGTACATGCTTGGCCAATCAGCCAGCAATGCTCTTCAATGACGTAGTGCATTATGGGCCGTGACGTGCCGCTCGAATTTGGCGCGAACGGCCCATAATGTTTGAAATTCAGAGAACGAGCGAACAGCTGATGTTCGAGTCGAACTCACAGCTCATCCCTACTCCCAACAAAGAATGATATTCAGTTACTTATAACTGCTGTTGAAACATCCTGTAAACAAGCTGTGGACGAGCTAAAAGAGGATGTAGGAACATTGGGACGGAGAGTGGAAGAAACGGAGTTGGGACGGGAAGACACCAGACAGGCGGTGGTGGATATTCAAGATGTGACAAAGAATCGGGAAGAAGCGGTAAACTCTCTGTTGGATCAGATGGATAATCTTAAAAACAGAGAATGTAGGCAGAATATACGCATTACCTGAAATAAAACAAAATACTGAGTTGCTTCCAAAAGTGACCAACCTATTTCGGCTAGTTTTGGGGATATCTGCACCAGAGTAGATTGAAATCGAAAGAGTTCATCGTGTCCTTCTCCAAATTTCTCAAAATTCAGAGAGACCAAGAGATGTAATTTTGTAAAATACATAGATATCCAGTGAAAGAAGCCATTATGAAAGCAGTGCAAGATGAATTTTAGGGGGCGCAAATAGCTCTGTTTCCAGATTTATCGTACAGAACCCTTATGCAACGACGAATGATCAAACCCCTACTAGAAGCCCTACGGGCAACAGACGTTAAATATCATTGGGGGTACCCCTTTAAGGTTACAGCAACACGGAATGGGAGAACAGCAACACTTCAAACTAAGGACGATTTAACACTTTAGAGGTTATGGAATTACCCCAGGTAGACTTTCCAGACTGGAGAATGAATAATTATAAGTCTGTACTACAACGACCAGAAAGATGGCAACAAGTGTCCGCTAAGGGCAGACGGAGAGACCATTTAGACTGATAAGAATGTCCCTAAAAATAGATGAAGATTTAATTATTTAGAATGGGAGGTGGGGTTTGGGAGGGTTTATCTCTCCCCCTTTTTTTATCCCCTCCCCCTCCCCCCTATGCCCCCCCCTTCTGGTCCCTTTTCTTTTATTTTTTTGCCATGTTTCTCTTCTTTGTGTTTTGCCTTTTGATGTAAAATGGCCAAAAAGTTGAATGATAAAATAATAATGGCACAGGCGCACAGATAAAAAGCCCGGGGAGCACGAGATGCTCGGTACATGTTTTTCCTAATAATTTCTCCCCCTATAGGTAGGTCCCGAGAGGGACTTGGTTTTCTGCCAGGGGGAGGGGGACTCCGGACATGGATGGAAGATCCCTGTCCGGGAATCATCATCCCCTTAGGGAGTGTTTTTATATACAGTGGTATATTATGTCATTTGTTGTGGAAGTTTTTTTTTTTTTTCTTCTTTCCTCTTCTCTCCTCTCCCGCACTTCTCTCTGCCCCCCCTCCTCCCTCTCGTCGGATGCATCCGACAGTACAGTAAGAAACCTATGGAGCGAATAAGAAAATGACAGGTAGAATGAAAATTATATTGTATAATGTAAGAGGTCTCTGCTCGAGTGGCAAGAGGGGTCTCTGGCACGAACTGCGTCACATGAAGGCATAGATTATTTTCTTGCAGGAGACGCACTTCGTGGCGGGGTCGACCCCTCGTATGCCTCTTTTTCCTTAGTGGTTCCATGCCCCCTCACCTATTCCTAGGGCAAGAGTTGTTTCAATTGCAATACATAAACAATGTCCCTTAATACCTATAGAAATACAGGAAGAGGGTCATTTTCTTTTTGTCAAGGGAAAGATCCAGGGTCAGTACTATACTCTCTCTCTACGATTTATGCCCCCAATAGCCATACTGTCAAATTCTTAATTAAAACTCTGGATATTTTGGAAAAGTTCAGGGAAGGTCTATTGATTATGTGAGGGGATTTTAACATCACCCTGGACCCTAGTCTAGACACCTCCTCCGGGAAAAAGTTATTGTCACATAAAAAGCGCCTCCGCTTCCTGCATTTGGTGGATAGTTGGAGAGTGATGCATGAACGGGACAGGGATTACAGCTACTACTCTAAAACGCATAATGCATATGCATATTCAAGGATTGATATGTTGTTGATCGATCAATACTATTTGAGCCATGTAGACTTGTCGACTATTGAATCGATCACCATATCAAACCATGCCCCCATAAGTCTATCGGTGAATCCTGTATCGATTGGGAGCATGGAAAGAACTTGGAGATTAAATGAATCCCTTTTGGATGATAAACAGAATGTGGAATCCCTGTCCCGTACATTAGTATCATATTTTGAGACCAATACATCAGAGGGGGTGTCTGACCAAGTGGTATGGGAGGCCCACAAGGTGGTTATTAGAGGGGAGTTCATTTCAATGGGATCGCGCATTAAAAGAGAGACAAAAGGAAATGGTTGCGCTCTTATGCCTTGTACACACGATCGGATTTCCGATGGAATAAAATCCAATGGAATTTTCCGTCGGAATTCCGATGAAGCTGACTTCCATCAGTCTTGCATAAACACGGTCAGACTAAATTCCGACCGTCCAAAACGCGGTGACGTAAAACACTCAGACGAGCCGAGAAAAATTAAGTTCAATGCTTCCGAGCATGCGTCGACTTCATTCTGAGCATGCGTGGATTTTTCTCGCACAGACGATCGGAATTTCCCATCGGAAAAATTTAAAACATGTTTTTTATTCCATCGGAAATCCGATCGTGTGTACAAGGCATTAGAAGATATACATAAAATGGAAATTAAACATAAGTCCCATTTAAAGCCAGGGGACGTGCAGAGACAAGAGAAGTTTTGGACAGATTTAGAACAACTTCTTGTTCGAAAAGTTAAAAATAAACATAGATATTTTGCCCATCGTTTCTATGAACAGGGGAATAAGAGTGGGAGACTATTGGCTAGACAACTAAAGATACAACAGGATCTATGCCATGTTCACACCATAAAGTTAGGTAATAAGCAAATAGTAGACAACCAAGCAATAGCAGCCGAATTCCACCGCTTCTACTCGCCTCTACATAATATAGATCCGGCCTCCAGGGGGGCAGTAGATGGTGGGCAGGAGGACAGGATTCAGGAACACCTTGAAGCCTCAGAGTTACAGGCTATACCGTCTGTGGCCCTGGAAGAAATGGAAAAAGCAATTTCCACTGAAGAGTTGGGTGGAGCGATTTCGGCTTCAAGTTTGGGCAAAAGTCCGGGACCCGATGGTTTTACAAATATGTAATATAAGAAGTTTGCCTCAATTCTGCTGGCCCCTCTCTGTAGACTTCTTATAATTCAACTTTTATTAAAGATTTTGTTTACATAAAAATTTCACAACATTTAACATTCCTTATCATAATTCATACATTCACTTTTCCCTTTGGCATTTTGCCTCACCACTCTTTCCCAACGCTATACTTCCAGGAAGAGATAAAGTGTATACCATCTTAAGTGTATACCATTCTATTTACTTTGTGTTTAATGTATAATGTATTCCCCTCATTAATTGTTCTTTTCCTGTTCTTACACTGTGCTCGACCCTCTCCGTGTATTATAAATTTTCTCCATACATTTCCCTTCTTCTTCTTTCTTTTTTTTTGGTGTTTCCCCTATTTATCCTTGTTTAAGGAGAAAAAAAAAATAAAAAAATAAAAAATTATTTTCCCTTTCTCGTTTACTCCCCCCCCCCTTTCCCCTCCCTTTTAGTTTAACTCCCCTCAATGTGTTCCTCATTAATTGTTCTTGTCGTGTTCTTACAATGTGCTCGACCCTATCCGTGTGTTATTATTCCCCCCCGTACCCCTCCTTTTTTGTGTTTCTCCTATTTATACTGTGTTTAACAATTTGATCAAACCCCCCCCCCCCCCCTTACTTCCCCTTTTTCCTTCTCTTTTCTCTTCTTTCCCTCCCTCCCCTCCTTCTCTTATACCCCATATTATTCTTAACCTCTTAAGCCCCGGACCATTTGGTAGCTAAAGGACCAGAGGTGATTTCAGAATTTTGCACTGCGCTGCTTTAACTGTAAATTGTGCGGACATGCAATGTTGTACCCAAACTAAATTTGCGTCCTTTTATTCCCACAAATAGAGCTTTCTTTTAATGGTATTTAATTGCCTCTGCGATTTTTATTTTCTTTCTCGTACATCACGGGACACAGAGCGACATAGTCATTACTAATGGGTTATATAGTTACCGTCAGGTGCTGGCACTGGCAACTTCCAAAACCGGAAGTACCCTCCCCTATATAAGCCCCTCCCATCCGGGAGCACCTCAGTTTTTTTTTGCCAGTGTCTAAGGTGTTGGATAAGAAGAAACATGTGTTTTTCACTGAGCTTGCGTACAGGTTCTTTTGGGCCTCAGTAAGCTATTCCGGATCCGACCAAAAAAGCTTCATAGCTAAACGGTCGGTACCCGGGCCTTGCAAAGAGAAGAGCAAGGTTCTGCCTGTAATGCTTCTCTTAGGAGAGCTGGACCCTGGGATCCAGAGCTCTGGTCATACCCACGACCAAGATGTTTTCTGTGCAGGGTGCTATACAGGTCCAGGGGAGTGGAATCCTTGGGAACCCGGTCCCTGAAGGTTTGATTACAATGCCTGCCGTGATAGGTGAAGTTTGGGCTTTTGTGGACCAAACAAAGTCCTGCGGCGAGGAACAGGTAAGTGGGGGCCCCCAGGAACTTTGTTCTATTGGGGGACCCCCAAGCCTAATTTGTCTTTCTGTCTGTTACCTAATGGTATTCCCGCAAGATTCTGTGCATGCCTGTAACTACTAAAAAAAATGTAATAATTTTTAATGGTGGTCAAGAAAAAAAATAAAAATAAAATGTTTTTTTATATATATTTAGTATATTAGACTGCGGTACCTGTGTTTGTCCACTAGAGGCCGCTGTGGAATGTTTTCTTGTCATGTGGACTAGTCTCTTCTCAGAGAGCAAAGTCCAGGCAGTTGGTGAGTTCTCCTATAGGAAACTGCTTCCTCTGCCATGTTGCAGTGCTCGTCCATCCCCCGGCCTGCGGCAAAGAGGGGCCCTGGCTCCTGTCCCTGGTTTCCATGTTTGAAATTAGCGCCGAGGGCGCACGTGGCCGCGCGCGTGCACGCGCCTCTATATATAGAGGTGAGCCGGGAAAGGGGGCGGAGCCTGGGGGATGACGCTCTGTGCGCGCCGCAGCGCTTCTGCGCATGTGCGGGCGTCCCAGCAGGTTTTAAAAAGCCACAATATTGTAGTAAGCTGGCTATGAAGTACAGAGACAGAGCTGGCAACATTTAAAGGCATACAGCAAGCGGTTGATACAGGCATCCCCTAGAAAGGCACATTAGTAGACACCAACTGTTTATTATAGCAGCATTTATGCTAGACTATTATCAGTAACTGGTGTATTTCGGCTGGAATACCTCAGCTTTGTGGCTTAGGAATATGCCGTCTAAAAACTCCGGGACTAGAAATTCCAGGAGGAATAGGGGGTCTCCATCGGGCTCTGAGGATCTTGGGCATGCTTTGGCTGCACCAGTCTCCCCTGAAGAATCAGAGGTTAGTGACCGTAGGGCACCCCCAGGAGTACCTGGTACTGTGGCTGTCCTCAGTTCACCTGCTCCTGTGTATGTAACAGAGGAGGTTTTTTCCTCAGCTCTGGGAGGACTGGAAGAGAGATTGTCAGCATTAATCGCTGCTTCCCTGTCACAGGAGAAAAGCGCTCGATCTCCGTCTCCTCCCTCAGAGTGCCTGTTAACAGAGCAACAGTCCCATACAGAGGTCGACCTACCTGAGGGGGATCAGGATGAGGTTGATTCGGTTGTAGAGGAATCAACAGTGGAAGAGCCGTTCTCAGCATCACATGCTGAGAGGTTATGGGTTCAGTCCCTGACTAATATGGTCCGATCAGCATTTAAAATGCCACTTGCGGAGCCATCCTCCACTTCTGTCTCCTCGTTGGGGTCGCTAAAAGCTCCCCAGACTGTTTGTTCCTTTCCGATCCATCCTTTACTGGAGGGGCTCATTTACCAGGACTGGGAGCATCCTGACAAAATATTTACTCCCCCCAAGAGATTTCCGGTGGTCTATCCCATGGAGGATAGGTTCATCAGAAAATGGAAGGTCCCTACAGTGGACGCAGCCATCTCTTGTGTGAATAAATCACTGACATGTCCGGTGGAAAATGTCCAAATGTTCAAGGACCCAATAGATAAAAAATTGGAGTCATTATTGAAATCTGCTTTTTCTACAGCAGGATTGGTGACACAACCAGCAGTGGCAGCTATAGGGGTCTGCCAAGCAGTGAAGGATCAGTTGAAACAGGTCTTAAGAGACTTGCCGGATCAGCAGGCTCTTGCCCTAGCTGATCTACCTAGAGCCTTATGCTTTGCGGTGGACGCTATAAAGGATTCAATCCATCAGGCCTCCCGCCTTACGCTGTCTGTAGTACATATGCGCAGGCTTCTATGGCTCAAAAACTGGTCTGCTGAAGCTCCCTGTAAAAAATTGCTGGTCAGCTTCCCATTTCATGGGGAGCGCTTATTCGGGGAAGACCTGGACAAGTATATCCAGAGAATTTCCAGCGGTAAAAGTACACTTTTGCCGGTTAAAAATAGAGTTAGAGGTCCCTCCTTTAAGAGGCCGGCTTCTCCAGTCCCTAGGACATCGGCTGTGAAACAGTTCCGACGGCCTCCCCGGTCAAATCCCGGAGGTAAAAATCAGGGACAGTTGCAGGGTAACAAGAAGCCCTGGAGCAGGAGAGGTACAAAACCTCCCCCAAAGTCAAATGCATGAAGGGTTGCCCCCACCCAATCGGGTGGGGGGAAGACTTCAGTTGTTCACAGAAACCTGGCGGGACACGATCCGAGACAGATGGGTGCTCTCCGCAGTAAATCTGGGATACAAATTGGAGTTAAAAAACTCCCCTCCTTCCCGCTTTATAAGGTCAAACGTGCCAAGGGATCCCCAGAAGAGAGGATCCCTCCTGTTGGCACTGGAACAATTATTGCTTCAAGCAGTAATTATAGAGGTTCCCCTGGAAGAATGGGGGTTCGGGTTTTACTCAAACCTCTTTACAGTTCCGAAGCCAAACGGGGACGTGAGGCCCATATTAAATCTAAAAGGGCTAAACAAATTCCTACATATCAGGACTTTCCGGATGGAGTCGATCCGATCGGTAGCCACTGCCCTACAAGGGGAGGAATGGTTAGCCTCGATCGACATCAAAGATGCTTATTTGCACATCCCCATCTTTCCAGCCCACCAAAAATTTCTACGCTTTGCGGTAGAAGGGCGCCATTTTCAGTTCAGAGCCTTACCCTTCGGTCTGGCCACAGCACCAAGAGTGTTCACAAAAATTCTGGCCCCATTATTGGCCAATCTAAGAACACGAGGTGTAACGATAATGGCATATCTAGACGACTTGTTGCTGATAGACCACTCAGTGGAAAAACTAGAAGTGGTTGTTCACGAGACAATCAAGTATCTGGAATATCACGGTTGGATTATCAACCGAGACAAGTCAGCCCTAAAACCAGTCAAAAGTCTGGAATACTTGGGGCTAAGGCTGGATTCAGACCAGAGAAAGATTTTCTTGCCTCAAGAAAAGGGGTCGTCTTTGAGAGATTTGATCCACTTAGTGGGTTCAAAAAGACAGCCATCCATACGCCTGTGCATGAGGCTGCTGGGAAAAATGGTGGCATCATTCGAAGCAGTACCCTACGGTCAATTCCATTCAAGGAAGTTGCAAAGGGCCATACTGTCAGCCTGGAACAAAAAAGTTCAGGCTCTGGACTTACCAATGTCCTTGTCCCCTTCCGTTCGCAGGAGCCTCCGCTGGTGGTTGGTTCCCCAGAATCTGGAAAGAGGGAAATCCTTCAGTCCGATTTCCTGGAAGGTGGTCACTACAGATGCCAGCCTTATAGGCTGGGGAGCAGTACTGGAGCAATGGTCTCTCCAGGGCAGATGGTCGGATGCGGAAAAGGCCCTGCCCATCAATCTCTTAGAGATACGAGCAGCCCGGTATGCCCTAGTAGCATGGACATCCAAACTCCAAGGGTCCCCTGTCAGAGTTCAGTCAGACAATGCCACAGCAGTGGCATATATCAATCGTCAGGGGGGCACCAGGAGTCGTGCAGCCCAAAGGGAAGTAAATTACATCCTGAGATGGGCAGAAAGATATGTCCCAGCCATATCTGCGGTATTCATTCCAGGGGTGGAGAATTGGAAGGCGGACTTTCTAAGTCGCCAACAATTATGCCCAGGGGAATGGTCCCTTCATCCCGAGGTTTTCCGGACAATATGTCAGCGGTGGGGAACACCGGATGTAGATCTGCTAGCATCCAGATTCAACACAAAAGTGGACAGGTTTGTCTCTTGGGCAAGGGATCCCCTAGCGTGCGGCTCGGATGCCCTAGTGTTCCCTTGGGATCAGTTCAAGCTGATATATGCATTCCCACCGCCACAATTGTTACCTCGATTACTCCGCAGAATCAGGGTAGAAAAGAAACCAGTGATTCTGGTGGCTCCAGCGTGGCCCCGAAGAGCATGGTACGCGGAGATTGTAAAAATGTCTGTGGGGAGTCCTTGGACCCTCCCACATCGTCCGGACCTGCTTTCGCAGGGACCGATATACCACCCTTCCTTACCAGCCCTAGGTTTGACGGCCTGGCTATTGAAGCCCACATTCTAAAAAAGAGAGGGCTCTCTAATGCTGTGGTATCTACCATGATCAATGCCAGGAAGCCGGTATCCAGGCAGATCTACTATAGAATCTGGAAGGCGTACATCGCCTGGTGTGAAGCCAAGAAATGGCATCCACGTAAATACGTAATAGGTAGGATTCTGGACTTCCTACAATGGGCTGTAGATAGGAAGCTTGCCTTGAGTACTATCAAGGGTCAGATTTCGGCCTTGTCAATATTTTTTCAAAGGCCCTTGGCTTCGCATTCACTAGTCAAAGCCTTTATACAAGGAGTGATGCGTATTAGTCCTCCGGTTAATATTCCCATATGTCCATGGGATCTAAACTTGGTTCTGTCGGTTCTACAGAAACAACCATTTGAACCATTACAGCATATTTCCTTAGTGCTTCTCACCAGGAAATTGATTTTTCTAGTAGCCATTTGTTCGGCTAAAAGAGTATCGGAATTAGCAGCTATGTCCTGTAAGGAGCCATATCTGGTTATCCATAAGGACAGAGTAGTGTTACGTCCTCATCCAGCCTTTCTTCCTAAGGTGGTATCGAGTTTTCATTTGAACCAAGATGTGGTTCTTCCTTCTTTTTTCCCCAAGCCTACTTCGGTAGAGGAAAAGTTATTGCATTCTTTGGATGTAGTAAGAGCAGTTAAAGCTTATCTAAAAGCCACTGCTCAGATTCGCAGAACGGATACTTTATTTATTCTGCCGGAAGGCCCCAGAAAGGGTCAGGCAGCGTCAAAATCTACTTTAGCCAAGTGGATTCGACAGGTCATAATACAAGCCTATAGCTTGAGAAGTAGACCGCCTCCGTTCAAAGTTAGGGCGCACTCCACGAGAGCAGTTGGAACTTCATGGGCAGTGCATCACCAGGCCTCCCTGGCTCAAATCTGTAAGGCCGCAACATGGTCTTCGGTACACACGTTTACTAGGTTCTACCAGGTGGACGTTAGAAGTCAGGAGGATGTCGCCTTTGGGCGCAGTGTGTTGCAGGCCGCAAAAGATCCTCATGTCTGATAGCGCTCAGCTTATATATGGTGTATCCCCCCCCCTCATTTGGCATTGCTTTAGGACATCCCATTAGTAATGACTATGTCGCTCTGTGTTCCGTGATGTACGAGAAAGAAAATAGGATTTTTATAACAGCTTACCTGTAAAATCCTTTTCTTGGAGTACATCACGGGACACAGAGCTCCCGCCCCTCTTTGGGGACACTTATTGCTTTGCTACAAAACTGAGGTGCTCCCGGATGGGAGGGGCTTATATAGGGGAGGGTACTTCCGGTTTTGGAAGTTGCCAGTGCCAGCACCTGACGGTAACTATATAACCCATTAGTAATGACTATGTCGCTCTGTGTCCCGTGATGTACTCCAAGAAAAGGATTTTACAGGTAAGCTGTTATAAAAATCCTATTTTTTGCGATATAAACTGAAAAAGACCGAAAATTTTGGAAAAAAATGATATTTTCTACTTTTTGTTATAAGAAAAATCGAATAAACTCAATTTTAGTCATACATTTAGGCCAAAATGTATTCAGCCACATGTCTTTAGTAAAAAAATGTCAATAAGCGTATATTTATTGGTTTGCGCAAAAGTTATAGCGTCTACAAACTAGGGTACATTTTCTGGAATTTACACAGCTTTTAATTTATGACTGCCTATCTCATTTCTTGAGGTGCTAAAATGGCAGGGCAGTACAAAACCCCCCCAAAATGACCCCATTTTGGAAAGTAGACACCCCAAGGAAATTGCAGAGAGACCTGTTGAGCCCATTGAATATATTTTTTTTTTGTCCCAAGTGATTGAATAATGACAAAAAAAAAAAAAATTACAAAAAGTTGTCACTAAATGATATATTGCTCACACATGCCATGGTTATATATGGAATTGCACCCCAAAATACATTTTGCTGCTTCTCCTGAGTACGGGGATACCACATGTGGGACTTTTTAGGAGCCTAGCCGCGTACGGGACCCCGAAAACCAAGCACCGCCTTCAGGATTTCTAGGCACAAATTTTTGATTTCACTCCTCACTACCTATCACAGTTTCGAAGGCCATAAAATGCCAAAATAGCACAAAACCCCCCCAAATGACCCCATTTTGGAAAGTAGACACCCCAAGCTATTTGCTGAGAGGCATGGTGAGTATTTTACAGCTCTCATTTGTTTTTGAAAATGAAGAAAGAAAATATATATATTTTTTTCAATTTTCAAAACTTTGTGACAAAAAGCGAGATCTGCAAAATACTCACAATACCTCTCAGTAAATAGCTTGGGGTGTCTACTTTCCAAAATGGGGTCATTTGGGGGGGGGGGGGTTTTGTGCCATCTGGGCATTCCATGGCCTCCGAAACTGTGATAGGCAGTGAGAAGTGAAATCAAAAATTTACACCCTTAGAAAGCCTGAAGGCGGTGCTTGGTTTTTGGGGTCCCGTACGCGGCTAGGCTCCCAAAAAGTCTCACACCTGTGGTATCCCCGTACTCAGGAGAAGCAACAGAATGTATTTTGGGGTGTAATTCCACATATGCCCATGGCATGTTTGAGCAATATATCATTTAGTGACAACTTTGTGCAAAAAAAAAAAAATTGTATTTTTTCCGCAACTTGTGTCAACATATAAAATATTCCATGGACTCGACATGCCTCTCAGTATATAGCTTGGGGTGTCTACTTTCCAAAATGGGGTCATTTGGGGGGGGTTTTGAACTGTTCTGGCATTTTATACACAACATTAGGAAGCTTACATCCACTCTTCTAACCACTTGAAGACAAAGCCCTTTTTGACACTTTTTGTTTACATGAAAACATTTTTTTTTTTTTGCAAGAAAATTATGTTGAACCCCCAAACATTATATATATTTTTAAAGCAAAGGCCCTACAGATTAAAATGGTGGGTGTTGCATTTTTTGTGGAAAAAATACACTTTTTTTAATTTTAATGCACTAAAACACACTATATTGCCCAAATGTTTGATGAAATAAAAAAGATGATCTTAGGCCGAGTACATAGATACCAAACACGAGATGCTTTAAAATTTCGCACAAACGCGCATTGGCGACAAACTACATACATTTTTAAAAGCCTTTAAAAGCCTTTACAGGTTACCCCGTTAGATTTACAGAGGAGGTCTACTGCTAAAATTGCTGCCCTTGATCTGACCTTTGCGGTGATACCTCACATGCATGGTGCAATTGCTGTTTACATATGACGCCAGACCGACGCTTGCGTTCGCCATTGGGCAAGAGCAGGGCAGGACAGGGGTGCTTTTTTATTTCTATTTATTTTTTTTATTATTAATTTTGCTTTTTTATTTTATTTTTAAATTGTTCCTTCCATATTATTATTTTTGTTTTTGTTATCTCAGGGAATGTAAATATCCCCTATGATAGCAATAGGTAGTGACAGGTACTCCTTTTTTCCTCTGCCCTCAAAGCATCTGACCACACCAAGATCAGTGTGATAAAATGCTTTCCCAATTTCCCAATGGCGCTTTTTATATCCGGGGGGGGGGGCATTCCCTCCCACTGCTTGTAAAAGCAGTCCAGAAGCTAATTAGCCACTAGGATTGCTTTTACATGAAAGCCGGCCGCTGGCTGAAAAGAATGATATCAAGATGATACCTAAACCCGCAGGCATCATTCTGGTATAAACATTCAAAGTCCAGCAACATACCAGTACGTTGCTGGTCCTTGTTGGACATGTATTGTAATCTTTTTTTTTCATGCAGCCAGTTGGCTGAACGAAAAAAGAGATTGATCGGTGGGTATGCCCACCATTAGAATACCGCCCTTCATCCACCCACTTCTAATGATGGGCATACATGCACCATTTATATATGCCGAAGCATGGGGGCATCCTCCCGCAAAAAAGTTATGCCGCACACACATGGTCGGACTTTTCCACGGGCAAGCCTCCGTCGGAATTTAGACCGTATGTACGCGGCATTAGGAGCAAAATTGCTCCTCCGCCCCTGCTGCCCCAATGCTTCGGCATATATGCTTTTTTTTTTTTAACTGTGGTGGTGAAATCACCTCCTACAGCACTGGAGTAGCAGGGAATCAGGCCTGTCTCTGCGAACGCTGCAGTTATGTGTGTTGTGTTTTGTAAGTGACAGTGATCAATCAATACTGCACTTGGGTGGCCTGGGCTGGACGGAGGGGCAAAACGCAGGTGCTAGCAGGTATCTGGGCTGATCCCGCTAACACTGCGTTTTTGGGAACCCTAAACTGCTGGGGACGCTAGTATAGATCTGATTAGATATTGATCTGTTCAGATACTATACCACTAAGGGAGGTGTATGCTTCACGCGTGGGTGTTAGCGTTACTGGCACTAACCTGATGCTGCCTGGGGTGTGACGCAGACCCTCTCTGACGCTAAAACCTAATTGATATCACCCGCCGGGCGATCAGGGGGTTAAACCTTTATTGGGTTATATATACGGCGGGTGCCCTGACACTATAAAAAGCAAACTAACCAGCGTCACCCGTAACACTTATATGGTGATCACTGGTGAAAGGGTTAACTAGGGGCAGTTAGGGGGTTAAAACCTTTATTAGATAATATATGGGGGTACCTGACGCTATAAAAACCTGCGGCGAACCTAAAAAAAATTACTGGCTACCGATCTGCATCACCGACGCTAAGACAGCGATCAGAAAAATGATCGCTTAGCGACGGCGGTGATAGGGGGTGAAAGGGTTACCTGGGGGGCGATCAAGGGGGTTAAATCTTTATTAGATAATTTATGGGGGTACCTGACGCTATAAAAACCTGCGGCGAACCTAAAAAAAATTACTGGCTACCGATTTGCATCACCGACGCTAAGACAGCGATCAGAAAAATGATCGCTTAGCGACGGCGGTGCTATGGGGTGAAAGGGTTATCTGGGGGGTGATCAGGGGGTTAAACCTTTATTAGGGGGGTTAGGGGGCTACATTGGACCTAAAACTAACTTTAGTGACACTTTTACAGTCACAAATGTCACTGATTGCAGTGATCAGTAAATAAATGGTCACTGCAATCAGTGACACTGTGACTGGGGGGTGATCTGGGGGGGCGATTTGTGTGCCTATGTGTCCTGGTGTCAGTGTAGTGTTTTGTGCACTGACCTGATGTCTTCTCTTGTACGGCGCTCGGTATATGTGAGCGCCGCATGAGAGATGACATCACTTCCTCCTGCTTCCTCTGCCTGTGTTTACATTACACGGAGAGAGGAAGCATTTTCATTCGCCGGGAGCGATCGCGGGGGGGTGGCCGTAATCGAACGTCCGTCCCCTCATCTCGGATCGCTCCCCAACTAATACGACCGCTCACTGTATAGGAGGGGGGTCCAATCGGACCCCCCAACTGTACAAAGGCAATCACGTACACTGTACGTGATTGTGCCTGTCGGTGCCATTCTGCCGACGTACATATACAGTGAGCGGTCGTTAAGTGGTTAAAGGGGTTTTGCGTACAAGGGAACTAGTGGTGAGGTGCCAGGGGAGGAGATTCCAACCCCTCCAATTCTACCATACTTATCAAAACATTTTAGTACTGTTGTAGTTTGTCCCGTCTCTATATTGTATATCCTACCATCACCCTTTGGAGGGTAAAGGGGATGTTTTTCCCTTTCCTCCTCGAGTATAGTTATTTCTCTTACCATCCATGGACTGACACGGTGTCACTTTACACGTGGGTTATGTCCCTGCTTGCAGGAGAAGACCTAGGCAGAATGTGAAATGTTATACATACATTCTAAAAGCCAGAGCTGAACAGCCCCACCCAGGGGGCGGTCCCTCCGGACATAACCCTCCCACTACAGTCAGCAGACTTCAGTTTTTTTCTGCCTAGCAGAAGGAGAAGACGTGGCTCTCTCAGGAGCCAGTCTCCTGACCTATTTTTATTCCTTTTCTGGAATTCTTTTTTATTTTATTTTTGAGAATTTTCTATCAACTGTCGGCTGGGCAACAGGTTGGGTACAAGATATCCTCGTAGTCTTCCCTGTCCGACCATCGAGCGTGCTGATCCTCGCCTTGTGTGCGTGAGACTCAGTTCACGACAGGCCCCATGACTCCAGGGGTGGCCGGGTTTGCTTTCATGCTCCCACGGTCCTCTCAAGACTGAACAGTTCCTGACTGACTGTATCTTTCGCGGTGGACCGGGCCGACAGCTACTCAGTACTGCACTGTGATAGTCCTGTCAGAAACACACCAGTGGGTCCCTCAGGGGACGGGTAAGTAGTCTCTCCTGCCTGCAGGTGAGTACAAAAGGCTGTGTGTTTCTCTGTGGGGGATTTTCCCTGTCTCCCCCTGTATTTCATTGTCACTCTCTGTCACCATTGCTGGCGCTGTGCTGTGTGGGATGCCTGGGGGTCACACTGTTATTGGAGGGGCTAATGCTGGTCTGCAGATATGCTTGGGGCCTTTTTTGTGTATTTTGGGGCCTGAGCGCCGAGTGGCGCTGTGTGTGTGCTGTTTTTTCACTTTTGCTGAGTCATGGCGGCCATCTTGCCGCGGATCGCCTCAGTGAAGTGCGGCGGCCATTTTCTTGTAGCCCGCACGCTCTTCAGCACTAGTTTTGGCCTCTAGTGCTGCTGTAACAGCGCGAATCTCCTCACAATCTCCTCACAGCTCACCAGCGCTGACACAGCGCGGTACAGACAGCGGAACTGAGCGGTCCCTGGTCTGGTTTGGTCAGTCCCCTGGGCGCCCCCTCCTCAGTCAGCACAGCCTGTGGGTGGACTTTTTATCTGAGGAGTCTCAGAGGGGGGCAATATGGAGTCTCTGTCACCAGCTTCCCCTAAATGTCAGTGGACAACAGGCAGTGCTTCAGCACCTGCGGTCCCTAGGGACCAGTTGTGGGCAGTCCTGGAATCATTTCTGACCAGGATGGGAGCTGTGTGCAAGCGCAAGGGAGCAAAAAAGCGCCCTCTCCCCACTTTACTTCATGAGGGCAGTGCGCTGATTCAGATATGGGCCTAGCCACTACCGCTCAGGACCCTAGTTCTGAATGTATTGGATGGTTTTGAACAGGACATTCCTTATGAGGAAAACTCCAGTTCTGAGTCAGTAAATGACAGGGCGCTTGTTAGTGTACTCATGACTGCGGTGAGGGACACTCTCAAGCTAAAATGCTGCGGATGCAGAACCTCAGGCGGATACAGTCTCCTTTGGTTCTTTTAAGGCCAGGCCTTCTAAAGAGGTTTTTCCATATGTAACTTTCTTTGACCAGCTCATTGATAAGGTCTGGGAAAAGCCGCAGAAGGATTTTTTTATGGTCCCGCGGCGTTTGTCTATCAGATACCCCTTGAAGATGCCCTACTTAAAAAGTGGGCTTCTCCCCCAGGGTCGACCCTCCAGTCGCCCAGTTGAACAAGGCCATCACTCTCCCGATGGAGGGGACTCCTGCATTTGAGGACCCCACTGACAGGAGGTCAGAAGTGGTGAGCAGAGCCATGTTTGCCTTGTTGGGATCCGCCCTACGGCCTGTGGTAGCGGCGACCCTTGTGTCTTAAACACTTACAGGTTGGGCAAAAATGTTGCACCTAGCTGTACAGGAGCATAATCTTCCTCCAGACACAGTTGCTTTGGCCCACCAACTGGTTCAGGGCCTGGTTTATGTGTGCGACGCCACGTTGGACGTGGCCCCTTTAATATCCAGGGCCTCTGTCTCGGCGGTGGTATTGCGTCGTCTTATCTGGTTGAAGTGCTGGTCTGCTGACCTAGCCTTAGGAAGCTCTTGACGGATCTACCATTTAAAGGTGGTAGACCTTTCGGTGCTGCTCTGGATGACATCGTCATGGATGTCATGGGAGGTAAAAGCACTCTTCTTCCTTAGACTAGCAAGGGTGAGGAGGACCGCCGCAAACGGGGGCCTTACTTTCCAGCAAAACTGTTTTTTTTTCGTCAGTCAGTCCACGGGTAGGCCCTCTCAGACTGACGGCAGTGCGGCTGGTGGGCACAAGTGCCCCTGGGTGCGTAAGCCGAACAAGTGGCTCCCAAGCCCGCCTCCGCGTGAAGTCTTGCCTCCGCCCGACTCTGGGGTGGAGGGACGACTTTGCAGGTCACGAATCGGTGGTCCTCCCGAATCTCCGACTGGTGGGTGTGCGAGGTGGTCACCTCAGGATACAGGATAGTATTCCGATCCTGGCCCCCAGACAGATTCTTTCCCTCAAATCTTCCTCTCCTTCCTACCTGTCGGGCAGCCCTCTTGGGGGCTGTACAGGATTTGATCAGGTCCGGAGTGATTGTGCCGGTTCCGTCACAGGAGAGTTTTCAGGGATTCTACTTGAATCTGTTTGTCGTCCCAAAAATAGGACAGGTTCGACCTATCCTGGACCTCAAGGCCCTGAATGCCTTCGAGAAGGTGCAGAAATTCCGCATGGAATCCATTCGCACGGTGATCGCTACACTCCACCAAAGGGATTTTCTTCTGGCGTCCTTGGACTTCAAGGACGCCTACTTGCATGTTCCGATCTGCGCAAGTCACCAGAAGTTTCTGCGCTTTGCGATCAGCGAAGTCCACTATCGATTGTGGCTCTTCCTTTCGGCCTAGCCTCGGCACCAAGGGTGTTCACCAAGGTGCTTGCTCCGGTTCTAGCCTTCTGTTACAGCGAGGTATTGCTGTCATGGGCTATCTGGACGATCTTCTGCTAGGAGCAGAAAGTGGATCAGACTTAGAGGAAAGGTAACTATCGTCAATTAGACCTTCAGGGACTCGGGTGGTTCCTGAACATTCAGGAGTCAGTCCTGGTCCCGACTCTGCGGTGCGGGTGCTGACATCCCAAAAATGGTTGTCAATCCGTTTTTTGCATGAGAGTCCCGAGACTCGTGGTGGCCTCCTTTGCGGCCGTTCCGTATGCCCAATCACACACCAGGGCATTGCAGAGGGCAGGAAGCTCCTGTCCCTGCGGTTAGTGAACCGGACTGGCATGCAGAACCTCAAAGGTTCGATCCCACATGGAGCAACCGCTAAATAACATTGCAGAAGGAGATCTTGTCCACCTGGGACAAATCCCCGTTGTCCTTGGATCTTCAGATCCAGGTGATTCACCTGGTCAGGGCGCCCCTGACATGGTGGTTGAGATCCTCGGCTCTTCGGTCCGGAAAGTCGTTCCCCTCCCATCCAATGGACGGTACTCACGACGGACACCAGCCTGACGGGCTGGGGTGGAGTCTGGGGAGTCCTGTCGGCTCAGGCCTTGGACTCCGGACGGGCCCGTTTACCAATCACTGTTCTGGAAATACGGGCCATCGGACTGTGTCTCTCCTCAGGTCGGAGAGAGTACAGGGTCGCTCGATCAGGAGCCAGTCAGACACCGCCACGGCGGTGGCGTATGTAAACCATCAAGGGGGAACTCGGAGCTCAGCTGCGGCTTCCGAGGTAGTCCGTATCCTGAAGAGGGCCGGAAGAAACGTGCCGGCTCTGTAGGCCATTTTACATTCTGGGCATAGACAATGGGCAGGCGGACTATCTGAGTCGCCAATCGCCAGACACCGGACCAAGAAGAGTGGTCCTTGCATATTTCAACTCCTTTACCGACTGTGGGGCACGCCGGATGTGGACCTGATGGCCTCTCGACTCAATCGCAAGGGTCGAGGTTGTGGCCAGATCCAGGGATCCTTGGGCGATGCCTCGGATGCGTTGGTGGCCCCATAGGGTCCTTATCGCCTGATATAAACTCCGGCGATCCTAATTGTTCCGGATTGGCCTCAGCATCACTGGTACGCTGATCTGGCACGTCTCGTCACGGACGTTCCCTGGCGGTTGCCGATGAGGGAGGACCTTCAGTCTCAAGGTCCTAGGTTTCATCCGGCTTACAGTCTCTGGCTTTGGCTTTAACGGCAAGGCTGTTAAAAGCCAGGTGTTGAGGGACCGAGGTCTCTCGGACTCGGTCATTTTGACCATGTTAAGGACACGGAAGTCTTCCTCCAGGCAGATCTATCACTGTGCCTGGAAAGCTTATATCGCCATGTGCGAAGCGCTGGACTGGCGTCCTCGGACGTATTCCGTCCCCAGAATCCTGCGTCCTCTGCAGTGTGGAGTGACCCAAAAGCTTGCTTTGAGTACCATAAAGGATCAGATTTCGGTCTTGGCCGTCTTCTTTCAGTGACCTCTAGCGGGTCATTTTTTCTTGGTTAGCACCTTGTGTTGGGGGTTCGCCATGTGCTCCCTCCTGTCAAGCCTCCTCTCCCACCGTTGGATCTGAATTTGGTGCTCTCGGTCCTCCAGGAACCTCCTTTTGGGAATATCCGGGATATTCCCCTCTTGTCTTGTCTCAGAAGGTGGCCTTTTTAGTGGCAATCACTTCTGTTTGACGAGTGTCTGAGTTGGCGGCTTTGTCCTGCAAGTCGCCATATTTGGTCATCCATAAGGATAAGGCGGTGTTGCATCCGCGACCTTCCTTTTTTGCCAAAGGTGGTGTCGACCTTTCACCTACATGAGGACATTGCCCTCCCGTCCTTGTGTCCTCACCCATCGCATCCCAGAGAGTTTGCGCTGCACATATTGGAGGTGGTACGAGCCTTACGGGTGTACCTGTCTGCTACTGCTTCTATTCGGAAGTCCGACTCACTGTTTGTGACTGTCTCTGGTCCATAACAGGGCCAAGCGGTTTCGTCTGCCATCATTTTTAATAGGAATCAGACAAACCGTCATTCAAGCCTATGCTCTCAAAGGGCGGGCGCCTCCCTTTCCGGTTACGGCGCATTCCACCAGGGCAATTGGTGCTTCCTGGGTTTCCTGACATCAAGCGTCGGTTGCACAAGTGTGCAAGGCGGCGACCTGGTCGTCTGTTCATGCCTTTTAAGTTTTTTATAAGGTTAATGTGGCTGCATCTTCGGATGCTTCCTTCGGCCGCAGGGTGCTGCAGGCCGCTGTTTAAAGTTGCGACTCCTCCGTTGAGGAGCTCTGCCTTATTGGAGTGAAGTTTTGGTTTTTCCATTTATACTGCTCCCATCCCTCTTGACACTGCTTTGGGACATCCCACGTGTAAAGTGTAAAGAGACACCGTGTCAGTCCATGGATGGTAAGAGAAAATAGTATTTTTTGTACTCACCGTAAAATCCTTTTCTCTGACATCCATGGACTGACACGGCACCCACCCTTCCTTTTAAGTTTGTACTGCTTTGTTACGAACTGAAGTCTGCTGACTGTAGTGGGAGGGTTATGTCTGGAGGGACCGCCCCCTGGGTGGGGCTGTTCAGCTCTGGCTTTTAGAATGTATGTATAACATTTCACATTCTGCCTAGGTCTTCTCCTGCAAGCAGGGGACATAACCCACGTGTAAAGTGTAAAGAGACACCGTGTCAGTCCATGGATGTCAGAGAAAAGGATTTTACGGTGAGTACAAAAAATCCTATTTTTTCCTATTTCCTTTCTTTTCCCTTTTCCTTCCTTCCTTCCTTTCTATCCTCCTCCTCCTCCCTCTCTCCATTCCCTTCTCCCTCTCCTCTTCCCCTAAGCTCTTTCTATTTCTGGTGCCAAGGTTCTCCAACCCCTCCATATTTCTCCATTTCCTCTGTTGATCTCGTATTTTATGTATCCACCTTTCTGCTTCCATTATTATCTCCACTTCCCTCTTCCATTCTTTCATGGTGGGAGATTCTTCTTTTTTCCAGTACTTAGGGATTAATTTCTTCGCTGCATTCAATAGATGTGGTATTATGCTATTTTTATATTCTTTTAGTGGGCCGATGGTTCCATGAAACAAGATATGCATGGGTGTTGGGTCTATAGGTATTTTAGCTATTTTCCTGATCCACGGGATTAGCTCGTCCCAGAATTTCCTTATCTTTGGACAGGACCACCAAATATGAAGTAGTGTGCAGTACAATAAAAAGCAAATTGTATACAAAATAGGTGCGAAAATATAGGCTAACATTATTGAAAATGAACAAATCTTATGGAAAACATAGATTGACGAAATAATAAGTTTTTATGTATTGGCATTCCAAAGTTTATAAGATTTATAGTCTTTGTCCGTAGGGTTCAATATTGAGTTGGCCCACCCTTTGTAGCTATAACAGCTTCAACTCTTCAGGGTTTAGAAGTGTGTGTGTCTATGGGAATGTTTGACAATTCTTCAAGAAGCGCATTTGTGAGGTCAGGCACTGATGTTGACGAGAAGGCCTGGCTCACAGTCTCCGCTCTAATTCATCCCAAAGGTGTTCTATCAGGTTAAGGTCAGGACTTTGTGCAGCCCAGTCAAGTTCTTCCACCCCAAACTTGCTCATCCATGTCTTTGTGGACCTTGCTTTGTGCACTGGTTCTCAGTCATGCTGGAACAGGAAAGGGCCTATCCCCAAACTGTTCCCACAAAGTTGGGAGCATGAAATTGTCCAAAATGTCTTGGTATGCTGACTCCTTAAGAGTTCCCTTCACTGGAACTAAGGGGCCAAGCCCAACCCATCGGAAACAAACCCACACCATAATCTCCACTCCACCAAATGATTTGGCCAGTGCAGGCCAGTCAAGTTCCTCCACCCCAAACTTGCTCATGCATGTCTTTATGGACCTTGCTTTGTCCACTGGTCCAAATCATATGGTGGAAGGGGATTATAGTGTGGGGTATTTTTTTAGGGGTTGGGCTTGGCCCCTTAGTTCCAGTGAAGGGCATTTCATGCTCCCAACTTTGTGGGAACAGTTTTGGGATGGCCTCTTCCTGTTCCAGCATGACTGCGTACTAGTGCACAAACAAGGTCCACAAAGACATAGATGAGAGAGTTTGGGGTGGAGGAATTTGACTGGCCTGCACAGACCTCAACCGGATAGAACACCTTTGGGATGAATTGGAGCGGAGACTGTGAGCCAGGTCTTCTCGTCCAATATCAGTGCTTGACCTTTACAAATGCGCTTCTGGAAGAATGGTCAAACATTCCCATAGACACACTCCTAAACCTTGTGGACAGCCTTTCCAGAAGAGTTGAAGCGGTTATAGCTGCAAAGGGTGGGCCAACTTAGTATTGAACTCTATGGACTAAGACTGGGATGCCATTAAAGTTTCTATTCGTGTTGAAAATGATGAATGGTTTTCCAAATCTTTTACAAAAAAATCTGAAAAGTGTGGTGTGCATTTGTATTCAGCCCCCTTTACTCTGATACCCCTAACTAAAACCTAGTGGAATCCATTGCCTTCAGAAGTCATCTAATTAGTAAATAGAGTCCACCTGTGTGTAATTTAATCTTATAAATACAGCTGTTCTGTGAACCCCTCAGAGGTTTGTTAGAGAACCTTGGTGAACAGACCGCATCATGAAGGCCAAGGAACACACCATACAGGTCAGGAAAAAAGTTGTGGAGAAGTTTAAAGCAGAGTTAGGTTAATTAAAAAATATCCCAAGCTTTGAGCATCTCACGAGGCACTGTTCAAGCTATCATCACGAAAATGGAAAGAGTATGGCGCAACTGCAAACCTACCAAGACATGGGCGCCCACCTAAACTGACAGGCCGGGCAATGAGAACATTAATCAGAAAAGCAGCCAACAGGCTCATGGTAACTTTGGAGGAGCTGCAGAGATCCACGGCTCAGGTGGGAGAATCTGTCCACAGGACAACTATTAGTCGTGCACTCCACAATTCTGGCCTTTATGGAAGAGTGGCAAAAAGAAAGCCATAAGAAGTCCCATTTGCAGTTTGCGAGAGAAGCCATGTGGGGGACACAGCAAACATGTGCCAGAATGTGCTCTGGTCAGATGAGACCAAAATTTAACTTTTTGGCCTAAAAGCAAAACACTATGTGTGGTGGAAAACTAACACTGCACATCCACCTGAACACACCCTCCCCACTGTGAAACATGGTGGTGGCAGCATCACGTTGTGGGGATGCCTTTCTTCAGCAGGGACAGGGAAGCTGGTCAGAGATGATGGGAAGTTGGATGGAGCCAAATACAGGGCAAAAGAAAACCTGATAGAGTCTGCAAAAGACTTGAGACTAAGGCGGAGGTTCACCTTCCAGCAAGACAACGACCCTTAATCTACAGCCAGAGCTACAATGGAATGGTTTAGATCAGAGCGTATTCATGTGTTTGAATGGCACGGTCAAAGTCCAGACCTAAATCCAATTGAGAATCCCTTGGCTTGAAAATTGCTCTCCATCCAGTCTGACAGAGCTTGAGCTATTTTGCAATTAAGAATGGGCAAAAATGTCACTCTCTAGCTGTGCAAATCTGGTAGAGACATACCCTAAAAGACTTGCAGCTGTAATTGCAGCGAAAGGTGGTTCTACAAAGTATTGACTCGGGGGGTTGGGCTGAATACAAATGCACGCCACACTTTTCACATATTTATTCGTAAACAATTTTGAAAACCATTTATCGTTTTCCTTCCACTTCACAATTATGTGCCACTTTGTGTTGGTCTATCACATAAAATCCCAATAAAATACATTTACATTTTTGGTTGTAACATGACAAAATGTGGAATTTTTTCAAAGGGTGTGAATACTTTTTCAAGGCACTGAACACATACATACAGTATCTCACAAAAGTGAGTACACCTCCCATTTTTGTAAATATTTTATTATTTATTTTCATGTGACAACACAAAACACGAACAAGAAATTACACTTTGCTACAATATAAAGCAGTGAGTGTACAGCTTGTATAATGGTGTCAATTTGCTGTCCCCTCAAAATAACTCAACACACAGCCATTAATGTCTAAACTGCTGGCAACAAGAGCGAGTACACCCCTAAGTGAAAATTTCCAAATTGGGCCCAATGTGTCAATATTTTGTGTGGCCACCATTATTTTCCAGCACTGCCTTAACCCTCTTGGGTATGGATTTCACCAGAGCTTTGCACACAGGTTGCCACTAGAGTCCTCTTCCACTCCTCCGTGATGACATCACAGAGCTGGTGGATGTTAGAGACCTTGCACTCCTCCACCTTCTGTTTGGGGATGCCCCACAGATGCTCGATATGGTTTAGGTCTGGAGACATGCTTGGCCAGTCCACCTTTTACCCTCAGCAGAATACTGCCCTGCGGCCCAGTCTCTGAAGGGAGGGGATCATGTTCTGCTTCAGTATGTCACTGTACATGTTGGCATTAATTGTTCCCTCAATGAACTGTAGCTCCTCAGTACCCGCAGCACTCATGCAGCCTCAGACCATGGCACTCCCACCACCATGCTTGACTGTAGGCAAGACACGCTTGTCTTTGTACTCCTCACCTGGTTGCCGCTACACATACTTGACACCATCTGAACCAAATAAGTTTATCTTGGTCTCATCAGGCCATAGGACATGGTTCCGCTAATCCATGTCCTTAGTCTGCATGTATTCAGCAAACGGTTTGTGAGCTTTCTTGTGCATCATCTATAGTCTTCCAAGTCTTCTAAGTCGTCATCTTTAGGCTTCCTGCTGGGACTACAGCCATGCAGACCAATTTGATGCAGTGTGCGGCCAATGGTCGGAGCACTGACAGGCTGCCCCCCCACCCCTTTAACCTCTGCAGCAATGCTGACAGCACTCATACTCCATTTCCCAAAGACAACCTCTGATTATGACGCTGAGCATGTGCACTCAACTTCTTTGGTCGACCATGGCGAGGCCTGTTCTGAGTGGAACTTGTCTTGTTAAACCGCTGTATGGTCTTGGCCACCGTGCTGCAGCTCAGTTTCAGGGTCTTGGCAATCTTCTTATAGCCTAGGCCATCTTTGTGTAGAGCAGTGTAATGAGCCCCTTTGCTCGCTCGGTTCCACTCTCCCGACACTCCTCTGCTACTATTGGATCATATTGCAGATCGCAACGTCTGATGGTTCGGTCATCCGATGCTCCAGGATTCAAGCTACAGCTATGTGACATTCTAATCCATTTGTGATAGCTCAGAACAAACACCAGGCAGGCTGTATGTAAGTTCAAACAGGAATCTCATTTTATTGGATGCACACACACACACACACACTCTTATACAGCAGTTTGAACACCCTGCCCCCAACAACCACTTTCCTATTGGTCAATTGTAAAGTCCATTGTATTTCTCAATTAGATTCTCTTGGCCATGCAAATGAGGACTTGAAACAGGGTCAGCGGGAATTGGTCCGATGGCTTGAATAGGAGAACTGAGATGTGTATTGACACAGAAGCCCCAGGGGGTTATTAAAGTACATAAACAAACAGTCTAACACAGAACAATGCTTTTCTTCCAGACCAGGGAGCCGTCTGGAGGGGGGGTTAGCCTTAAGACAGGGCAGAAGACTGTGTAATAGATTCAAAGGATCGCTCTTTTAAATTTATTTCCCAATGGGATACACTGGCTCATGCCCTTATTTAATATGCTCTTAAAGCAAACCCATATCTCCTCTGTGTTCCTTGTACCTAAGAGTTTACCCCAATTTATATCTTCTATCAAGGTTCGTAGTTTAGGAAGTTGGCTCTTTTGAAATTTACTGTCTTTGTATTCCCCTTATGTTTCCTGTTTGTGTGATTTATACTGAAGCTAATTGACATGTGATCGCTGTTTCCTTAATTGACCCTTATTTCCATATTCGTGATCAGGTCTGTATTGTTGGTAATTCGTAGGTCTAGTAACGCTTTGTTTCTAGTTGGTGCATCTACCATCTGACCCATGAAATTGTTCTGCTATACATTTAGGAACTGGCAAGCCTTGGAGTCTTAGACGAATGCACGGTTCCTTCCTCCCAGTCTATGTCTGGATAATTAAAATCCCCCATTATGATGACACTTCCCATCCTTGCTGCTAATCCAAATTGTGATAGGAGGTCTGTCTCCCCCTCCTCCCTCAGGTTAGGGGGCCTATAGCATACTCCCATTAATATTTTCCCCTTAGTTTTATCCCTTTGGAGCTCTAACCATAAGGATTCCACCTCCTCCCCAGCTCCCTTAGTGATATTATCTCTCACATTCACTAGTACATTATTCTTGATATACAGGCATAAAGGGAATACCCTTGAATGGTTGCCAGACAATCATGAGAGCTGTTGAACCAAGTCTCTGAAATTCCCACAAAAGCTAAATCCTCCTCGTACAACACTATCTCTAGTTCTCCCATCTTGTCCGCCAGCCTCCTGGCATTGGTGAACATGCCACATAGTTTATGACCGGTCGCATACTGTCCTCTTATTGGGTGTTCCGAGATTGCAAATAGGACTTGTTACTATACTTAACTTGGGTTTGTGTGGTTTAGTCAACCTACTCTGGAATATGTTCCGCACTGACTATCTCTACCTCTGGACCCTCCCCCCGTTGCCTAGTTTAAAAGCCCCTCCTAACTTTTTGGCCATCTTCACTCCCAGCATATCTGCACCTTCCTCATTTAGGTGCAGTCCGTCCCTTCTATAGAACTGGTGACCGATTGAGAAGTCGGCCCAGTTCTCCAGGAAGCCAGACCCCTACTTACTACACCAGCTCCTCAGCCACTTGTCTACTTCCCTAATCTCCCTCTGCCTTTCTGATGTGACTCGAGGTATCTTTGAGAATACTACCTTGGAGGTCCTTTTCCTCAATTTAGCACCTAAGTCCCTAAAATCGTTCTTTAGGACACTCCATCTGCCTCTGCCAACACACACCATGACATCCAGGTCTTCCCCAGCCCCTCCCAGTAATCTGTCCACCAGATCTGTGATGTGCCGAACCCAAGCGCCCGGTAGACAGCATACAGTTCGGCGCTTCAGGTCTTTGTAACAGATTGCCCTCTCTGTTCTTCTAAGAATTGAGTCCCCTACCACCAGAATCTGCCTTTTTTTCTTTCCCTTCGCTTACCCCCCCCCCCCCCACTCTCACTGGAGGAGTTCTTCCCCTGGCAGCTAGGGGAGTCCCTCAGCTTCAGCAGTGCTGGTCCCTGACTGGTTTCACCAATGTCACTCAATGGAGCGTACTTATTGGAATGTTTCAGCCCAGGATTGGATTCCCTGGCACTTTCCTTCTTTATCCTTCCTGACTGTCACCCATCTACTCTTTTTTAGTGCCTGCGCCTCTTTGTCTTCACCCCCCTCTGTGCTGGCCCCTGCCAAGTTCGTTCCCAGCTCTCCTTTTAGTATGGAGAGTCTTCTCAGGGCTGACAGTTGCTTCCCTAGATTCTGAACCTGGGCTTCCAGGGAAACAATGTACTTACATTTTGCACAGCAGTATTCGCCCTCGATTAGATGATCAAGGAACGCATACATGCCGCAAGATGTACACCGAGTCGCATCTCCACACCCGCCGGGCATCGTACCTACTAATTTAATAAGGATTGGGGGTTATACCCTGTTCAAATAAACGAACAACTAGCTTCCTGACACTAGTACTCAACAATACAATACACAGGTGCTCACAGCCTACGTGTACTCGCAGCCCACGTGCACTCACAGTCCATGTGCACTCGCAGGTTTTTTTACATGAAAAGATATAATAAAATATTTACAAAAATGTGAGGGGTGTACTCACCTTTTTGTTAGATACTGTACATACACACACTTGTAAAGAGACTTAGGACCATATACAAGGGTAGATGGGCCTTCCACATCATGTGCTATATATAAAAATTTAGCACACGTTCATTGGAGATTCACCCCAAAATCTTCCTGCTGAACATTTTCACCAGGCTGTGGGTATGAGCAATGCTGACATTTGAATTTAGTGTGGTAAACTTTGTATAGATTCACTGAAAGCTTGCAGCTGTGCCACTTGGTGTAATACATACAATTAGAAGGTAAAATAACATTTAAAATATATTTTCTAAACTTAAGAAACATTACTCTGTTTTTATTTCCTCCCTCCTTCTCCTCACCACTTAATTTAACCCCTTCACAACTGCCACTGTAAATTGGCACTCTCCTGGGCAGTTTTTTTTCTGTGCTGTCTACCCTTCAGAGATCCAGAGACTAGATGGGTAACCACCCTTGAGTGGGTGCAGATAAAGTGATCAGCATAGTTATCCCTTTACTGCCAATGCCATAACTAATGCACATTCTATGGTCTATTAACTCCTCCTTACCAGAAATCTGTTTAAAGTGGTTGTAAACCCACTTTTTCAACTTGCACCTACAGGTAAGCCTAGATTAAGGCTTACCTGTAGGTGCAAGAAATATCTCCTAAACCTACACGGTTTAGGAGATATTTACTAAAAAGACAGGCGCCGCTGTCTACAGACAACGGCGCATTCATGGGGTTAATCCCATTCACAAAATCGGCTACTTCCCAGCAATCGCTGGGCGTAGCCGAATGAAAACGCTCTTGCGCGCATGCGCAGAGTGACGTCTCCGCCGCTCCGGCCAATCACAGCGCCGGAGCGGCGCTGTGATTGGCTGGTGCGGCGATACCCGGAAGTAACATTCCGGCTATCGCCGCCGTGATGTCTGCGGCTGGACAGAGGGACGCGGACTGCATCGGGGGCCCCGATCCAAGGTAAGTGGTACATAATGAGCTATTATGCTAGTCATAATAGCTCATTATGCCTTTCTCTTACAGGTTGGCCAAAAAGAAAAAAAAAAAAAGTGGGTTTACAATCACTTTAACATTTCTGTGTAGAAGGTACATTTAAAAAAACATACTCCCCTTGGAAAGAAAGCAACCGACACTGCCATTAACTCCACTGCTGATCGGGAAATCATTGATGCTGGCTCTCGATTTTATGAACACCGTCAGGTCACATGCAAGCAAGAGGCTTCATTGACAAAAATGAAAACCCTTAGTTGAACACTGCCACCTATGCAACAATTAACCAAATCCTCCAAGGAGCAATAACACAAAATCCAACAATATTAATCCACCTGTCTTAATAACAAAAAGAAGAGTATCCCTTACCCTGGTGCAGTCACCTGTGATCACAATCCAATGTGTCAATCAGTAAACGCCAATCTTTTTCAAGAGAACCCATGCGCTTCTCCACCCACCCAGATCCATTAACCCCCACTTACCCAAATCAGTAGGGGAGTTACTAGTGCAATGTATCAATGTGCTCTTCCCAACTCAATTTAATTATAGCTGTTTTTTTAGTTTTGGAGAGAAGGGCTAGTCCCTGTGGCAATTATTTTTTTGTGTCCGTTTCTGTCTGTGTTCACCCCTCCTATTCTCTTCACTTTGGGAAGAGTTTCCCACACTTTTCTTCTTCTTATAAACATAAATAAATAAATATATGTAACGGACCCCCAAATTTGGGGTCGCTATGCTTGAAATTTAGAGGGTGGCCTGAGCCATTGTTTGGCTCAGGCCTTCTGATTCTTTAACCACTTAAGCCCCGGACCATTTGGTAGCTAAAGGACCAGAGGTGATTTCAGAATTTTGCACTGCGCTGCTTTAACTGTAAATTGTGCGGACATGCAATGTTGTACCCAAACTAAATTTGCGTCCTTTTCTTCCCACAATTAGAGCTTTCTTTTAATGGTATTTGATTGCCTCTGCAATTTTTATTTTTTGCGATATAAACGGAAAAAGACCGAAAATTTTGGAAAAAAATGATATTTTCTACTTTTTGTTATAAGAAAAATCGAATAAACTCAATTTTAGTCATACATTTAGGCCAAAATGTATTCAGCCACATGTCTTTAGTAAAAAAAATGTCAATAAGCGTATATTTATTGGTTTGTGCAAAAGTTATAGCGTCTACAAACTAGGGTACATTTTCTGGAATTTACACAGCTTTTAATTTATGACTGCCTATCTCATTTCTTGAGGTGCTAAAATGGCAGGGCAGTACAAACCCCCCCCCCAAATGACCCCATTTTGGAAAGTAGACATCCCAAGGAAATTGCTGAGAGGCCTGTTGAGCCCATTGAATATTTTTTTTTGTCCCAAGTGATTGAATAATGACAAAAAAAAATAAAAATACAAAAAGTTGTCACTAAATGATATATTGCTCACACATGCCATGGTTATATGTGGAATTACACCCCAAAATACATTTTGCTGCTTCTCCTGAGTACGGGGATACCACATGTGTGGGACTTTTTAGGAGCCTAGCCGCGTACAGGACCCCGAAAACCAAGCACCGCCTTCAGGATTTCTAGGCACAAATTTTTGATTTCACTCCTCACTACCTATCACAGTTTCGAAGGCCATAAATTGCCAAAATTGCACAAAACCCCCCAAATGACCCCATTTTGGAAAGTAGACACCCCAAGCTATTTGCTGAGAGGCATGTTGAGTATTTTACAGCTCTCATTTGTTTTTGAAAATGAAGAAAGAAAATATATATATTTTTTTTTCAATTTTCAAAACTTTGTGACAAAAAGCGAGATCTGCAAAATACTCACAATACCTCTCAGCAAATAGCTTGGGGTGTCTACTTTCCAAAATGGGGTCATTTGGGGGGGTTTTGTGCCATCTGGGCATTCCATGGCCTCCGAAACTGTGATAGGCAGTGAGAAGTGAAATCAAAAATTTACACCCTTAGAAAGCCTGAAGGCGGTGCTTGGTTTTTGGGGTCCCGTACGCGGCTAGGCTCCCAAAAAGTCTCACACATGTGGTATCCCCGTACTCAGGAGAAGCAACAGAATGTATTTTGGGGTGTAATTCCACATATGCCCATGGCATGTTAGAGCAATATATCATTTAGTGACAACTTTATGCAAAAAAAATAAAAAATTTCTTTTTTCCGCAACTTGTGTCAACATATAAAATATTCCATTGACTCGACATGCCTCTCAGTATATAGCTTGGGGTGTCTACTTTCCAAAATGGGGTCATTTGGGGGGGTTTGAACTGTTCACAACATTAGGAAGCTTACATCCACTCTTCTAACCACTTGAAGAGAAAGCCCTTTTTGACACTTTTTGTTTACATGAAAACATTTTTTTTTTTTTGCAAGAAAATTATGTTGAACCCCCAAACATTATATATATTTTTAAAGCAAAGGCCCTACAGATTAAAATGGTGGGTGTTGCATTTTTTTTTTCTACACAGTATTTGCGCAGCGATTTTTCAAACGCATTTTTTGGGGAAAAAATACAGTTTTTTTTATTTTAATGCACTAAAACGCACTATATTGCCCAAATGTTTGATGAAATAAAAAAGATGATCTTAGGCCGAGTACATAGATACTAAACACGACATGCTTTAAAATTTCGCACAAACGCGCATTGGCGACAAACTACATACATTTTTAAAAGCCTTTACAGGTTACCCCGTTAGATTTACAGAGGAGGTCTACTGCTAAAATTACTGCCCTCGATCTGACCTTCGCGGTGATACCTCACATGCATGGTGCAATTGCTGTTTACATATGACACCAGACCGACGCTTGTGTTCGCCATTGGGCAAGAGCAGGGCAGGAGTGCTTTTTTTTTTTTTTTTTTTTTTTTTTTTTTTTTTATTATTAATTTTGCTATTTTATTTTTAAATTGTTCCTTCCATATTTTTTTTTTATCATTTTTATTGTTATCTCAGGGAATGTAAATATACCCTATGATAGCAATAGGTAGTGACAGGTACTCTTTTTTTGAAAAAACTGGGGTCTTCAAGACCCTAGATCTTTCCTCTGCCCTCCAAAGCATCTGACCACACCAAGATCGGTGTGCTAAAATGCTTTCCCAATTTCCCAATGGCGCTTTTTATATCCGGGGGGGGGGACATTCCCTCCCACTGCTTGTAAAAGCAGTCCAGAAGCTAATTAGCCACTAGGATTGCTTTTACATGAAAGCCGGCCGCTGGCTGAAAAGAATGATACCAAGATGATACCTAAACCCGCAGGCATCATTCTGGTATAAACATTCAAAGTCCAGCAACATACCAGTACGTTGCTGGTCCTTGTTGGACATGTATTGTAATCTTTTTTTTTTCATGCAGCCAGTTGGCTGAACGAAAAAAGAGATTGATCGGTGGGTATGCCCACCATTAGAATACCGCCCTTCATCCACTCACTTCTAATGATGGGCATACATGCACCATTTATATATGCCGAAGCATGGGGACATCCTCCCGCAAAAAAGTAATGCCGCACACACATGGTCGGACTTTTCCACGGGCAAGCCTCCGTCGGAATTTCGACCGTATGTACGCGGCATTAGGAGCAAAATCGCTCCTCCGCTCCTCCGCCCCTGCTGCCCCAATGCTTCGGCATATATGCTTTTTTTTTTTTTTTTTAACTGTGGTGGTGAAATCACCTCCTACAGCACTGGAGTCGCAGGGATCAGGCCTGTCTCTGCGAACGCTGCAGTTATGTGTGTTGTGTTTTGTAAGTGACAGTGATCGATCGATACTGCACTTGGGTGGCCTGGGCTGGACGAAGGGGCAAAACGCAGGTGCTAGCAGGTATCTGGGCTGATCCCGCTAACACTGCGTTTTTGGGAGCCCTAAACTGCTGGGGACGCTAGTATAGATCTGATCAGATCAGATATTGATCTGTTCAGATACTATACCACTAAGGGAGGTGTATGCTTCACGCGTGGGTGTTAGCGTTACTGGCACTAACCTGACGCTGCCTGGGGTGTGACGCAGACCCTCTCTGACGCTAAAACCTAATTGATATCACCCGCCGGGCGATCAGGGGGTTAAACCTTTATTGGGTTATATATACGGCGGGTGCCCTGACACTATAAAAAGCAAACTAACTAACCAGCGTCACCCGTAACACTTATATGGTGATCACTGGTGAAAGGGTTAACTAGGGGCAATTAGGGGGTTAAAACCTTTATTAGATAATTTATGGGGGTACCTGACGCTATAAAAACCTGCGGCGAACCTAAAAAAAAATACTGGCTACCGATCTGCATCACCGACGCTAAGACAGCGATCAGAAAAATGATCGCTTAGCGACGGCGGTGATAGGGGGTGAAAGGGTTACCTGTGGGGCGATCAAGGGGGTTAAACCTTTATTAGATAGTTTATGGGGGTACCTGACGCTATAAAAACCTGCGGCGAACCTAAAAAAAAATACTGGCTACCGATCTGCATCACCGACGCTAAGACAGCGATCAGAAAAATGATCGCTTAGCGACGGCGGTGCTATGGGGTGAAAGGGATATCTGGGGGGTGATCAGGGGGTTAAAACTTTATTAGGGGGGGTTAGGGGGCTACACTGGACCTAAAACTAACTTTAGTGACACTTTTACAGTCACAAATGTCACTGATTGCAGTGATCAGTAAATAAATGGTCACTGCAATCAGTGACACTGTGACTGGGGGGTGATCTGGGGGGGCGATTTGTGTGCCTATGTGTCCTGGTGTCAGTGTAGTGTTTTGTGCACTGACCTGATGTCTTCTCTTGTACGGCGCTCGGTATATGTGAGCGCCGCATGAGAGATGACATCACTTCCTCCTGCTTCCTCTGCCTGTGTTTACATTACACGGACAGAGGAAGCATTTTCATTCGCCGGGAGCGATCGCGGGGGGGGTGGCCGGAATCGAACGGCCATCCCCTCATCTCAGATCGCTCCCCAACGAATACCGACCGCTCACTGTATAGAAGGGGGGTCCAATCGGACCCCCCAACTGTACAAAGGCAATCACGTACACTGTACGTGATTGTGCCTGTCGGTGCCATTCTGCCGACGTACATATACAGTGAGCGGTCGTTAAGTGGTTAAATTGGACTCTGCTCTGCTGTGGTGCTGCCTGGATGTATAGTTCCCCTTGACCTGTAGGTGGCGCTGTTGCCCAGGTCTCGGGTTGAACCACAGATGTTATTGTAGCGTGATTGGGTGTCCTCTCCCAGAGGCCGTGCGGTGGGTGTGGTCTGCCTGCTGTGCATACCGGGAGGGGGTACATAAGGGGCAGATGCCATTAGGGCAGGAGAATTCCAGGGGGACCTCTGGTGGTGGAGTCACACCTTTGGCCCTGCTGGCCATGGGTGCGTGTGTTTATCGAGAAGTCTCGGGCACCTTTATCCTGAGGCTACAGCGTTCCAGGTAGGCCCAGTACCTTCAACTGCGTCTACAATCAAACCCTCAGAATCCCAGGGTACCCGTGGGAGGGTGGCCCGCTCTGAAAGAGAGGAAACCAGGGGAGGACCTGTCCGGAGGACCGGTGAAGGAAGCTACTGTTCTGGGAGAGGCCTGGTTGCCTATCAGAGGGAAGGATTCCGTAAGTCGCAAGATAGCTCCTGTAATGTGCCCCATTGGCACTTATGGTCTCTAAAAGTTACAGGCGCTAAAGAGTTCTGGATTCAGGAACTAAAGGATTCTGTGGCAGAGGATCTCCTGAACCTGTTCTTGGAGGGGACGAATCCAAAGTAATTGTTCGTGTTTCACTCCGGCTGCTAGAACCGTGAGAGGGGACTATCCGGGTGAGCAAGTCTCACTCATGCTTGAGTGGCGAGGAATATAGATACAGTAGATGTTGTGGGCCTGAACCTACCTCCCTATTCAACTTATTTTCTCGCTTCAACTTTCCCTGTTGATTGCAAACAAAGGAAAATAAACTCTTTTGGTGGAGTTGATATTGTCTGGACATTGGCCTTCTTAAGGAGAGGAGATAGACTTTTCCCTACATTCTAGGGACGAGAACCAACAAAAGGAGGTAACTCGCTGCAGGACCCAAAAACATTGTTAACACCGCTCACCCTCTACAAATGGAGGATATTGGGCATGTGGCATGGTGTGTCTCGCTCTGCAGATGGAGGTAAACTTGGGCAAGAGAGAGATGGGTGTACTACACACATATATATATATATATATATATATATGGGAAATACATACACTTTTAAATATTAATAACATGTTAATGATGTGGCCATCAAATAGACAGTTCAAATGTTTGCGGGTATCCTTTCCCACTTCCTGGAGTCCGGCCGCGGCGGTGACGTCACCGTGGGGATCCCTCCTCCTCCTCCCCTGGCCGCCGGGCTAATAGGAGAGAGGAGCGGGGCCTCGTGCATGCACAGTAGGGTTCCCGGCGTGAAGCCGAAAGGCATCACTGCAGGGTTCCCTTACCCGCAATGGCGACGGCAGCACCCGACAGCTGATGTTAAACATCAGCTGTGGTGCCGACATCAAGGGACACCAGGACAGGTAAGTCTCCATTTATTAAAAGCCAGCAACTGCAGTATGTGTACATGCTGGCTTTTATTTATACATTTTTTTGCCCGGGGTTGCCTGGAACACCCCTTTTAAATGTTTGCATTACATATTAAGTTAACTATATTAGACTACTCTTCAAGATAATTGTGCACATAAAAGCTAAAGGTTAGAAAGGCAAATATTCAAAGACCTTGATGACAATTTATAGCTGTAGTTGAAAATGCCTTATAAATCCAACTGAGGAAGCATACTTTTACTATGCAAACCTTTATTTAATATAGAAACCTTTGAAATGTAAGTGTATCCCTGCCATGTTGCCTGGAAAAAAGGACGAATGTTAGCTCGGCAGTGAAAACATGGTTACATCATAATTTATTTTACTGTGCTGCCCGTACTCCAGACAAATTGGTTTTTAAATTCCATATTTCTGTGTCCCTGGTACCGACAAGCCTCAAACCAGTGGTTGTAAACCTTACCCACTGCCTGTATTAAAAATTCCCCAAGCAGGTCATTAGAGTGATGGTTGCAGAGGTTATGCCCAGTAATGAGAGGCAGCATTGTTAACAAGGTTTGAAAACACTAAATACAGTATGTTATACAGGCTTCTGATTGCACTGCAGTGTATAACCGATAAACCCTTTTTCTCTGTGCCCGTCACTTCCAGTCATTTGAGGTTGGCTTCTGGATTTGATAATCCCACGTATTTGAACAAGAGGGATCTTGCTTATTTCACACTTTCTGCCAGAGGCCAAGGTGCATGAAAATGAGATCATTGAAACCAGTAAGCCTTTTACTGCAACTTGGCAGAAACTGAAATATCTACTAGAAATGCACTTGTTAACAAGACATATGATACACAAGTCAGGGAATGTAGAAAGAATATTCAAAGTAAATTTGTCTTCTTTTTTTATTTATAGTATGAGAATCTCACATTGTGGAGATTGATCCTCTGTTTGTCCTGATGACTATTGTCACCAAGACAGAGGGGGGGACAAAAGGAAGGTAAGGGGATATCTTCTAGCAGGGACACCTGTTTTCAGGGACAAATGTCTAAGAGGGGAACGTTCCCTCGCTTTGGGAGATTTCCTCTAACTTCATTTTGCATCTCTGGGACAGAAATCGAAGAGACCTTTTCCCAGTGGTAAGCAAACTGCAAAAATGTAAATGAACAGGGAATTTAACCCCTCCCCACTTCATCCAAAATTTAAAAAAAAAAGTGTTTGCTGTACATACACTTTGTTACACCACAGTCTAGCATAAATGTTTTTGTATGGAAACTGGCTGGAACACAGCCTAATGGCTTGGTGACTAATTTTCATCCCAATATTTATTTTTTTGCGACTGCCTGCCTCTGCCACATATACCATTTTATTGCTGGTATCCTTATCTTCTGAGTGGTCTTGAATTTACCAAAAAAGAAGCTGTGATCCAAGCCCATCCTGTCTTTAACCACTTCAATACCAGGCACTTATGCACCTTCCCGCCCAGACCAATTTTCAGCTTTCAGCACTCTAACACTTTGAATGACAATTACTCAGTCATGCTACACTGTATCCAAACAAAATTTTTATAATTTTCTTCTCACAAATAGAGCTTTCTTTTGGTGGTATTTAATCGCAACTAGGTTTTTTATTTTTTGCGATATAAGCAAAAAAACAGCATTTTAAAAAAAAAACACATTTTTTTTTAGTTTCTATTGTAAAATTTTGCAAATAAGTAATTTTTCTTCATAAATTTGTGCCAAAATGTATACTGCTACATATCTTTGGTAAAAATAACCCAAATTAGTGTATATTATTTGGACTTTGTGAAAGTTATAGAGTCTACAAACTATGGTGCCAATCACTGAAAATTGATCACATCTGATCACGCCTGATGTACTGAAGGCATATCTCATTTCTTGAGACACTAACAAGCCAGGAAAGTACAAATACCCCAAAATTACCCCTTTTTGGAAAGTAGACAGTCCAAGGTATTTACTAAGAGGCATGGTGAGTTTTTTTAAGTTGTATTTTTTCCCCACAATTCCTGGGAAAATTTGAATTTTTCTTCTTTTTTTTTTTTACACAAACTGGTCATATTAAAAAAAAAATTCTCTCACACAGCATATGCATAATTGCAACTATACCCCAAAATACATTCTGCTACTCCTCCTGAGTGTAGCGATACCACATGTGTGAGACGTTTACACAGCCTGGCCATATACAGAGGCCCAACATTGAAGTAGCACTTTCAGGCGTTCTATAAGCATAAATTGCACATATCCTTTCTCAACCACCTATTACACTTTTGAAGGCCATGGAGCACCAGGACACTGGAATTGTCCACAAAATGACCCCATTTTGGAAAGCACACACCCCAACGTATAATCTATGAAGCATTATGAGTCTTTTGAACGGTTCATTTTTTTCCAGAATGTTTTGGAAAATGTGGAAAAAAATTTAAATGCATTTTTTTTTACACAAAGTTGTCCATTTATAAGATATTTCTAACACATAGCATGTACATAGCAAAAAATGACACCCCAAAATGCATTCTGCTACTCCTCCTGAGTATGGAGATACCACATTTGTGAGACTTTTATACAGCCTGGCCACATACAGAGGCCCAACATCCAAGTAGCACCTCCAGGCATTCTAGCAGCATTAATTGCACATATAATTTTCTGACTAACGATCACATTTTTGAAGGCCCTTCATATATCTAACACATAGCAGGTGCATACCAAATAACAAAATATTACCTGTGGTTTTAGAAGTGCAGTGGTCCACAGAGGAGAGCATCGGTCCAGGCAGCAGGCAGGGATGAGGTCAGCGACAGCAAAAGCAATCATCCAGGCAGCAGGCAGCAATACTGTCCATAGTTCGTACAGGCAGAGATACTGTCAGCACAGCCAAAGCACAGGTCCAGGTAGCAGGCAGAGGTGTCCCGGCAGAAATGCTGTCCAAAGTCAGAGGCAGCAGGCAGATATATGGTCAACACAGCCAAAGTATTGGTCCAAGCAGCAGGAAGAAACATGGTCCATAATGTCATGGGTCATTACAGGCAGTAATATGGTCAGCAAAGCCAAAGTATTGGTCCAAGCAGCAGGAAGGACCATCAAGCTTTGGGCCAGGGGTAGAGGCTTCTCCCACCCAAATCGCTTTGAAGCCTCCAGGCAATCAGACCCTGTTCTTGGAGCACAGAAAACGAAAAACAGTTTTTCTCTACTCAGAACGCTATTCTGAAGCCCCTCACATATGTGAGACCCCTGTGTACCAAAAGTATTTGGCCAAAAGATCAGTCCAAGTGGCAGGCAAAAACATGGTCGATTAACAGGCCAAGGTCGGTACACGTGGAAGTCAGAAACGTGGTTTAAATCGGCAGGCAGAGGCATCGTCGGTAAACAGGCTGAGGTTGGTGCACGTGGAGGTCAGAAACGTGGTTTAAATCGTCAAGCAAAGACATCGTCGGTAAACAGGCCAGGGCCAGTTAATTAACATGGAAGGTAGTTAGTAACATGGTAGCAGGCAAATGGGGAAATGGCAGTCTGTTAATAATAAGGGGAACTAATGGATGTATGATAATTTTTGAAGCAATTTCCGATGCACAGGCCGGGTTGGGAGGGACAATCAGGACAATAATAGGTTGTGTCTCTTCTTACTCCTCCTCTGCTGCATACCCGGCATTTCTTTTGGCGTCTTCTTCCAGATTCTGTGGGGGGGATGCTAAAGGGATAGTGTCGCTCGTGAAGCCGACTCACACTATCAGAGCGAATGCTTCCTGGGGCGGGATCTTGTTGGTAAATGAGGGCATCGATGATATCTTCGATATAATGGAGGTAGGGGAGTTGTTAATTTTGAGTTGCTTTTTGGTAGCAGACAAACTAATTAAAAAGGACGCGGGTGCGCGCAAGGCATTATCCTGCAGGACGTCAATCTCCTATTGACTGGGCGGGAAGTGGTTAAAGTGGAATTCTAGGCTTTTGCTAACTATATTTATACCTGTTCCCCATCCACCTTCTAACTACCCTGTGAAGGAAAGATGCTTATGCTTGCCTATTCTCAGGGTGCTCTGGTCCAGTCACGTGATCGACTTCCAGCAGTGGCTCCAGGGGAGAGGAGGGACAGCCGACGGGGTGGAAGCAGTTTTAAGCATAGTTTGCAATAGCCTGGAATTCCACTTAAAACATACTGCAGCCTCAGCCACACACATGCACAGGGGAATGAGAGGGAGCACTCGGACATGTAAAATAAGCCTACAGTCCCAGCCATCACCAATATGGGAAATCAGCCAGCATGGGTTTACATAATCCCAAATAAAAGATAAATTGAGTGGACTTTTGTCAGTTATTCACATTTAAAATAATCAGTCTATAAAGGAAACAAAAGTATGAATTTTATTTTCTGGATCTTGCATAATTTTAGTTTCCTAGATTATTATTTGATTGTACTTGTTCAAAAAAGAGCAAAAAACCATAATAGCCCTTTTTGATATCTTATTTTTAGGTACTGCGTAAGTCTGCTGTTTGTTCATGTTCTTAAATACAGTATCTCACAAAAGTGAGCACATCCCTCACATTTTTGTAAATATTTTTTGACAACACTGAAGAAATAACACTGCTACAATGTAAAGTAGTAAATGTACAGCTTGTATAACAGTGTCAATTTGCTGTCCCCTCAAAATAACTCAACACACAGCCATTCTTGTCTAGACCACTGGCAACAAAAGTGAGTACACCCCTAAGTGACCAAATTGGGCACAAAATGTCAATATTTTGTGTGGTCAACATTATTTTCCAGCACTGCCTTGACCCTCTTGGGCATAGAGTTCTCCAGAGCTTTACAGGTTGCCACTGGAGTCCTCTTCCACTCCTCCATGACGACGACATTGAGCTCGTGGATGTTAGAGACCTTGCGCTCCTTCACCTTCCGTTTGAGGATGCCCCACAGATGCTCAATAGGGTTTAGGTCTGGAGACATGCTTGACCAGTCAATCACCTTTACCCTCAGCTTCTTTAGCAAGGCAGTGGTCATCTTGGAGGTGTGTTTAGGGTCGTTATCATGTTGGAATACTGCCCTTCGGCCCAGTCTTCAAAGGGAGGGGATCATGCTCTGCTTCAGTATGTCACAGTACATGTTGGCATTCATGGTTCCCTCAATGAACTGTAGCTCCCCAGTTCCAATAGCACTCATGCAGCCCCAGATTATGACACTCCCACCACCATGCTTGACTGTAGGCAAGACACACTTGTCTTTGTACTCCTCAACTGGTTGCCGCCATCTGAACCAAATAAGTTTAACTCTCATCAGATCACAGGGACATGGTTCCAGTAATCCATGTCCTTAGTCTGCTTGTCATCGGCAAACTGTTTGCAAGCTTTCTTGTGCATCATCTTTAGAAGAGGCTTCCTTCTGGGACAACAGCCATGCAGACCAATTTGATGCAGTGTGCAGCGTATGGTCTGAGCACTGACAGGCTATCCCGCCACCCCTTCAACCTCTGCAGCAATGCTGGCACCACTCATACGTCTATTTCCCAAAGACTACCTCTGGATATGACGCTGAGCCCTTGCACTCAACTTCTGTGGTTGACCTGTTCTGAGCGGAACCTCTCCTGTCAAACCACTGTATGGTCTTGACCACCATGCTGCAGCTCCGTTTCAGGGTCTTGACAATCTTCGTATAGCCTAGGCCATCTTTATGTAGAGCAACAATTCTTTTTTTTTTTTCAGATCCTCAGAGTTCTTTGCCATGAAGTGCCATGTTGAACTTCCAGTGACCAGTATGAGAGAGTGAGAGCAATAACATCAAATTTAACACGCCTGCTCCCTATTCACGCCTGAGACCTTGTAACACTGAGTCGCATGACATCGGGGAGGGAAAATGGCTTATTGGGCCCTATCTGGACATTTTCACTTATCGGTGTACTCACTTTTGTTGCCAGCGATTTTGACATTAATGGCTGTGTGTTGAGTTATTTTGAGGGGACAGCAAATTGACACTGTTATACAAGCTGTACACTCACTACTTTACATTGTAGCAAAGTGTGATTTCTTCAGTTTTGTCACATGAAAAGATATAATAAAATATTTACAAAAATGTGAGGGGTGTACTCACTTTTGTGAGATACTGTGTGTGTGTGTGTGTGTGTATGTGTGTGTGTATATATATATATATATATATATATATATATATATATATATATATATATATATATATATACACAAATATAATTAATTTTAGCAGAGGCCCTATAGAATTAAATAATGGGTTTAGCAATTTTGTATGTCACACGGTACTTGCGCAGCAGTTTTTGAAACTGAATTTTTGGGGAAAAATTTACTTTAATTTTATTGCACACAAACACAAAATAATACCCAATTTTTCGGTAAAGACTAAAACATGTTACGCTGAGTAAATAGATAACATGTCACTCTTTAAAAATTGGGTACACCCATGGAATGGTGCCAAACTTTTTATATGTCTCCATAAGTGATGCTTTAAACCTCTTTACAGGTTACCAGTTTAGGTGCCACAGGTCTGGCACTAGAATTATTGCTCTCACGCTGACGTTCGTGACTTCCCTCCTCTGTGCAGTTGGTTTTGCACAGAGTGGCTCCGATCCTCCTCTTCTGGGGTCCTGCAGCGGCGCTTCTGACAGCAGGACTCGGCCCCCGGCTCCCACGTCATTGGATTTGATTGGTCTGATTCGCTGTTTTCCTGGCCACTAACGGGCAGGTAAATAAAGAGCCAAAACTGGAAGAAAACAAAATCCTCATTAATTCCGGTTTCCGGGGTCACAGAGAGGGAGGAACACCGTCACATCTGTGTAGTGCAGATGTTGCCACCGGTTACTTTGCTCCTGTGCTCAGCAATCAGATGGTAGAGCCCGGGAAAGGCGGTAGCGGGATGGGTATATTCCCTTTCACCACCTGCAGAAGTAATAGAGTGGCCCACTAAAATCACTTTTACTTTACAGGGAAACACCGGCTGCAAATTTTGATACTGAGATGTTACTTGTAGCTGCAGGTATCATCCCGGTATAACCACCTCAACTCAAAAACATCCATGGATGTCCTACAGTTGGGAAGCGGTTAATCTAGAGAGACACAGTTTAAAACTACAGACAAAGGCAGTGAGAATCGCACAACTTCACGAATCTAAATCTAATCACTCCTCCAGATCTGCCAAGTCTTTACAATCAAGATCTTGCACTCTGAGCCAACAACTTATTGAAGCCTGTGCCGATCCTGAAGCAGCCTTTGTCCAAAAGAAAGCAGAGATGGAGGCAGAAGCCGCAGAAACTGAATGCAAAGACGCACAGATGGAAGCAGAAACTGCATGCAAGAAAGCAGAGGTAAAGTCATAAGCTGCAAGAGAGCAAAGATGGATGCTTTGAAGAAACAATCTAAGCACGCCACAGACATGGCAAGGTTAAAGATTTAGAACAAGCTGCTTGCAAAAGTGAAGGATGTAACAGCATGCATCATGTTACTCACACTCTCTCCCAAAACTTTAGCTCCCAGCCACAGCAGCTGTACCAAGGTCATTTCACCACGCCTACCACCTCTCAAGACAATCTGCCTACTCATCCCTCAGTACACCAGACTTTTGCACTGCAGCAAACTGTAGACACTGTTATGCAGTTAATGGACAACACGGCTTACCATGAGGCTAGTCAACTACCTCCTACCAAATACACTACTCCACAGCTGCAACCCAAAACAGCAATCAACTGAGTCAGTGTAAGGTATGAACGCTTTTGCACCACCATACCTCCCAAAGTCGCTCAATCTCAGCACACTGGTCAATGTAAATAATAATGTTCCACATGAAGCTATGCATCCAAAGTCTGAAAAGTTTTCTAAATACATGCTTTGCAAAGAGCTCACCAAGACCTGTCTCACCAAGTTAGATTTGGGAATGTGGGAAAAACTGCGCTAGAACCCAAATAAAAAGAAAAAAGATCATGTGATTGTGGTATCAACCTGGCCATGTGATCGCCTGGTCACGTGGACGCTTGTGACGCAATTGGTGCTATCCGCGGCATGTGACATGGGTGGGGCGTGCGTGGTTGCATCACGCTCCCGTTCCAAGAACACTATCCCGGAGGACGCAGTCTTGTCGCGCTGTGCGCACCCACAGCTATTGGTTGTTATGGCGACCATTTACTGTATGCGGACCGTATGTTTCAGGTGGGGCGTACGTGGCGAGGTGGGGCTCCTTGTTAGGGGGGCTCTGGCCTGTATGACGCTATCCCACTCTGTGTCATGCTGACCCGCTCATTGGCTATAGGCACAGACCATGTGTTCTTTGGCCACCCAATGGTTGTCCTCCCTATTTGTTTCCCATCCCGTGTCAGGTGACCTCCTTGCTTGTGATTGGTCGCAGTCTGGGCGAGATCATGTGCCCGGATTGTGCAGATCACGTACTTGGACTATACAGATCACTGATTGGGTAATGGGACACAACAGGATACACCATGGAAGTGAGGCTTGGAACACAAACGGTACATTATTTTCCTCATGGTGTCGACCATGTGTATTAATGTTAAAACGTTGCCATCCTTATTACTGAAATTATAATTTTTGTCATAAGATGTTCTTTTTTGTACATATATATATTGAAAGTGTGTTTTTGTGGAATAATATACTGAGCCAGAATGAGGCTTGGGAAGCATACTTCCGGTCCCGCCCCCTCATTGTGGGCGTCAACGGTTCCTTTGAAGTTATAAAGTTAGTGGCAATGTGGAGGTACAGTAATATGCCCCAGTTGAAGACCGCTAGAGTCAAAATGCGTAGGGCGAGCATTACTGCACCCCACATTGCTTTTACATGTTTTTATTGTGATCACTTTTCTATTTTTGTATGCCCTTTTTAAATAAACCAAACCTGGTTTGATTTGCACCATTTGGAGCATCTCTTTCTTTTCTCCTATTTTTTACTTCATCATTGGAGCTCGCATGGGATCATTTGTCATCCATCCGCTGATTGAAGAGTGTCAAGTCTACACCCCAGCCAATTGGACCATCGCTCCTTTCCAGGATTGATCCGGGCTTTCAAGACCTTCTTGGATCGTCTTCACCCTGATCCAGACCTTCTGGGATCACAAGCCTTTATGACCCACTGTTGTACAAGAGATGAGTCCACCCCATTTGGTAAGAGTACCTAACCTATCCATGTTTGAAGAGATTGGAGATTAACTGCAGACAAGTTGTTTTTTCACTTTGAGCTGTCTTATGGGAAGAATCCTTCTAGATTGTTTTGTCTTCACATGGACTATTTTCACAATTTTATTTGAAGCCCAAGAGCTTCTCTGAACTATTCTTACCAGTAGTTATATGTTTCACATATTCGTTTGTCACTTTGATTGCTTTTCAGTGTGCACCTTCTCTGGATATCAGCGCTGCACTAATTACCCACACCTTCACCAAGTTAGATGACAAACCTGAAAACTACAGAGGTTGGAAAATTCACCATCAAAGCCACCATCACTGAGCTAGATGTCACAACTACAGAATAACTGGATCTGCTTATCAGTTGGTTAGGTCCTCAATCTGCTGAAAGTATCCAAAGACTCAGCTCTTTACATTGACAACCCTGCTACAGGTCTTAAGGCTGCTTGGGACAGATTTGAGCATAGCTTCATAAACCATTGAGGATGCTTTATTTAAAGTTTGCAAACCTTCCCAGAACAATCTGGCATAGACATTCTAAAGTTTCAAGAGCTCAGTGACCTTCTCTTGCAGCTTCAACTCGCCAAGGCAGATACCCATCTACCCAGCCTCCGTTACCTACAGGTAGATACTGCTCATGGGGTTAACCTGCAAGCTCACATATTTCGCGTAGAGCCCACAGAGGTCCAATATCTGTGAAAAAATATATAAAATGTACCCATACACAACAAACCACACCAGCCTAGGAAATGTTTTGGCTTCAGAAAAAAGAACCCTTGCAACTTTAAAAGAAATTTGTGGTTTCCTTCAAATGCTGTACTTTCATGGAATCCAATGATAAAGACTGTAAAGGCTACTATTAAGTGCATAGAATGTGACAGTAATGATCACATGCAAACGCTTTATCCACTTGAAGGCAGTCCCACTCTGTGTGAAAGTGATCCTCCTGAAGCAAAGCATGGAGAGGAAGAGTGCACACCAAGCAGTGCTTCCTACTCCAGTTTTCTTTTCATGTACAGATAAATGTCTGGGGAGAAGGAATCTGTGCCAAATATTGTACCAAATTATGCTTAGTTTTGTGTATGCTCCAAAGGTCAACCTGAAAAAGCTTTGAGACTCTGCTTTTGACAAGAACCAGTCAGTTATGGCTGATATTTAGCAAATGTTTCACTTCATTGTTCAAGAAGACCATAGAAACTTCCTCCGGTTTCAAGGATATCCCAAAAACTATGTCAGCAACGATGTTCTAGACTACAAAATTATGCTACATGTTTTCATTAACAGCCCTTCTGCTGTTGAAATGTATGGGCTGAGAAGGACAGCTCAAGAAGTTGAAAGAATTTGGATCTGATGTACGTTAATATGTGGAAAATAATTTCTGTGTAGACAAGGGGCTCGTATATTTGCCTACAGAAGAAGCAGTTGATCTACTCAAGAAAACTGAAGCTATTGCTTGCTACTGCCAACATCAGGCTTCACAAAACTATATCAAATAGTGACAAAATCATGATGGCCTTTCCCTCTGGTGACTTGCTGTTAGTGTAAAGGGATTAGAGCTAGGATCATCCCCTTACGCAACATAGCCGTGGATTGCTTTGGGATGTCAAACAAAACACATTCTTGTTTTGTGAAGAGCTTGTCACAAGTTGATACTTGAAATGTCGAGTTTTGTCTGCTGTGAACCTCTGGGTTTCATAGAACCCTTGACAGTTCAGCAAAAGATACTTCTAAGACAGTTTGCTTCTGAAAACACAGATTGCGATACTTCATTACCCAGAGAGGAACAACAAAGATGGAAAGAATTCCAAAACCACGCTCCTACATTTCTGCATTTCTAACGAATACCAGAAGAGAGATCCATGTTTTCTTTTATGCTTTCATTGAACAATATCTGTGGTAGCCTACATCAAAGTTAGTGTATGTTTTGTCCTTGGTAAGGCCAAGCTGACCCCTGAAGCAGCACATTACCATTCCAAGGCTTGAACTATGTGCAGCCGTGTTAGCCCGTGAAATTGCTGAGCATATAAAATGTGAAATAGACTCTCTCTGTGTATGTCAGTAACAGAGTAAAATGTATCATAAGGCTCTCCCATCCTGATCATTTGCACTATATGCCTATAGACCACAATCCAGCTGATCGTAGCACCTGGGCAGTACCGGCCACTGCATTTCTGGACATTTCATGTCATCTCCACCTGACTTCTTGAATGCTGACCCCATCACAATTCACATTGATTCTACTTTTGATCTGGAGTCTTAGAAGGAATTCGGAGCTAATAATAATTTTACACTCCAGTCACAGACGAGGTTGATTTCTCAGCTTGTTGAACTTTTCAAAGTGGTCTTTTGTTGTACAAGTTATTGCACAACGTATTCATGTTGTTGTCTTCCCTTTTGAAGAATGTGATTCAATGGCAAGTAAAAAGGACTGGTGTATGTTACTGCCTTCCCTTCTGAAGAACATGATTTAAAGGGAGGTAAGAAGGACTGGTGCATGTTGCCGCCTTCCCCTTTGAATAACTTGATTCCAAGGCGGGGAAAGAAGGACTGGTGCATATTGCTGCCTTACCCACTGAAGATGCTCATAAACTGTCTTCTGTGCCATCTTATAGACACCAGTAATGACTTTACAAGTTTTATGGTATGTTAATGTTTGTGTTATTCTTGTTCTCCACTTTCTTCTTTTTCAGGTGTTCCTGGAATAGAATATTTACTTTCAATCTTTGGACCTGACTCTCAATTGTTTAATATTTGAAATACTAGATTTTGACGGGGAATATTATGTTCATTCAATTCAAATCATATAGTACTCTCCCCACGTTGTGGGCATGTGGCCTGGTATGGTTCAAGGAATCTGACAGATTTTGAGGGGACCACATACCATTTTTTTTGTGGGGTCCCCATTGACTCTGAACTTCAGTAAAGTTTGCCAAACCCAGCTACCTTCAGCTCATCATTAGTAGTGATCAGTTGGAAGTTTTAATGGTATAATTGACCAAACTCATGTCTTTGTTTTCGATAAATTTAAGTAATGGTGAAATTTATTGTTATAATCTCCAACCAGATACTGATTTGAATTAGCTTTTGACTGATAAACACCTATGTGGTCACTAGTGAAATATAAGCCTTCTTGGGTTTGTTTTTATAAAAAAAATATATTATTTATTTAATAATATTTCTTAGATCAGTCCTATGGTGTTAGTCGTTGTGAAGGAAAAGTTTGATAATTGTAGTGATCTAGTACTGAGGTTTTACTAAAATGTATATGTGATTCTTGCTCTCCTTATGAGAGAATCATGGAGCTTATTGATTACTATCACACCCCATCATCTCTTACTAGTGTGCTTAACCCCTTCACATCTAAGGGTAAAACACATGTTTATGCCGAAGCACAATTTTGCAACTTTGACATGTTACTGTGTTAGTAAAACTGTACATATCATCTTCTTTTTTCTTTTACCACTTCAGCCTCGAAAGATTTGGCTGCTCAATGACCAGAGCACTTTTTACAATTTGGCACTGTGCTGCTTTAACTGGTAATTGCGCGGTCATGCGATGCTGTACCCAAATGAAATTTGTGTCCTTTTCTTCCCCACAAATAGAGCTTTCTTTTGATGGTATTTGATTGCCTCTGCAATTCTTTTTCTTTGCAATAGAAACAGAAAAAGACCGAAAATTTTGAAAAAAAAAATGATAATTTCTACTTTTTGATAAAAATAAAAATAAAAAAATCCAATAAACTCAATTTTAGTCATACATTTTGGCCAAAATGTATTAAGCCACATGTCTTTGGTAAAAAATTCAATAAGTGTATATTTATTGGTTTGCGCAAAAGTTATAGCATCTACAATCTAGGGTACATATTCTGGAATTTACGCAGCTTTTAGTTTGACTGCCTATCTCATTTCCTGAGGTGCTAAAATGGCAGGGCAGTACAAACCCCCAAATGACCCCATTTTGGAAAGTAGACACCCCAAGGAAATTGCTGAGAGGCATGTTGAGCCCATTGAATATATATTTTTTCTTTTTTGTCACAAGTGATTGAAAAATGACAAAACAAATTACACAAAGTTGTCGCTAAATTCTGTATTGCTCACACATGCCATGATTATATGTGGAATTACACACCAAAATACATTCTGCTGCTTCTCCTGAGTATGGGAATACCACATGTGTAAGACTTTTTGGGAGCCTAGGCACGTATAGGACCTCGAAAACCAAGCACTGCCATCAGGATTTCTAAGGGTGTAAATTTTCCATTTCACTCCTCACTACCTATCACAGTTTTGAAAGCCATAAAATGCCAAGATGGCACAAACCCCCCCAAATGACCCCATTTTGGAAAGTAGACACCCCAAGCTATTTGCTGAGAGGCATTTGAGTCCATGGAATATTTAATAATTTGCCACAAGTTGCGGGAAAATTACAAACTTTTTTTTTTGCACAAAGTTGGCACTAAATGATATATAACTCAAACATGCCATGGGCATATGTGGAATTACACCCCAAAATACATTCTGCTGCTTCTTCTGAGTACAGGGATACCACATGTGTGAGACTTTTTGGGAGCCTATCTGTGTACAGGACCCCAAAATCCAATCACCGCCTTCAGGCTTTCTAAGGGCGTAAAATTGTGATTTCACTTCCTCACTACCTGCCATAGTTTCGGAGGACATGAAATGTCAAGATGGCACAACCCCCCCCCCCCCCCCAAATGACCCCGTTTTGGAAAGAAGACACTTCAAGCTATTAGCTGAGAGGCATGTTGAGTCCATGGAATATTTTATATTTTGCCACAAGTTTTGGGGAAAATTTTACAATTTTTTTTTTCTTTTTACACAAAGTTGTCACTAAATGGTATATTGTTAAAACATGGCATTGTTATATGTGGAATTATACCCCAGAATATATTCTGCTGCTTCTCCTGAGTATGGGGATACCACATGTGTTGGACTTTTTGGCAGTCTAACCGCTAAGGGATGAGCTCCTGCGTGTTCACAAACCCCACTTGCAGAGCCCACCAGGAAGTTGGCATTGTGCTGCGCTAATCACAGGCAGTGAGACATTGTCCCGATGCGTGGTTGCAGAGATAGGGAAAGGTCTCACTGTCTGTAATTAGCGCAGCACAGTGCTGACTTGCTGGTGGGCTCGGCACGTGGGCTTTCAGAACACACCGGAACTCATCCTTACTAACCACGTACAGGGCCCCGAAAAATAATCCCCCCCTTTAGGCTTTCTAAGGGCGTACATTTTTGATTTCACTCCTCACAGCCTATCACAATTTTGGAGGCCATTAAATGCCCAGATATCACAAACCCCCCCCAGATGACCCTATTTTGGAAAGTAGACACCCCAAGCTATTCGCTGAGAGGCATGTTGAGTATTTTGCAGATCTCGCTTTTTGTCGCAGTTTTTTAAATTGAAAAAAAAAAATGTATTTATTTTTTTTTATTCATTTTCAAAAACAAGAGCTGCAAAATACTCACCATGTCTCTCAGCAAATACCTTGGGATGTCTACTTTCCAAATTGGGGTCATTTGGGGGAGTTTTGTGCTATCTGGACATTTCAGGGCCTCCGTAACTGTGATGGGTAGTGAGGAGTAAAATCTAAATTTTACGCCTTTTAGAAAGCCTGAAGGCGGTGCTTGGTTTTTGGGGTCTTGTACGAGGATAGGTTCCCAAAAAGTCTTACACATGTTGTATCCCCATACTCAGGAGAAGCAGCAGAATGTATTTTGGGGTGTAATTTCACATATAACCATGCCATGTTTGAACAATATATAATTTAGTGACAACTTTGTGTAAAACAATTATAAAAAATAAATAATTTTCCCGAAACTTGTGGCAAAATATAAAATCTTCCATGGACACAACATGCCTCTCAGCAAATAGCTTGAAGTGTGTACTTTCCAAAATGGGGTCATTTGTGGGGGTTTTGTGCTATCTTGACATTTCATGGCCTCTGAAACTGTGATAGGTAGTGAGGAAGTGAAATCCCCATTTTACGCCTTTAGAAAGCCTGAAGGTGGTGATTGGTTTTTGGGGTCCTGTATACGGCTAGGCTCCCAAAAAGTCTCACACATGTGGTATCCCTGTACGCAGGAGAAGCAGCAAAATATATTTTGGGGTGTAATTCCACATACAGTGGGTACCGAAAGTATTCAGACCGCCTTAAATTTTTCACTCTTTGTTATATTGCAGCCATTTGCTAGAATCATTAAGTTCATTTTTTTCCTCATTAATGTACACACAGCACCCCATATTGACAGAAAAACAAAAACAACTTTATTTTTTAACGCGATCTCTGCCTAAAAAATATATGCCGAAGCATTGGTGCAATCTGCCCCTAATGTTAGGAGCAAATCGTTCCTCCACGCCTGCCCCAATGCTTTGGCATAGAAGCTCTTTTCTTTTTAACTGTGGTGGTAGAATTGCCTCCTACAGCACTGGAGTCACAGCTTTACGTATCGTGTGAGCTGCTGTTGTCAGAAAAAATAAACTTGTGCTGCAGCTGAATGGCGTACCTTCTATGCAAATGATGGTTAACAATAACACAAAGTAACATTACAGTATAACAGTAAGACATACCATACCTGCAAAGCAAAGACAATAAAACATAGTAAAAATAAAACATTACAGTTCTAAAATAAGATAACAATAGAGAGAGAACAATAGATATAGAACAATAGAGAGCTGACAATAGAGAGCGAACATAAGAGCGAGAACAGTAGAGAGGGAAGAAAAATAAAACCACAACTATTTTTGGCTTTTTATTTTATAATTTTTTTTGCACTTTTATATACACTGTAAACGTTCAAGATTAGGGTCTCTAAAAATGTGATGGCCATCTTATCTTTCGAGACCCTGTGTAAGTGTGCCCTAGGACTGTGCTATGCTGTACCCTACGCTAATACTCAACCAGTGTGTGGTAACGTTCGAAACATTCACCTATGCAAAGACCAGGTTGGTCAGGAGAGGGACAGTAAAAGCGGGTGTCACACCTATATCCGCGTTTTCTGCAGACACAACATCTTCTTTGGGGATTTCTATGGGTAGGGGTACCAGGGAGGACGTATGGAAAATGCCTCTCATGCAGCTGGCTCATTGCATTTGGATTGGGAAGTTGGGCCACAGCACAGTCTGGAAACAGAAGGGATGTGATGATCTCTTCCTGGAACTTAAGATAGGATCCAGTTCGTCCTGAAGCTTTGTATAGCACATAAGCATTCAGCAGAGCCAAAATATACAGACTTTTTTTTTTATACCAGCGCCTGGCCTTACGGGCAATTAGGTACGGCACCAACAACTGGTTGTTGAGGCCCACCCCTCCCATGTTTAGGTTGTGTTCGTGGACACAGAGGTATTTCTCCACAACACCAGTCGCCATTTAAATTTGGACCGTCGTGTCTGCGTGAAGGGAGGACAGCATTCTTATTATCCCTCCACTTCAGAGCGAGCAAATTATTACATTTCAAGCAGGCTCTCTTCCTCAGCCTAAAAGGAAATCTTCAAGCCACTGGGGTAAGCCCCGGCGATTACATCGCACGGTGTCACATGCGCCAATTCCATGATCAAACAAGTGACTAAAAAGTGGCACACTTGTGTAATAATTGTCCACATACAAGTGGTACCCCTTTCCGAATAAGGGTGACACCAAGTCCCACACAATCTTACCACCGCTCCCTATATAGTCTGGGCAGTTCTCTGGCTCTACATACTGTAACTATCTCTTCCCTCGTAAACTTCCCTTGTAACCTGTTGCCCTGTCACAGAGCTTATACATCTTGACCCCATATCCGGCACGCTTGCTGGGAAGATACTATTTGAATGACAAGCGGCCAGAAAACTTAATCGGGGACTCATCAACACAGACAACTTGATCGGGAGTAAGCAAGGCTGCAAACTGCTGGTTGAAGTGGTTTACAAGGGGCCGAATTTTGTAGAGCCGATCATATTCAGAGTCGCCCTGAGGACGACAGAGTTCATTGTCATTGAAATGCATGAACCGCAAGATATGCTTGTATCGTGTCCTGGTCATGGAGGCAGACAACACGGGCATATGGTGAATTGGGTCAGTGGACCAATATGACCGCAACTCCCTTTTTTTTAGTTATGCCCATGAGGAGGGATAGGCCCAGGAAGGTCTTAAATTCGGAGACCATAATAGGTCTCCAATCTCTGGCAAGGGTCAACTGGGGATTAGCGGCAATGAATTGACCAGCATACAAATTGCTTTGGTCCACAATAGATCTATAGAGATCTTCAATGAAAAGCGGCGAATAAAAATCAAGTGACGTAAAATCAACTGTTTCCACCTAAATTCCGAGTTAGCCAGTGAATGGGAGAATTACGGGTGCTGCAGAAGTAATGGGTTCCCAATTTAAGATTGGCAAATGCAGCAGGAAGGGAACTATGGGCTCGACGGGCCTGTCTTTGTCTTCTTGGTTGCTGCGGGACACTAGTTGTGCTAGCCCCCTCACCAGCTTGAACTGCACTTATTGGACTCGCCATGTCACCAAGTTTTTACTTCAGTGCTGGATGTACGTCCAGGATGTACTAGGCCGCTGGTGCTTGCCAGTTCACCAGAAGGATAAGCAGCAATAGTACTGGCTCTCTGCTCCATACGAGAGCCCTGCGGTTATTGTACCTCACCAACAGCAGAAGAACCGGGTCGGGTATGCCTGACCTTGGCAGGGACCACTACTCAATTGTCAGAGCTATCTGTCAGGGTGCCGCTGCTGTCTACAGATTTTTATTCTGAGCCTGAATCTGACAGATGGGTGACTTCCTCTTCACTCTCATCTGTCATGCTCAGAAATGTGTAGGCCTCTTCATTAGTGTACCTTCGATTTGACATTTTGGCCTCTAAATTTACAGGTACAACTAGTGAGACTCGCAGGAAAAAAGAGCACCTGACTGTCAGCGACTGCTTCAAACGCTACCAAAAAAACTGTTAGCGTTCGCAGCGATCAGGACTGACTGCGAATGCTGCAATTATGTGTTTAGTGTTTTGTAAGTGACAGTGATCGATTAATACTGCACTTGGGTGGGCTGGGCTTGGCTGAGGGGCTAAACGCAGGTGCTAGCGGGTATCTGGGCTTCTCCCGCTAACACTGCATTTTTGGGAACCCTAAACTATTGGGAACGCTAATATAGTTCTGATCCGATCAAAGATATCGATTCGTTCAGACGCTATACTACTATGGGAGGTGTATGATGCATGTGTGGGTGTTGGCACTACTGGCACTAATCTGATGCTGCCTGGTGTGAGGCAGACCCTAACTGACAATAAAACTGATATCACCCGTCGGGTAATCAGGGGGTTAAACCTTTATGTAACATACGGTGGGTGCCCTGACGCTATAAAAAAATAACTAACTAACCAGCATCACCTGTGACACTAATACGGTGATCACTGGTGACGGGGTGATCAAGGGGTTAAACCTTTATTAGGGGGGTCCCTAGACCTATCTGGGCCTACTACTAAGTACCCTAATGCTGATTAGTTTCACAAATGACACCAGTACAGTGATCAAAGAAAAATATGAACACTGCACTGGGTGACATAGTGACAGGGAGTGAAGGGGTTAACTGGGGGGTGATCGGGGGATGAAATTAGTGCCTATGTGTACTGTGTCAGTGTAGTGTTGGTGCAACTCATGTTTGGATGTCCTCTCTCTGTGTTTACACTAATGCCCCGTACACACGACCGGTTTTCCCGTTGGAAAATGTTCGATGGTTTTTCCGACGGAATTCCTCTCAAGCCTGCCTTGCATACACACGGTCACACAAAAGTCCGGTGAACTTTTTTGTTTTTGTTTTTTATAATCAAATTTTTATATCCATTCAATATTGTACATTCTTGTATTCCATACTTTATATAAAAAACACAACTAAACATTACAAGAAAGAACTGAGTACAAATCTTGTCTTATCACCACTTCATCAATTATACTAACCCCCCCTCCCAAGGAAAAAAAAGGAAAGAGGTTGATAGATAACTCCCTCCTCGCCCCCCCCCCCCCTCCACGCCATCCCTAACTGCGGTGGAGCAAACCTCCTCTGTCCCTACCCACTCCATTCCCTCTACTTGAGTCATGTGTTCTCCTACTGTGACCTTCTGTGTCACTTAAACAAAGGGAAGGGAAAAGAAAAAAAACCCTCCTACTTCCAAAGAGGCCACTAATGGCCATGGTGTCTATTTTTTTTTGTGTGGGAAAAGAAGAGAAAAAAAAAATTCTCTCCTTTTCTCTTCCCCCCTCCCCTCCCCCTTTAAACATCGTGGTTAAATATTAATTACACGTGATTATGTGTAGTGGTCCCCATGGCTTCCCCCCACTTTAAGTGACAAGCCCATAATTCCCAGACAACAAATAATAAAAATAAATTGTGATATCCTCGTGTATATTCTCTGTCCTAATTCTACTTTAGGTCTCTCCTCTCCTGTGTGCACCCTACTCCTTATCCTCCACCCCCCTTCCCATCCCTCCCCTCACTACTTCAACGTGACTTAACTCTTTCTCCAATTGGGGGCAGACATCTTACTCCACACTGTCAAGGCAGTAAGAAATTGGAACGGAGTTGAAGTGAGAGAGAGGGAGGGGAAGAAAAGAGAAGAGAAAAAAAAAAAGGTAAAAAGTTTTGTCCTTCACTACTTGAGTCCACCTTTCGGCTTCCATTATTCGGTTAACCTCCTTTTTCCAGTCCGCTAGTGTTGGGCAGGCGATCTGTTTCCAAAATCTGGGGATTAATAATTTAGCTGCGTTCAATAAGTGTGGTGTAATACTCTTCCTATAGGCTTTAATGGAACCGGGCGCTCCATGGAATAGGAAGCATAGGGGCGTAAACTCCATTGGTCTAGGGGTCAACCTCTCAATCCATGTTGCAATTGCTACCCAGAATATTTTAATCCTGGGGCATTCCCACCACAAGTGGAGAAATGTACCCCTTTGCTCACATCCTCTCCAACACCGGGCATCAGCCGCTGGGTACATCTGAGTTAATCTTACTGGTGTCCTGTACCACCTTGTCATGAATTTATAAGCCATTTCCTGAACGTACGAACTTATAGATGTAGAATAGGTTGATTTATTCATTTTTTTTAATTTGTTCCTCTGACAGTTCTTTATTTAATTCTCTTTCCCATTCCCTGATAAAGTATGGGACTGTACTCTTTTTGGCTTCTAGAGACAACAGATGCCTAGCGTCCCTCAAGCGCACACACTGGCCCTCAAACACCGTAATTGAGTTTAATGGTCTCAGTAGGGGTTTTATCTTGCTAAAGGAGCCTGTCATTTGATAGTATCTCCATCCTGATGTGGGTATATTCCCTCGGGCTGTAACCAGCTCCGAATAGGTTGCTAGGGTTCCCCGCAGGGCGAATTTACCACACGTGGTATCTCCATCCCAGCCCCATGCCCCCAAGAATCCCCCTCCCTCCCCTGGTGGGAACCATGGGAATCCGTCCAGTGGAGCTAGGGGGGATACCTGGGGGGAATACTCTCCTGTTTTATTCAACTTGTCCCATATTAACAAAGAGTTCCAAGTCAGGGGAGATGTCCATTTCGAGAGTCCTCTTGACGTACTCGGGATCCAATGGGCCCCTGCAAGGTTCCTCCCCGCTATTGTTTTTTCTAGTGGGACCCACATTTTATTAGAGCAGTCGTGGCACCAGTTCAAAATTCGAACCAGCGACATTGCCTTGTAATGCCCTGATATGTCTGGCAACCCCATTCCTCCCTCTGCTTTACTTCTGCACAGGATGTCGTAGGCCAACCTTGGTCATTTATCATTCCACACGAATGCTACAAAAGCTTTCCATATCTGTTTAAAAAAGGTGTATGTAATATATAGATAATTCTAGGTAGTATACACATTGTAATGGCACTCACTCTTCCAAACCATGTTAGGTATTGTCCTGTCCATTTCTTTAAGTCCCCCACTATCCTGGCCATTAGGGATGCATCATTTAGGTCATATAACATTTTTTGATCTGAGGTGATATGTACCCCCAAATAGAACAAAGGAGTCCTTCTTCCATACAAAGGGGTACACCCTCCTCAGCATCCTTGCCATTTCTTGAGGTACGTGGCTGGGTAAAAGTATTGATTTTTCTAAATTAATTTTAAAGTTAGATAGATACCCATATCTGTCCACTTCCTGCATAAGAGCTGTTAAGGATGTCTGTGGTGTCAAAAGATAGAATAATAAGTCGTCAGCGTAGGCTGATACTTTGTGTTCCACATCCACAATACATGTCTCTGATATCTCCCCATTGTTTCTGATCTTACAAAGAAATGGCTCTAATATTATAGCAAATATCAATGGTGAAAGTGGGCACCCCTGTCTTGTCCCATTTCGTATGTTAAGTCTGATACTGTATCATTTACTTTAACCCTTGCTCTTGGGTTCGCATAAAGGGCCATTACCCATCCCATAATGCGGTCACCCAGGCCCCCCCAAAGACTTCACTCATAAAGCCCCAGTTCACCCTATCAACAGCTTTTTCAGCATCCATTGATTGTATGATCTTTGGGGCTTTCTCTGGGCCATATTGCATCCAATGAAGAAGGTGAAGTGCCCGGATGGTGTTATCCCTTGCCTCTCACGTCCTTTCATAAAAACTGTCTGACCTGGATGCACTAGCTCCCCGATATGTTCTTGCAATCGCAGAGCTAGGATTTTGGCCAGCAGTTTAGTATCCGAGTTGAGCAGAGAAATAGGCCTGTAATTGGCACAGTACTGTGGATCTTTCCCTTCCTTTGGGAGTACAGTAATGTATGCCAACAGGGCTTCTGAAGGCAACGGATTAGTCGCATTAATTGTATTAAAGTAATTGCATAACGGTCTTATCAACTCAGAGGATTTTTTTTTTATAGTAAATATTTGTTAAGCTATCTGGGCCAGGACTTTTCCCTATCGGCAAGGCTTCTATTGCTCTGCTCAACTCTTCTACTGTAATTGGATGTTCCATTTCTGCTGTAACTATCTGCGATAGGGTGGGCATTGATGACTCCCTAATATAATCTCGTATCTCTTCCCTTCTTTGGTCCTCCCTATCTTCTATTTGTGAAGTCTCGGGTTTCTGGATATTATATAGTGTTTCATAGAATCTGTGAAATTCTTTTGCTATGGCCTGGGTTTCCACTATCCTTTTGTTTCGAATTAATAGGTTATGGACATGTCTGGATACTTGTTGCTTTTTAAGTTGTTTAGCCAGTAGCCGACCGCATTTGTTCCCTTGCTCATAGAACCTATGAGCAAAGTATCTACATTTATTATACATTTTTCGATGTAGACATTGTGTGAGTTCTGCTCGAAGGTTCCCTAGTTGTTGGATCTCTAAGGGGTTGAGGTTTTTTTTATGTTTATTCTCCAGTACATTAATTTTCTCTAATAATTCTGTCACTTCCTTCTTTCTTGATGTGAGCACCATAAGCTATTAGTTCTCCTCTTATAACCGTTTTATGAGCCTCCCACACTGCCTGATCGGACACCTCACCTGGTGTATTCCTCTCAAAATAGTCTCTTATTTTAACTGACAGTTCCTCTGTGATCTTTTTGTTATCTAATATTGATTCGTTCAGTCTCCAAGTCCATTCTATATAGCCTGCCTGGGTCGGAGAGAGTGTCAACATTATTGGGGCATGATCTGAGAGGGTTATGGACTCATTGGTATGATTTCGGACCTTTTCTAAATAGAATTGGTCTACCATAAATACATCAATACGTGAGTACATTTTATGTGTTTTAGAGTAATAACTGTAGTCCTTTACTCCATTGTGCATTACCCGCCAGCTATCAACCAAGTGTTAAGTGCATAGAAGTTGTTTTAAATGCCTTAGAGCTCTAAAGGATAGAGATGTTTTCCCTGATGTTGTGTCTAAACTTGGGTCCAGCACAATATTGAAATCTCTGCCCAAGATCAAACAACCTTCCCTAAATTTCTCCAGCATCCTCAACATTTTAGCAAGAAAATTAATTGTCCCTGTATTTGGTGCATAAATTGCAGCAAACGTGTATCGCTGGCTATGTATTGTGCCTTTAACAAATAGAAAGCGACCTTCTCTGTCAGCTTGTACAGATATCAATACCCTTGGGTACGTTTTCTTGAAAGCAATTGTAACCCCCCTTGCTCTAGCAATAGGCGATGTTGCATGGTACCAGTGATTGAACATGTGTCCAGGCATAACAGGTATAGACCCCTCCCTGAAATGTGTTTCTTGTAAAAACACTATGTCCGCAGCATAATGATGCAGTTCATGCCAGAGGTGGCCCCTTTTATGCTGTGAACACAGTCCTCTCACATTGTACGATAGAATTTTTAATGTTGTAGTCCTCTTATAAAATACCAGCCATATCTTGTACTCCTTGCTCTTGACCAGACGGAGAAGAAAAAAAGACAAAAAACAAACAAATACAAGAAAAACTCTATTGCATCCCTTTCCTCCCCCCCCCCCCAAAGATACTCTGAGTATATCTCCCCCTCGGAGCATCTCAACTAACTGGTAGAGGGGTCCACGTACACGCCCTGTACCCTCACTGATACCAGTTCAACCAATCCCATTATATCGGGACCGTCCTTAAAGACCAGGATATCCCTGAGTACCCCACTCCAGTTCCCTCTGCCCCAAATACTATTCTCTTATATTCGCCCAATATCTAAGTCTTCTAACTGAAACATCCAGAAACCTTTTTTAAGATTGAAATGCCCCCTATATCTTCCCCCCATACTATAACTTATTATACTGGCATAAATACAGATTCCCCCCCCCACAGCAGAGAATAGTTTCTTCCACATGCACATATTTACATATACAGCACGTATTACATATACCAGGGGCCGCGGTCCATCTCACCCCTTATATCTGTTCACCTGGGTTTTTAATCCCTTACCCCCCCCCCCCCCTTGGCGGAAAAAAAACAAACCCTTTTAACAATCAGTAAATACAATTAGCTTTCTTCTTGTTAAAAAAAAAAAAAATACAATTAGCTTTGGTAAAGGGAGGGAGAGAGAGAAAAAAATTAAATAAAAAAAGACCGAAAATGAATAAATAAAAAAATAAATAAAAAAATTAAGGTCCCATTGCCATATATAAATTGTGCCCCATCATTCAAAAAAGGGAAGGGAAAAAAAAAGGGGGGAAAAAACACCACGCCCATTCTTAGGAACTTAATTCAGTAAGTCATCTGTTAGGCCGTCTCGTCTTTTATGTGGGTCTATGTCTCCCTTGACGATTTCTGCGTTGGCCCCTAGGGGAGGCTTGTTGCCACTGTTCCGGCCGCTGTACAGGGATCCCTACTTTGTGTCCTCCAGTCTGCAAAGTCAACTAATGGGAGATCCAATGTTTCTACAAAAAACTGCAGATCGTCTTTAGTCCGTAAAGTTGCTGTTCTGCCATTCCTAGAGGCCGTCAAGCTAAATGGAAACCCTCAGCGATAATTAACCCCCTTTGAACACATGGCTTCCAACAGGGGCCGAACTGCTCGGCGTTGGTACAGGGTCCTGCGTGTTAAATCTGGGTAAAATGATAGATTCGTACCATCAAGGGAAATTTCAGGACTACTGCGGGCCATTTTCATATTAGTTTCCATTACTGCATATTTATGTAATCTAAATATAACATCTCTGGGTTTCTCCATATTTTGAGTAATGTACGTGGGGACTCGATGTACCCGATCGATCTCCATACATTCAGGTGCGGAGGCCTCCATAATCTGACCAAATACTTTTTGGACTACTGAGGCTAGTTCGGATGTTTGAATTGTTGCAGGTAGCCCTTTTATACGGATGTTCTGCCTTCTGTCTCTATTCTCCTAGTCGTCCAATTGATCCTTGTATAAGTTTAGGGCATCCTCATGTTCTTTAATAGAGTCTTGAACCTCCGCCACTACCTGTACCATTACCTCCCGGCTCTCTTCCACACTTTCCACCCTATGCCCCAGTGCCCATGTGTCTTCTCTCAAGTCATCTACCGCTTGCTGGCAGGACTGCTCCACCACACTAATTAGATGCTGAATGTCACTCTTTGTAGGAAGGGCCCTCAGTAGTTCCCTAATATCCCTGATTTCCATCGCTGCATCCCCCACCCCCCCTTAACATTGGGGTCCGCTTTTCCCCCTCTTCCAGTGAGAGGCTTGTGGGGTTTGTGACCTGTGGATTCAATTTCTCTCCTTGTGTCCTAGGGCTATGACTGGGACCAGCCATTGCTTGGTTCTCCTCCCCCGCTGCCAGTTCCTCCTCCAATGTCGGGGTTCCTCTCTCCACTGCTACCGGGTCCCCCTTTGGAAATAGAACATCTAGTGCCATTCCATTTGAGAGTTCAGGGGGGCTATCTTGGACAGTTTCCGCTCTTTCCCCATTGGGGCTCCCCTCTTCAGGCATCAAACAGCCTTGCCCCCGCACTGCAGTTTCTTTTCCCTCACTCGGGGGGTATCGTTCTACATTGGGAGTGTCCCTCTCAGGAAGCTTCCTCCCCCGTGCTATTATCGGCGATCCCCTCCCATACTCTGCATGGGCCCGTCCAGCTGCTTGGACACCGCGACTTGGTGTCAGGGACTTGCGGTCCGTTCGCTTCCCACTATCTCTATTAGTGTCCATAGTCCCACGTCTCCTCTCCTCCTGTTTTCCTATATGCAGCCCCTGCTCTTCAAGGCAGGAAAAGAAGATCTTCTTGACTGCAGCACTCCAAAAATAAAAGCCTTTATTTCATAAAATCCAGGACTCCAAAACACACACTGCAAATCACAACACACTGGTCAAAAAACTGGCTAACGCGTTTCACACTGTACTAGTGCTTATTCATAGCTATAGCTTAGCTTATTCATAGCTTTTATTTTTGGAGTGCTGCAGTCCAGAAGATCTTTTTTTCCTGCCTTGCTTATTCTTGCATTGCTTGCACCCATGGTTGCTGGGAGGAGGTAAATTGAAGGATGTCTACACCTGAGTGGTTCCCTTTCCCAGCCCCTGTTCTGCACGGGGGGACATGTACGCTCGTATCCCTCCTGTCTCGTTCCGGCTTCCCTTAGCCGGCTGCTGCACAGCTTGTCGGTGTGTAGTCATTGCTAATGTCAATGTTTCATAAATAACACTTCTGGGCAGTCCAGTAAGAGGGGCAACAATATTCCACAAGAGTAATGTATGTAGATAAGTAGGAAGGGGAGCGGCAAAAAAAAAAGTAGCACTAATTTGACTGTCTTATAGATCAACTCTATTATGACTTTACAGTCTGTTTCACATCATATCCCCCCCCCTTTCTTTTTACTCGGCCTTTTACGGACCGTCATCCCTATAGGACAGGGACAGGAGTGCCAGCTTGTACAGATGATATATGAGTATTTTGTTATTTATAGTTAATCTTCCTGTGTATTCAGGTGAATGTTTTCATCATGGGGGGGGGGGGGGGTGGAAAAAGAGGACAAGACAGTCATAAAAAAAACCATTATGCTTTCTCCTTTCAACTTCTTAAGGGAGGGGAAGAACCCCCAAAACAGTCTCTATAGGTCAAATCAAGACAGGAGTATGGAGGAGTAGATGATTTTTTTTTGGTGAAAAATTCCTGCAGGTAAATGGCCAGTAGCTAAGTAATCAAACAGTCAAGTGCATTAACATTAGCAAATCTGTTCAGCCAAACTGCTGGAAAGTTTTTCAGCTTTCTGTGTTTAATATAGCAGAAAATCAAAAAGCAGGCAATCCACGGATGCAATGTCAATGGCCAAAGCAAAGCAGCAGCCGAAAAGCTTCCCAAGTGGCACTTTCACTTTTGGTAGGTAAAGGGGAAAAGAAAAGGAAATCTCCTTCCTGTGCTTCAGCCTTGCAAACCTGCAGTTTACCCAGTCCGACCGCGTTGTGCAGCTCCAGTTGCTCCACACTCCTTTACTCACTCCTCCTTCTGTAAGCCATGGTCCTCAGAGGGGAACTCCAGGCGACAGCCCCTCAGGCTTTTGATCTACCGCCGCCCCCACTCACGCTCTGCTCCTGGCGGCTGTAACAGCTCCGGTCGCTTCGATGTTTCACCGGCTCCGTGACTCAGGAAGTCCTCCCCCTCCTCACGGGGCTGCAGCATGTTAACGTACAGCACACACAGGGGGTAGAAAACAGAGCTTCCGCGCCCGTCACTCCACGTCCCTCCAGAGCACTCGGCCACAGCGTTACTCTATAGGGCTTCCATAGAGGGCTTCCGCACACGGCTGATAGCGAGCGACGGTGGAGGTTTGCAGGAGACCCTCTGTATTTCAAGGGATCTGGTCTGTTTGTCTTCAGAATGCTGCTAGTACAAGCCGGTCCCAGCTCCAGCGCGCTCACTCTGTCTCCCGGTCTGCTAACACGTTCAGCTGGAGATTGACCGGCAGGCTGATTATTGATGGCATTTTCCGGGATCCATTAGCAGCAACAGCTTGACAAGCTTAGTATACTGGGGCAGCATGGGAGCTCAGGCTCAGGCTGGAGACGTGCTCACTCATCCACGCTCACAACCATAACTTTTTAATGCCAAGAACGCGGTGACGTAAAAGACTACGACGAGCCGTCAAAATGAAGTTCTATGCTTCCGAGCATGCGTCAGAATTTAGCACGTCGGGATTTGTACACACGATCGGAAATTCCGAACAGTTTTTTTCCTGACGAAAAAACAAGAGCCTGCTCTCTATCCTTTTTTTCAGCAGTTTTTCTGTTGGAAAAAGTCTGATGGAACATACACACGGTCGGGATAACTGACCAAAAGCTCTCATCAGACTTTTTCCAACAGGAAAACTGGTCGTGTGTAACGGGGCATTACAGGTAGGGGAAGCATTTCAATTGTCAGAATACGATCATCGCAGTCGCCGTAAGGTAACGTCGTTTTGCTCACCCGTGCCATTCTTCTGCAGTAAAACTGCGGCGGCTGGTCAGGAACCGGTTAATCAAAGAACTGGCCCAAAAAAAAAAAAAAACAATCTTCTCCCAAAGAACAACCCAAAATAAGTTTTATTGCTCCTGATGATCGCAGCAAACCACATATGTATGTTAGTTGTTGTTTGTACCCGTAGTACAGCCCAGAAACAATAGTGTGGATTTTGCTTTTTTTTTTTTTAATCTTGCCTAAAACACACTGATACTAATTAAAAAGAAAAAAATCCTGGGCAAAAAAAATTGACCTTGATTTTTGACCTTGATTTTTGACCCTGACCTTGACTTTTGATTGTTGGTCTAGGGTTTTTTTTTTGTATTTTAAAAAATTATTATTTATTTTTGTATTTATTTTTTACATGCAGCTTTTTTCTCTCTACAAGGAGAGAGAGATTGTATCTCTCGCCTCCATTCAGAAAAAAAAAACATGGGGGGGGGGGGGGGACTTCACAGTGACTGATCACTATGCTAGCCAATCAGAGGCTATCACCTCCATCAGGTGACCCATCAGGTGTATGGGGCCTGGGGCTCACAGTGACACTCCGGGCTCAGTGCTGTGCACTCCTAGTTTAAGGACAGATTAAGTGGCCCCAGGGAAAAAAGCCCAGTCCAGTGAGACTGCATATTTGCATATGCTCGGCGCCAAGAGGTTAAGGTAACTATAGATATGAGATGGCAGACACTGTTCCTGTTTGTTTTAAGCCATATCAGCAACGATTTCACATATGTTAGAGGTTTCTAAAACCACCAACCTTTTTAATTGATTGGCAGACAAATTAGCTCCCATTGATATTGTTCCCTCCTGGCATACTGTAAGTGGTGTCAGCAGCACCTACCAGTTATGGTGGTCTAATTATGCCAGTGTGGCTGACCCCCCAAAGTCTGTGGGCCCTCTAAGATGCTGAATATATTATAAAAAAAAAAAGAATAAGGTTCTGACATCTATCTAATGGAAGTTTTATTTTTTCTGTAATGAAATAATATGGTCACATAATGTCAGTGCTTAAATATACAGTATATATACAGATTTCTGTACTGTATTAAAAACATCTATGTAAAATCTCTTGAAGGATGCAGGATAAAAGGAAGGCTGTAGAATTACTGTGTGTTGAACCAGGGATGTGGATGAAATGTGGATGTAGATGAAATCCCTTTTTAACACATTTCAGGATATATGCTACCTATGCAACATATGTTTGCCACGGACATTTATTTATATGCATGTCAGTATGAGGCTAATATCTTTTTAAAAGCTGCTGCTATATTATTCATCAGGAATGTGTAGATTATGACTCTGCGCCTGATCTAAATGGAGAGGATGAACTAAAGATATACTCACAACCACGAAATGATTTTAAAGATGAGATCGGCTGAGCCTGAACAGCAAGAACCTTGGAGTAGATCCCTAGTAGCACATCCAGTGCATGCCTTCAGTGGGCTACTCACCGACTGAAGTTGACCGGTGGTTTGACAGCAATTATTGGCAAGATTCTTTAAATTTACAAATAACACGACAATAAACAGAAGTACTGTCTGCAGAAAGAAAAAGGGAAACTTGTTTATCTTGTCAAGTGTTTTTCATTAGTTGTGATGCTGTTCTTTATTAAGTTACTTTAAATCATTGTGTCCCAGCAGGACATAAATTATGAAGATTGCTACAGTATGTTTCATCCAATGTAGAAACAACAAATTGGAATATTTTTTTACAGGCATATCACAGCATTTTGGCAGAGATGTGTACCACATTAAATTTAACATGAGCTGTGGCTCATCTGCTATTCCTTAATACACATGCTATTATTTGCATACAGCCGGCTGTAAAATCAGAACAGTTTGGCTGCAATTCTGTTTGTTTGAATGAATGGAAAACATCAAGCAGAAGAAATATAAGCTGGAGAAGCTGTCCAACTGACAAGCCATGATCTGTTTGTTGAATTTCAAAGCTGTTTTGTGATGATTGGTTATGTGTATGTTATGCCACATCTAGTTGATCTGTGGCCCACCAGCTGTGGAGGAATTACAGGTACTAGAAAGAGATTGATAATCATAATGATAATAGCCCCCAGTGTTTGAAACTCATGCAAACATACAAATTATTTACAATGAGGAAAAGAAAACACCTGGTATTTTTTAATCAGCAAATGGCCAAAGGTTTCTTGACACCTGACCATGCCACCCAGTTTATGGCCAAAAGTATGTGGATACCACACCAAATTATTGAGTTTGAGCTTCTATGCATGTAAGGGATATCTGTAGATATAAGTGTAGGCCATTAACATAGCGCATGATTTTGACTGGAAAACTCCTAGGACATTGCTAAGGATGTTGCTTAGAGATGCCTAGCTGTTACTGTTCACCTTCACCTTCATCATCCTAGGAGCAAGCTCCTAAATTGAGAGGGTTTGAGTCTGAGAAAGAGCTCTCTCATGTGTTGGTGAAGGTGATCAGTAACAGCTAGGCATCTCTTTGCAATGTCCTTGGCAACATCCTAAGAGTTTTCCAGTCAGGCTTTGTGGGGTATGTAAATGGCCTACACCTGTAGAAAGGACATTATACAACTTTGGTCAAAGCACAGCTACAGACATCACTTACCTGCATAGACCGTTTGTTTTTGTTTTTTTGGTAAAGGTGAACTATTTCTTTAAGTGGTTTAAGTGGAAGTACCATTAATGCTACAGCATACTTAGTTAATTTAGTGCACTTCCAATCTTGTGGAAAAAGTTTGGGGAGGCCTTTTTCTGTTCCAGCATGAATTGTGTTCCTGTACACAACACCGCCTCCATTAAGACATGGTATTCTGGATGAACTAAAATAGCTTTCATAAAGCCCTGACCTCGAGCCTACTAAACATCTTTGGGATAAGTTGGAACACCGATTCAACATCATCCAATATCAGTATTCAATCTGGAAAATACTCTCTTGGCTGAGTTGCTACAAATTGCCATAGACACACTCTGAAAACTTGTGTTAAGCGTTTACAGAAGAATGAAAGCTTTTTCTGCCATAAATGGTGGGCCAATTTTATATCTATGCCCATGGATTTGAACTGAAATCTCCAACAAGCTCATATATAGTGGGAGTCAGGTGTTCACAAACTTTTGACCATCTAGTACATGTATATGCAATTAGTGGACCTCCAGCTGTTGCAGAACTACAAGTCCCATGAGGCATAGCAAGACTCTGACAGCCACAAGCATGACACCCAGAGGAAAGGGGCATGATGGGACTTGTAGTTTTGCAACAGCTGGAGGTCTGCTAATTGCATATTCCTGATCTAGTATGTTAATGTGGTTCCAAACCTGCTGAAGGTTAAAAATGTTTTTCTAATATCAGTTGATTACACATACCATTTGTTATGAAACTGTGTAGAGTTGTATTACCTAAATCATCCAAACACACAAAAAAAACAAAATCAGCGCTGTCCCCACAGACACCTCTTCAATAATATCAGTCTGTATGAACGTTCTCTTGCTCTAGGTGCTGCAGCTCTCTCACAAATCCACTGGGTGGCGGACGTAAATCTGAAAATGTACAAAGGAAGAGAGAGTGCAAAGCTGCCCTAGTGTAATACCGTTTTTAATAGTAAAATGTAAATTAAAAGATCGAGGATTGCACTCACAAACATAGGATATAGGTTCACATGTACAGCTGGATGTAAGCCTCCTTTCCTGGTCTGTGTTAATCGGTTGGCTCCCAAGGACGAGTGGTGGTGTTATAGGATGTTGATTCTAAGAACCTGCTTCCTCATCTCAGGTTGTCTGCTGCTTGACACACGTACGGACCAGACGGCGCTGCTTCACGTCACTCGTAGCCGGAAAGGGGAATCAAGGTGTGTATGCTGTCTCCTCTAACACACGTACAAAAACGGTTGCTATGACTACATATTTCAGAGGCGTGGCCTCCTTCAGGTAACGCCCTCATCGCCTCTAGCTTTCCTATATATGTGAAGCCCTAAGCCCCTCCTCCTGGGCAGCCAATGGCATTACCACAAACCAGGAGCACGGAGTTCACAACAGGAAGTATATACAAAGAGGGCGGGGGGGTCAAATATTAGCAACAGCATCCTAAACTAACTCTTATACAACTGTATATACATTTATTACAACTACTTTTTAATGTAAAAAAAATATGAGACTGATCTTATCATATACTATTTAAAAATATTTTAAGATTTATAAAATATGCTATAGAAAGTATAGAAAGTATAGCATACATTTTCCATTGTTATCAACAGTGGAACATGCTTTGAGAACATTATCATGTATTTGATTAAGTTCATAATCTATTATAATAATCAATCTATACTAAACATCATGTTAGTGGGGCGTGTCCAAGATGGCGACGGGAGCGGAAGTGTAGTGGCTGAGCTCCCGCTCTGTTATCTGTCCTAACCTTTATCCTGCTTTGGAACGGGGCTTGATTCGTTCTCTCTCACCGCCTTGTGCCCTGGGGAATGCGCCGCAACAAATCCGGGAACCAGAAGCGCCGTAACACCGCTGCTGCAGTTACACCGCCAAAGCCCGGGCCCAATCCTCCTCCCTCCGCCTGCCACATGGCGGCTCAGACAGACTCCCCGCCGGATGGCACGATACAGGCTGGCTCCGCGGCATTTGAAGCCCTCATGTTGGCTATCACCACCTGCCAGTCTACCCTGACGGTGAAAATTGGCCATGTCCAGGAGGAGACTGCCCTCATCCGCAGGGACCTGGATTCGTTTAGGGACCGGGTGTCGGAAGCGGAGAGACGGGTCTCTGACGTGGAAGACGCACAGAGGGGACACCATGCAGATCTCCAGTCCCTGAAGGCCAGGGTCAAGGCTCTCGAGCACAGAGCGGAAGACGCAGAGAACCGTAATCGCCGCAACAATCTGCGGGTGCTGGGTCTGCCGGAGGGGGCGGAGGGTACGGACCCGGTCACCTTCATGGAGCAGCTGCTGCCCGCCCTCCTTCCTGCGGCTCGGTTCTCTCCCCACTTCTCCATTGAAAGAGCCCACTGCATCCCGGCAACCAGGGGTCTGCAGGGATCCCCGCCGCGCACCTTCGTCTTCAAGCTCCTCCACTATAGGGACAGAGACACGGTCCTCCGGGAGGCCCGTCTGCAGGGGGAGATGAAGTTCCAAAACGCCAGACTCCTCGTATTCCCGGATTACTCGGTGGAGACGCAGCGCCAGCGCAAGTCCTTTGACCAGGCCCGCGCCATGCTGAGGGACCGAGGGATCAAATACAGCATGCTTTTTCCAGCAAAGCGCCCTGTTATGTTTATGTTCATATGTTATATACTACATGACAGTACTGCTCATTATTTTCTTATCTGCACTGGTGGGGGACCTGGCTCTTCCCTCGGCTGTATTCCGGCCGTGGGGAATGGCCTAGATCCTCGATGCCCTGCTACTCCTTCTGTTTTCTCCCTCACGGACATATATGGCTACTCTTGATATCCTCTCCTGGAATACACAAGGCTTAAACTCCTCCGTTAAGCGTTCCCTGGTATTTCAATTTATTAAGAAATACAATCCCCAAGTCTGTGTGTTGCAGGAGACGCATTTGGTGGGAAGCAAGACCCTAAGCCTTAAGAAACCGTGGGTGGCCCACCACTACCACTCCACGTATTCTAACTATGCAAGGGGGGTCAGTGTTCTGGTTCATAAATCTCTGCCCTTTAAACTACTGGATCTGGTTCTGGATCCAGGTGGTAGATTTGTGTTGATACATGCTCTGATTTATAATCTCCCATGGGTTCTGGTGGGCCTCTATTTGCCGCCTCTGGCTTCCCTTGGGGTCCTGGGTACTATCTCGGCCAGACTGGCGCAGATTCCCTGTGATAATGTGGTCCTCATGGGTGACTTCAACCTTGTTCCGGACGCGGGTAGGGACAGGCTTACCCCGGCGGGCACTGCCCGTCAGGGGCTGGCAGAGTGGGCCGACACTTTTGCGCTTACGGATGTTTGGCGGTGGAGGCACCCACAGTCCCGTGCCTTCACTTGCCACTCAGCCACTCACAAGTCATTCTCCCGTATTGACTTGGCCTATGTGGGGGCACCTGTCCTGCCCAGGGTCCGGGACGTTGTTATTCTTCCCAGGGGGATCTCGGACCATGCCCCTATCCTTCTGTCCCTTACTGCCACGACCGACCAGACTGAAAATCTCTGGAGACTCTCTAGGTACTGGGTGTCGGATCCGGACGTGGAGCCAAGGTTTGGGGATACGTTGCGAGACTACTGGACGGCTAACCCGGGCACGGCCCCTGAGACCACGGTGTGGGACGCCTTCAAGGCCTCCTCCCGGGGCCAATACCAATCAATCATTGCTGGGGTGCGGCGGGAGCGCAGGGCCGAGCTCATTGGGGTAGAGGATGAAGCTGCTAGACAGGAAGCTCTATATGTTAGGACCCGTGATCCCCGACACTACTCTCGCCTACAGTCTTTGACGCAGCAGGCCCTTCTTCTGCGTTCTGCTTTGCCGCAGAAGAAACTGCTCCATCAATCCCAGCGTATTTTTGAACAGGGGGAGAGAACGGGGAAGCTTCTAGCCTGGTTGTCTAAGGAGCAATCAGGAATATCTACCATCGCACAGATCAGGGACTCGGATGGGTCCCTCCGTTCAACTCCGTCTGAAATTAATCATTGTTTTGCCACATTTTATCAAAGCTTATATAGCTCCAGGGTGGCGTACGAGTCAGTGGACTTGGTGGCCTACCTGGGGGCGGTTGATGTTCCCGTCCTCACTCCCTCATCTGTGCGCAAGCTGGATGCCCCCATCCAACTGGAGGAGATAAGGGCGGCACTGAAAATGATGCAGGTCGGCAAGACTCCGGGCCCGGACGGGTTCCCGGTAGAGTTTTACAAATCCTACATGGAAGAACTGGCCCCTAGGTTACAATCACTTTTTGCCCAAGCAACCCTGTCCGGGTGTCTCCCGGATTCGATGAACGACGCGGTGATCGTGGTCATCCCCAAACCAGGTAAGGATCCCACTCTTTGTTCGTCGTACCGACCCATATACCTCCTCAATGTAGATGCCACGATCCTGGCTAAGATCCTCGCCAATCGGCTGAACACCGTTATCACGGCCCTGGCCCACCCGGACCAGACGGGCTTTATGCCGGGAAGGGGCACGGACATTAACCTTCGACGCTTACACACTCACATGGCGATCGCGGACCCTCGACGCCGAGAAGGCCTTCGATTCGGTCGAGTGGGGCTACTTGTGGTCGGTTCTCTCCCACTTCGGTTTTGGCCCTCGTTTTCTGTCCTGGATACAGATGCTCTATTCTCGACCCAGGGCTCGCGTCCGTACCAACGGGGCCCTGTCTGCCTCTTTTCCCCTGGAGAGGGGGACTAGACAGGGTTGTCCGCTCTCCCCGGCATTATTTGCTTTGGCCTTGGAGCCGTTAGCTGCCCATATCTGGCGGGATCCGGGGGTTTCGGCGGGTGGGTCCCTTGGAGGAGAAACTGTCGTTGTATGCAGACGATACGCTGCTATATCTTGCGGATGCAGCTGGCTCCCTGCGCAATGCGCTGGTCCACTTTGACACCTTTTGGCCGGTTTTCGGGAATACGAATAAACTGGGACAAATCGGTCCTGTTCCCGCTCCACCCGGCGTTGCCCCGAACGGACTCTAATACACCCCTGCTCTGGGTAGACGAATTCACTTATCTTGGCGTGCGCGTTGGTTTAGAGTTAAAGGGCTACCTGGCAAAGAATGTCCTCCCGGTACTGGAGCAACTCACTAAGAGATGCACGGTATGGCGTGCCCTCCCCCTCTCGCCGGTGGGACGTGGAAATATTATTAAAATGATATATCTCCCTAAACTATTATACTTCTTCAGACAGACCCCCGTCCCTATCCCTAGGTCCTTTTTTCGGAAGCTTGATAGTATAGTCATGACCTTTATTTGGGCTGGGCGCCCCCCCCGTGTGGCAAAGCGTTTCCTCTACCTCCCCCTCTCGAGTGGTGGGCTAGCCCTCCCGAACTTCCTGGCATACTACTGGGCGGCGGTCCTTGTCATGGTTCGGTGGTGGTTCTCCCAGCCACGACAGGACCCGGCGGTCACGCTCGAGGCTGCGGTCCTGGGATCCTACGCGGCCCTGTCTAACCTGGTCTTTCGGGGAGCTGGGGCACACTCCTCGGTCACGGGGCCTATGTCCACAGTCCTCCGGGTCTGGATGTCCGCTAGGGCGAAGTATGCTAAACCTGCTACCTTTTCCCCGTATACCCCCCTGTGGGGGAATCCCCTCCTCCCCCATCTCGACTCGATCCCTGACCCGGTGGTGTGGGCTCGACGGGGCATCCTTACCCTCCGGCATGTGATGCCGGGGGGTAGGACCCAGTCTTTTCGAGACCTGTCTAGCGCATTCCACCTCCCCGCCTCCCTGAGCTTTCGTTATTGCCAGCTAAGGCATGCCCTTACGTCTCAGTTCCCTGACCCAGTGACCCTTGACTCGGACCCGATCGAGCGACTGCTGATCTCGGGGGTGATGGGGAGGCCTCTCTCTTCCCTCTACCTCCGACTCACTGTGGCCTATGACACGGATACGACTGACGTGCTGGCGAAATGGATCGCGGACATTCCCGATCTGGACAAGGAGACCTGGGAGGACTGTGTCTCTTCATACTTACCCTCTATGATCGCCTCTAGAGATAGGTTCATACAACTGAAGTTCCTCCATAGGGCCTACTATACCCCGGTTAGGCTGGCCAGAATTTATCCCTCCAGGAGTCCGTTGTGCACCAGGTGTTTGGTGTCACCCGGTTCTTTCTTCCATATGGTATGGACCTGCCCCAAACTGGCTCCCTATTGGCGGGAGGTGGCGAAGGAGCTTTCGGATCGCTGCGGTGTTGAGATCCCGCTGGATCCGAGACTGTTCCTCCTCAGCTACCTGGGTGAAGTTGAGGGTGACCGGTATGTTAAACTATGTATAACTTTTGCCCTGTTCTATGCTAGGAGGGAGGTCCTGCTCCGTTGGAGGAGACCGGAGCTCCCTACTAAATCATCTTGGCTTGAGGCTATTGCTAGGGTACTCTCTCTCTACAGGTTGACTTATGAGAGTAGGAACTGTCCTGCCAAATTTGGAAAGGTCTGGTCGGGCTGGGCCGATACGTCTGATTGAGACTCCCTCCCACCCAGGAGCGGACCCTTTTGTTCGCTTGGAGGGGGCTGCCTGGCCTCCCCCCCCCCCTGCTCCCCTCCCCTATTTTTATCCTTCCCCTCTCCCCCCCCCCCCGGGGCCCAGGCGCCCCCCCTCCCCTTCCACCGCCCACTATTCACTGGATTTCCCTTGACTCCTCCCTGTGCTTTGGTTGGTGGGGGGATGATTACTAGTATGGAGGTTCACTGATGTACTCCCTTGCTTGAATGTCTTCTCTCACTGATTTTCCCCTCATGAGTTCTGTACCCCCCCCCGTTGTTGTTTCTATGTGCTATGCTGCCTGCTGAGGTGAATCGGTGTTAAAATGCAAATGTTACCCCTACTGTACTGTCATTGCGATGTATGTGTGTCTGTCTTTTAAAAAAAATAAGAAAACTTTTTCTGTTAAAAAAAACATCATGGGGGCGTGTCCTGGCTATGGAGGAGTGAGGACGTGCGTCTCCACAGCTCCGTCTCATCGCCGCACTTCATCATCGCTCAGGGGGAGAATCTCACTCCATCGGCCTTCTATTATGCCTCAGAAGTCCCGGGCATCCTCGCAGCCACCGCGGACCGACCGTACCAGGCAGGGACAGCTTGGTTTCTTCCCCGAGAGCAACGGGCGAGGCCGCGAGGCTGCAAAGATGGCGTCGGCAGCAAAGGCCCAGAAAGCCGCCAAGGCCTCCCAGAACGCACCTGCCCCTTCGCAGCAGCAGACTGGCTCTCCTGTACCATCCCCGGGATCGGTGAGTGACACGGTCCCCCCGACCTCCCCGGGCTCCCCTTCTCTGCGGGCGGATGAGGCGGCAGGCCCAGATCCCCTGGAAGAGGCAGACATCAGGCGCCATATTTGGTCGCTCCCCACCAAAGCAGATTTGGAGCGCTTCGCTGATAGGGTAGAGAAGGCCCTAACAGAGGACATTGCCCAGCTCAAAGCTGACACGTCTCAACTGGGAGGAAGGATGGAATCCTTAGAACAGAGATTTGAGGAAGCCCTCCCTGTTATCGCTATGCTGCAAGACAAGTGCACCACTCAGGATCATCAGATTGAGGCCCTGCTCTGTCAGTTAGACGACATGGAGAACCGTAACCGCAGGGCCAACATTAGGATCAGAGGCCTGCCTGAGGCCACTGGTGCTAGGGACATTGTCCCCACCCTAGAAGGAGTCTTTAAGGAAATATTGGGACTGCCTGCCACAGCCACCATTGAGATAGATCGCGCGCACAGGGCTTTGAAACCCCCTTCCCAAGATGTGAATAATCCCAGAGATATCATTTGTAAGCTGCATAAGTACACAATAAAAGACCGCATCATGCAGAAAATGCGGGGTAAGCCCTACTTTGATTTTGATGGCGCACACTTGGCCTTTTACCAGGACATTTCTCGCCGCACTCTCATGCAGCGCAGATCTCTACGCCCCCTCCTGGTGGCTATCCAAGATGCAGGTCTCCAGTACCGTTGGGGCTTCCCCTTCTTTCTTCAGGTCACCAAAGATGGCAAAACGGTGACTCTCCGCACTAAGGATGATCTCCCAAATTTTTTGTCCTCTCTAGACCTGGATCCGGTGGACTTTCCTGACTGGAGGGGAACACCAGACTTTTCTGCTACCAGACTACCGCCACCTCAACTGTGGCAAGTATCCAAGCGCAAGACTCGCAGACGGGATCGCAGACGACATCCTTCTGAACCCTCCATAGGCCCAGTCTCCTCAAGGGTCTAACAGTGGGACTTGTTTTGAGGAGGGTCCACTCTCTAATTTGCCTTCCCTTTGATAACCAAGCCATAGACTCCCAGGTCGTGCCTTGAGCACCTACAACAGGCTTCGGTGTCCCAATGTCCTCTGTTTTTCGCCCACAAGAAGTATCCCCTCTACTACCCCTCCCCCACTACAACGTGTTAGATGAGATGGGCGGAGCTGGGAGCCCCCCTCGCCTTCCCCCCCTATGTTGGTCCACGTACCCCCCGTAGGCCACCCTTTTTTGGGATCTGATCCCCATAGGGATCGTGGGCTAGGACTCGGGCCCCCTCCCCTTACAGGGGGCGGGATCCCGAGCATGGCCCTTAGAGGTTTTCTATGTTCAGATGGCTCCGGCCACTCTGCTATGTTTGTGTTGTATTTTGTATTTGTCTCATGTGTTTTTTCTTCTTTTTTTTCGTCCCCCCCCTCCTTTTCTCTTCCCTATCCTTCTCTTTTCATTCAGGAGCGACCTGCCGCTGCGTCACCCACACCGAGCGTGCCACCAATCTGCGAGCTTCGACCATCTTCCCTCTCCCTATGACTAAGCTACAGGTAAGCTCATATAATGTCAGAGGTCTTTGCTCACCCCACAAGCGTAGTAAATTGTGGTGGGAGTTAAAGCGCCTGAAATCGCAGGTGGTCTTCCTTCAGGAGACCCACTTTACGCCGCAGTCCCTTCCTAAGCTTCCTACTCATCTTTTTAATCAATGGTTCCTTAGCAACTCCCCTACACCCAAGTCTAGAGGGACGGCCATTGCTGTCCACAAATCTTGCCCCTTCCAACCCTCTGACAGTAAAATAGACCCCCTAGGTAGATATGTGTTTCTTAAGGGCAGTATTGCTGGCCAGACGTATACGTTTGCGACGATATACGCCCCAAATACAGACCAACTCACTTTCATTGACGCTACTTTGGAACGCCTGGCTGACTTTAGAGAAGGCTTCTTGATTCTTGGAGGTGACTTCAACATCAGCCCTGACCCTCTGCTCGACACGTCCCATGCGAGATCCCCACACTCCTATGTGTTCCTTAAACACTTCCGCAAGACGCTCCAATCTCATCTCCTAACAGACTGTTGGCGAGTTCTACACCCTTCGGACCGTGACTTCAGCTACTACTCTAAAGTACACGACGTCTACACACGTATAGACCACATCTATGTGGATGTTAAGACTCTAGAACTCCTTCACACTGCGTCCATTGGCACCATCTCCATTTCAGACCACGCCCCGATAACGGTTGCCTTCACCCTACCTTCGGGCACACATCGGGCCTGGACGTGGAGGTTGAATGATAATCTGTTGGACGATGTGGTGGTAGTGAAGGAAGTGTCCGATACCTTGACCCATTACTTTAGTGAAAACGCGGGAGATGCTCTGACAGAGGGAGTGATCTGGGAAGCCCATAAGGCTGTGGTCCGAGGTGAGCTGATCTCTCAGGGATCCAGACTTAAAAAGGCTCGTGGGGCAGAATTCTTGAGGGTACACGCTGCCCTCCGGAGGGCTGAACTTCAACACAAGGCAAATGGGACCTCTGAGGCGTTGAAGGCACTGACTGAATTACGGGAACTATTCCTGCGCCTTCTTGACCGCCAAACCCGTAAACAGTTTCGCTATATGGCCCACAAATACTACGAGCACGGGAACAAATGCGGACGGATGCTAGCGCGGGCCCTTAGAAAAAGACATGCCCTGACGTACATACAAAAACTGCGCTCCTCCTCAGGGGGAATGATGATGCAGTCTTCTAAGATTGCCTCAGAGTTCCGTGATTATTATGCCACACTTTATCACTTAGACTCTGAGCTCCCTCCTACCACACATGAAGCTAGACATCAAGCGATCCGGGAATACCTTGCCTCGGCCGGTCTCCCCCCCCTTACAGAGGACCAGTCCTTGGCCCTGGAGCTACCGATCACAACGACCGAGCTTGGGGCAACGGTGGAGTCCTTGCCCAATGGGAAGAGTCCTGGCCCTGATGGGTTTACTAAGGCATATTACAAGACCTTTTTTTCTCAATTGGCGACCCCCATGTGCAAATACTTTAATTCTATAGCAGGGGGGAAAGACATTCCCTCTGAGGCCCTCTTGGCCCACATCACTGTGATTCCAAAGGAGGGCAAGGACCCCACTGTCCCCCAGAGCTACCGTCCCATTTCCCTCCTTAATTTAGACATAAAACTCCTGGCAAAAATACTAGCAAACAGACTGAAACACCTTATACCTGAGATTGTCCACCCAGACCAAACCGGCTTCATTATAGGCAGAGAGGCCAGAGATAACTCCCTCAGAGCTGTCCATCTCGTCCACTGGGCCCAGACCCGTCGGAACCCACAGCCATACATAATTCTCTCGACAGACGCAGAAAAGGCCTTTGACCGTGTAGACTGGTCTTATTTAACAGCAGTACTTAGGTCAATAGGGTTAGGCCCGCGGATGATGGCGTCGGTTCTGGCCCTGTATTCCACGCCTTGCGCACAGGTCAAAGTCAATGGGACCCTCTCTTCTCGATTCCCCATTAGAAACGGCACGAGGCAGGGGTGCCCCCTGTCCCCCCTCTTGTTTGCTCTGGTGCTGGAGCCATTACTCCGCACAGTGCGTGCCAGCAAAGATTTTAAAGGACTGCAGGTGGGGAACACAGAACATAAGCTCTCGGCATACGCCGACGATGTCCTCTTCCACCTTTCAGACCCCCTACTCTCGTTGCCCAACTTGATGAAAGAACTGAAACTCTTTGGGTTGATCTCCAACTTCAAGATCAATTTCACGAAGTCGGAGATTCTTCCCATTTGCCTGCCCCCCCACTTGGTCTCGAGTCTCAAAGCTGCCTTCCCCTTTACCTGGGCCACATCGTCTATACGCTACCTGGGTATACAACTTACAGACCGATTTGACACCCTATACGCCGTTAACTACCCCCCACTGCTGGCCTCGGTCAAGAGTGATCTCTCACACTGGACGCGTACTGCCTTTACTTGGATAGGCCGGGTGAACATAATAAAAATGAACGTGTTACCGCGCATACTTTTTTACCTACAAATGCTCCCAGTTCCGCTACCCAGACTTTTCTTTGACCGTCTCTCTAGCATGCTATCTGACTTTATATGGAACGCGCGTAAACCCAGAATAGCCCTGAGGGTGCTACAGCGGCCAAGGCGGGGGGGCGGCTTGGGGGTCCCGGACATTAGGAGATACTACCGGGCTATAGCCCTGCAGAGGATCCTCGATTGGCGTTTCCACACCCATTCGAAACTCTGGGTCTCCCTAGAGAAGAGCATGGCGGGCAGGAATTTGTCCTACGCGCCATGGCTGTCTCGGGAACATAGGGGGCTATCCGAGATGACCTCCCCACTGACGACTCAGGTGTTGTCGGTGTGGGACAAGATCAACCCACTGCTGAACTTGGCCCCCCCTATGTCCCCGCTGACCCCGTTGGGCGGTTTCCATTGGTTCCCCCCAGGTGAACAAATGGCCTTTTTTGGGCCATGGGTGGATGACGGAAACGCTAGTTGTGGCAAACTCATGAAAGACGGCAAACTCCTGGGTTTTGAGGCTCTCCGGGCCGAACATCAGGGCCAGCGAATGAATTTCTGGAAATACAGGCAACTACACCATTTCTTCGAGGTACATGGTCACACGATTAGAGACACATCGTCCCTCACCCAATTTGAGCGCCTTTTCATTGCAGAGACTCCTGCCCCTCACCTGGTGTCAGAACTGTATCGACTTCTAGACTCGACCGCTTCTCAGCCCAGGCCCGCCTACATCCGACGCTGGGAAACCGACCTGGGACACGTTCTTACGGAAACACAACTGACTCATTTATACTACCTCACCCACTCGTCCTCTATTGATTCCAAGACTCAGGAGACAAACTTTAAATTGCTGTCCCGTTGGTACCGGGTACCAGCGGAGATGGCCCGCATTTACCCCTCTACATCCGAGCTCTGTTGGCGCGGCTGTGGACTCCGGGGTACGTTCCTCCACATATGGTGGGACTGTCCCCTACTTAAGCCATTTTGGGAAGACTTACGAGACCAAATAAAATTAGTAACAGGGATAGATGTTCCTTTTTCTCCAAAGCATTTTCTTCTGCATGTCCCCCCGATTTCGCTCAGCCGATTCAAGAAAAGTGTGCTGCCCCACCTGCTTAATGCAGCAAGGCGCCTGCTCCCAATATACTGGAAAAAGCCCAAAATTCCTACTCGGGCGGAGTGGATCGGTGGGGTGAATGCGGTGCGAGAGGCAGAGGACTGGGTAGCGACTTGTCGAGGCACCCGGGAACGGTTTACCGACGTCTGGGCACCCTGGTCTGAATATGTTTCTGACCCTGACTGCGTACCCTCCAGTTTGGATATTGCCTTACTGGAATTGGCAGACCCCTCCCTTAAAACACACAGGTTACGGCGCGCCTAGAAGACAGAACGACACTCCCTTAGTAGGCTGCAGACATTGGCACTGGGCCATACAGATGGTCTGATCCTGGCGTGGCGTGCTCGGTGTGGATCTGAATGCAGCCCTCTCCTAGACCGCAGGTACGCTCCCCCTCCCTCTTCTTCTCTCCCCCCCCCCCTTTTTTTTTTTTTCCTCCCCTCTGTTCCTTTCCTATTTTATCTTACAAGTTCTATGGTGGCCTTATTGTTATACTGGTGTCAAGTTCAAATACCTATTGTTTAGCTGTGGGGGAGTGTAGATGCAGAAGTCCCTCTGTGCTCGCGGGGCCGTCCCCTGACTATACAGGGACACTGGCGGCCCCGAGGGGATACACTTTGACGCCTTTTGGGGCCCTTGGCGCGCGGGGGGGGGGGGTGGGGGGTGGATTGATGGAGGCCTCCTGGCCCTCCCCCTGCCCTGGTCGCGGGCCTCGGTCCCATACATGTAGTACATTTTGGGTTACAGCCCCCTGGCTCGTGGCCGGGGACAGGGCTGTACATGGGCAGGTCAAGAAGCTATATATTTTGCCCACACCCCCACGGCTATTTGCTATGCCAAGGCCCCCTTTGGACCCCCACAATGCTTGTCGACCCAGTGGACACTGGGGGCACCCCATTAGGTATCTGTCACCTTGGCTTTATAATTGTATATGTATTCCCCTGTTCAACCTATGTTTTCGTACCGCTCTTGCTATCTCGGCCCTGCGAGGTCGGTGTTATCTATTTTAACCACCAACTGTTGAACATGTCCTGTTATCTGTCATTTTTTGAAAACAATAAAATACTGATTATATAAAAAAAAAAAAAAACATCATGTTAGTATAGGTGTGGTTGGTGGTGTTTCATTTCAATTAGTAGTTTTTAATAGTATTTAATTGTTATTAATTAGTATTTCATAATTTTTATAATTTGTATTGTATAATTATTGATTTTTAACATTGGATTTACTTTTTACATATAAACACTATAGTATAAAAATATATAATAATAAAGTGAATCTAAAATAAGATTAAATAAAATAAATTGATATAAAATAAAATAATATGGGAAGAAATTGTTAAAATGGGGGAGAAACTATGGAGTGGTATGCCCTTATATGAGGTATCTCATATAAGGGCACCTATCTCAAGCTCCTCATTCAACCCTTCCGGTGTCATACTATTTAGAGTAAATATCCAAAAAGATTCACGTTTACATAAACGAGCAAATCTTTCACCTTCCGGGATAGACATAGGTATAGACTCTATGCCAAATAATTCCAAAACCGGTTTGGCAGTACTGAAGGTTTGGAATTATTTGGCATAGAGTCTATACCGGTGAAAGATTTGCTATCATACCACCCCATAGTTTCTCCCCCATTTTAACAATTTCTTCCCATAATATTTTATTTTATATCAATTTATTTTATTTAATCTTATTTTATTTTATTTTATTTTAGATTCTCTTTATTATATATTTTTATACTATAGTGTTTATATGTAAAAAGTAATCAGATATTAAAAATCAATAATTACAGTATATAATAAAAATTATGAAATACTAATTAATAACAATTAAATACTATTAAAAACTACTAATTGAAATTAAACACCACCAACCACACCTATACTAACATGATGTTTAGGATAGATTATTGATTATTATAATAGATTATGAACTTATTCAAATACATGATGATGTTCTCAAAGCATGTTTCCACTGTTGATGATAATAATAAAATGTATGCTATACTTTATATTTTATATAGCATATTTTATAAATCTTAAAATATTTGTAAATAGTATATGATCATTTTTATTATTATATATTTTTTTACATTAAAGGTAGTTGGAATGTATATACAGTTGTATAAGAGTTAGTTTAGGACGCTGTTGCTAATACAGTGGAACCTTGGATTACGAGCATAATCCGTTAAAGGAGAATGCTCGTAATCCAAAGTACTCACATACTCACATATCAAAGTGAGTTTCCCCATTGAAGTCAATGGAAACGAAAATAATTTGTTCCGCATTGACTTCAATGGAATGCAATGCTGTATGCGGCCGGGGGGGGGGGGGGGTGCCGGAGAGCCTCGTAAACACTCGGAAAGGGGCGAGGACACCTCGGCTGAACTCGGAAAATGAGTATTTCCGAGAATTTCCGAGCATTTCTGAACGGCGCCGATCGACTCCCGCGCCCCCCACCTCAGGCCAAACACGGTATTGCACACTGCTTTGGCTTGAATCCTGCTCGTTTCGCGAGACAACGCTTGCAAACTGAGTCAGGTTTTTTTAAACTACAGTGCTCATATTGCGAAATGCTTGTTAACCGCGTTACTCGCAATCCAATACAGTTCCACTGTATTTGAAAACCCCCCCCCCCTTTGTATATACTTCCTGTTGTGAACTCCATGCTCCTGGTTTGTGGTAATGCCACTGGCTATCCAGGAGGAGGGGCTTAGGCCTTCACGTATATAGGAAAGCTAGAGGCGATGAGGGCGTTACCTGAAGAAGGAGGCCGCTCCTCCGAAACGTAGTCATAGCAACCGTTTTTGTACGTGTGTTAGAGGAGATGGCATACTCACCTCGATTCCCCTTTCCGGCTACGAGTGACGTCACACAGCGCCGGCTGGTCGTGCATGTGTCGAGCAGCAGACACAGCCTGAGATGAGGAAGCAGGTTCTTAAGCCTCGTACATACGACCGAGTTTCTCGTTGTTAAAAACACGTCGTTTTTCTCGACGAGATTCTTGTCAACCTTGATGAGTTTCTCGTCAAGCTTTCCATGCGTACACACTGACAATTCCAAATCTCGTCGTTGTTCTGCGCGGTCACGTCCAGCACATACGACGGCAGTATAAAGGGGAAGATCGATTTCACTGGCGCCACCCTTTGGGATGCTTTTGCTGATCTCGTGTTACCGCGTGTGAAGTAAAAGTTTGGGAAGAGACGATTCGCGCTTTTCAGTCTTCGTGCTTTCAGTTCGTTTTAGCGTGACGAATGTGCTATCTCCATTACGAAGGCTTGATTTAGCAGAAGATGCGCTCCCGTCTCATACTTGATTCTGAGCATGCGCGCTTTTTGAAGAGTCGTAAAGCATACACACAAACCATTTTCTCGTCGCAAAACAGGCCAACGAGAAACACGACGAGAAAATCTAGAATCCGGACGAGAAAAAAGAGAGCAGGTTCTCCATCTTTCTTGTCGAGATTCACGGCAGTTTTCTCGTTGTAAAACCATACACACGAACGGTTTTCTAGACAATAAAGCTCTCTCGGCACTTTTCTTTTCGGTTTTGGACGAGAAACTCGGTCGTGTGTACGAGGCTTTTGAATCAACATCCCATAACACCACTCGTCCTTGGGAGCCAACCAATTTACACAGATCAGGAAAGGAGGCTTACATCCAGCATGTGAACTTATATTGTATATTTGTGAGTGCAATCCTCGATCTTTTAATTTACATTTTACTATTAAAAACGGTATTACACTAGGGCAGCTTTGTGCTCTCTCTTCCTTTGTACATGAACTAAATTATAAGCCTCAATTACTAATGTATATGAACACAAATCTATGTCGCACAAACAAGCCAACCAAGTGTATTATTAATCCACAATGTGCATGAATGCACGAGCACAGGCTGCAGTGGATTTTTAACCACTCAAGGACCGAGCCTCTTTCTGAGATTTGTTGTTTACAAGTTAAAAACAATTTTTTTTGCTAGAAAATTACTTAGAACCCCCAAACATTCTAAAAAAATATTTCTAACACCCTAGAGAATAAAATGGCAGTTGTTGCAATACTTTGTCATACCTAATTTGCGCAGCGGTCTTACAAGCGCACTTTTTTTGGAAAATAAAAAAAACACTTTTTGAATAAAAAAATAAGACAACAGTAAAGTTAGCCTAATTTTTTTTTTTAGATTGTGAAAGTTAATGTTACCCCAAGTAAATTGATACCCAACATGTCACGCTTCAAAATTGTGCCTGCTCGTGGAATGGCGACAAACTTTTACCCTTAAAAATCTCCATAGGCGACGTTTAAAAAAATTCTACAGGTTGCATGCTTTGAGTTAGAGGAGGTCTAGAGCTCTGTGTGGTTTGAACACCGTTTTCATATGCGGGCGCTGCTCACGTATGCATTCGCTTCTGCACGCGATCTCGTCGGGACGGAGCGTGTTTTATAAAAAAAAATTCTGTATTTATTTTACCTTTCTTATTTTTATTTTTTACACTGTTCTTTTTATAAAAAAAATTGTCACTTTTATTCCTATTACAAAGAAATATCCCTTGTAATAGAAAAAAGCATGACAGGTCCTCTTAAATATGAGATCTGGGGTCAAAAAGACCTCAGGTATCATATTGGGACTAAAATGCAATAGGAAAAAAAAATGACATTTGAAAAAAATAAAAATAAAATGGTCCTTTAAAGCGGGGTTCCACCCGCGATTTTTTTTAAAATTAAAAGTCAGCAGCTACAAACACTGTAGCTGCTGACTTTTAATAAGGACACTTGCCTGTCCTATTAGCCCACGATGTCGCTCCCCCCCCCCCCCCCCGAGGCCGATCCCTCGATCCTGGCAGCTCCCAGTGCCGCCATCCTCACTAAGGGAAACGGGCAGTGAAGCCGGGCGGCTTCACTGTCCGTTCCCTACTGCGGATACGCGAGTCTCAGTGTTTTCTGAATGGGCCGGCTGCTCTCTGGGATACACACAGTTCCCAGAAGGCAGCATGCCCCATTCACCAGAAGACACCGCAAGTAGGACGAGGAAGAAGACCAGCCGCGGATGATGAAGAGGCAGATTAGGGACTTCCGCATAGCAACCGCTATTTCTGGTAATTAAAAAAAATATATTTTTTTTTTTCTATTTTTTTGGTAGATTTTTTGTAAAAAATAAATTTTTCAGGGTGGAACTCCACTTTAAGAGCTATGGGCGAAAGTGACGTGTTTCTTTTAAACTTTTTTTTGACGTTTTGACATCGCTTCCGCCCTGCTATGATATGGAGACGGGTGGGGGCCATCTTCCCCTCACTCGTATCCATACCAAGCAGGAGAGAGGACCCGATCGCTACTGACGGCTCCGGTAAGCGGCACGTGAGAGAACGGCGGGAGGGGGGCCCTCTCCCGCCGCCAATAACTGTGATCTCGCGGTGAATCTGCTGCAGAGACCACCAGTATCGGAAACCGGACTGCCCGCTGAAGAGATGGATACCTGGGTTATGGCAGCTAGCTGCTGCCATATCGGAGATATCCCTCTTCAAAGTGCCGACGTATATATACATTGGGCGGTCCGGAAGTGGTTAAAAAATATGTAGCAGAGTACATATTGGCCTAAATTGCTAAAAAAAAATAGTTTTTTCAATTTTTTTTATTGGATATGTTTTATAACAAACTTTTTTTAAATAGTTTTTTCGTTTATAGCGCAAAAAAAAAATAACTTGGTGGTGATCAAATACCACCAAAAGAGAGCTCTATTTGTGGGGGAAAAAAATTACATAAATTTCATTTATGTACAGCGTTGCATGACCACGCAATTGTCAGTTAAATTAACGCAGTGCCGTATTGCAAAAAATTACCTGGTCATGAAGGGGGTAAATCTTCCAGAGGTTAAGTGGTTAAGCAAAAAAAATAGTTTACACCCAAGCACATAACCCCCCCCCCCCCCCAAAAAAAATGTTTTTTTTGCCCACCACTCACCCATATACACACGTGTGAACGTAAACACAAATGTTGATTGCGATACACGTTACAAATCGCGGTGCACGCTGCAGTGAAAAGCAATAATTCTAGCACCAGACCTCCTCAATAACACTGAACTGATGACCTTTGCCTATAGAAAATATAGGTTACTAACGTTTTTTGCCGTTTTCACGGGTGAACACAAATTTTTAGACTTGACTCGTTGGGTATCTATTTATTTGGTGCAACCTCGGCCTTTATATTTTAACAAAAATTGGGTCATTTTTTTAAATTTTTTTGCTCTAAAATTCACTTTAGTGTGTTTTTTTTTTACTGAAATTTTGTGTTTCGTAGACCTTTGCGATAATATGTGACATAAACATTTTTAACTAACACAATTTTATTCTCTAGGGTGTCTGCTTTCAGAAAATATATATTATTTTGGGGGTTTTATGTAATATTCAGGCCAAATACATTTTTTAAACGTGTGCAGGAAATGCAAAAATGTCTGGCAGCGAAAGGGTTAAAGTTGATTAAAAGAATAATCTGTGGAGGTCACATGATTCCTGTGGAGAGTGGAGTTCCAGTCTGCAGCCAGATACCATCAAGAAATGCAGATGTGACAGGAAACATGTCACCTCCACTTCCACATGTTGTTTCTAATGTTCTTCTATTGAATGTTTATTACGTTAGAGTTCATTAAACAAAGAAAAAGGTGGCATGGAGGTCACATGTTTCCTGTCAACAGTGGAGCTCAAGCTACAGCCATTCATTAGAAAAGAAAGAATGGCGCAAAGACGGGTACAAACACTGCTTTATGGGACTAATAAAATAAATTAAAAAAGCAAATGTATACAAAATTATATATACAGAGTATAATGTTATCTGTAATGATGATCATAATAATTGATCAACCTAAAAGAAGGGGAGTCCCGGTATAAAACATAAAGTCCACTATAAAGGTAAAACAATAGTACTGATGGAAGCTCCCTTAAAGCCCTGTACACACGATCGGTTTTACCGATGAAAATAGTCCGATGGACTGTTTTCATCAGACGAACCGATCGTGTGTGGGCACCATTGGACTTTTTTCCATCGGTGAAAAAAAAAAAACATGTTTTAAATTTTTTCGATGGAAAAACTATAACAAATTCTGATTGTCTGTGTGGAACTCCATCGGAGAAATAACCCACGCATGCTCAGACGGAATTAGAAGACGGGAGCGCTCGTTCTGGTAAAACTAGCGTTCGTAATGGAGATAGCACATTCGTCATGCTGTAACTGACTGAAAAGCGCGAATCGGCTAACACCAAACTTTTACTAACACGCGGTAACACGAAATCAGCAAAAGCAGCCCAAAGGGTGGCGCCATTGGATTTGAACTTCCCATTTATAGTGCCGTCGTACGTCACGGCGTTTGGGGCGGTTGGAATCTTTGTCTGATGGTGTGTAGGCAAGACTAATGGAAGTCAGCTTCATTGGAATTCCAATGGAAAAATCCATCGGATTTGATTCCATCGGAAATCCGATCGTGTGTACAGGGCTTAAAGCGGTTGTATACCGCAATCCGCGTCCATAGCCACCGATTGTATGACTCGGCCCTGCCCCCTGGCGGCCGCGTCATTGGATTTGATTGACAGCAGCGGGAGCCAATGGCTGCGCTGCTATCAATCTATGCAATGTAGAGTCGGTCAGGCATGGGGAGAACGATGCGGGATCGTGCCCTTGGAAATTCGGGGCTCAGGTAAGTAAAACGGGGGCTCGGGGGGGGGGGGGTGACTGCAAGGTGTTTTTTCACCATAATGCATAGGATGCATTATGGTTAAAAAACACAAAGGTTTACAACCCCTTTAAGATAATGATTTATTAGTATAATCAGCCAAATCGCTACTCCGCTTTTTCGTCATCTGACACGCCCAGACACTTCTGGTTCCGGATTGCACCGAGTGCGTTCCATGCTGACACGCACGCTGCCGTTGAGCAGAATACAGGGCGGCTAGCTCCATCTTACTGATCCCCCTGTCTAGTCTGAAACATTGCAGCTTACTGCAACCACTCTTGATTAATCCCCGGACTACAGAGTGACCGCACACCCCATATTGTGACACCCATGCTTGTTTCTCACTACTGTCATGTGAGTAGCCATTTGGCTGATTATACAAAAAAAACGTTATCTTAACATACTGCACTTAGTAGGCACACCTTGTTTCTTGTACAACAATTCATTGTTTGTTACAATAATGTTCAATAAAAAAAAAAGGTGGAGTGGAGGTCACATGCTCACTGTCAAACGTGAAGTTCCAGCCAGACCCCCTTGGCTAATTCTGGGGAGGGCGTACAATGATGTCCTCCCAGACTCACGCTTCCCGCGTGCCCCCCTGGGGCACGCACATGGAACACGGATCGCGGTAAAGGGCCAATGACTTTATTAGCTGCAGACTACACAACAATGATTAACTGTTGAGAAAAAACTTTGGTCATGACTGTAATATACGACATGACATATAGAGTGCAGGTTGTCAGCTATACAATATGTAACAAACTTCACAGCAGGTAGAATGTAGCAGTCAGGACATTGCATTGTACAACCTAATGTACAGAGTGCATCAGTAATGTTTCTTTGGGTCCATGACATTGCTAGTCAATTTGAGGAAAAAATTCTCCAGTACCAGTTGTGGGGGTGGTAAAGCCCCGAGGTTAGAGGCACTGAAGTCGGTGGTTCCTGGGAAAAATAAAAAACCCTAAGATTAATAGGAGGAAAATATGCACTCTATATCGCACTCCAACAATCCACTTTATTCTGTATAAACATTAAAACTAGGGTTGTACCGATACCGGACATACAAGATGAATTGGCTCAAATCACACTGCAAAGAATCGCATGCAATTTGAACAGGAATGTGGTGCGATTCATGTCTGAATCACATGTTTTTTTCCCCCCATGGTGCCAGTGTGAACCTAGAAGCAGAGATGGCAGGAGTGTGTGTCCTCCGCCTCTGCTAACCATACCCCATTAGATGTGGTTGGTTGTGGAATCATTTTGTCTTTGTATCAATCTTGCAGATTTAAAGTGGAGTTCCACCCTGAAAATTATTTTTTTTGCAAAAATCCTAAAGAAAATAAAAAAAAATTGTTTTTTTTTTTATACTTACCAGAAATAGCGGTTGCTATGCAGAAGTCCCTAATCTGCCTCTTCATCGTCCGTGGTGGGTCTACTTTCTCCGTCCTCCTGCGGTCTCTTCCTGTGAATGGGGTGCGCTGCCTTCTGGGAACTGTGTGTATCCCAGAGAGCAGTCGGCCCATTCACAAAGAGCCACGCGGATCGCGCATGCGCAGTAGGAAACGGGCATTACTTCCTTGTTCTGGAGTGCATCTGGAACGCACAGCGTCACTTCCTTCAGCCGCAAAGTCACGCCCTGACGTTTCGTCCTTCCGACTTCCTCTGAGGAAGTCGGAAGAATGAAACGTCAGGGCGTGACTTTGCGGCAGAAGGAAGTGACGCTGTGCATTCCAGATGCACTCCAGAACAAGGAAGTAATGCGAGGCTGGTAACGGTGAACGCGACCAGCTGATACTTAACGCTTATTGGTGCGAGGAATGGCGCGGCTTTTAAAAACCAATTGCTGCTGTTTTACTGCTACCTAAGGCTTTTTAAAAAACGTTTGGAAGATTTTAACGGACTGCTTATTAAAGAAGTTAAACGGGATTACACTATTGTGTGTCTTTCTCTTTACCTACAAATAAACCTGGGGATATCGGGAGATTACCTGAGGGATTTGAGGGATCGAGCAGGACCTGTATATGGAGATGATGGGATTCAACTAATCTGTCGGTGCCTGTGAAAATCCACCTTGTGGTGAGTACCAACCCGAAAGGGGTACAGGATAAGGATCAGAAGTGGATTGCACATTTGAATGTTGAAGACACCTGTGGATTTGTTTGGTTCCTGATAATTCCTGTCACGCTCCATTATTTACTCTTATGAACTTTATATAAGAAAGAGTGGTCACATTTGAGGGCTGACTACTAAGCGCTGCTATAGTAAACTGACAAAGACCTACCCAGGGACTTGTGATAGTTTTTTACTTGTTGTGGATTACATTTACAGCCTGTGTGTGACAACATATTGTACTTTTACTTTTAAAGCTGGCTCAGTGCAGTAGGAGGTGGACCCATTGTCTGTGATAAGGTAGCTGTCATTAAACTTTAAAAATGGTGTTTGTTACTGGGGTCCACTAGGTAATGATTAAGGGCTGACCCCAGAGCGAAATGAGTCTACCTGCTTGTCCCCCACTTGTTCCATCTGTCATTTGGTTTTAATGTTTGAACAGAATAAAGTAGATTGTTGGAGTGCAGCTGTCTGCTTTTTTTCCTCCTGGAAGACTAGGAATATCCAAAGTGAAGTGGGGGAGCAATAGTGCCCATTCAGGTGGATTGAACAATTGGGCTTAGGGGAACAGTAGTACCAAGTGGGGGAAGGGGGGGGGGTAGTCGTGCTGCTCAGTAGGGGAGAAAAATAGTGCTCAGTGGTGGGTGGGGGTAACAGTAGTGCCCAGTGGGGGGAGAATCAATAGTGCTTTAGGGGGGTGGGAGAGAACAATGGTGGCCAACTGGGGTCGGGGAGAACCGGTGCCAAAGGTGGGTGGGGAAGAACAAGAGTGACATCAGTCGTTTAGAAAACACTTCCCTTTTCCTCCTCTCTGCGGGAACTACACAGATTTTGGTAAGACCCCTTTCACACTGAGGCGTTTCAGCGCTAAAAAAAACCTAAATAGCGCCTGAAAACTGCCTCCCATGTATCTCAATGTAACCTTTCACACTGAGGCGTTGCGCTGGCTGGGAGTTGGCAAAACTCCTGCAAGCAGCATCTTTGGAGCATGTTTTGGGTGCTTTAAATAGCGCTATAAAAACGCCTATCTCCATAGAAATTAATGGGAACTGCTGTAAAACTGTCTGAAAACTGCCCACAAGCTGTGGGAAGGTCACATGACTGCAGTACAGTGGAGGATGCTGGGATACCAGGAAATCCGGTTGAGAAGTGGAGAGGAGACCTGAGAGAGAGACAGACGAAAATGATGGAGGAGGAATCAAATAAATATGGAGATGTAGCCTACAGCTGAGGAAGTCTGCAGAACAGAAAGACCCTCTGGCTCTGTAGAACCTGAAGAATTCATCCACCCAATGAGGAGTCACCCAGAACTGTGGGATAAAAAACATGAGTGGTATGCCAACAGAATAAAGAAACGGGCTGAATGGAATACAGTGGCCGACCTTCATATTCAAAACTGGCGTTCCCTAACAAGAAAGCATCAAACCGGGAAAAAGTAAGGTCAAATCCCAATCTTGTCCCTAGTCCCAATCCTGCTACTCTTTACCCTATTCCCAGTCCCGGTAGTCCCTAACCCTAATTCCAGTCCCCATAGTCCCAAACTCCTAACCCTAATCCCACTCCTCATAGTCCCAAACTCCTAACCCTAATCCCAGTCCCCATAGTCCTAAACCCTAACCCTAATCCCAGTCCCCATAGTCCCACACTTCATAGTCCCTAACCACAGTCCCCATAGTCCTAAACTCCTTACCCTAACCCTAATCCCACTCCTAGTCCCAAACGCCTACTTAATCCTATAATTCTAAATGATAATTTAATGTAATTATTTAATTTAATGTATAATGTAATGTAAATATTAAATATAAATGACTCACAAAAATATTTACTAGTGTATTTATTATAACATGCCTATAGTCAATTGATACATCGAATATAAGTGTAGAAGGCTTTAATATACAGACATCTAACAATTCAAAAGAAATATGTATTTAGAAATATAATTAAGCCTATGAATTGCATATATTAGACGGGTTAAATCATATCCCCTTGCCAACTCAGTGCACCAGCAGGACTCAAAAAATAGTCCGCAAATGCATCCCTTATTGTGAAACCCTCGGACCACGAACATGAGGGAAATCAGCTGGTTCCATATTTTGTGCTAATGTGTCTTCAAAATTTACTCCATCTCTCTCCTGTACTAAATTATGTAACACACATGCTGCCTTTATTACTTTACATGCATTTTCAACTTTTAGGTTTATCGGTTTAAGAAAAATTTGCCGTTTGTTAGCTAGTATACCAAAAGCACATTCAACTTGTCTACGTGCCCGACAGAGCCTGTAATTGAATATTCACTTCCGGGTATCAAGATTTCTCAGTGAGTAGGGCTTCATTAGATGTTCATGGATAGCAAACGTGTCATCAGCTACAAAAACAAACGGCATATCAGGTCCCTCTGTCCTGGGCAAAGGTCGGTTATCAGGCAAATCAAGTTGATTAGAAGCAAGACGCTTTCCGAATTTAGAATTCTGGAAAACAGTGGAGTCTGCACTGCTCCAAAACGATCCTATATCGACAAAAATGAATTTATAGTCCATCTACCACAGCCATCAAAACAACTGAAAAATACTTCTTGTAATTAAAGTAATGACTTCCACTATGGCATGGTTTTATTAACCCAATATGTTTGCCATCTATTGCTCCTAGACAGTTAGGAAAGTTGGTCTTGCTCAAGAACCGCTGGGCAACATCTTCCCATTTCTCTTCTCTTTTTTTGGAATAGGCATGAATGTATTTTTCAGATTCCAGATTGCATCACGTTTGCTTTGTAATTTCACGAAAGCTTGATATTCCAATTCGAAATTCATACTGCAGTCATGTGTAAGTATTTCCTGTGGCAAGATATCTGTAAAAAGAAAACAATTAATTTTATCTTTCAGTACGTATGCTCAAGATTTGCTGGAAAACAATAAAGCCCCGTACACACGATCGGATAACCTATGGATTTTCGTCCGATGGATTTGTCCATCGGATATCCGATGAAACTGTTTTCCATCAGTCTTGCCCACACACCATCAGTCAAAAAACCGACCGTTCCAAACGCGGTGACGTAAAACACTCCGATGAGCCGAGAAAAATTAAGTTTAATGCTTCTGAGCATGCGTCGACTTGATCCTGAGCATGCGTGGGTTTTTGATCCGATGGACTTGCCCATAGACGATCAGAGTTTTCGATCGGTTTTTTATCCATCGGAAAATTTTAAAACAAGTTCTATTTTTTACAACCGATGGAAAAAAGACCGATGGGTACCATACACGATCGGTTGGTCTGATGAAAACCATCCATCGGACGGTTTTCATCAGTCAAACCGATCGTGTGTACGGGGCTTAAGAGACAATTTTAGAAGAGAATTCCTCTAACAACAAAATGTTAGAAGTGGATCTAGCGGAAAATTGGGGAGAATATATTGTCATTACTCATTACTACAATTTTTGAAGCCCATGATGCAGCAGAGACAGCAAGTATACTTTTTATACATTGTTTTAAAATGTTTGTTTAACCACTTAAGCCCCGGCCCATTTGGTAGCTAAAGGACCAGAGGTGAATTCAGAATTTTGCACTGCGCTGCTTTAACTGTAAATTGTGCGGACATGCAATGTTGTACCCAAAGGAAATTTGCGTCCTTTTCTTCACACAAATAGAGCTTTCTTTTAATGGTATTTGATTGCCTCTGCGATTTTTATTTTTTTGCGATATAAACGGAAAAAGACCGAAAATTTTGAAAAAAATGATATTTTCTACTTTTTGTTATAAGAAAAATCGAATAAACTCAATTTTAGTCATACATTTAGGCCAAAATGTATTCAGCCACATGTCTTTAGTAAAAAAAATGTCAATAAGCGTATATTTATTGGTTTGCACAAAAGTTATAGCGTTTACAAACTAGGGTACATTTTCTGGAATTTACACAGCTTTAAATTTATGACTGCCTATCTCATTTCTTGAGGTGCTAAAATGGCAGGGCAGTACAAAACCCCCCCAAATGACCCCATTTTAGAAAGTAGACACCCCAAGGAAATTGCTGAGAGGCCTGTTGAGCCCATTGAATATTTTTTTTTTGTCCCAAGTGATTGAATAATGACAAAAAAAAAAAAAAAATTACAAAAAGTTGTCACCAAATGATATATTGCTCACACATGCCATGGTTATATGTGGAATTGCACCCCAAAAGAAATTTTGCTGCTTCTCCTGAGTACGGGGATACCACATGTGTGGGACTTTTTAGGAGCCTAGCCGCGTACGGGACCCCGAAAACCAATCACCGCCTTCAGGATTTCTAGGCACAAATTTTTGATTTGACTCCTCACTACCTATCACAGTTTCGAAGGCCATAAAATGCCAAAATAGCACAAAACCCCCCCAAATGACCCCATTTTGGAAAGTAGACACCCCAAGCTGTTTGCTGAGAGGCATGGTGAGTATTTTACAGCTCTCATTTGTTTTTGAAAATGAAGAAAGAACATTTTTTTTTTCTTTATTTTTTTTCAATTTTCAAAACTTTGTGACAAAAAGCGAGATCTGCAAAATACTCACAATACCTCTCAGCAAATAGCTTGGGGTGTCTACTTTCCAAAATGGGGTCATTTGGGGGGGGTTTGTGACATCTGGGCATTCCATGGCCTCCGAAACTGTGATAGGCAGTGAGAAGTGAAATCAAAAATTTACACCCTTAGAAAGCCTGAAGGCGGTGATTGGTTTTTGGGGTCCCGTACGCGGCTAGGCTCCCAAAAAGTCTCACACATGTGGTATCCCCGTACTCAGGAGAAGCAACAGAATGTAATTTGGGGTGTAATTCCACATATGCCCATGGCATGTTTGAGCATGGCATGTTTAGTGACAACTCTGTGCAAAAAAAAAAAAAAAATTTCTTTTTTCCGCAACTTGTGTCAACATATAAAATCTTCCATGGACTCGACATGCCTCTCAGTATATAGCTTGGGGTGTCCACTCTTCTAACCACTTGAAGGCAAAGCCCTTTTTGACACTTTTTGTTTACATGAAAACATATATTTTTTTGCAAGAAAATTATGTTGAACCCCCAAACATTATATATATTTTTAAAGCAAAGGCCCTACAGAATAAAATGGTGGGTGTTGCATTTTTTTTTTCTACACAGTATTTGCGCAGCGATTTTTCAAACGCATTTTTTGGGGAAAAAATACACTTTTTTTTATTTTAATGCACTAAAACACACTATATTGCCCAAATGTTTGATGAAATAAAAAAGATGATCTTAGGCCGAGTACATAGATACCAAACACGACATGCTTTAAAATTTCGCACAAACGCGCATTGGCGACAAACTACATACATTTTTAAAAGCCTTTACAGGTTACCCCGTTAGATTTACAGAGGAGGTCTACTGCTAAAATTACTGCCCTCGATCTGACCTTCACGGTGATACCTCACATGCATGGTGCAATTGCTGTTTACATATGACGCCAGACCGACGCTTGCGTTCGCCATTGGGCAAGAGCAGGGCAGGACAGGGGTGTTTTTTTTTTTTTTTTTATTATTAATTTTGCTTTTTTATTTTATTTTTAAATTGTTCCTTCCATATTTTTTTTTTTTTTTTATCATTTTTATTGTTATCTCAGGGAATGTAAATATCCCCTATGATAGCAATAGGTAGTGACAGGTACTCTTTTTTTGAAAAAACTGGGGTCTAGACCCTAGATCTTTCCTCTGCCCTCAAAGCATCTGACCATACCAAGATCGGTGTGATAAAATGCTTTTCCAATTTCCCAATGGCGCTTTTTATATCCGGGGGGGGACATTCCCTCCCACTGCTTGTAAAAGCCGTCCAGAGGCTAATTAGCCACTAGGATTGCTTTTACATGAAAGCCGGCCGCTGGCTGAAAAGAATGATACCAAGATGATACCTAAACCCGCAGGCATCAATCTGGTATAACCAGTCAAAGTCCAGCAACATACCAGTACGTTGCTGGTCCTTGTTGGACATGTATTGTAATCTTTTTTTTTCATGCAGCCAGGTGGCTGAACGAAAAAAGAGATTGATCGGTGGGTATGCCCACCATTAGAATACCGCCCTTCATCCACCCACTTCTAATGATGGGCATACATGCACCATTTATATATGCCGAAGCAAGGGGGGATCCTCCCGCAAAAAAGTTATGCCGCACACACATGGTTGGACTTTTCCACGGGCAAGCCTCCGTCGGAATTTCGATCGTATGTACGCGGCATTAGGAGCAAAATCACTCCTCCGCCCCTGCTGCCCCAATGCTTCGGCATATTTGCTTTTTTTTTTAACTGTGGTGGTGAAATCACCTCCTACAGCACTGGAGTCGCAGGGATCAGGCCTGTCTCTGCAAACGCTGCAGTTATGTGTGTTGTGTTTTGTAAGTGACAGTGATCGATCGATACTGCACTTGGGTGGCCTGGGCTGGACGGAGGGGCAAAACGCAGGTGCTAGCAGGTATCTGGGCTGATCCCGCTAACACTGCGTTTTTGGGAACCCTAAACTGCTGGGGACGTTAGTATGGATCTGATCAGATCAGATATTGATCTGTTCAGATACTATACAACTAAGGGAGGTGTATGCTTCACGCGTGGGTGTTAGCGTTACTGGCACTAACCTGACGCTGCCTGGGGTGTGACGCAGACCCTCTCTGACGCTAAAACCTAATTGATATCACCCGCCAGGCGATCAGGGGATTAAACCTTTATTGGGTTATATACGGCGGGTGCCCTGACACTATAAAAAGCAAACTAACTAACCAGCGTCACCCGTAACACTTATATGATGATCACTGGTGAAAGGGTTAACTAGGGGCAATTAGGGGGTTAAAACCTTTATTAGATAATATATGGGGGTACCTGACGCTATAAAAACCTGCGGCGAACCTAAAAAAAATTACTGGCTACCGATCTGCATCACCGACGCTAAGACAGCGATCAGAAAAATGATCGCTTAGCGACAGTGGTGATAGGGGGTGAAAGGGTTACCTGGGGGGCGATCAAGGGGGTTAAACCTTTATTAGATAATTTATGGGGGTACCTGACGCTATAAAAACCTGCGGCGAACCTAAAAAAAAATACTGGCTACCGATCTGCATCACCGACGCTAAGACATCGATCAGAAAAATGATCGCTTAGCGACGGCGGTGCTAGGGGGTGAAAGGGTTATCTGGGGGGTGATCAAGGGGTTAAACCTTTATTAGGGGGGGTTAGGGGGCTACACTGGACCTAAAACTAAATGTAGTGACACTTTTACAGTCACAAATGTCACTGATTGCAGTGATCAGTAAATAAATGGGCACTGCAATCAGTGACACTGTGACTGGGGGCTGGGGGGTGATCTGGGGGGGCGATTTATGTGCCTATGTGTGCTGGTGTTAGTGTAGTGTTTGTGCACTAACCTTGATGTCTTCTCTTGTACGGCGCTCGGTATATGTGAGCGCCGCACAGGAGATAACATCACTTCCTCCTGCTTCCTCTGTCTGTGTAAACATTCGACAGACAGAGGGGGCATTTCTATTCGGCGGGAGCGATCGCGGGGGGGTGGCCGGAATCGAACGGCCGTCCCCTCATGTCGGATCGCTCCCCATCGAATTCCGACCGCTCACTGTACAGAAGGGGGGTCCGATCGGACCCCCCAACTGTACAAAGGCAATCACGTACACTCTACGTGATTGTGCCTGTCGGTGCCATTGTGCCGACGTATATATACAGTGAGCGGTCGTTAAGTGGTTAAGAAATGTATAGAAATAATAGCAATAATCATGTAGCATTATAAACAAAAAAAGAAAATTAAAAAACTGCTGCAACTGGTACCTATTTTTCTGGTGTTCAATTTTGGTAAAACAAGAGTCTAGATCCTATCAGAGTAGAGATGCTGATAAACCTCACTCTTTACAACATATTCTACATCAGCAGCCACATTCACAAAAATAAACTTATATTCAAAAAAATGACAAAATAGAAAATGACACCATGTGGTATTATTCAAATTATCATATGTGGCGCTCCTATCAATATTTAAATTGATACGGTTCACTATTGTCCCAAAGACAACAGTGTTTAAAGGTACACCAGGTGTATGCGATAAATCCTCAGGGCAAAGTTCGAATTGTCACATGTAAAAATGATCACAATAACGTCTGCGGAATGTGCACCTTCCTCCAAATCACTTCAAACAGGTGTTTCAAAACTCCCCATAGGGATTGAACTCACCATAAATCTGAAGGTAACAGGCTCATACGAAATCCAAAAGGAAATCCAAACGAGAGATGTCTCCTGCGTGTGTCCTTTTCATAGAGATATTCAAGCTTTCTTGACTTTTTTTTTTTTTTTAAATCAATATATATCTCTTTACTCAGCTTATTTCCATAAAAAAGACAATTTAAAAACGTCTTTAGCCAACAGCAGCCTAATAAGCTGAGTAAAGAGATATATATATATTTTTTAAAATATTTTTTTTTTTTTTTAAACTGGACTATATAATGTGGAGTTTTCTCTCTCTCCTCATAACACCATATTTGGAGAAAGCTTGAATATCTCTATGAAAAGGACACACGCAGGAGACATCTCTCGTTTGGATTTCCTTTTGGATTTCGTATGAGCCTGTTACCTTCTGATTTCTGGTGAGTGCAATCCCTATGGTGAGTTTTGAAACACCTGTTTGAAGCGATCTGGAGGAAGGTGCACATTCCGTAGACGTTATTGTGATAATTTTTACATGTGATAATTCGAACTTTGCCCTGAGGATTTATCGCATACACCTGGTGTACCTTTAAACACTGTTGTCTTTGGGACAATAGTGAACCGTATCAATTTAAATATTGATAGGAGCGCCGCATATGGTGTCATTTTCTATTTTGTCATTTTTTTTAATCATGTAGCATTGTCTAATCATTTATATTTTCTTCAGAACAGAAAGCAATTTTAGTACTGATTCAGAGGAAGAGGAGCTGAACCGAACGCAAGACAACGAAAATATCAACGAGGCACAATTTGCTTTAGACGAGGAAGATGGAGGAGATACTACAGAGAATACACCGGAGCCACCAATAGGAAAATAAAAATCAAGAGCCAAACCAAAAGCACAGCAGACTCAGGAATTCATCGATGTAGTCAAAAATCTGATTGCCGCCCAAAAAAAAGATTCTGGTGAAATTGCTTCTTTCACAAGAAGTTTAATCAAAACAAATAGAAAAAGTGGATCAGGGATTACAATGCGATCTCCGAATAGACATAATGAGACTTATACAATCCTACCAGCAAAGATCAATGTCCACATGTGTCCGCTCGCAGCCGTACGAAAAACCCACAACACCATGGTGGATATGGAAATCAAACGCCGGAAAGATCTCACCAAAATTGGGGCATGTCCTACCAACCTACATGTGGACCAAATGTGATGTCCATGACCCCCAATACAATTCTCGATTACAGGCTGGGCCATACAACATGCCCCCTAATTAACATCCCCCATCTCAACATCCCTCTCCTCCCCCTCGAGAGGATTCACACCCTCTCCCACCATTTTATCAAGACCTATAGTTTTTGTTAGATGTAGGTTACACTAAAATTTATATTGTTATATTTTTGGAATAAAGTTTGCTTAAAATTTTGTTAAGTTTTAAAAAGTTTCTTGTCATAGTTTGTTTATATAATATATAGATTATTTGAAAGAAAAGTTTATCTAATAAAGTTTTTATATATAGAATAGTTTTATAATGTTCTAATATATTTGACTTATGCATGTTGTGCAATAACATTTTATGCATATGTTGTGCAATTACATTTCCGAAAAAGCAATACATTTAATAAATATTTATAGTTGATCCGAAAAGTTTTTAGTCTGTTTATGTATTCTGAGTTTACATGCGTTTTTTCATAATATAGATTACCTCAGCATTAGAAGTAAGTGTTTGCATGGTGTTCTTGCATCCCTGCAATTGGTATCCTGTCTCAACAAGGCAGGTGTCAACAGATCAAGAAGAAAGTCAAATCTATTGAAAGAAATAGATTTGTTGTTAAAACGAATGGTTAACCCATTAGGGTTGGGTATTAGGGACCATCAGGACTGGGATTAAGGTTAGGGTTAGGAGTTTGGGACGATGGGGAGTGGGGTTAGGTTTAGTAGTTTGGGACTATGGGGACTGGGGTTAGGGTTGGGGGTTTGGGACTGAGGAGTGGGGTTAGGGTTGGGGGTTTGGGACTATGAGGAGTGGGATTAGGGTTAGGAGTTTGGGACTATGGGGGCTGGGATTAGGGTTAGGAGTTTGGGACTATGGGGACTGGGGTTAGGGGTTTGGGACTATGGAGACTGGGATTAGGGTTGGGGGTTTGGGACTATTGGGAGTGGGGTTAGGGTTGGGGGTTTGGGACTATGAGGCGTGGGATTAGGGTTAGGAGTTTGGGACTATGGGGGAGTGGGGTTAGGGGTTGAGGACTGGGATTAGGGTTGGGGGTTTGGGACTATTGGGGTTAGGGTTGGGGGTTTGGGACTATGAGTGGGATTAGGGTTAGGAGTTTGGGACTATGGGGACTGGGGTTAGGGTTGGGGGTTTGGGACTGAGTGGGGTTAGGGTTGGGGGTTTGGGACTATGAGGAGTGGGATTAGGGTTAGGAGTTTGGGACTATGGGGGCTGGGATTAGGGTTAGGAGTTTGGGACTATGGGGACTGGGGTTAGGGGTTTGGGACTATGGAGACTGGGATTAGGGTTGGGGGTTTGGGACTATTGGGAGTGGGGTTAGGGTTGGGGGTTTGGGACTATGAGGCGTGGGATTAGGGTTAGGAGTTTGGGACTATGGGGGAGTGGGGTTAGGGGTTGAGGACTGGGATTAGGGTTGGGGGTTTGGGACTATTGGGGTTAGGGTTGGGGGTTTGGGACTATGAGTGGGATTAGGGTTAGGAGTTTGGGACTATGGGGACTGGGGTTAGGGTTAGGAGTTTAAGACTATGAGTGGGAGTGGGGTTTGGGACTATGAGGAGTGGGATTAGGGTTGGGGGGTTTTGGACTACGAGGAGTTTGGGACTATGGGGATTAGGGTTAGGAGTTTGGGACTATGGGGACTGGGGTTAGGGGTTTAGGACTATGGGGACTTGGATTAGGGTTAGGAGTTTGGGACTATGAGAAGTGGGATTAGGGGTAGGGTTGGGGTTTGGGACTATGAGGAGTGAGGTTGGGGGTTTGGGACTATGAGGAGTGGGGTTCGGGTTAGGAGTTTGGAACTATGGGGACTGGGATTAGGGTTAGGAGTTTAGGACTATGAGGACTGGGATTAGGGTTAGGAGTGTGGGACTATGAGGAGTGGGAGTGGGGTTAGGGTTTGGGGTTAGGGTTTGGGGTTTGGGACTCTGAGGAGTGGGATTAGGGTTATGAGTTTTGGACTATGGGGGACTGGGGTTAGGGGTTTGGGATTATAGAGACTGGGATTAGGGTTAGGGACTACCGGGACTGGGATTATGGGTTTTGGACTAGAGGGATTGGGATTAGGGGTTTGGGATTACCGGGACTGGGTTTAGAGAACTAGGATATTGTGATTCACGTTGCGTTGCTCATCCGAGTGTAATTTCTGAACTTATCTGAGTGCACTCTCAGGTCATGATAGAGCAACACAAATTGTCCTCTCTAAATGCATTTGTTGGATGGGATGAACCCAAAAGCGACGTTGCGGTCTCTTGTTCCCAAACAAGTCGCACAAACATCAACAGCACATAATACTCCATCTTCTTCCTGTTCTATTTCTTCTCTCACGAAATAACAGGATGTGCACAGGATGTGATGTAAGGGGGTGGGGTTGTTTGCTGACACCAACGCTTCAAAAGCGCTATTATAACGCATGGGCGTTAGCGCAGTTTTACCGCGTTAGCGTTATAAATAGCACTATCGCTAGCCGTTTTTATTGCGGTTTTGCAACGCCTCAGTGTGAAAGGGGCCTAAGAGATCACTCCCACAGAGTCTGCAAGAGCTGGGTGCTGGAACAAGCACTTGAGCACTTGGCTCCAGGACATAACCCAGATCCGCAAGATGCTGGGATTGTGTTGGAACCCAGAATGGTATGGGGGTGTGGTGTACAGCTTTTTAAAAATGTGGTTTAGCTTGGTGCATGTATGTTTCGCTGCTTAGCGAGCTGGTCACATTACTTTTTTATTTCAGTTATTTTGAAATGATATATTTTTCATTTTGCATTGTATGTACTTTAAAAGAATGGGGGAAAAAGCCTTTTTAGGCCCCCCTTTGCCTCATGCGCCTGCGGCATTGGCCGTTTTAGGGACACTAAAAGGGTTTTGCAGTGATTTTTAATTTGATTGGGTAGTTTAGGTCAGGTGATAAAGAGGGTTCTGGAAGGTCAATGGGTCAGGCAGAGATTGGCTAGTTAAGGTCAGGTGTCATAGAAGGGTCTTGAAGGTCAGTGGGCTAGGCTGGGATTGGTCAGTTAATGTCAGATGACCTCGCAGAACATTCTAGAAGGCCTCTTTTTGCCTATTTGAAGAGCTGTCTCAACGGGGTTCCCCCTCCATATTCCCCCCCCCCCTTATCGCGGACTGTTTGTGGTGGCTCCCTTTGGTTAAAAAATCAAAGAGGAGATTTAAGAAAATGTTTAATGAAAATGTTTAACACCCATCATACTATAAGAACATACCTAAAATATAAAATAAAACGCACAACAAGGATTGTGGAAAAGTTTAGGCCGCGGCCCCTTTATTGGGTTTAAAACAATTTTAATTATGAAATTAACTTTAACCTTTAATACCAAACAGAATCGCTGTTAACCATTAATAGACTAACATGCTTAGTCACTAAGACTCAAGCAGCAATATCTTGTACCAACCAAATACCAGTTTACCAACCACTGTCCACCCACAAAGTGGGCGACATTACCCAAAAAGATAGACCTTCAATATAAAACAGAACTGTTGGTAACCAATAACAGACCAACTTGCTTAGTCACTAAGACTCTAGCTGTAATATCTTATATAAAACAAGTAACAGCGTACCAACCACTGTCCACCCACAAAGTGGGCGACATTACCCACATAAAGAGGGACCGCGACAAGGGGAAATAAAGGGGAGGGAGGGTGGGAAAGCAGGTCAAAAGATGCAGAAGGAAGGCTGAGGAGAATCCAGAGGTGAGTACAGCTGACAGACCTGAGGTAAATGCTGACAGGAGAGGATATAAGTAAAAGGTTACACTCATTGGCTAGATGTTTCCCGCCAAAGGATTTGTCACCAATCCAGTGCTCTGCAGCTGAGGTAAATCTTCCTAGCAACAGCAGGCAGCTTGTCACCTGAAACACAAAACAGAACCAGCAAAGCAGCCATAGAGAGACATGTACATAACAATTATCATAGCCCTCTATTAAGAGTAAAATTTATTTATTAAACAAATGGGTGTTGGGGGTGACAATCCCATGTGGCCACTTCTCTATTTTATTCTTTCGTGGCCCTGACAATGTTGTGTAGAGTTGTACACATGACTGATATTTCCCTTCCACTTTTTCATAGAAAGAAAAGGCCTAGGGCTTTGGACTTTTCAGGAGATAGGCCAATCTCTCTTTTCACTATTGATGATGAGCTTGTTTATCACACCATTCTGATGCCTTAGACAGGCAAAATTGGGCCATGTATGAGCATATACCATTGCTATCACAAATCCTCAATTTGTGTATGTAGTGCTACTGTACCCCCTGGAACAGCCGCTGAATTGTCTTGTGTTTTCTGTGCACACCTGAAAATGACACACCTTGCGGAGGGAAATTGGGACTTTAAATTAAGTATATGGTCAAAAATGAGCATACACTTCCATCCCTGTTCAATAGGAAAAAGGGGGATATTTGGGACTTTGAAGGAGATGTGTGTTAGAAAAAAATAAATTACACAATCAAAATGGGTTTATTCATATAAACATACGTAGGACATGGTACATAGCAGATATGACGAGCTGATAGGCATATAATAGAGAAAAGGATTGCCGCTCTCAAAGCTTCCGAACCTTCACAGGAAAGTGTCCCGCCCTACTAGGAGCTGACAGGTGCTGGCTCTGCACAAGTTTGATGAGGAAAAATATCCTGGACGGCCGCACACCGTGAAAAAGGCATCTTTATTGTAGAAAATAAAATCCAGTGTACAGCAGTCAAATCATGTAGAGAAACAGGGGAGAATAGCTAACGCGTTTCACATAAATCTATGCTTAGTCATAAGAGGAAAGATTGAAAAACAGGCTACCAATCAGAGCCTTAGAGTTGTCTTGAAAAAAACTCCCACGCAATTGGGTCCTGATCTCCCAAAAATTTAATTATTAATGGCCTTCAATGTTCGGTCACCAATCATCGTATGTACTCGTGTATTCTGTATTTTATCATATTTTGTTGTATTTTGATTCATCCCATCTTTTGAGTGCACCACGTAGAGGATATTTCTACAAATGACTCATCAATTATGTCTTTCCCAAATGGATATATACTATGTTGGGTCTTTTTTGATCCTGCCATTTTTTGATAACTCTTTTATTTTTTTGGCTTTTTTCCTCTTTCAGGTATACTAAATTTTTGGGCGATCAGGACCTAATTGTGTGGGAGGTTTTTTCAAGACAACTCTAAGGGGTTGATTTACTAAAGGAAAATCCACTTTGCACTTGAAAGTGCACTGAAAGTGCACATGGAAGTGCAGATGCTGTAGATCTGAGGGGGACATGCAAGGAAAATAAAAAACAGCATTTTAGCTTGCACATGATTGGATGATAAAGCTTCCCCTAATTTCAGAGCTTCCCCTCCGATTTACAGCGATCTACAGCGACTGCACTTCCATGTGCACTTTCAAGTGCAAAGTGGATTTTTCTTTAGTAAATCAACCCCTAAGGCTCTGATTGGTAGCCTGTTTTTCAATCTTTCCTCTTATACACACGCTTGGGTCCTGTTCATTTAGCTATGACTAAGCATTGATTGATGTGAAATGCGTTAATATTCTCCCCTGTTTCTCTACATGATTTGACTGCTGTACACTGGATTTTATTTTCTACAATAAAGATGCCTTTTTCACGGTGTGCGGCCGTCCAGAATATTTTTCCTCATCAAACTTGTGCAGAGCCATCGCCTGTCAGCTCCTAGTAGGGCGGGACACTTTCCTGTGAAGGTTCGGAAGCTTTGAGAGCGGCAATCCTTTTCTCTATTGCAATCACCTAGACTTTGCCTCATCTTGTTGCCTGCTCTGTTACCTGTTCCTCACACCCAAGTTTGAAAGCATAGCGATATTGCTCCATGGATCACCCTACTAATCTGGCATCTACCAGTACTAAGCTTGCTGCAGTCAACTCTGAAGTAGAAACAGGGTTCAGCCGCACCCTTACGGCTCCATCTGACAACCCGCTCTGATCAAGCCAGCAATGTTCATCTCAGACTCCAGATACCAGCGACTTATGTTTGAGACGCACCTTCCGGAGACTAGAAAGTCTTATGGCTAAAGAGATCAGAGGGTATTGGGATGTCCATACTCTCACTGAATACTTAACATTGGATTCCTCGAGGTCTACGAATTAAAAAGTTCCCCACTTTTGAACTTTCCAATGAAGAATCCAAGCTGGAATGGACCAACACTTACTACATGCTCCTTTAAATTAATGCAAATCATTATAGACGCTAAACAAAAAGAATTGGACTGTGTACAGAGTGAAATAGTTCTCATCCAGAGGGAACTAACGGAACAACAAGGTATGCCTCACTTCACAGACTTGGATAGTCAGTTAAACAAAAGGCTGGACAAATTAGAGCGAGGGGTCATTGCCACCAAAAAAGAAAAACGTACCAGAGATCAGTTGGATTATGACACTAAAAATGTCTATATATGGAAAAATCCTGTTTTCAATGTAAACCGTTCACGCAGATCACCTTCTATGAAACGGGTAAGCTTTTCTGATACTGAAGGGGAGCCAGCTAATGACACTTTAGCTGCCACAGGGTCGGATTCTTCTTCAGAAAACAACCTTGCGACTGGCCACACACATAAAGATAATACAATGGCTTTAAACCCGGGCGGACATGGACACAACAAGAAAGGGAGAAGAAAAAAAGCAAAACGAGGAGAGGAGGAATAAGGCACAAAATAACCCAACGAGAAACGCCATCAACTGAGGGGATGAAAATAACTAATGATCGCAATGTGGTCAACTTGTCAGCACGACTTCTATCAAATGCAGACATCTCTCTTTTGTCTAAAGGCTTGAACTTTTGTCCTTCGAACCATTTCAATTTATTTGCCACGATCCTGGATGTTAACAAGTTAGCACGCACCTTGACACTACAAAAACATTACTTCAATGATGGGGAAGACTGCCAGTCTGATTCATCTTCAGAGCGATTGCCTGCTGGTGAGTCAATTTCTTTCCCAAAAGTTTTTACTGATGAGTGTGCATTGACAGACCTTATTGACCACGCCACCGAGTCTGATGTATATACAAATGACAGTCATTCGAATTATAATCCCAGTAAAATGAGATCTGACTTTTACCCAATTAGCTCCAGGGGCAAGGATATGGATTTATACCAGAAGTTGGTGGAGAGGGATCTGTCATACCTGGCTAATTTTTTTTCCAAAAATACATCTGAAAATGTATCTGCCAGTGAGAAATTGTCCCTTGATAGCTTGCACAAGGACACTTCTATAGTGATCAAAAATGCAGATAAGGGAGGGGCGCTGGTTGTTTTGGATGCAATTACATACAAGGAAGAAGCATTGCGACAATTATCAGATACAATGACCTATCACAAACTTAGGGGTGACCCTACTGATGCTTTTAAAGGTGAGCTTTCCTCCCTTATGGACAGAGCTATTTCAATAGGAGTTTTCACATCTAAGGGCAAATAAACACTAATTTCAGCTTTTCCAGTCATGCCAATTTTTCACCACTTCCCTAAACTACATAAAGGTCTTACACCCTTAACAGGTAGGCCCATTGTGGCAGGCACCGGTTCGCTAAATGAGCGACTAGGACAGTGGGTGGACCAACAGCTGCAATCCTTGGTTACAGATCTGCCAGGATACCTTTGTGACACCAAGCATTTACTATCCATGCTTAATGAAATTACATGGGACAATGATTATTGTTGGATTACATGTGATGTTACCAGTTTATATTCTTCAATTCCACATGCTCTTGGTTTACAGGCTGTCTCCTTCTTTTTGAATAGATCAGGAAAATTCTCTCTGGTTCTACAAAAATTTATCATTATGTGTTTAGAGTATTTACTTACAATTTTTTCATGTTCGGGGACTACGGTCTCCAGAAATGCGAAGCCTCGATGGTAACTCAGTGGCGGCAGCGTTCGTTCCATCCCAGCGTGTGTTGGGCATCTCCCCAGGCGCTGGCTGTACCGTGTCAGCTGTTCTGGCAGGAATGCCTTAGTCAAACACACCCAGCGTGACGCTAGGGGCATCATGTGCGGCAGCCCTGGCGGGTATATATTGCAGTCTTAGGGGAGGCACAGTTTCTCTTTTTCATGCTGGACACTTCCTGGACCATACATGGAAGCTGTCACAGACGCGGTTATCACCAGGTACACCTAGCTCCAACTGTCTCCCCCCTCCCTCTCCTCCCCCCTTTTTGGGGGTTCTTTTGTCACTATTAATCCCTGAATCTCTGGACGGGATTGGTCTGTTGTGATTCTAGGACATTGTAATACATCACCCTTTGCTCTTTGTTTATTTTGTGTCTTTCTTTTGATCTTCGGTTGTCCTTACTACACCTTTCCGCTCTTCTATTTTCACACTTTGGTTAGTCCTGAATCCCTGGACAGCATTGGTCTGTTGTGATTTCAGGATGTCTTACCCTGCCCTTTCTGTTTGTCTTGTTGTGAGGTTCCTTGGTGGTCTGCACACACACCCTTTTTTTTGTTTCATTCTCATCACTATGGGCCCTTTGCCCTTTACTTGTTACACCCCACTTTCTCCGTTGACCACATCATTTTACATTTCACATAGATTGGAGCTGTCTACAGGTATCCTCCTGCAGCTCACCCTGGACACTTTTCATCGCTAGCCCTCGAGTGTGGTGTTCTCCGCCTTGGCTGCCTGCAGTTTCACGCCCCCCCCCCCAGCTCTCGCTGGGGATATTTTCTGGCCTTCCTCAGCCATCAGGCTTTAGCATTCTATGACCATTTTTAGAGCTGTAAAGTAAGTAATTTTGGGGTGTTTTGGTTTTTTTCTTCCCTTGCATGCCTATTTAATTCATTGGAGTAATTTTGGATATATATTTTTATAGAAATTAATTCTGCATTTACTTCTGAAGAAGTGGAACTGTATCCACGAAACACGTCAAACTTATTAATGCAGTTTTGTATTCAATCATGTTTGTATATTATACTTTTCCTTTGATTTTAAGTGCCGGTTCACACTTGTGCGAGTTGATACCGAATGCGATGCGTTAAACACAAACTAGATTCGCATGTCATCCAAAAAGTAATTGTTTTCAATGATGGTGGTTCACATCTATGCGTTGCGATTCCTCTCCGAATGCGATGCGATGAAAAAAAGGGTCTTGTGCGAGTTTAGAGTGTTGCGTTGCGAATTTAGTCTCCATAGACATCAATGTAAATCGTTCTGAAATCACATTTGATGGTTCACATATGTGCGAATTCCACCACACTATTCTCCACAAAAACATTAATCACAGACATGTCCCACTCCTGAAATTCGCATTAAAATCGCGGCAAAAACGCGGTAAATTCGCGGTAAATTCGCACCTCAGAATGGACTGAAAAAACGGAACAAATTCACAGCGCAGCAGTGTGAACCGGCACTCACAAGCATGTGCAATGATGGAATTTTTACATGTCTATTATATGCCTATCAGCTCGGCATATCTGCTATGTACCATGTCCTATGTATGTTTATATGAATAAATCCACCTTGATCGTGTAATTTATTTGTTTTTTCTAACACACATCTCATTCAAAGTCCCAAATCTCCCCCTTTTTCCTACAGTCAGCAGTCCAGTCTCTCTTTATCACCCTATCTCTTTTAAGACTGTCCCCTCCCTTCCTCTCAGCAGCCTGCAAACCCACCTCTCCTTGCTGTGTTGCAGGAGCCAATCACCATCCTTCCAGGACTGACCCAGGCACTTGCAAAGTGGTCTCCTTAAAGATGGCTGCTGCACTTCTGCATTAATGTATATTTAGTTCAACCATGTCCACATTTCAGATTGATAATACAGCAGCAACGTTTTCAAAGAATGCTACGCCGTGCGGTATATTTGTTTCTCCTATGTCCTTCTGAGTGCTGGTTGGGAGCTGAGATGAGGAGGATATACAAGATATTTATTGTGGATGTTACTGCCAGTAGAAGTGACATGTTCCAGATGATAACTTTTCCATGAGCCTTCATTGACTTCTCTTTAGATAGAGGGTCATTTGATTTTGGTAATCTTGCATCTGTACCTTCAAGATGATGGTTCTTTCCAAGAAGTTGTGGTGGAGATGGAGCCTTGATCACTTACCTGTATATGGGGCTCTAATTGGGTACTTTCACTTTGTGGACTGTTTCTCACGTGGATTACTCACCCATGGACATTTTTATATGACTTTTTATTTTCACTTTTATAATTTTTTTAGTTGGTATTATATACAATATATGGTGTGTCTGATATTTGTGCAGCACAACACTTATGCTCTTATGCTATAACAAATATCTCATTGTGTCTTTGCAGCTCATTTATGTTTATTTTTGGCACAGTTTATTTTTCCTCTTTTAAAATTTTTGTTAGCATGTGGATAAGAGGGCAGGAAAAGCTAAATTTTGGCAGCATACACTTTAGCTTTAAAGCATAACTGAGGGCAAACCTTTTTTATTTTAGGCCCCTTTTACACTTGTGCGTTTCCAAAGTCGCGCTATTTCCGGCCGCGATTTTGACAAAACAGTCATACGACTGTGGATCCGACTTTGCCCTGTGACTTAAAGTCCGACTTCAATGACCAGGAAACTGACTATGATCTCCGAATAATTAGGGGGAACTCCATGCCAATTTTATTTTAAAAAACGGCATGGTTCCCCCTCCAAGAGCATACGAGGCCCAAAATCCATACCAGACCCTTATCCGAGCACGCAGCCGGCAGGTCAGGAATGGGGTTGGGGACGAGCAAGCACCTCCCCTCCTGAACCGTTCCAGGCCGCATGCCCTCAACATGGGGGGGTGGGTGCTTTGGGGCTGGGGGGCCCTGCGCCCCCCCACCCCAAAGCACCTTGTCCCCATGATGATGAGGAAAAGGGCCTCTTCCCAACAACCCTGGCTGTTGGTTTTCGGGGTCTGCGGGCGGGGGGCTTATCGTAATCTGGGAGCCCCCTTTAATAAGGGGCCCCAGATCCTGGACCCCCACCCTATGTGAATGAGTATGGGGTAGCGGGTCTTCTCCGCTTTCTTCTGCTCTTTTGCTAGCTCTTGCCCAGTCTTCTCCATTGTCTTCTTCCCTCTGCTCTTCTTCCGATGTTGATTCAGCGCTCTCTCCCGCTGTAATGCAGTGTGCAACGACTTATATTGGCATGGGGCGGGGTCACCGGGTGATGTCATCCGGTGACCCCGTCCCTTAAAATCCATACCAGACCGAAGGGCCTGGTATGTTCTTGGAGGGGGAACCAATGCCGTTTTTTTTTAAATAAAATTGGCGTGGAGTTCCCCTTCATGCACAAGTCACATGCCAAAGTCGGATCATTAATATGGGGATACGACTTTGATCCGACTTCAGAAAAAAAGTAGTGCAGGAACTTAAAGTCATGCTAATATGAATGGTAGTCTTTGAAAATCATGGAGAATGACTTGTCATGCGATTTTGGGACAAGTTGTATAAGTGTGAAAGGGGCCTTATATAGAGTGGAGAGGAGCTGGAACCTGTCAGGTATTTTACTGTTATCTGTGCCTCTGTTAGAGAGATTCGCCCTTTCTATTTGTCCTGTTTACTGTTATCACATAAATTGAAAGTAAAGGAAAATTCCAAACGTCTAGAACAGGAATAGAGGATAAATCTTTCAATTGGGACACTCGCTCTGGCGACATTGGAGACAACCAGGTATTCCATCATTTTAAAGGGATATCCTCTTTTCCCTTTCCTGTTTTAGCTATGAGACTGAAAGTGAAAGGAAATCTCTTCAGTGGGACACAGATGGAAAAAGTATAACCCTCCCTTTCTGGAAGAGACCAGAGTCAGTTGGGTTGTAATATTTGCTCATTCCACCATTACTCTCTTGACATTTCTGACATTCCTTGGCATAGCAGGTCATAGTCTAGGCATTTGGAGTTTGTGTCTACATGTTTACATTTTATTTAATCTTTATTTAATCTGGGATTACATTTTATTTAATTTAAGTACAAACACGCATGCTCTGAACCAATACTAAACATCAGAAAACAATAGCAGAAGTTTCCCAAAGGGTGGCGGTAAAGAGCTGAAAAACCACGTGGTTTGGTGTATGTTGGCTGAAAATGTTCTGCCGTCTGTATGCAGAACAAGTTCACGGACAACGCCCTTCGCACAAAAATCCACGGATTTGTCCGATGGAAGTCCGATCTTGTGTATGAGGCTTTAGACTGGTAATAAACCTTTCGACGAGGTGACTAAAATGGCTAGCATCAGGTGATAAACAATCATGATGCAAATCGTCCCACGTAATCTGCTACTATTTCTCCTCCAGAGGAGGCAGCAACCAGGATCCACAACAGGAGGTATGTATTGAGATAGGTACACACTATTTGAGGATTTATATTGTTTATTTAGGTCTACAGTTTCCTTTTTTTTTTTAACCTGCTTCTGCCAGTTCATTGACTTCCTGTCTTAGGGTAACAGTACTATGAGTGACTTCTTAAGAAGGAACAGTGTTGTGACTATGTTGTGCATGTACCCTGTGGACTCCAAACTGACCTGCTGGTGCACAGTACCAGTATATACAGCTTAGGGGCCCTCAGCAGTGCAATGCATCAAAGAAACCAAGGGAAGAAAGATGTATTAGCAAATTGTAGCATGACTATAGCATAGATTTATTGGGACAGAAGTTGTCACACTAATCTGATTGTAATTAACTATATGTCACAATGTTTTGGTGTATCAGTAATACTCAGTCTGTATGGATTCTGTATCTCTGCACACATTTTTGAAGTGTCAGTATGGTACCGATTCGGCATTTGTTCTGTGTGCTGATTAAGGATGAGCTCTGGGGGCGTGGCCAACGACTGAGATGTGAGGACGTGCTTGGCCTGAGCTCCGTCCGTGCCGCACATATCCTGCCTGAATCCTGCTGACCCGATCGCCATCCAGGGGTCCCATTTGTCTCCATAGCATCCGGGGAACCTTGTGCCCACCGGGAGATGGTCAAATACGGCCCACCGATGGAGGAAGCCTCAGGATCCATCCCGCCACCGCCGCCATGCAAAGAGAAGCAAGATGGCGCCGGTCACCATGCTGCTGACACACACAGCCAGCCATCCTCCTACTCATCAGCGCTGAAGCAGAAGCCTGCAGGGAAGGGTGAGTCACACTGTCCCCCCCCCCCTACTCTGAGTCCAGAGGATCCTCTCTTGTTCTCCCTCGCTGAGGACACTCCTCCTGATACCCCCAGCGCGGACACTGCTGATACAGGCCCTGCAGAGCCCTCCCTGTCCCAGATTATGGAGGCCATCCAGCCCAGTCATGCATCACTGACCATTAAAATGGACCCTATTAAAACTGACTTATCCTTTCTGAAACAAGATGTTCATAACCTCCGCCACAGAGTGACAAATGCTGAGCAGCGCATTGGTACACTAGAGGATGAGACTCATCCATTACAGGGCTCTGTCAGGGAGCTACGCCAAGCCATGATTATACTGCAGATAAGCTCACTGAAATGGAGGATCGTTTATGGAGGAGCAACCTCCGCTTCCTGGGGTTCCCAGAGGGGTCTGAGGGTAAAACCCCAGAGGACTTTATGGAAAGATGGCTGATCACCACATTTGGCGCCTCCACCTTTTCACCATTATTTGCCATTGAACGAGCACACAGGGTTCCCCTGCGCCCCCTGCCACCAGGGGCCCCGCCACGTGCCATGATTATCAAACTACTTCACTTCAGGGACAGAGAGGCAGTTCTTGGAGCTGCCAGAGAAAAGGGAAGGGTGTCCTTTAATGGGAGTGGAATTACTATTTTCCCTGACTTCTCTGTAGCTACACAAAAGCAGAGGGCCACTTTTCTGGCTATTAAACGCAGGCTCCGTGAGCTTCATCTCCCCTTTGGCATGTTATATCCTGCTCGCTTGAGGATCGTTTTCCAGGGAAAGGCATACTTCTTTACGGATCCGAAAGAGGCATCTGGGTGGATACCCTGGGACATCCTGAACGCCGGAACCAGAATCAAAATCCCCTCCGCGTTGAAAGTGCACCTAATATGTATTTCTTCTTTGCTACGTCTTGCGCCCTATCTGATGCGCACTACCCTTTTCCTGCATGGGACAGCGGGAGGGGGTAGGAGTGGGCCTGGATATCCTCACACCTATGATTATCTCACTCCCCTCTTTCCACTTATAATGGGGTGGTGAACTGCATTCATCTACCATTGTTGTTTACTACTTGATCAACCTGGGTGACTGTTATCACTTCATTCCTTCTTTTTCCCCCTTTTTTTTTTTTTGAACATTTTATCCTGTCATCTTTTTTGTACTCTCTTTTTCAGACTCGGTCAACTAGCATATTTGTCCTGTGCAGAAACGGATGGCGGCCCGCGTCTAAGGGACTTTACCGCTCCTCAGGGTTGGTTGATTGGGGGTCTGTGTCGTGGCCCCCCTGCTTTGCAGTTTTGGTTTTGGGAACAAAGCTCTCATATGTTTGGGTTTGGGAGCCGGGAGGGTTAGGGTGGGATGGGGTGTTTGGGGACTTTTGTTTGAGGTTGTTGCTTTTTTGTGTTTTTTTTTTTTTTGAATTGCTGGTATCCATTTGTGCATGTCCATCTACAGGCCGGTTTAGCAGGCCCCTATAATATGCATCTGATCTTTTTATCTCCTACAGGGTTGTCTTATGTCTTATGTCTTTCATCTGCTCCTCATGATATGCACCTCTCATAGTCCGCGGGTCTCCGGGCTCTGGTTGTTTCCAGCGAACCATGGGACGTGGGGTCCTCTAGTCATGTATTTTATGCCTCCATATGTCTAGACTACGGTTGGTCTCTTGGAATGTGCGGGGGCTGAATTCCAAAGTGAAAAGATCATTAATGTTTGACTACCTGGCACGCCACAATTCGCATGTAATCCTTCTTCAAGAAACCCACGTCCAGGGCTCTAGAGTCATGGCCCTTAAGCGGGCAAAAATTGCCTATGCCCTCCATTCCACATACTCCACGTATGCCAGGGGAACCTCTATCCTCGTAGCCAAATCAGCCCCGGTTAATGTTAAACTTGATCCGCAGGGGTGCTTTGTAATTGTTGTGATAGAACTTATGGGTAGGCCGTATACAGTGACTAGCTTATATGCCCCACCCCCTTCACTAAAATGTTCTTTGAAAGGGTGATGAACTCCATATTGGCGATAGCGGAGGGTCCTTTATTGATGGCGGGTGACTATAATACAGTATTGGACAATTCCATTGATAGATTACGTTGTTCTACATCACCCCCCACTCTCCTGTGTTCTTTCTTAACTCAATTTGATTTGGTGGAGGCCTGGAGGTGGAAGCATGCGGATGGGAGGGAATATTTGTGTCACTCTGGGTCACACGATACTCTGTCTCATATTGATTTATGTCTGGTTTCTTCGGATCTGCTTAATATGGTGACAGAGGTTAAATACCTCCCCAGTGCGGTGTCTGACCATTCTCCATTAATGGTGGACCTTGCCCTGGGTCCACCCTCCTCCTTTCGGGTATGGCGGCTGAGCCCGCTATGGCTGGCGGATGAGATTGTTGTGAACCAATGTGTGACAGAGATGAAATCATACTGGCTAATTAATAAGCAAAGCGCCTCTGTTCCGATGGTTTGGGATGCCTTTAAGGCCACCACCCGCGGCTCTTTTGCTGCGGCGATCGGTCAGACACGCAAGGCCTCTATGTCCAAATTGATGGATGCCGAGGGGACTCTCAGGGAGGCGGAGGCCACTTATACTGCAACTTCCTCCCCTGAGACGCGCACTGCCTGGAAGCATAGGGCCAGAGAATTGGACTTAGTGCTTTTGGAACGCACCTAGAAGAAAGAAGCTGCTGTACCAAAATCAGCGAATCTTTGAGTTTGGTGATAAGAACATCCATTTGTTGGCGTATCTTTCTAAACCTGACTATCGGCCATGCAGCATACCTAGAATTAAGAGCGGAGAGGGCATATTGGTAGAACAAAACAATGAGATCATGGATGCCTTTGTCACCTTTTATTCCTCCCTTTATTCTACTAGAGCTCACTACACGATTGTGGAATTAGATGATTCCCTTTCCTGAAATTTCGTTACCCAGACTTCAGACCCAACAGGCGTCAGACCTTGACACTCCTCTGACTGAGGAAAATGGGGAGGCTATCCAATCCTTTGCTAGAAATAAAATGCCGGGATTGGACGGTTTCCCTCTCGAGTGGTATATGCAGTACAAAGATCTGCTTATACCTCATCTAAGCAGGGTGTATAATTTTGCTATGAAAACGGGACAGTTACCGCCCTCTATGTCGGAGGCGTTGATTGTCCTCATTCCTAAGCCACATAAGGATCACCTCCTATGTGAATCTTACAGACTATTATCACTTATCAATTCAGATGTTAAGATTTTGGCCAAGGTGCTCGCCCAGCGATTGAACACAGTCATTACTACCATTATTGGTGCGGACCAGACTGAGTTCATCCCTGGGCGATCGACCTCCTTCAACTTACGTAGACTGTTTACCAATCTTCAGGCCACCCATGAGGAGATAGGTTCCCGGGCTGTTTTGGCATTGGACGCACATAAGGCATTTGACTCGGTCGAATGGCCTTATCTGCTGCAGGTCTTGGCGAAATTTGGTTTTGGCAACACCTTTATCAGATAAGTCCAGTTGCTCTATTAAAACCCACCGCTAGACAGAGAGTGAACGCAGCCGTGTCTGATCCCTTTCCGATAAAGAGAGGCACCAGACAGCGGTGTCCTCTGTCGCCGTTGCTCTTTGCGCTGGCGATAGAGCCTTTGGCAGCACTGATAAGATCCTGCGGGGAGATTGCGGGTCTGACGATTGGGGGTCTAGAGAAGAAGGTGTCTCTTTATGCTGATGACATGTTAATATATTTGTCGGATCCCCAATCGTCTCTCCCAGTCCTGCTGGAGATTATTAGAAGGTTTGGGCATTTCTCTGGATTCCGGGTAAACTGGGACAAGTCCATTTTATTTAAGATAGACCAAACAGAGTCACTTATGCTGCCTCCCTCTTGCCCAATACAAATAGTCACCTTCCCATATTTAGGAGTTATGGTACAGCTCCCTATGGCCTCTTATGTTAAAATCAATTTAGTACCCCTTATAGGGCGATTAAAAGCCACATTTAAAACCTGGGCTAATCTCCCACTCACATTACTAGATAGGATTAATATCTTTAAGAGGAATAAATAAAAAATATGGACAGCCGCACTCCAAAAAACCTTTGACGGTCGCCTTTATTGTAAAAAGATGGGAAAATTACACCAAAATTCATCACAGCATAGCCAGGGTAACTGCTTACATGTTTCACACTGAAGGTCAGTGCTTAATCATAGCTAATTAGTTACAAACATCACACCTCTAATATAGAAAGAAAGGACACGTACTCATGTGATCTGGGGCCTCAATTAGAAGCCAATTAGAAATCAATTAGTGTTGAAAAGTATTGAGTGAAAAACCCCATTGCATGTATATGGTTGACAATTATTATCTATGTGACACTTAGGCCTGGTTCACACTGGGGCGACAAACGCTCCGACATTGGGAGCTCATGTCGCATGACGTGTGAAAATCAATGTTTCCCTATGGGAGCCGTCTTAACTGGTCCGACACATGTCGGTCCGACTTTGAAAATGCTCCCTGTACTACTTCTGTCCGACTTCGATCCGACTTCAGCCCATTGACTATTATTGAAGTCGGATCAAAGTCGGACTGCAGTCTTGCATGGTCCGACTTTGGCATGCGACTTGTGCTGTGCTGCTATTGAGGGGGAACTCCAGGCCAAATTTTAAATAAAAAACCGGCATGGGTTCCCCCTCCAGGGGCATACCAGGTCCTTGGGTCTGGTATGGATTTGAAGGGGCGCCCCTACGCCGAAAAAACAGCGTAGGGGTCCCCCCCAAGATCCAAACCAGACCCTTATCCGAGCACACAACCTGGCAGGCCGCAGGGGAAGAGGGGGGATGAGAGAGCGGCCCCCCCTCCCTCCTGAGCCGTACCAGGCCGCATGCCCTCAACATGGGGGGTTTGGTGCTCTGGGGCAGGGGGGCGACCTGCGGCCCCCCCACCCCAAAGCACCCTGCCCCCATGTTGATGAGGACAGGGCCTCTTCCCGACAACCCTGGCCGTTGGTTGTCGGGGTCTGCGGGCGGGGGGCTTATCGGAATCCGGGAGCCCCCTTCAATAAGGGGGTCCCCGGATCCCGCCCCCCCACCCTATGTGAATGAGTATGGGGTACATCATACCCCTACCCATTCACCTGGTGGAAAAAAATTGCAATAAAAAAACACTACACAGGTTTTTAAAGTAATTTATTACACAGCTCCGGGGGTCTTTTCCGACTTCGGGGGTCTCCGGTGTCGTCTCCCGCTCTCCGGTTCTTTCTTCCGCCGGGCCTCCGCTAACTTCTTTTTAGCTCTCTTGCTAACAGAGGCCCGGTCTTCCCGTTGTCTCGTCCGGCTCTCCGTTGTTCTTCTGCCGGCCCCTCCACTAACTTCTTCGTAGCTCTTTCTCTAGTGGAGGGGCCGGGCTTCCCGTCGTGGCAGTCGGCTTCTTCTTCCCTCTTCTCCTCCTCGATGTTGACGCGTCGCTTCTTCCCGCTGTAATACTGGCTCTCAACTCCGCTCAGCATTAATATAGGCTTCTCATGACGTCACAGTCACATGTTCCCATGACGTCACAGTCACATGCTTCGGGGCCATGTGCCCTGGAACATGTGACTGTGACGTCATGAGAAGCCTATATTAATACGGAGCGGAGCGGAGAGCCAGTATTACAGCGGGAAGAAGCGACGCGTCAACATCGAGGAGGAGAAGAGGGAAGAAGAAGCCGACGGCGACAGCGACGGGAAGCCCGGCCCCTCCACTAGCGAAAGAGCTAAAGAAGTTAGTGGAGGGGCCGGCAGAAGGACAACGGAGAGCCGGACGAGACAACGGGAAGACCGGGCCTCTGTTAGCAAGAGAGCTAAAAAGAAGTTAGCGGAGGCCCGGCGGAAGAAAGAACCGGAGAGCGGGAGACGACACCGGAGACCCTCGAAGTCGGAAGAAGACCCCCGGAAGTCGGAAGAAGACCCCCCAGCTGTGCAATAAATTACTTTGAAAACCTGTGTAGTGTTTTTTTATTGCAATTTTTTTTCCACCAGGTGAATGGGTAGGGGTACGATGTACCCCATACTCATTCACATAGGGTGGGGGGCCGGAATCCGGGGGCTCCCTTTATTGAAGGGGGCTCCCGGATTCCGATAAGCCCCCCGCCCGCAGACCCCGACAACCAACGGCCAGGGTTGTCTGGAAGAGGCCCTGTCCTCATCAACATGGGGGCAGGGTGCTCTGGGGTGGGGGGGCCGCAGGTCGCCCCCCTGCCCCAGAGCACCAAACCCCCCCATGTTGAGGGCATGCGGCCTGGTACGGTTCAGGAGGGAGGGGGGCCGCTCTCTCGTCCCCCCTCTTCCCCTGCGGCCGGCCAGGTTGTGTGCTCGGATAAGGGTCTGGTTTGGATTCTGGGGGGACCCCCACGCCGTTTTTCCGGCGTAGGGGCGCCTGTTCAAATCCAGACCAGACCCAAGGGCCTGGTATGCTCCTGGAGGGGAACCTACGCCGGTTTTTTAATTTAAAATTTGGCCTGGAGTTCCCCTTCAAGATTCATACCAAACACAGTGCCTGATATTGGCGGGGATCCAAGTCGGATCCCCGTTCATTGAAAGTCGGACATATGTCGGCTTCATGTCGCAGGGCAAAGTCGGATCCAAAGTAGGACAGATGTCGTGTCGCACTAGTGTGAACCCGGCCTTAAAGGGTAAGTAAAAAGAAAATAAATGAAATAAAACTTAAATGAAAGAGACAATCCCTCGGGAACCAAAAAAAGTAATTCAGAGAGAAAAAAGAAAAGAAAGAAAAAGAAAAACTGTGATAATGCGTTTATTGTGTAAACGAAGGTGTAATGTGAGAAAATTAACTGGTGCATGTAATGCATATAATATGTGTATAGTTAATAATAATAGTGTTGATTAACAGTGGACTAATGAAATGTATGTGTGTGTTACCTTTATAACATTAAACATGAAAATAAAATTAAAAAATGAAATAAAAAATGTGTATGACAATATAATATGTAAAGAAATATAATAAATTGGTGTATAAATGAGTGAATATGGTGAATGAAATAAGTGATAATGATGAGAGGTGTACTGATGTGAAAATAAATGATTAAAATTGAGAAGTGAAATATAAGGAATATAAATTAGTGAGAGAAAAGGAAAGTAAATAAAGAGAAAACAAGAGAAAAAAGAGAAAGAGGAAAGAAAACAAGGAAAAAAGGAAAAGGAAAAAGTGTCTCCATACTGTACATAAAAATATATATGTCCGCAAAATCAATTAGTGTGTCATACATACAGTTTGTGGTCTATTAATAAAAACCAACTAGTGTATAAATATATTGTGCAAGCTATTGTTAACATGTTTTACATATATATGTGTATATATGTATTTCTATCGTTTTTTAATGGTTATTGTCATGGTGTCCCCGGAACTTGATGTTATTAGTTTGTTTTCTGTATACTAAAATTGTACTAGTGTGGCTAAAACAAATGTTGTACCCAATTACTAAGAAACCATAACCGATACCAATATTACACTGTATAAAAAACTGTTTCAACATACATAAAAAAAACATTATAAGAACATATGTAGCACAATAAAATGAAAAAGAAAAAGAGGTACAAAAAGAATAATGATCATAAAAAATGTTATTTATAAATGCTCCCACATTTGCCATCATAGTCTATAATTTCTTGCGGCTTAGTAGCATGCAAAAGTGGACATACAACCGTCCTGGCAAATCTGTGTGTTATTTTCACTTTATCCCGATGTAGCAAAATATCTAATTTTAGGAAGGAAAAATAAAAAGTGAAACACTTATGAGCGTGAATGATCGTTCTATTCTTTAATTTTTATTATTTATGTTTTTTAGTAGAACTCTGATTCTAATAAACAGAGCCTTATATTGTTTTTCTAGGCAGATCCCCATAGATGCAACTGTAAGGTATGTGGTATTAATGTATTTTTAATGTTACATCGTATATCAGCCCTAGTCCTATCGTGGTGTATATAGCTGTATGTGAATCTAGACAGCCAATTATCCCAGGGACTGCGCACGGGCATGGGAGATGGAAATGGCAATCGTGTCGTGCAAAAAAACTTCCCAGTATATCCATATGTGGGTAAGCACAGGCATTGATTGCAAATACTGCTAGACCCACACGACTGTGGTCGGTCTAAACATATATTCCATAGTTGCTAATGAAGAAAAGCCAAAAAATGGAAAGGAGGGGCAGACAAGAGAGAGAGAGATAGGACACAATGAAACAGCCAGTGTAACCAGTAAAGGAGGGAGGAGCAGAGAAACGACAGAGGGTGAAGCATAGAAGATAGAGAATAGTGAATAGGAAATAAGAGGGAAATGAAAGGGAAATAAAAAGGGGGAAAAATAAAGACCAGGAGAGGGGAGAGAGGGGACACTCCTTATACTATTTAATCATAATAGTGAGAGATGTCCCATTCAAAGTTTAACCCCTGGGGTATTCTAGTATTAAGAGAAAAAATCCAGAATACTTCTCGTTTACAAAGCCTCCTGAACTTGTCTCCTCCTCTTATTGAAGTGGTGATTCTCTCTATTCCCTGAATCGACAGGCTTGGAAGAAATACAGGTGGAGATGACCTCTATACAGGAGAATTTAAAACCATTGCAAACCCACTCAGAATTCTTGGAATTGGATGGGAAATTGAATAAGAGACTTGATAAGCTGGAGAAATTTGTAATAGACACAAAAAAAAGGAAGATGACTCGTGACCGTATTGATTATGAGAATGATAAGGTTTACATTTGGAAAAAAAACGCAATATCAAGTCAATCGGTCACACAGGAGTAGAGGAAAAAGCGTAAGCTTCTCTGACCAGGAAAATGATATTGCCTATGACACTTTGGCTACCACAGGGTCGGAGTCCTCTCCTGAGCGAACCCTGAGCGAACGGTGACACTGCCCAAATCAACTATTGGGGACACTTCCAATCAGAGACACCCTCACGGGTCGGGCAAAAAGACATCAATGTCTGTGCTTACCCACATATGGATATACTGGGAAGTTTTTTGCACGACACGATTGCCATTTCCATCTCCCATGCCCGTGCGCAGTCCCTGGGATAATTGGCTGTCTAGATTCACATACAGCCATATACACCACGATGGGACTAGGGCTGATATACGATGTAACATTAAAAATACATTAAAAATACAGTAATACCACATATCTTACAGTTGCATCTATGGGGATCTGCCTAGAAAAACAATATAAGGCTCTGTTTATTAGAATCAGAGTTCTACTAAAAAACATATAAAATAATAAAAATTAATTATTGTGCTACATATGTTCTTATAATGTTTTTTTATGTATGTTGAAACTGTTTTTTATACAGTGTAATATTGGTATCGGTTATGGTTTCTTAGTAATTGGGTACAACAATTGTTTTAGCCACACTAGTACAATTTCAGTATACAGAAAACAAACTAATAACATCCAGTTCCGGGGACACCATGACAATAAACATTAAAAAACGATAGAAATGGGGGCGTGGCCGGAACTCGACCTGAATGGCTGCATAGACCTGGAGCTCTCTCTCTCAGCCCACAGCTATAGAGCCAGAAAAAGGTGCTTACACCCCACTGTAATGGGTGGCTCCAGGACGACTAGATCCACAAAGCCCCGGGGGTCCTCACAACCCCCCCCCGGGCACACCCTCTGACCTCCGGGACTACTTTACCCAGCCGGACGTCCCGCCGGGCGGACCGGCTAAAATGGCGCCGGCCGGCGCTGCAGGGCAGGCCGCAATGCCTCATCCTACCTCCATCCAGGCTCCGGAGCAGCATCGGGACCTCTCGAGCCCAGAAACCTCTCAGCAGCCAGCCGGGGAGACGATCCGGAATCGGGGAGCAGTGAGTCCTCCACTCGGGCCTACGGCCCTCCCTGCAGCCATCCTCCCCATGTCCCTGGCGGCCATCTTGGGACTCCCCACGAGGCAGCAGCCGTACACCCAATGCTCTGAGGCCTTCCCGCAGCTCCTCCGCACCGCCTCAGACCCGGGCCTCACAGGGACAGCTGCCAGCTCGCTGCCCAGCACAGGGGAAGCGGAGGTCTATCCATCCCCACAGGACGGGGCCCATTCACCCTCGGATGGCAGGACACCGGGCACTTTTATCCCACATGAGACCACCCTGCCGGACCCCCTCTCCCCCAGGGCACAGAGGCCCTCCAGACCAAGAGACCCCCACCCACAAGGCCTCCCTGCACCATCGCCCCCCCCCCTGTGCCCAGGTGGCCAGCACCTCTGCTCCTCCCCACTCCCTGAGGTCGCCTGACAGGGACCATTGGCCGACACACACCCAGGACTGGAGTGAGCCCTGGGAATACCAGGCCTCCCCGAACCCCTCCTGGGGAGCCCCTCTTTTTCCCCACTACCCCCACGATGCTCCTGACGGCGGTCGCGGGGCACAGGGACAACCCCCCCAATGCCCCCGCAGTGGCACGCTTACCTCCAAGCGATGCCGACAAAGGACGACTTCAGGCAGCTTGTCGAGGACGTGAAGTCCACCTGCAGATCAGAGATCCAAGCCTTACAATCGGGCCTCAAACATCTAGCAGACAGGGTGGAAATGGCGGAGGAAGAAATCCAAGAAACAAAATTAGCAGTACACAGAACCCAAGTTCAAGGATCAGAACACCGCACCCTCCTTAGGGACATGCAACGCCACGTAGAAGACCTGGACAACAGGGGGCGCAGGAACAACATCCGGGTTCGGGGGGTCCCAGAAGCAGAGGGCCCAGAAGATGTCCAGAACACACTACAATCGCTTTTTAACGACCTTCTGGGGGCAGACCCGACCCATACTATTGAAATGGTCAGAGCCCACCGAGCGCTACGGCCTAAAGGCACCTCTACCAGACCCCGAGATATCATTTGCAGGCTGACATCATACCCTTTGAAAGAGGATATCATGAAGCAGGCCCGCCTAGCCCGCAAGGTGACCCTAGGAGACCATCACATTCAGCTGTTCCCGGACTTGTCCTGGATCATCCTACAAAAGAGAAGACTACTCCAACCACTGCTGTGCATTCTTCAAGAAGAGAATATACCGTACCGCTGGGGATTTCCCTTCAGCCTCACGGCCAAGCATCAAGGCAAATCGGCGACCATGAGGTATCCGGAGGACCTGGAACCCTTCTGTGACACCCTGGAGATTAGAGCACCCCAGCTTCCTGATTGGGATCTTGTGGCGACCCCACCACCGCCGCCCACAGGGTGGCAGAAGGTCCCCCCACCCAAGCGCTCCCGAGGCCCGGAGAGATCCCCGAGGGGTCGGAGCTCGCAGCAGAGGAGATCCTGATTGAGTCTTGCACTATCTGACTTGCTACATATCTGAAGGACCACCCCTGTCCCTGTTTACGCGTTATGGTTCGCTGTTTTTTTGCTACCTTTTTCATAAGTTTTATTTTTTCTCTCTATTTTTCACCCCACGATAAAGCCACCCAGGCAATAGGCCACGCAATAATCCACCTTTGGCGCCCTTGCTACAGAACTGACCGACATCATGGGCGAGTCTTGAAAAAGACCTTGGAGAGAGACTGTTCAGGCACCCCCTGCCTTCCCCCCCCTCTTAGATCACTAGACTTCTAGAGCAAGCGGGTTATCACCGTCTTGCATGTTTGACTTTGGGCTCCCCTGGGTCTCCCTGGCCCACCCTATCTGGGTGGGGGCGGGGAGGCTCACGGGAGGCCTTCTGGACCTGGGCCGGCTGGTCCAATCGGGTCTGTGGATGTTGTTTTCTATGTTTATGCATGATATTACCATACTAATTACTTTTCTCTTTCTCCTAGCTTTTCCTAATCCCCTCCCTTCCTTTGTCATCGCCTGGCTCACTAAGCAAAGTCACCAATCCTCTCGGATATCCTCCCGTGTGGCGCCCATCCCTGACCGTGACTGCCCGGACCATCCTCAACAACACCAGATGAGTATTTATGCCCCCCATCCTAGCTCCCATGGCTAAGATTGTATCCTTAAATGTTCATGGCCTGAATTCTAACCGTAAAAGGCATCTGGCACTGAGGGAGTTTAGACAGTCAGGAGCGAATGTCATACTGGTACAGGAAACTCACTTTGACAAAGAGGGCACCTTTAAATTCGCCTCCAGGTACTACTCTCAAATCTACCTGTCATCAGGACCCCACAAGAGGGCGGGGGTGGCTATCCTAATCAAACAAGGGTCCCCCTTCACGTACTCGTCCCACTACAGCGACCCCCAAGGCCACTTTCTCATACTCAGAGGCCTATGGCTGGACAAGGAGATCACATTTTGTGTGGTCTATGTCCCCAATGTCAGGCAGACAGGATTCCTAAATAAAATGCTAGCTCGCCTATTCCGCTCGGATCATGGGGTGTTGGTGGTGGGGGGGGACTTTAACCTAACCCAATCGGAGATGGCGGATCGCCAGGGGGTGGGCCTAAGGGCGCCCACACCGAGAGCACTTAGAGATTCGCAGCTTTTCCGCCAAATTACCAGAAGGTATGCCCTCTTTGATGCCTGGCGGGCTCTCCATCCTGGAGACCGACAGTACACCTTTTATTCGGCCCCCCATCGCACGCACTCCCGCATAGATTACTTCTTTGTTAACAATGCAACCCTACGTATGACTCGAACTGCGCGGATCCTGCCGATCTCGTGGTCGGACCACGCCCCGGTAGAGTTAACCCTGGACTTAGATGCCCCAACACGTAGACCGTGCACCTGGCGTCTAAATACGTTCCTACTGCAACACCTCCCCTCAAAAACTGAACTAAATACAACGCTACAACATTATATGGCAGACAATGACACGGGGGATGTATCTATATCCACATTTTGGGAAGCCCATAAGGCGGTGATGAGGGGCAGATGCATAGCCCTCTCCTCAACCATGAAAAGGGACTCACAGGCCCTGCAGAAGCACACAGAACAGGAGCTTAGGAATCTAGAAAAGCAGCTTCAATCCAACCCCACTCTGGTTCTCCTGAAAAAAATTACGGCCCTCAGGGCAACGTTGGGAGACCTAGCCCTGAACAGGGTAGAAAAAGCCTTACTCAAACTAAAACACATGTTCTATGACAAGGGGAATAAGGCCCATACGCGTCTAGCCCGGAAGCTCCGGGACAACCCTCAAGTGTCGACCCCACATCAGATCCAAAATAGCGCGGGCCGCCTGGTCTCCCACCCCACTGACGTAGCCCATTCCTTTGAAGTCTTCTACAAGGCCTTGTATAATAACCCTGATATCCCCGCAAACCCCCCCACGCCTGACCTGACTAACCGTATTCAGCAATACCTAGATCTTAGCGGTGTTTCACGGCTCCAGTCCACAGATCTGGATGCTTTGAATGCTCCGATCACGCAAGAGGAAATAGAGCAGACCATCAAATCCCTACCCAATCGCAAAGCCCCAGGCCCGGACGGCTTCCCATACGAGTACTACAAGGAATTTCTCCCTCCCCTCCTCCCCTACATGTGCAGGCTCTTCAATGCCTTCCTTCATGACACTCCGATCCCGAGAGATATGCAGAGCTCCTTTATCACAGTGATCCCCAAACCCGGGAAGGACCCCTCCCTCTGCGCTAACTACAGACCAATTGCCCTGCTGAACTCGGACCTTAAAATATTCACTAAACTCCTGTCTATGCGCCTGAACACGGTCTTACCCTCCCTGATCCATAAAGATCAGGTGGGATTCGTCCCTTTCCGCCAGGCGGGTGACAATACTAGGAAGATAATAGACCTGGTTTAGGTGGTGAACAGGGAGGGCGCACAGGCCCTGCTGTTGAGCTTGGACGCAGAAAAAGCGTTTGACCGCCTGGGGTGGCCCTTCCTGTTCGCCACGCTCCGCCATGTGGGATTCAGGGGGCCCTTCTATAGAGCCATACAACACCTATATTCAAACCCATCTTCCCAAGTCAGGACCCCCTTCGCCCTGTCCGCCCCGTTGCCAATACAGAATGGTACCAGACAGGGGTGTCCACTCTCACCCCTGCTCTTTGCACTATGTGTTGAACCCCTAGCAGCGACAATCCGTGGCAACCCGGACATTAAGGGCATAGGGGTTCGGAACAGGGAGTTTAAAATCTCCCTGTTTGCAGATGACATCATTCTCTCCTTAGTTCAACTCAGGACTTCCCTTCCAATCCTTCACGCGGAACTAGACCGCTATGGGGCTCTATCGGGATACAAAATCAATGCATCAAAGTCGGAGGCCCTCCCACTCAATATACCAGAGGGTGAGGTAGAACACCTGAAAGCCAATTTCCCCTATAGCTGGAAAAATACTGCCCTAAAATACTTGGGAATTAATATTACCCCACAATACTCTACTCTTTACCAAGAAAACTCCCCCCCCCCTCTTCCACAATATCAGGACCCTCCTCCAGCAATGGAAAAAGCACCACATCTCTCTACTCGGAAGGATCGCATCTGTGAAGATGACGGTCCTCCCGAAACTGTTGTATCTCTTTCAGACCTTGCCCATCCCCGTCCCCTATGGCCAACTGAAACACTTACAAGCCGACCTACTACGATTCACCTGGAACTACGGGAGACATAGAATCCCACGGTCGGTGTTGCAGGCGGCCAGGTCGGATGGGGGCCTAGCTTTCCCCACTCTCACTAAATACTACCAGGCGGCACAACTGAGGGCAATAACTTCTTGGTTCACGCTCCGTTCCTATAACAAATGGACCGAGATAGAGAAACTGTGGTTAGCTCCGATACACCCAAACAACCTTCTGTGGAATGCGAACGCAGAGGTAGAGCCAGCACGATTGCTAGGCCCGATGGTGCAGCTCAGGAGGATGTGGCGTAAACTGACACAACAACATAGACTGGTCTCTGACAGCTCGCTCCTGACCTAATTTGCTTGTAACCCCAAAATGCCAGATAGCTTAACCTACCAAATGTCCTCCCCCTGGACTACGAGAAACCTCTAACATTTTGGAAATTTGGTGGATCCTCGCACCCGTAAACTGCGTCCCTTTGCCGACCTGCAGTCCCAATATGGCCTCCCTAAGCAGGCTTTCTACGGGTATCTCCAAATCCGCCACTATGCCTTGTCCTTCGCACAAACTCTGCAATTTTCCTTTTGAGAACCTCATTCTGGTAGGCTTTGCCCAGAGAGGTCTGATCTCAAATATTTACAAAATATTGAATGAGAGGCCCTTTGACTCAATGGGCAAACACAATTACATGATCAAGTGGGAAAAGGCATTGGGAGAGGAGATACCCCTGGAACAATGGAGGGCCATATGAAATCAAGCGTCCAAAACGTCGATATGCACGCTATACAAGGAGAATATATACAAGATACTGTACTTCTGGTACTTGACTCCTGATGTCCTCCATGCCATCCACCCGGCCAGTTCGGACCGATGCTGGAGATGCCAGGGAGCAAAGGGAACACTATATCATATCTATTGGGAGTGCCCGCTGATAACCCCTTACTGGCACTCAGTTCACCAACTTCTGACTCACCTCCTAGAAACGGAAGTACCATTCACCCCCAAATTTTTCCTGCTGGGACTGATGTCTCTGAAGGCCCCTCGCCCATACAAGAAACTAACCAGACATGTCCTTACGGCAGCTCGCTGCTTGGTGGCACTGAACTGGAAGCGCAGCTCCCCCCCTTCAGAGGGAGCGCTGTATGCCAGGATTAGGGATGTAGAATCAATGGAGAGGATGACGGCGAGGATTCATGATCGCCTTGACTCTCACAACATGGTCTGGGAGCTGTGGCGCCGCCGGGAGGACCACGGTGATTCAGAGCCAGGTACACTTTGATGACATTCCCCCCCTCTCTCCCCCATCTTCTCTCTCCTTCTCCCCTTTATTCTTTCCCTCTCCTTTTTCTTTCTTTTCTTCTCTCCTTTTTCCTCTCTACTCTTTCCCTTTCTCTGGGAGTCCCTCTGGGACCCATGTACTTGAATATCTAATAGCCTTATCAGTTCAAAGATTTGGTTGATAGCACGGTATGTAAATGATAAGATAATCTGATGAGACCAGTAATCTGCATAGATGCCAGATGTACGGTGCTGGCACGCTCAGGAACTATTACAAACATGTAACCAAGAAGAAAAAGCAATTACTCTGTTTGTTGTAAGACCGACGCATTATAATTGTAACTGACATAACTTCAAATAAAACAGTTATTGATAAAAAAAAAAAACGATAGAAATACATATATACACATATATATGTAAAACATGTTAACAATAGCTTGCACAATATATTTATACACTAGTTGTTTTTTATTAATAGACCACAAACTGTATGTATGACACACTAATTGATTTTGCGGACATATATATTTTTATGTACAGTATGGAGACACTTTTTCCTTTTCCTTTTTTCCTTGTTTTCTTTCCTCTTTCTCTTTTTTCTCTTGTTTTCTCTTTATTTACTTTCCTTTTCTCTCACTAATTTATATTGCTTATATTTCACTTCTCAATTTTAATCATTTATTTTCACATCAGTACACCTCTCATCATTATCACTTATTTCATTCACCATATTCACTCATTTATACACCAATTTATTATATTTCTTTACATATTATATTGTCATACACATTTTTTATTTCATTTTTTAATTTTATTTTCATGTTTTTTTTTTTACCAACAAAAATGTGTTTATTGATTCAAAGGTGGTACAAAGTCATATACATCAAAAACAATAATCAGCACTTCCATGCTCATGACCGATTGATACAAAACAGGGTTAAAGTAGCAACCTCATAATATTTCTCTTCCTACAATATAGCATTCACAGGCAGAGTGTTTCCCCCCCCCCATAACTAGCCCAATAATCTGCCCGCGACCAGGTCCACCGGGGCAAGCCCCGGTGTATCCAGCCACGGTGCCCAGAGATTTTCATATTTCTGCATACTCCCCCTGTGCTGGTAGATGAGCTTTTCCATACGTAACATATCCCCTATCTTACATATCCATTCCCTCGAAGTTGGGGGCGCCTCCGATTTCCAATACAACATAATCAGCCTCCTGGCTTGGAACATCACCCTCTGAACTGCTTCCCTAGGATGCGCTTCTATCACATGCTCTTCCACCACCCCCAAGAGGCATACCTTGGGATCTACTGGTAAAGATATCTGGAACACAGAATTGTTATTTTCATGTTTAATGTTATAAAGGTAACACACACATACATTTGATTAGTCCACTGTTAATCAACACTATTATTATTAACTATACACATATTATATGCATTACATGCACCAGTTAATTTTCTCACATTACACCTTCGTTTACACAATAAACGCATTATCACAGTTTTTCTTTTTCTTTTTCTTTCTTTTCTTTTTTCTCTCTGGATTACTTTTTTTGGTTCCCGAGGGATTGTCTCTTTCATTCAAGTTTTAGTTCATTTAATTTCTTTTTACTTGCCTTTTAAGTGTCACATAGATAATAATTGTCAACCATATACATGCAATGGGGTTTTTCACTCGCAATACTTTTCAACACTAATTGATTTCTAATTGGCTTCTAATTGAGGCCTCAGGTCACATGAGTACGTGTCCTTTCTATATTAGAGGTGTGATGTTTGTAACTAATTCGCTATGATTAAGCACTGACCTTCGGTGTGAAACATGTAAGCAGTTACCCTGGCTATGCTGTGATGAATTTTGGTGTAATTTTTCCATCTTTTTACAATAAAGGCGACCGTCAAAGGTTTTTTGGAGTGCGGCTGTCCATATTTTTTTACTTTTTCCTCTTCATATGCTACGTGCATTGCTGGCACCCACGGTAGTCCTGTCATTATGGATTGTTGGAGTGTATCCACCTGGAGCGGTAAAAATCTCTCTCTCTCTACTTTAAAATGATATTCTTACCACGATTTCTGTATGTCTTGGGTAATTCGCCAGTGTATGTCACTAAACTTAAATTCAAGGAAATAGACTCCATCCTTACTTCCTTTCTTTGGAGGGGGGAGTAGTCAGGATTGCCAAGAACACCCTCCAGTTACAGGTACTGGAGGGCGGATTGGCCTTACCCTGCCTCCACACCTATTATATTGCCTCACAATTAGCTCATGCAGATTGGTGTTTTTTTCCTGAAGCCAACAACGCGGCCACTGCCTGGGAGGCTGCTATTCTTACCTCCTATGAGTCCCTGCAGAATCTGATTCATCGTATGTCCCTTAGAGGGCGGGAGGGTACGAGTGTCCTGGCAATGACTATACGGCTTATTAAACTCACTAAATTACACTCCTCCACTGACAGTAATACTTATTCGCCAAACACTCCACTCTGGGGGAATCCGTCTCTACCAGAGTTCTCCCACAGGTCTGACGGGTTTCTGGTCAAAAAGGGGGGTAAAAACCATTTTGCACTTGTTCTCGGACAACGTGTTTCTTTCTTTTGATGAATTCCGTAGAGACCACAATCTGCCACGTACCGCTTACTTCCTTTACTTACAGATACGCCACACTGCAGCGACGCAGTTTGGCCTTCATAACATAGCTATTCAGCTCTCTCCACTGGAACATTTATTGATTGACACCTCTCACATCAAACTAATTTCCACATACTGTATTATAGGTCCCTTCTGCATTCCACAACTCAAAGGCTGAGCAAGACGGCCGCCAGCTGGAGAGCTGACATCCCTGAGTTGACGGAGGACATCTGGCAGTAGCTTTTGCCCCTCCAGGTTCCCTCTGTCATTTCTTCCAGTGACAAGGTAATACAGACTAAATTGCTATACAGATCCTATTTTACACCATGCTTACTGTTTAAATTGAATAGATTACCCTCTGCATTATGCTCTTGTTGCGGCATGGCTGATGGCACGTTCTTTCATTTAATGTGGGAGTGTGCTTCGATTAGAAAGTTCTGGTCAGAGTTCACGGCCTTTATTAGTTCACTGACACAATTGCCTAATGTATGTAATCCTTTGAGGTGTTTACTGGGTTATATTGATGATAATATATCTAAGAATATGCAAACATTTTTGCGGATAGTTTTGTTTTATGCTAAGAAATCGATAATCTTCCATTGGAAGTCTCCATTCTTGCCCAATATTGCCTTTTGGCTCACTACCGTTAACCATGCTGTATCGCTATATAAGCTGACATATGAGGCTAGATGGTGTCAGAAAAAATTTATGAAGGTTTGGGGCTACTGGGTTGACTCCGAGAGCACTGTACCTCCTGCTACTTAGAAATATGACTGATTTTTATTTTCTTTGTATATGCCAACGGTTTACCAGCTTCCAGATTTTTGCACTGTAATGGATTGGGCGATGTTCGCTCCATGTGTGTGTGTTTGCTGTCTATTGTATGTCTTGTTTTGTAAAACAAAAAAATCTAATAAAAAAATTTACCTTTAAAAAAAAAAAGATGAGCTCTGGCGTGTTCGCACAGCCCATGTGCAGAGCCCGCCAGGAAGTCGGTGCTGCGCTAATCACAGGCAGTGGGACATTTCCCGATCTCTGCAGCCATGAATCGGGAAATGTCTCACTGCCTGTAATTAGCCCAGCGCAGTGCCGACTTCCTGGCGGGCTCTGTACGTGGGGCTTTCAAACACGCTGGAGCTCATCCTTAGTGCTGATTCATGTCTTTAGACATGTTTTTTGGCACATCAGTATGGTACTGATTATTTGTCTACAGACATGTTTTTTGTGTATACGTATGGTACCGATTTTGTCCTCAGCTGGGATTCTGGTGTGTCCGCATGGTACTTATTCTTTGTTTATGGAAATTTTTTGGTTTTGTCAGTATTGTGCTTCATGTCTGCTGACATGTTTCTGGTGTATCAGTATAGCATTGATTCTTTCTATGTATGCATATGTGTGTTAGGAATGATCCTGGTAGTGAAAGGGTTAAATACATTTAGTGTACGCATAAGGTTCAGAAAGGCAGTATTTGCACTTTTATTTTGCAATACAGCCAGCAAAATGTCAATGCAGAAGGGCAAAGTACAGCAAAGATATAACATAAATCACAGTATGTCCCTTAATGGATACCCCAGATCAAACAGGCAGCATATGTACTTTTTTAGTGTTATGTCAGCCTTTACAGCCAGCAGCAAGCTCTAACAATGCAAGGGAAAAAGGCTATTAGTCAGATCACATATAATTGTAAAATGTTGATCTAGAAATAGAGCTGTGGGTGGGGCAACTCGCCTTGCACATCAGGGTACATATTGCTGTGCATGTGCTCATCAATGCCTGGTTTCAGGCGGGGACTGTGGTCATATGAGAATCGAACATTAAGCCGGGTCACTGTGTGCAGTAATAAAAGTACAGAGTTCCTCTGAAAAGTGCTATCCTGTTTCACTCCACACCTTGAGTGGTGTATGCTGCCATTAGGACGGACACCGCAGAGCTTGTGCCCTCTCCACCAGTCCAGTGTACCGCTGCCACCTCACTCCCAGTGACAGAATGGGGTCCTGATGTTGCATAGCACTTGTTAACTCCTTCATTCTCATACCATGCAGCCATGCTATGGGTCTCCGTAACACGCGTTGCGCGTTCAGTCCCTGTTGCTGTGGAAAACCAATCGCCAACCCGCTTGCTACCGGAGGACCTGACACCTACACTAGGTACCACGCTTCACAACTGGCTTCAATGTACCTTGCACTATACTTGGTTACACATAGCAACTGCATTACTCCTCCTGCTTGACTTACCAAGTAGACCTTTTGTAGTAGCTACTTCATACCCCACATGTGCTTTACTGTGACCCTTATTCTTTCATACAGTGCCTTACAAAAGTATTCATACCCTTGCATTTTTCCTGCATCTTGTCATGTTACAGCCAAAAATGTAAATGTATTTTATGTGATAGACCAACACACAATGGCACCCAATTGTGAAGTGGACAGAAAATGATAAATGGTTTTCAATTCTTTTTACAAATAAATATGTGAAAAGTGTGGCGTGCATTTGTATTCAGACCTCCCTGAGTCAATACTTTGTAGAACCACCTTTTGCTGCAATTACAGCTGCAAGTCTTTTTGAGTATGTCTCTACCAGCTTTGCACAGCTAGAGAGTGACATTTATGCCCATTCTTCTTTGCAAAATAGCTCAAGCTCTGTCAGATTGGATGGAGAGCATCTGGGAACAGCAATTTTTAAGTTTTGCCACAGATTCTCAATTGGATTTAGGTCTGGACTTTGACTGGGCCATTCTAACACATGAATATGCTTTGATCTAAATCATTCCATTGTAGCTCTGGCTGTATGTTTAGGGTCATTGTCCTGCTGGAAGGTGAACCTCCACCCCAGTCTCAAGTCTTTTGCAGAATCTAACAGTTATTCTTCTAAGATTGCCCTGTATTTGACTCCATCCATCTTCCTATCAACTCTGACCAGCTTCCCTGTCCCTGCTGAAGAAAAGCATCCCCACAACATGATTCTTCCCCCACCATGTTTTACGGTGGATGATGTGTTCAGGGTGATGTGCAGTGTTAGTTTTCCGCCACACATAGCTTTTAAGCCAAAAAGTTCAATTTTGGTGACCAGAGCACCTTTTTCCACATGTTTGTTGTGTCCCCCACATGGCTTCTCGCAGACTGCAAATGGGACTTCTTATGGCTTTCTACAATGGCTTTTTTCTTGCCATTCTTCCATAAAGAAGAAATCAAAAAAGCGCAAACCCAATGTGATTTATAACAGTGAATCTCTGAAACAATATGAAATTCCAACCGATATCCCAACCGATATCTCAAAGCTGGAATATAAGTGAAACAAACATATATAAATGGAAAAAGATAAATTGATAAAAAAAAAAAAAATTAAAATAAAATAAAACTTATGACATAAAACTCTCAATTGATAAAAGTCCATATGATGTAATATCTATGGGAGACTAGTCCAGAGATGACATATATAGGATTGTTGCCGTGAAGGGATCCCTATGCGGCGGAAAGCGTAATACTCAGACAGGTTGATAGTATGAGCTTCACATCCAATAGTAAATAAATGGCTTGCTTACCAGATATAAGATGATATTGGGCTCAGGACTAGGCCGACCTGCCTTCACACTATCTTTTTTCGGTGTTCACCACACATGGATCGATTGGGAAATCCGGAGGCGGTCACTTTGGCGCTAAATCCCACAGACTGCGAGCACTTCAAAAATCTTTCGCTTGACGTATGGTGAGTATTGTGTTTTATATAACTCACATTTTCCACATACAGCAAGTGGAGATCAGCATCCAGAAGTCAGCAGTCAATTACCAAAGAGAAGGAAGAAGAAAAGATCCTCATGGTGCAGTATTTCTTCATAAAAAACGTATTTATTGCACAGGCTTCATAAAACACTGACATCCATGGAACAGAGACAAATTTTCAAAAACAGCCGTGGTTAGCACCAGCTGGCTGGAACGTGATGGTGTCAGAGACTTGTGGCGGGTGGAGCCACACGGTGGGACGGGGCGGGCGCTTTTATTTTTTTTACACTTTGTTTTTTTTGTACTAACTTTATTGCTATCACAAGGGATGATCAACATCCCTTGTGACAGCATGGGCCATGACAGGTCTTCTTTATGGAGAGATTTGATGTCTATTAGACCCCAAAACTCTCCTCTGGCCTCCCATGCAGCCAATCAGACACACAAGGGGTGTGACCCCTTTCCGCCACCCGCGGAAGTGATCAAGTGGCTAATTATCCATTCAGATTACTTCTGCAAGAAAGAGAATCGACGGCTGAAAAGAATGATACCGGGATGATGCCTATAGGTGCAGGAATTCTTCCAGTATAACCACTGAAACCTGAGGACGTTAATGGACGTCCTCCCGGCAGGAAGTGGTTAAAATACCAGGCAGATAAGTTGGGCCCAAAAAGCCTGGGAACAGCAAAGTACAGCATTAACTCCCTACCCAGCCTGGGTCAGCCACTGTCTAAATAACCCGTAGGCAACTCATTAGGTGTAGGCGAGAAACCTAGGTGACATAGGATGCACCCACACTAGGCTCTATTGTCTTCTACAATACATACAAAGCCCCCTTTTCCACTCCCCTGCCGGTCTGCACTCACTTTGGGCTAGGCCAGAGTATGCTTACATCACTACATCTGCCAACTTAGACCACAGTAATCCCCTGCATCTATATTGTAAATTCTTCATGGTCTGTAAGAATTCTGTGCTCAGGCACAGTTTAGCGATTACACATGTGAATAACATGAAATAAATGTGTTACATACAGGTAGTTGTATAGGACAAAGGGGCAATTCCCTTACATCTAGCTAGTTTGCTTTGCAGCTTGCTTAGAAGGAAATTATTTTAAAAAAACAGCTCTGCCCACTGACCTCATACTTTGTATGCCCACCAGTCACTACAGTGCAGCTTTTAATACATTTTAGGTTACTGGATCTTTGTGTCTTTGCATCTCCTCAGGATATACCGTATGTAGGAACGTTAAGCTGGTAGTCTTAAAGGAGGTTTAATGCAAAGAGAGGTGACACAGAGTTATATTTCTTTGCCATTTTTTTTTCTATTGCCACCCAGTGCCATGTAGTAAATCATTAAAATAAGAGTGCAGGTAATCCTCTGGGGAACAGGATACCTGTAGAATAGGGTATGTGCACATTTGGCCTAATGCATTGTGTATTTAGCCTATAAAAATGTTTACTGAAATGTCTGATATAAATAGTTTAACAGCTCTGTTCAGTAAAGAATTGTGCATTTCATTTACGATTTGCTTTAACTTACACTAGGAGCAATACTTAAGCATTCATTAATGATTTTTTTTTAGATTAGACCCTTTTATTCTTTCTAGTACATTTAACACACAGTGTTACAATAAAGTGCTCAGCCAATCTAATTAAGTACTTAGGTTTACAACAATTATAGTGTGTTATTGAAAAGCATTGGCTTGCTGGGTGAGATATAGTGTTGATAGGGCACTTTTAAATAGGATTATTGTACGGATGCATTACTTAATAACAGTGCTGGCCTAGATTTGTGTTACAAGTACCATATCTCTTACAGAGTAGGGAATTGTATTTTTGGCTGAACCCTAAAGGAAGTGTGTGACCAGAGATCTTAAGAGATTAGTTAAGACTTCACAAGTTGCTTCAAGCTTCTCCAAGTTACTTGATCACAGGGGCACTGTGTAGTTTGTCACACCCATTCTTGGGGGAAAAAAATCAGTACTTTTAGCAGAGCACAACCAATTTTTGAAGTTACAGTACAATTTAAGATTGAGTAAAAGCCAGCCCTGAGTTAATGGTGAAAAATAAGACCATAAAAGAGTTATGCCTCGTACACATGACCGGTTTTCCCGACGAGAAAACTGCCATTTTTTAGATTGGTCGGGAAAACCGGTCGTGTGTATGCTTCATAGCATTTTTCCCGACGAGAAAACTGCCCGCAAAAAATGTAGAACCTGCTCTATTTTTTCCTGTCGTGTTTCCCGTCAGTCTTTTTCTCGTCACAAAAACCGCACGTGTGTATGCTTTTCCGAGGGGAAAAAAACGCGCATGCTCAGAATCAAGTATGAGACGGGAGCGCTCGTTCTGGTAAAACTAGCGTTCGTAATGGAGATGGCACATTCGTCACGCTGTAAATGATTGCCTCGATTAATGCAGCGCATTCTTTTCTTCTTTATAATGCTACAATAATGAACGTCTTTTGCTGCTGATATTCTCACCGAGTTATGACAAACTTGTTTCTTTATTATTTCTCGGGATCTCATGAATAATCTTTTGTTTTTGAAAGCCAGATCTCCATAATAAATATATATATTTTTTTTAAATGTTAACCACTTAACGACCGCCCACTGTAAATATACGTCGGCAGAATGGCACCGACAGGCAGAATCACGTACATATACGTGATTGCCTTTGTATAGTTGGGGGGTCCGATCGGACCCCCCTTCTTTACAGTGGGTGGTCGTTTTACCTTCGGGAGCGATCCGGCATGAGGGGACGGCCGTTCGATTCCGGCCCCCCCTCTCGATCGCTCCCGGCGAATGAGAGCTTCCCCTGCCTGTGTACTGTTTACACAGGCGGGAGGAAGTGATGTCATCTCTCCTGCGGCGCTCACATATACCGAGCGCCGTACAGGAGAAGATGCAGGTTTGTGCACACAACACTACACTGACACCAGGACACATAGGCACATAAATCGCCCCCCCAGACAACCCCAGATCACCCCCCAGCCTCCAGTCACAGTGTCACTGATTGCAGTGACCATTTATTTAGTGATCACTGCAATCAGTGACATTTGTGACTGTAAAAGTGTCACTACATTTAGTTTTAGGTCCAGTGTAGCCCCCTAACCCCCCTAATAAAGGTTTAACCCCCTGATCACCCCCCAGATAACCCTTTCACCCCCTAGCACCGCCGTCGATAAGCGATCATTTTTCTGATCGATGTCTTAGCGTCGGTGATGCTGATTGGTAGCCAGTAATTTTTTTTAGGTTCGCCGCAGGTTTTTATAGCGTCGGGTACCCCCATATATTACCTAATAAAGGTTTAACCCCCTTGATCACCCCCCAGGTAACCCTTTCACCCCCTATCACCACTGTCACTAAGCGATAATTTTTCTGATCGCTGTCTTAGCGTCGGTGATGCAGATCGGTAGCCAGTAATTTTTTTTAGGTTCGCCGCAGGTTTTTATAGCGTCAGGTACCCCAATATATTACCTAATAAAGGTTTAACCCCCTTGATCGCCCCCCAGGTAACCCTTTCACCCCCTATCACCACTGTCGCTAAGCGATCATTTTTCTGATCGCTGTCTTAGCGTCGGTGATGCAGATCGGTAGCCAGTAATTTTTTTTAGGTTCGCCGCAGGTTTTTATAGCGTCAGGTACCCCCATATATTATCTAATAAAGGTTTAACCCCCTGATCGCCCCCCAGGTAACCCTTTCACCCCCTATCACCACTGTCGCTAAGCGATCTTTTTATGATCGTTGTCTTAGTGTCGGTGATGCCGATAGGTAGCCAGTAATTTTTTTTTAGGTTTGCCGTCAGGTTTTTATATAGCGTCAGGTACCCCCATATATTACCTAATAAAGGTTTTAACCCCCTAATTGCCCCTAGTTAACCCTTTCACCAGTGATCATCATATAAGTGTTACGGGTGACGCTGGTTAGTTAGTTTGCTTTTTATAGTGTCAGGGCACCCGCCGTATATAACCCAATAAAGGTTTAACCCCCTGATCGCCCGGCGGGTGATATCAATTAGGTTTTAGCGTCAGAGAGGGTCTGCGTCACACCCCAGGCAGCGTCAGGTTAGTGCCAGTAGCGCTAACACCCACGCGTTAAGCATACATCCCCCTTAGTGGTGTAGTATCTGAACAGATCAATATCTGATCTGATCAGATCTATACTAGCGTCCCCAGCAGTTTAGGGTTCCCAAAAATGCAGTGTTAGCGGGATCAGCCCAGATACCTGCTAGCACCTGCGTTTTGCCCCTCCGTGCAGCCCAGGCCACCCAAGTGCAGTATCGATCGATCACTGTCACTTGCAAAACACAACACACATAACTGCAGCGTTCGCAGAGACAGGCCTGATCCCTGCGACTCCAGTGCTGTAGGAGGTAATTTCACCACCACAGTTAAAAAAAAAAAAGCATATATGCCGAAGCATTGGGGCAGCAGGGGCGGAGGAGCGATTTTGCTCCTAATGCCGCGTACATACGGTCGAAATTCCGATGGAGGCTTGCCCGTGGAAAAGTCTGACCATGTGTACGCGGCATAACTTTTGCGGGAAGATGCCCCCATGCTTCGGCATATATAAATGGTGCATGTATGCCCATCATTAGAAGTGGGTGGATGAAGGGCGGTATTCTAATGGTGGGCATACCCACCGATCAATCTTTTTTTTTTCGTTCAGCCAACAGGCTGCATGAAAGAAAAGATTACAATACAGGTCCTTCTCAAAAAATTAGCATATTGTGATGAAGTTCATTATTTTCTGTAATGTACTGATAAACATTAGACTTTCATATATTTTAGATTCATTACACACAACTGAAGTAGTTCAAGCCTTTTCTTGTTTTAATATTGATGATTTTGGCATACAGCTCATGACAACCCAAAATTCCTATCTCAAAAAATTAGCATATCATGAAAAGGTTCTCTCTAAACGAGCTATTAACCTAATCATCTGAATCAACTAATTAACTCTAAACACCTGCAAAAGATTCCTGAGGCTTTTAAAAAGTCCCAGCCTGGTTCATTACTCAAAACCGCAATCATGGGTAAGACTGTCGACCTGACTGCTGTCCAGAAGGCCATCATTGACACCCTCAAGCAAGAGGGTAAGACACAGGAAGAAATTTCTGAACGAATAGGCTGTTCCCAGAGTGCTGTATCAAGGCACCGCAGTGGGAAGTCTGTGGGAAGGAAAAAGTGTGGCAGAAAACGCTGCACAATGAGAAGAGGTGACCGGACCCTGAAGAAGATTGTGGAGAAGGACCGATTCCAGACCTTGGAGGACCTGCGGAAGCAGTGGACTGAGTCTGGAGTAGAAACATCCAGAGCCACCGTGAACAGGCGTGTGCAGGAAATGGGCTACAGGTGCCGCATTCCCCAGGTCAAGCCACTTTTGAACCAGAAACAGCGGCAGAAGCGCCTGACCTGGGCTACAGAGAAGCAGCACTGGACTGTTGCTCAGTGGTCCAAAGTACTTTTTTCGGATGAAAGCCAATTTTGCATGTCATTCGGAAATCAAGGTGCCAGAGTCTGGAGGAAGACTGGGGAGAGGGAAATGCCTGAAGTCCAGTGTCAAGTACCCACAGTCAGTGATGGTCTGGGGTGCCATGTCAGCTGCTGGTGTTGGTCCACTGTGTTTTATCAAGGGCAGGGTCAATGCAGCTAGCCATCAGGAGATTTTGGAGCACTTCATGCTTCCATCTGCTGAAAAGCTTTATGGAGATGAAGATTTCATTTTTCAGCACGACCTGGCACCTGCTCACAGTGCCAAAACCACTGGTAAATGGTTTACTGACCATGGTATTACTGTGCTCAATTGGCCTGCCAACTCTCCTGACCTGAACCCCATAGAGAATCTGTGGGATATTGGGAAGAGAAAGTTGAGAGACGCAAGACCCAGCACTCTGGATGAGCTTAAGGCCGCTATCGAAGCATCCTGGGCCTCCATAACACCTCAGCAGTGCCACAGGCTGGTTGCCTCCATGCCACGCCGCATTGAAGCAGTCATTTCTGCAAAAGGATTCCCGACCAAGTATTGAGTGCATAACTGAACATAATTATTTGAAGGTTGACTTTTTTTGTATTAAAAACACTTTTCTTTTATTGGTTGGATGAAATATGCTAATTTTTTGAGATAGGAATTTTGGGTTGTCATGAGCTGTATGCCAAAATCATCAATATTAAAACAAGAAAAGGCTTGAACTACTTCAGTTGTGTGTAATGAATCTAAAATATATGAAAGTCTAATGTTTATCAGTACATTACAGAAAATAATGAACTTTATCACAATATGCTAATTTTTTGAGAAGGACCTGTACATGTCCAACAAGGACCAGCAACGTACTGGTATGTTGCTGGACTTTGAATGTTTATACCAGAATGATGCCTGTGGGTTTAGGTATCATCTTGGTATCATTCTTTTCAGCCAGCGGCCGGCTTTCATGTAAAAGCAATCCTAGTGGCTAATTAGCCTCTGGACTGCTTTTACAAGCAGTGGGAGGGAATGTCCCCCCCGGATATAAAAAGCGCCATTGGGAAAGCATTTTATCACACCGATCTTGGTGTGGTCAGATGCTTTGAGGGCAGAGGAAAGATCTAGGGTCCAATAGACCCCAGTTTTTTTCAAAAAAGAGTACCTGTCATTACCTATTGCTATCATAGGGGATATTTACATTCCCTGAGATAACAATAAAAATGATAAAAAAAAAAAATATGGAAGCAACAGTTTAAAAATAAAATAAAAAAGCAAAATTAATAATAATAAAAAAAAAAAAGCACCCCTGTCCTGCCCTGCTCTTGCCCAATGGCGAACGCAAGCGTCGGTCTGGCGTCATATGTAAACAGCATTTGCACCATGCATGTGAGGTATCACCGCAAAGGTCAGATCGAGGGCAGTAATTTTAGCAGTAGACCTCCTCTGTAAATCTAACGGGGTAACCTGTAAAGGCTTTTAAAGGCTTTTAAAAATGTATGTAGTTTGTCGCCAATGCGCGTTTGTGCGAAATTTTAAAGCATGTCGTGTTTGGTATCTATGTACTCGGCCTAAGATCATCTTTTTTATTTCATCAAACATTTGGGCAATATAGTGTGTTTTAGTGCATTAAAATTAAAAAAAGTGTATTTCTTTTTCGTACATCACGGGACACAGAGCGACTTAGTCATTACTAATGGGTTATATAGATTACCTTCAGGTGCTGGCACTGGCCACTAACAAACCGGAAGTACCCTCCCCTATATAAGCCCCTCCCATCCGGGAGCACCTCAGTTTTTTGCCAGTGTCTAAGGTGTTGGCCAAAGAGTAACGTGTTTTCACTGGGCTTGCGTACAGGTTCTTTTGGGCCTTAGTAAGCTGTTCCGGATCCCACCAAAAAAGCTTCATAGCTAAACGGTCGGTACCCGGGCCTTGCAGCAGAAGAGCAAGGTTTTGCCTGTAATGCCTCTCTTAGGAGGGCTGGACCCTGGGATCCAGAGCTCTGGTCATACCCACGACCAAGATGTTGTCTGTGCAGGGTGCTATACAGGTCCAGGGGAGTGGAATCCTTGGGAACCCGGTCCCTGAAGGTTTAATTACAATGCCTGCCGTGATAGGTGAAGTTTGGGCTTCTGTGGACCAAACAAAGTCCTGCGGCGGGGATCAGGTAAGTGGGGGCCCCCAGGAACTTGGTTCTATTGGGGGACCCCCAAGCCTAATTTGTCTTTCTGTCTGTTACCTAACGGTATTCCCGCTAATATCTGTGTATGCCTGTAACTACTGAAAATGTAAAATTTTAATAGTAGTCAAGAAAAAAAAAAAAAAGGGACGCGGTACCTGTGTTAAACCACTAGAGGCCGCTGTAGTCCATTTTTCTTGTCATGTGGATCTTTGGTTTCCTCAAGTCAAAAGATCCAGGCAGTTGGTAAGTTTCTCTGTGGGAATCCACTTCCTCTGCCCTGTTGCTGCGCTCATCCACCGCACAGGCCCTCCGGCAAAAAGGGCCCTGGCTCCTAGTCCCTGTTTGATTTCGAAAAGGGCGCCAATGGCGCGCGGGCGCGTGCACGCGCCTCCTATGAAAAAAAGGGGCGGGGCGGGTGGATGACGCTCGATGCGCGCCACGGCGCTTCTGCGCATGTGCAGGCGTCCCAGCTTGTATAAAGACACAGTACAAGTGTCAGCTGGATGCAAACAGAGCTAGCAACAAACAGTGGCACACAGAGGCGGTTGATGCAGGCATCCCCATAGAAAGGCACTTTAGTGGACACCAGCTGGTATATAGCAGCAACTGTGTTAGACTATTACCAGCAAAATTGGTGTATGACGACGGGAATACCTCAGCTTTGTGCTTAAAGGATATGTCGTCCAGACGCTCCGGAAATAGGTCTTCCAGGAAGCCAAAGGGGTCTCCATCGGGCTCTGAGGATATTGGGCATGCTTGTACTGCACCAATCTCCCCTGAGAATTCAGAGGTCAGTAGCCGTAGAAACCCCGCAGGAGTGCCTGGTGCTGCGGCTGTCCCCAGTCCACCTGCTCCTGTATATATAACAGAGGAGGTTTTATCCTCAACTCTGGGAGGATTGGAAGAGAGATTAACAGCATTGATCGCTGCTTCCCTGTCACAGGGAAAGCGCGTCCGATCTCCGTCTCCTCTTTCAGAGTGCCTGTTAGTGGAGGAACAGCCCCACACAGGGATCGACCTACCTGAAGGGGATCAGGATGAGGTTGATTCAGTTATGGAGGAATCAACAGTGGAAGAACCTTTCTCAGCATCTCAGGCTGAAAGATTATGGGTTCAGTCTCTGACTAACATGGTCCGATCAGCATTTAAAATGCCTCTGGCGGAACCACCATCCACTACGGTTTCCTCGCTGGGGTCGCTAAAAGCTCCCCAGGCTGTCTGTTCCTTCCCAATCCACCCTTTATTAGAAGGGCTTATTTACCAGGATTGGGAGCATCCTGATAAAATATTTGCTCCCCCAAGAGATTTCCGGTGATCTATCCCATGGAGGATAAGTTCATAAAAAAATGGAGGGTCCCTACAGTGGACGCAGCCATCTCTTCTGTGAACAAATCACTGACATGTCCAGTAGATAATGTTCCAATGTGCAAAGACCCAATAGATAAAAAATTGGAGTCTTTACTAAAATCTGCTTTCTCTACAGCAAGCATGGTGACACAACCTGCGGTAGCAGCGATTGGAGTCTGCCAAGCAGTGAAAGATCAGTTGAAACAAGTCTTAAGGGACTTACCAGATCAGCAGGCTCTTGCCCTAGCTGACCTGCCTAGAGCCTTGTGTTTTGCGGTGGACGCCATAAAGGATACAATCCAACAGGCCTCCCGCTTTACGCTGTCTATAGTACATATGCGTAGGCTTCTGTGGCTCAAAAACTGGTCTGCTGAAGCTCCCTGTAAAAAAACTGCTGGTTAGCTTCCCATTTCATGGAGAACGCTTATTTGGAGAAGATCTGGACAAATATATCCAGAAAATTTCTGCCGGTAAAAGTTCACTCTTACCGGTTAAGAACAAGGGTAGAAGTCCTTCTTTTAAGAGGCCTACTTCTCCAGTCCCGGGCACATCGGCTGTGAAGCAGTTCCGACGGCCTCCGCGGTCAAATTCAGGGGGCAGAAATCAGGGACAATCACAGGGTAACAAGAAGCCCTGGATCAAGAGAGGTACAAAACCTCCCCCCAAGTCAGAAGCGTTGCCCCCACTCAATCGGGTGGGGGGAAGGCTTCAGTTGTTCAGAGACCTGGCGGGACACCATCAGAGACAGATGGGTGCTCTCCGCAGTAAGTCTGGGATACAAGCTGGAGTTAAAAGGCACTCCTCCTGCCCAATTTATGAGGTCAAACGTGCCAAGAGATCCCCAGAAGAGAGGATCCCTCCTTCTGGCACTAGAACAACTATTGCTCCAAGGTGTAATCATGAAGGTTCCCCTGGAAGAAAGCGGATTCGGGTTTTACTCGAACCTTTTCACAGTCCCCAAACCAAATGGGGACGTGAGGCCCATATTAAATCTAAAAGGGCTAAACAAGTTCCTAAATATCAGGACTTTTCGGATGGAGTCGATCTGATCGGTGGCCACCGCCCTACAAGGGCAGGAATGGTTAGCCTCGATCGACATAAGGGATGCTTATCTGCATATTCCCATCTTTCCGGCCCACCAGAAATTTCTACGCTTTGCAGTAGAAGGGCGCCATTTTCAGTTCAGAGCCTTACCTTTCGGTCTGGCCACAGCACCTCGAGTGTTCACAAAAATTCTGGCCCCATTATTGGCCAATCTAAGAACACAAGGTGTAACGATAATGGCATATCTAGACGACCTGCTACTAATAGACCACTCAGTGGAAAAGCTGGAAGTAGCTATTCACAAGACAATCAAGTATCTGGAATATCACGGTTGGATTATCAACCGGGACAAGTCAGCTCTAAGACCAGTCAAAAGTCTGGAATACTTAGGGCTAAGGCTGGATTCAAATCAGAGAAAGATTTTCTTACCTCCAGAGAAGGTGTCGTCTTTAAAAGATTTGACCCACTTAGTGGGTACAAAAAGAAAACCATCCATACGCCTCTGCATGAGGCTGCTGGGAAAAATGGTGGCTTCATTCGAAGCGGTACCCTACGGTCAATTCCATTCAAGGAATTTGCAAAGGGCCATACTGTCAGCCTGGAACAAAAAAGTTCAGGCTTTAGACTTACCAATGTCCCTGTCCCCTTCCGTTCGCAAGAGCCTCCATTGGTGGTTGGTGCCCCAGAATCTGGAAAAAGGGAAACCCTTCAGTCCGGTTTCTTGGAAGGTGGTCACTACAGATGCCAGCCTCATAGGCTGGGGGGCAGTACTGGAACAATGGTCTCTCCAGGGCAAGTGGTCAGAAGCAGAAAAGGCCCTGCCCATCAATCTCTTAGAGATACGAGCAGCCCGGTATGCCCTAGTAGCATGGACATCCAAACTCCAAGGGTCCCCTGTCAGAATTCAATCAGACAATGCCACAGCAGTGGCATATATCAATCACCAGGGTGGCACCAGGAGTCGTGCAGCCCAGAGGGAAGCAAATTGCATCCTGGAGTGGGCAGAAAGATATGTCCCAGCCATATCCGCGGTTTTCATCCCAGGAGTGGAAAATTGGAGAGCGGACTTTTTAAGTCGCCAGCAATTATGCCCGGGGGAATGGTCTCTTCACCCCGAGGTTTTCCAGGCAATATGCCAGCGGTGGGGAACACCGGATGTAGATCTGCTAGCATCCAGATTCAACGCAAAGGTGGACAGATTTGTGTCTCGCACAAGGGATCCCCTAGCTTGCGGCTCGGATGCCCTAGTGTTCCCTTGGGATCAGTTCAAGCTGATATATGCATTCCCACCGCCACAATTGTTACCGCGATTACTCCGCAGAATCAGGGTAGAAAAGAAACCAGTGATTCTGGTGGCTCCAGCGTGGCCCCGAAGGGCATGGTACGCGGAGATTGTAAAAATGTCAGTGAGGAGTCCTTGGTCCCTCCCACATCGTCCGGACCTGCTGTCGCAGGGACCGATATACCACCCTTCCTTACCAGCCCTAGGTTTGACGGCCTGGCTATTGAAGCCCACATTCTGAAAAAGAGAGGGCTCTCTAATTCTGTGGTATCTACCATGATCAATGCCAGGAAGCCGGTATCCAGGCAGATCTATTATAGGATCTGGAAAGCGTACATTACGTGGTGTGAGGCCAAGAAATGGCATCCACGTAAGTACGTGATAGGTAGGATTTTGGACTTCCTACAGTGGGCTGTAGATAGGAAGCTGGCCTTGAGTACTATCAAGGGTCAGATTTCGGCCTTGTCAATATTTTTTCAAAGGCCCTTGGCTTCGCATTCACTAGTCAAAGCTTTCATACAAGGAGTGATGCGTATTAGCCCTCCGGTTAGTATTCCCATATGTCCTTGGGACTTAAACCTGGTTCTGTCGGTTCTACAGAAACAACCGTTTTAACCATTGCAACACATTTCCTTGGTTCTTCTCACCAGGAAATTGATTTTCTTAGTAGCCGTTTGTTCGGCTAAAAGAGTATCGGAATTAGCCGCCTTGTCCTGTAAGGAGCCATATCTGGTTGTCCATAAGGACAGAGTAGTATTACGTCCTCATCCAGCCTTTCTTCCCAAGGTGGTATCGAGGTTTCATTTGAACCAAGATGTGGTTCTTCCTTCTTTTTTCCCCAAACCTAGCTCGGTAGAGGAAAAGTTATTACATTCTTTGGATGTAGTAAGAGCAGTTAAAGCTTATCTGAAAGCCACTGCTCAGATTCGCAGAACGGATACTTTGTTTATTCTGCCGGAAGGCCCTAGAAAGGGTCAGGCAGCATCAAAATCTACTTTAGCCAAGTGGATTCGACAGGTCATAATACAAGCCTATGGCTTGAGAAAGAGACCACCTCCGTTCAAAGTTAGGGCGCACTCCACAAGAGCAGTTGGAACTTCATGGGCAGTGCATCACCAGGCCTCCCTGGCTCAAGTATGTAAGGCCGCAGCATGGTCTTCGGTACACACGTTTACTAGATTCTACCAGGTAGACGTTAGAAGTCAGGAGGATGTCGCCTTTGGGCGCAGTGTGTTGCAGGCCGCAAAAGATCCTCATGCCTGATGGCGCCCAGCTTATGTATCCCTCCCCTCATTTGGCATTGCTTTGGGACGTCCCATTAGTAATGACTAAGTCGCTCTGTGTCCCGTGATGTACGAAAAAGAAAAAGGGATTTTTATAACAGCTTACCTGTAAAATCCTTTTCTTGGAGTACATCACGGGACACAGAGCTCCCACCCCTCTTTTTGGGACACTTATTGCTTTGCTACAAAACTGAGGTGCTCCCGGATGGGAGGGGCTTATATAGGGGAGGGTACTTCCGGTTTGGAAGTGGCCAGTGCCAGCACCTGAAGGTAATCTATATAACCCATTAGTAATGACTAAGTCGCTCTGTGTCCCGTGATGTACTCCAAGAAAAGGATTTTACAGGTAAGCTGTTATAAAAATCCCTTTTTTTTCCCCAAAAAATGCGTTTGAAAAATCGCTGCGCAAATACTGTGTAGAAAAAAAAAATGCAACACCCACCATTTTATTTTGTAGGGCCTTTGCTTTAAAAATATATATAATGTTTGGGGGTTCAACATAATTTTCTTGCAAAAAAAAAAAATGTTTTCATGTAAACAAAAAGTGTCAAAAAGGGCTTTGTCTTCAAGTGGTTAGAAGAGTGGATGTAAGCTTCCTAATGTTGTGTATAAAATGCTAGAACAGTTCAAAACCCCCCCAAATGACCCCATTTTGGAAAGTAGACACCCCAAGCTATATACTGAGAGGCATGTCGAGTCCATGGAATATTTTATATGTTGACACAAGTTGCGGAAAAAAGAATTTTTTTTTTTTTTTTTGCACAAAGTTGTCACTAAATGATATATTGCTCAAACATACCATGGGCATATGTGAAGTTACACCCCAAAATACATTCTGTTGCTTCTCCTGAGTACGGGGATACCACATGTGTGAGACTTTTTGGGAGCCTAGCCGCGTACGGGACCCCAAAAACCAATCACCGCCTTCAGGCTTTCTAACGGTGTAAATTTTTGATTTCACTTCTCACTGCCTATCACAGTTTCGGAGGCCATGGAATGCCCAGATGGCACAAAACCCCCCCAAATGACCCCATTTTGGAAAGTAGACACCCCAAGCTATTTGCTGAGAGGTATTGTGAGTATTTTGCAGATCTCGCTTTTTGTCACAAAGTTTTGAAAATTGAAAAAAAAAAAGAAAAAAAAAATGTTCTTTCTTCATTTTCAAAAACAAATGAGAGCTGTAAAATACTCACCATGCCTCTCAGCAAACAGCTTGGGGTGTCTACTTTCTAAAATGGGGTCATTTGGGGGGGTTTTGTGCTATTTTGGCATTTTATGGCCTTCAAAACTGTGATAGGTAGTGAGGAGTCAAATTAAAAATTTGTGCCTAGAAATCCTGAAGGCGGTGATTGGTTTTCGGGGTCCCGTACGCGGCTAGGCTCCTAAAAAGTCCCACACATGTGGTATCCCCGTACTCAGGAGAAGCAGCAGAATGTATTTTGGGGTGCAATTCCACATATAACCATGGCATGTGTGAGCAATATATCATTTAGTGACAACTTTTTGTAATTTTTTTTTTTGTCATTATTCAATCACTTGGGACAAAAAAAAAATATTCAATGGGCTCAACATGCCTCTCAGCAATTTCCTTGGGGTGTCTACTTTCTAAAATGGGGTCATTTGGGAGGGTTTTGTACTGCCCTGCCATTTTAGCACCTCAAGAAATGAGATAGGCAGTCATAAATTTAAAGCTGTGTAAATTCCAGAAAATGTACCCTAGTTTGTAAACGCTATAACTTTTGCGCAAACCAATAAATATACGCTTATTGACATTTTTTTTACTAAAGACGTGGCTGAATACATTTTGGCCTAAATGAATGACTAAAATTGAGTTTATTCGATTTTTCTTATAACAAAAAGTAGAAAATATAATTTTTTTTCAAAATTTTCGGTCTTTTTCCGTTTATATCGCAAAAAATAAAAATCGCAGAGGCAATCAAATACCATTAAAAGAAAGCTCTATTTGTGGGAAGAAAAGGACGCAAATTTCGTTTGGGTACAACATTGCATGTCCGCACAATTTACAGTTAAAGCAGCGCAGGAAGGGGTTGCACCCCCAAAACACATCCATTGATCCCCCATGATGGCAGATAGCCCATGTTGACATGAGGCATGCTATCAGGATGGAAATCCCCTTTTTACTACACCATGGTTTATGCATCTTCAAAATGTGGCTTTTTTAGGGGGTGACATCACCCCATCTTTTACGAAGACCAGATAAAAACATTTTAAACACAATAGAATGTCTGATCTTGCCTTAAAATTGTACATGTTGAACTTTAGAAGTTCCAGATTTGAAAATGTTTTATGTTTTAAAACATGCTTGTTTATGCGTTTTTGCAAAAAAATGTATACCAATTTTTTTTAAAACATGTTGTATTTTCTATTTAAAAAAAATTATGCACAATTTAAATGTGCAAGGAGTAAAAGCTTTTGTACTCAACAATGTGTGGCATCTTATATCAATGTTGCAAAAAAAATGTTAAGGTTATTTTTGGTGTTTACACTGATAATTTATATTTACTAATTTGTATTTACTAAAGGAAAATACACATGGCACTACAAGTGCACCAGGAGAACCTAGGAGACAGATAAAAGACACACAAGCAAAAAATAAAATTCAAGATGTTTTCAGGAAAAAAATATTTTTTTATTTAGAACACATCAAGATTCGTCTGGCATAGCAATGGCCCCCCTACCCATAAAATAGTCCACATATTGTTGGCGCACATCACGGGCGCTTTGGCGGGCCAAGCCAGTACGGCCAACTTCCAGGGCCGGCAATGGATTTTGGTCCTGTAGTGAGGCCTCTGGCCCAACAGATGATAGATAATTTGGGGAATGTACCCTTAAAAAATTGTGCAGCACACAGCATGTCATTACAACATGGTTCAGTTTATACTCCGCAAGATTGATGGAGGACAGAAACAGGCGGAACTGGCTGGCCATGATGCCAAACACATTTTCCACCACTCTTCTGGCTCTGGCCAGCCGGTAATTAAACACCCTCCTCTCAGGGGTGAGGGTCCTTTGGGGAAATGACCTCATAAGATGGGGACCTAGTGCAAAAGCCTCATCTGCGATAAAGACAAATGGTAGTCCCTCCACGTTGTCTGACACAGGTGGCAATGCCAGGTCATCACTAGACGTCGGGCGAACTCCGTCTTGGAAAAGACTCCGCCATAGGACATCCGGCCATTTTTCCCCACGTCCACATGCAGAAATTCATAGTTCGCTGACACAACCGCCATCATCACTATACTATGGAACCCTTTATAATTATAGTAATAAGATCCCGAATGGGGCGATGGGACGATGTGGACGTGTTTCCCGTCTATTTCCCCTCCGCAGTTAGGAAAGTTCCACCGCTGGGCAAACTGGGATGCCACATTCTGACATTCCTGTGCCATAGAAGGGAACTGTGGAGTTAAACAATAATTATTTTTTTTTATACTTTTACACATAAACATTGCAAGCAGATTACACAAAAAAATTCTTGGTCAACATCAGTATAACATTTATTTTAACCACTTGGCAACCACCTGCCGACAAATAACGTCGACAAGGTGGTTGCTTAACTCTGGGAGGACGTTATATAACGTCCTCCCAGAATCGCGCTCCCGCGCGCCCCCTGGGGTGCGCACACGGGAAACTCCGTGACCGCCGGGTCCAGAGGACCCGGCGCATCACGAATCACGGTAAATCGCCGCTGATAGCGGCCGTTTACCACGTGATCGCTCCGTCAAATGACGGAGCGATCACTTGTAAACAGACCGGTGTCATGTAATGACGCCGGTTCCTCTCTCCCCTCTCTGTACCGATCGGTACAGTGTGAGAGGAGAGGGGGAGGGAGCAGATCAAGGCAGCAGCGCTGTGGGCTGGATCTGTGACAATTGCAGTCACAGATCCAGCCATCCATCCCTGCTCAGCCATCCCTGGTGCAATACCCTGCCAATACTCTGCAAAATACCCTGCGCAATACTCTGCAATACCCTGGTGCAATACTCTGCAATACCCGGTGCAATACTCTGCAATACCCTGCGCAATACTCTGCAATACCCTGCGCAATACTCTGCAATACCCTGCGCAATACTCTGCAATACCCTGCAAAACACTCTGCAATACCCTGTGCAATACTCTGCAATACCCTGCGCAATACTCTTCAATACCCTGCACAATACTCTGCAATACCCTGCACAATACTCTGCAATACTCTGCAATACCCTGTGCAATACCCCCTGTGCAATACCCTGCCATACTCCGCAATACCCTGCCATAGTCCGCAATACTCCGCAATGCCCTGCAATACTCCGCAATGCTCGGCAATGCCCGGCAATACTCGGCAATGCCCGGCAATACTCCGCAATGCCCGGCAATACTCTGCAATAACCACTTCCCGCCCGCCGGCCGTCATATGACGTCCTTGACTTTGTGCGGGGATATCTGAATGATGGGAGCAGCTACAGGCATCATTCAGATATTAGCTTTTTCAGCCGGCGATTCCCTACACTATAAGAACAATCATAGTGGCTGTTCCGCCGCTTGATCATTCTTACGGGAGGCGAGAGGGGATGTCCCCCGCCGCCCTCCGGTGCTTCTACCGACTCACCGCTACGATCAAAGCCAGGATTGTTGTTTTTTTTTTTGTTTTTTTTTCAGGCTTCCCAGCCTAGAGGTGAGATGTGGGGTCTTATTGACCCCATATCTCACTGTAAAGAGGACCTGTCATGCCATATTCCTATTACAAGGGATGTTTACGTTCCTTGTAATAGGTTTAAAAGTGATCAAAAAAAATTTTGGGGCAGAAAAACATGTCAAACTAAAATAAATAAAGTAAAATGAACAATAAAAAAATATATATTTTTTTAAAGCGCCCCTGTTCCCGTGAGCTCGCATACAGAAGCGAACGCATACGTAAGTCCCGCCCACATATGAAAACGGTTTTCAAACCACACATGTGAGGTATCTCTGCGAACGTTAGAGCGAGAGCAATCATTTTGGCCCTAGACCTCCTCTGTAACTCAAAACATGTAACCAGTAAAAATATTTAAAGCGTCGCCTATGGGGATTTTTTAAGTAGCGAAGTTTGGCGCCATTCCACGAGTGTGTGCAATTTTTAAGGGTGACATGTTAGGTATCTATTTACTCGGCGTAACTTCATCTTTCACATTATGCAAAAACATTGGGCTAACTTTACTGTTTTTTTTTTTAAGCACAAAACATTTTTTTTTCCGTAAAAAACGCGTTAAAAAAATTGCTGCGCAAATATCGTGCGAGATAAAAAGTTACAACAACCACCATTATATTCTCTAAGGTCTTTGCTAAAAAAACATATATATATAATGTTTTGGGGTTCTATGTAATTTTCTAGCAAACAAATGATGATTTTTACATGTAGGAGAGAAATGTCAGAATTGGCCTGGGTGCTCCAGAACGCCTGAAGGTGCTCCCTGCATCTTGGGCCTCTGTATGTGGCCACGCTGTGTAAAAGTCTCACACATGTGGTATCGCCATACTCGGGAGGAATAGCAGAATGTGTTTTGGGGTGTAATTTGTGGAATGCATATGCTGTGTGTGAGAAATAACCTGCTAATATGACCATTTTGTGGGAAAAAAAAGAGAAAAAAAAGAATTGTGGGGAAAAATGACAACTTCAAAAAACTCACAATGCCTCTTTCTGAATACCTTGGAATGTCTTCTTTCCAAAAAGGGGTCATTTGGGGGATATTTGTACTTTTCTGGCATGTTAGGGTCTCAAGAAATGAGATCGGCCGTCAGTACTTCAGGTGTGATCAATTTTCAGATATTGGCACCATAGCTTGTGGACTCTATAACTTTCACAAAGACCAAATAATATCCACCAATTTGTACTTATTTTTACCAAAGATATGTAGCAGTATAAATTTTGGCCAAAATTTATGAAGAAAAAATAGTAATTTGCAAAATTTTATAACAGAAACGAAAAAAAATCATTTTTTTTACAGAATTTTCAGTCTTTTTTCTCTTATAGCGCAAAAAATAAAAAAACCAACAGTGATTAAATACCACCAAAAGAAAGCTCTATTTGTGTGAAAAAAAGGACACAAATTTCATATGGGTACAGTGTTGTATGACTGAGTAATTGTCATTCAAAATGTGAGAGCACCGAAAGCTGAAAATTGGTCTGGTTATTAAGGGGGTTTAAGTGCCCAGTGGTCAAGTGGTTAAGGAGTATTTTAAGACAAAAATATAATGGTCACTTATCAGACTCCTGAAGAAATAGAAAACCAACATTTGCAAGGTTGTCAGTTTATCAGTCACCACATCCCAAATTGAATAGACAAAACAAAAACCCCCCTTGGAGGTGGAACTTTGAAAGTGACTGAAAACACAGGAGTATATCAAAAATATAAATGTAATAAATGAGTACAATTTTTTTTTACAAAGACTATCTGAATAAAAACACATGGAATATGTACAAATACAGAAAGCTAAATAAATTGATAAGGAGAAGGTTGGACATTTATGATCAGACCCAACAGCTGTTTCGGTAAACCCTTCTTCGGGGGATTTGTAGACATAAAGGTCAATAGTTGTCTATGGAGAGACAGATTCTGTTAGATATAAAGTCATAATGTGGATTGGTATCTTATTATATACATGTACAAAAAACTAAATAATTCATAATAAATATTTGCTTACAGAGATTTCCAAAATTGGTTCGACATTCCATGTGTCAACAGGTCACGTGCATTGTTAATGATGTAAACATGGGGCGAAAAACAAAGAACACCCAATATGGGGAGGCTAAAGTATTGAGAGAATCCAAAGGCCTTCAGCAGGGGTCCCCAGATGAGAAGAGACGACGGGACTGAGGAAGACTCATATATATATATATATATATATATATATATATATATATTAATGGGTCTATATTCTAAAGGACATTGAGACAAAAAGAGAAAGAAAAGAGGTAAATCAGCATGCCCGCAGTTAATACTTGAACCCCCTATCCTAGCCTCGACTAGAACCAGGGGGAAAAAAAATTGCGTTATATGTAAAAACCTACCAGTATAGTAGAACACCTCCAAGTAACAGAATAGATGATGGGACTTGAACAAAAATCTTCACCAATAGAGGGAGTCCTCCGTTAAAGAAAAATGCATCAATTATGCATTACTAAAACAGTGAAGCAACTGTATGGGAGTCCCACTTCAAAAGAACAGTATCTAAAAAAGTTGTTAGAAAGAAAAAGTTAAAAGAAAATGAAGGCGATCGTAGGGTCAGGACATAGATAGTAGACAATATAGCATGCTGTCTCAAAAAAGCTCTGTCTCAGCACAAAATACCTGTGTAGGTCCTCAGTATCAAGTCGACCGCCGTGTCCAATGCCTCGTGTGGACCAATGATGGTCATCGAGGGCTTTAAATGGCGTCCAGTGGATGGACGCGCATGCGTGAAGAAACGCAAAGAAAGGGCGGAAGCGTGATGACGTTATTGCGCAATGCGTCGCATGGAGATGGCGCATTCCATATTGAAATAGGAAAGCGTGACAGATAGTAAACGGAAGTAAGCCTATACAGGAAGGTAGCGTTACCTGAAAGCGATACCTAAAGAGACGCAAGCGTGTTGCAGAGTATAAGCTGACCCGATTGCAAAAAATCCAAACAAACGAGGGAGGGAAAAGAAATTACTCGCTGCTGAAAATTGTATATATGTATATTCAAATGGATCGCCGTACAGAGCTGGACCGGATCATTGCAGTATAGGTCATAGCCACAGGCCAAATTGTGATCTGAAGTAACGATCATTAATGATTCAATAGAGATGGTGAGACCTATAATCAAATGTGCATGGAATGTAGCCTGCACATAAAAATAAATAAATGAACCGTAAATTTTGTGTACCAACTGTTAAACATATCGGCAAGACTATATACATGCAGCTAGTGTAAAAATAAAAAACAAAACCCAGGAAATTATCTCATTATAGGGGGCCCCCCGCGTGCTGGATGCCCGCCGCCATCCCAAAGTGATGACAGCCGGCAAATAACGCGCGCCGACGCATTAATGCAAATGAATGCATCAAAAAAAGGGGAAGAAAGAGTGTCCCAAGGCCAAGATATCGGAACCCAAGTCAAACAAGATCGGGGACTGATTGGTCACTGGGTCACCTCACCCCCTACATGTGCCGTGTGAAGGACAAAGGATCAGTCAAAAGCCAAATAGAACAAATGCATATGAGACGAAGAAACATAGAATGAGAAAAAAAAAAAGGGGGAGAGAAGGGAGGGGGGAGAGGAAAAGAAAGGGAAAAAATTGTTATGATTACGTATCATTAATTGAATAGACATCCAGTACTATCAATAATATGTCATATTACATGTACTTCTACTCTTCCCAGCCACCATAGGAGAAGCCCTCAAGAAGCGGACGGTAACTGATGAGTTCATTCAACCCCGGTGGCATGGTGGCATTTAAAGTGAAAATCCATCTAGTCTCTCTTTGTAAAAGAGTTCTGTTCCAGTCACCTCCTCTATTGCTGGGATGTATCCTATCTAGAATTAAGAATTTTATTCTAGGAATTCTACTATTGAGAATGTCTCTAATACGACGTCCCAAAGGTAAATCTGGATCACATTTCTTCATACACGTAATGTGCCTGGCTGCTCTTTTAAAGAAAGGCTGTTTGGTTTTACCAATGTAAAATGCCCCACATTGGCATGAGAGTAGATAAACGACTCCTTCCGTTTTACAGTTAGCAAAGTGAATTGCTTTGAAATTTTTTCCATTTGGTAATGTTGCTTTGTCAATGTTCATGTACTGACATAAATTGCAACCTCCGCATCGATAGGTGCCGGGTCGCCTACAGGGGTCAGCAGGGAATTCACCCATGTATTCACTTTGTATTAGATTATCCTTTATTGAATTGGCCTTACGATAAGTAATTGATGGTTGAGCTGGAACAAATGGAGCTAATGACGGATCAATCCTCAAGAGATGCCAATATTTGGAGACAATTCTCTTAATTTGCTCACTTTGTCTAATGAATTTAGTGATAATACGTACAGTATTAAAATCCACATTGTCCGGACCAATGGTGGGTTGTTTTTTTGTCAATAGTTGGTCCCTAGATTTTAGGGTAGCCCTTCTGAATGATTTTTTAAGGCTACTAAGGGAATATCCTTGTATTAGGAGACGGTCTCTTAAGGCATTAGCCTCTTTCTGAAAGGTAACATCATTCGTGCAATTACGGCGTAGCCGTAAGTATTGCCCGAATGGGATCGATTTAACTAGTGATGTAGGATGTGCACTTTCAGCATGAAGGATGGAATTACACGCTGTGTCTTTACGGTATAAGGCGCTTGTTAGTTTTCCACTAATGTCCTTTAATATGGTAATATCCCAAAAATTGATAGATACATCACTATATGTCATAGTAAATTTTAAATTGTAGGAATTGTCGTTCATGGCATCCAAACAGGACAACAGCAGTTCTGGGGTACCTACCCAAACGATAAATATATCGTCGATGTAGCGACTCCAATTGACAATGGATTCAGTAAGTGGCAAAAGAGTCTCTTCCAATAGGAAGCTCTGTTCCCACTCCCCCAGGTACAAATTGGCGTAGGATGGGGCGCAGCAAGTCCCCAGTGCTACGCCCTGTACCTGGAGGTAGTGGGACCCATCGAAGGAAAAGGCATTACACGTGAGGATATGCTCGAGAGCAGAGCGCAAAAACAAGTCAAAAGAGCGATTGTCACGGTGAGATTGAGATAGAATATGTCTGATAACCTCAATGCCCCGCTGGTGGGGGATGGAGCTGTAAAGTGCTTCAACATCAACAGCCACCAGCAGGGCATTGGGGGGCACAGACATCTCATCTAGTTGGTTCAATAGATGCATGGTATCTTTAATGAATTTATTACATTTATATTTTTGATATACTCCTGTGTTTTCAGTCACTTTCATAGTCCCACCTCCAAGGAGGGTTTTTTGTTTTGTCTATTCAATTTGGGCTGTGGTGACTGATAAACATTGACAGCCTTGCAAATGTTGGTTTTCTATTTCTTCTATATAACAGGGTAGCAAATTCCCAAACCCCCAATTTTCTTTCTGACATTTGCAATTTTGTCCTATTTTTTCATATATATATATATATTTGAAGATTTGGATACCATTCTCTGTTGATATTATATTCACTTTATTTATATTTAGCTTGCTTTTCCTTTTTTTTGGGGGGGATTTCATTGTTACCATTTTTTCATTGCAATATTATCTTTGTTGTCTGGCACTAATCCTGTTTAAATCTAAGGACTTTGAGGGACATATGTCCAGATATAGAGAGCAAGCAAAGAAAGAAGCCCAAACCTCTGAAATGTCAGCCCTTTTCTCCCAATTATCCAAATTGGTTGAAAAGAAGGCACTAACTATTATGGCACATTGAAGGATTCGAGCAATACATCAGGGAGGATTTGAACCCGTTAGGTTTACGCTTTTAGATCTTCCCCACTTTTGACAATATTGACGAATCCTTTAAGAAACAATGGGAAAAGAATTTACAACAATGCAGCCTCACAATGATGAGGCTGCTAATGGAAGAATATTCGAGACGAATTCTGGCTTTAAATATAGACATTGAGAATGTCTATATGCAGTTAAAACCATGTGAGAATCTTGCCAATTACAAAATTTTAGAAGAAGGTATTAAGACTCATCTTGACCTTCTGGCTGGTAACGTGTTGCCAGCCAAAGAACAGAAATTCTGGAGAGATAAGATTGCTTTCAAAGAATCAAAAGCATATCACTGGCAAAGAAACAACAACCCACGTACACGCCCCAAATTCAATAAAATGAGGGGGCGGCTGAAGATAGGGGATCTAATGTTTCACTCAATTCTTCTCTCTCTTCATCCTCACAGCACTCAATCTCGGATAAGAAAAAGCCACTTAAGAATAAATGGAAATCACCAAATAAGGGACAAACCAAAAAACATATGGTGGAAGCAACATCCATCCCTCCTTATAATGGCACTCTGAGTATGAAGGTAACAGGATCACGTGGTGGTCCATCTGAACAATCTACATCTGGGATTTTATTCCCTCAAAATAATGTGTCAGATATGGCCGAACCCATGGTGGAGATGAGCATTAATTCATCTAATATGGCACCATAGCTAGGTGGTCATGAATCTAGTGGTGATAGGTTGAATATTATCAACCTGTCAGATTACACATTATCAGATGATGAGAGATCGGTCCTGTCTAGGGGTTTAAACTTTTGTCCAAGTTCAGATCTAGACAAATTTGAGATAATGAAGGATTTACAGTTATTTTCAAGGAAATTGTTATTGAAAAGTATGTATACTAAAATTGAAGCTCCAATTAAAGAAAAAGAAAAAATTAAAATCCAACATGAGCAGGATGTACAAACTCTTGTAGATTTGTCGATGGACCACAGGAATTTGGACCTCATAGACAGGATCGATCTAGAGAGCCTACTTATAGGAGACACACCTATACTAACCACAAAAAAAGGTAATTTTACCTAAGATTCAATCTTCCCTAAAAAAGAAATCTGACAAATTTCCAGTCATAGGTACTAATATTAACTTGGGAGCTTTTTTGACTATGACAACTAGAGACATCAAGAAACTCAATTCCCATTGTAAAATTTTGTCCAATTTGACCGAAAGTGAAAAGAAGGCCCTTGAGAATTTGACCAAACAGACTCAGCCGACGATAAAACCAGCTGACAAAAGGGGTAACATCGTAATTATGGGGAATCTTCAGTACAAGGAGATGTGTTTTAAAAATATTAAACAATAATGATTGGTATAGACGAATTTCAAGAACTCAGATTGATAAGTTCAATAATGCATTCTACTCATTGATTGATGATGCATATACCAATAAGACTATCAATTTACAAATTTTGAATTACATTAGAACTCTCCATCCTAGAATCCCCACGTTTTACAGCCTCCCTAAGGTGCATAAAAATCAAACAATGCCGCCAGGACGTCCTATTGTCTCAGGGTGTGGCAGCATCACTGAAAATCTTAGCAAGTTCATCGATGAATAGATCCGCCCATATGTGAACAACTTGCCTTCATTCATTAACCACTTAACGACCGCCCACTGTAAATATACGTCGGCAGAATGGCACCGACAGGTAGAATCACGTATATGTACGTGATTGCCTTTGTATAGTTGGGGGGTCCGATCGGACCCCCCCTTCTTTACAGTGAGCGGTCGTTTTACCTTCGGGAGCGATCCGGCATGAGGGGACGGCCGTTCGATTCCGGCCACCCCCTCTCGATCGCTCCCGGCGAATGAGAGCTTCCCCTGCCTGTGTGCTTGTTTACACAGGCTGGAGGAAGTGATGTCATCTCTCCTGCGGTGCTCACATATACCGAGCGCCGTACAGGAGAAGATGCAGGTTAGTGCACACAACACTACACTGACACCAGGACACATAGGTACATAAATCGCCCCCCAGCCCCCAGTCACAGTGTCACTGATTGCAGTGACCATTTCTTTAGTGATCACTGCAATCAGTGACATTTGTGACTGTAGAAGTGTCAGTACATTTAGTTTTAGGTCCAGTGTAGCCCCCTAACCCCCCCCCCTAATAAAGGTTTAACCCCCTGATCACCCCCCAGATAACCCTTTCACCCCCTAGTACCGCCGTCGCTAAGCGATCATTTTTCTGATCGATGTCTTAGCGTCGGTGATGCTGATCGGTAGCCAGTAATTTTTTTTAGGTTCGTCGCAGGTTTTTATAGCGTCGGGTACCCCCATATATTACCTAATAAAGGTTTAACCCCCTTGATCGCCCCCCAGGTAACCCTTTCACCCCCTATCACCACGGTCACTAAGCGATAATTTTTCTGATCGCTGTCTTAGCGTCGGTGATGCAGATCGGTAGCCAGTAATTTTTTTTAGGTTCGCCGCAGGTTTTTATAGCGTCGGGTACCCCAATATATTACCTAATAAAGGTTTAACCCCCTTGATCGCCCCCCAGGTAACCCTTTCACCCCCTATCACCACTGTCGCTAAGCGATCGTTTTTATGATCGTTGTCTTAGTGTCGGTGATGCAGATCGGTAGCCAGTAATTTTTTTTTAGGTTCGCCGTCAGGTTTTTATATAGCGTCAGGTACCCCCATATATTACCTAATAAAGGTTTTAACCCCCTAATTGCCCCTAGTTAACCCTTTCACCAGTAATCACCATATAAGTGTTACGGGTGACGCTGGTTAGTTAGTTTGCTTTTTATAGTGTCAGGGCACCCGCCGTATATAACCCAATAAAGGTTTAACCCCCTGATCGCCCGGCGGGTGATATCAATTAGGTTTTAGCGTCAGAGAGGGTCTGCGTCACACCCCAGGCAGCGTCAGGTTAGTGCCAGTAACGCTAACACCCACGCGTGAAGCATACACCTCCCTTAGTGGTATAGTATCTGAACAGATCAATATCTGATCTGATCAGATCTATACTAGCGTCCCCAGCAGTTTAGGGTTCCCAAAAACGCAGTGTTAGCGGAATCAGCCCAGATACCTGCTAGCACCTGCGTTTTGCCCCTCCGTCCAGCCCAGGCCACCCAAGTGCTGTATCGATCGATCACTGTCACTTGCAAAACACAACACACATAACTGCAGCGTTGGCAGAGACAGGCCTGATCCCTGCGACTCCAGTGCTGTAGGAGGTGATTTCGCCACCACAGTTAAAAAAAAAAAGCATATATGCCGAAGCATTGGGTCAGCAGGGGCGGAGGAGCGATTTTGCTCCTAATGCCGCGTACATACAGTCGAAATTCCGACGGAGGCTTACCCGTGGAAAAGTCTGACCATGTGTACGCGGCATAACTTTTGCGGGAAGATGCCCCCATGCTTCGGCATATATAAATGGTGCATGTATGCCCATCATTAGAAGTGGGTGGATGAAGGGCGGTATTCTAATGGTGGGCATACCCACCGATCAATCTTTTTTTTTCGTTCAGCCAACAGGCTGCATGAAAAAAAAGATTACAATACATGTCCAACAAGGACCAGCAACGTACTGGTATGTTGCTGGAATTTGAATGTTTATACCAGAATGATGCCTGCGGGTTTAGGTATCATCTTGGTATCATTCTTTTCAGCCAGCGGCCGGCTTTCATGTAAAAGCAATCCTAGTGGCTAATTAGCTTCTGGACTGCTTTTACAAGCAGTGGGAGGGAATGACCCCCCCCGGATATAAAAAGCGCCATTGGGAAATTGGGAAAGCATTTTATCACACCGATCTTGGTGTGGTCAGATGCTTTGAGGGCAGAGGAAAGATCTAGGGTCCAATAGACCCCAGTTTTTTCAAAAAAGAGTACCTGTCATTACCTATAGCTATCATAGGGGATATTTACATTCCCTGAGATAACAATAAAAATGATTAAAAAAAAAAAAAATATGGAAGCAACAGTTTAAAAATAAAATAAAAAAGCAAAATTAATAATAAAAAAAAAAAGCACCCCTGTCCTGCCCTGCTCTTGCCCAATGGCGAACGCAAGCGTCGGTCTGGCGTCATATGTAAACAGCAATTGCACCATGCATGTGAGGTATCACCGCGAAGGTCAGATCGAGGGCAGTAATTTTAGCAGTAGACCTCCTCTGTAAATCTAACGGGGTAACCTGTAAATGCTTTTAAAAATGTATGTAGTTTGTCACCAATGCGCGTTTGTGCGAAATTTTAAAGCATGTCGTGTTTGGTATCTATGTACTCGGCCTAAGATCATCTTTTTTATTTCATCAAACATTTGGGCAATATAGTGTGTTTTAGTGCATTAAAATTAAAAAAAGTGTATTTTTTCCCCAAAAATTCGTTTGAAAAATCGCTGCGCAAATACTGTGTAGAAAAAAAAATGCAACACCCACCATTTTATTCTGTAGGGCCTTTGCTTTAAAAATATATATAATGTTTGGGGGTTCAACATAATTTTCTTGCAAAAAAAAAATATGTTTTCATGTAAACAAAAAGTGTCAAAAAGGGCTTTGTCTTCAAGTGGTTAAAAGAGTGGATGTAAGCTTCCTAATGTTGTGTATAAAATGCCAGAACAGTTCAAAACCCCCCCAAATGACCCCATTTTGGAAAGTAGACACCCCAAGCTATATACTGAGAGGCATGTCGAGTCCATGGAATATTTTATATGTTGACACAAGTTGCGGAAAAAAGACAATTTTTTTTTTTTTTTTTGCACAAAGTTGTCACTAAATGATATATTGCTCAAACATGCCATGGGCATATGTGGAATTACACCCCAAAATACATTCTGTTGCTTCTCCTGAGTACGGGGATACCACATGTGTGAGACTTTTTGGGAGCCTAGCCGCGTACGGGACCCCAAAAACCAATCACCGCCTTCAGGCTTTCTAAAGGGTGTAAATTTTTGATTTCACTTCTCACTGCCTATCACAGTTTCGGAGGCCATGGAATGCCCAGATGGCACAAAACCCCCCCAAATGACCCCATTTTGGAAAGTAGACACCCCAAGCTATTTGCTGAGAGGTATTGAGTATTTTGCAAATCTCGCTTTTTGTCACAAAGTTTTGAAAATTGAAAAAAAAAAAGAAAAAAAAAAAAATGTTCTTTCTTCATTTTCAAAAACAAATGAGAGCTGTAAAATACTCACCATGCCTCTCAGCAAACAGCTTGGGGTGTCTACGTTCCAAAATGGGGTCATTTGGGGGGGTTTTGTGCTATTTTGGCATTTTATGGCCTTCGAAACTGTGATAGGTAGTGAGGAGTCAAATCAAAAATTTGTGCCTAGAAATCCTGAAGGCGGTGATTGGTTTTCGGGGTCCCGTACGCGGCTAGGCTCCTAAAAAGTCCCACACATGTGGTATCCCCGTACTCAGGAGAAGCAGCAAAATTTATTTTGGGGTGCAATTCCACATATAACCATGGCATGTGTGAGCAATATATCATTTAGTGACAACTTTTTGTAATTTTTTATTTTTTTTGTCATTATTCAATCACTTGGGACAAAAAAAAAATATTCAATGGGCTCAACAGGCCTCTCAGCAATTTCCTTGGGGTGTCTACTTTCTAAAATGGGGTCATTGGGGGGGGGGGTTTTGTGCTATTTTGGCATTTTATGGCCTTCAAAACTGTGATAGGTAGTGAGGAGTGAAATCAAAAATTTACACCCTTAGAAATCCTGAAGGCGGTGCTTGGTTTCCGGGGTCCCGTACGTGGCTAGGCTCCTAAAAAGTCCCACACATGTGGTATCCCCGTACTCAGGAGAAGCAGCAGAATGTATTTTGGGGTGCAATTCCACATATAACCATGGCATGTGTGAGCAATATATCATTTAGTGACAACTTTTTTAAAAAAAAAATTTTTTGTCATTATTCAATCACTTGGGACAAAAAAAAAATATTCAATGGGCTCAACATGCCTCTCAGCAATTTCCTTGGGGTGTCTACTTTCTAAAATGGGGTCATTTGGGGGGGTTTTGTACTGCCCTGCCATTTTAGCACCTCAAGAAATGAGATAGGCAGTCATAAATTTAAAGCTGTGTAAATTCCAGAAAATGTACCCTAGTTTGTAAACGCTATAACTTTTGCGCAAACCAATAAATATACGCTTATTGACATTTTTTTTACTAAAGACATGTGGCTGAATACATTTTGGCCTAAATGTATGACTAAAATTGAGTTTATTCGATTTTTCTTATAACAAAAAGTAGAAAATATCATTTTTTTTCAAGATTTTCGGTCTTTTTCCGTTTATATCGCAAAAAATAAAAATCGCAGAGGCAATCAAATACCATTAAAAGAAAGCTCTATTTCTGGGAAGAAAAGGACGCAAATTCCGTTTGGGTACAACATTGCATGTCCGCACAATTTACAGTTAAAGCAGCGCAGTGCAAAATTCTGAATTCACCTCTGGTCCTTTAGCTACCAAATGGTCCGGGGCTTAAGTGGTTAAAGATACCATGCATCTATTGAACCAACTAGATGAGATGTCTGTGCCCCCCAATGCCCTGCTGGTGGCTGTTGATGTTGAAGCACTTTACAGCTCCATCCCCCACCAGCGGGGCATTGGGGTTATCAGACATATTCTATCTCAATCTCACCGTGACAATCGCTCTTTTGACTTGTTTTTGCTCTCTGCTCTCGAGCATATCCTCACGTGTAATGCCTTTTCCTTGGATGGGTCCCACTACCTCCAGGTACAGGGCGTAGCAATGGGAACTTGCTGCGCCCCATCCTACGCCAATTTGTACCTGGGGGAGTGGGAACAGAGCTTCCTATCGGAAGAGACTCTTTTGCCACTTAGTGAATCCATTGTCAATTGAAGTCGCTACATCGACGATATATTTATTGTTTGGGTAGGTACCCCAAAACTGCTGTTGTCCTGTTTGGATGCCATGAACGACAATTCCTACAATTTAAAATTTACTATGACATACAGTGATGTATCTATAAATTTTTGGGATATTACCATATAAAAGGACATTAGTGGAAAACTAACAAGCGCCTTATACCGTAAAGACACAGCGTGTAATTCCATCCTTCATGCTGAAAGTGCACATCCTACATCACTAGTTAAATCGATCCCATTCGGGTAATACTTACGGCTACGCCGTGATTGCACGAATGATGTTACCTTTCAGAAAGAGGCTAATGCCTTAAGAGACCGTCTCCTAATACAAGGATATTCCCTTAGTAGCCTTAAAAAATCATTCAGAAGGGCTACCCTAAAATCTAGGGACCAACTATTGACAAAAAAACAACCCACCATTGGTCCGGACAATGTGGATTTTAATACTGTACGTATTATCACTAAATTCAGTAGACAAAGTGAGCAAATTAAGAGAATTGTCTCCAAATATTGGCATCTCTTGAGGATTGATCCGTCATTAGCTCCATTTGTTCCAGCTCAACCATCAATTACTTATCGTGAGGCCAATTCAATAAAGGATAATCTAATACAAAGTGAATACACAGGTGAATTCCGTGCTGACCCCTGTAGGCGACCCGGCACCTATCGATGCGGAGGTTGCAATTTATGTCAGTACATGAACATTGACAATAAAGCAACATTACCAAATGGAAAAATTTTCAAACCAATTCACTTTGCTAACTGTAAAAAGGAAGGAGTCGTTTATCTACTCTCATGCCAATGTGGGGCATTTTACATCGGTAAAACCAAACAGCCTTTCTTTAAAAGAGCAGCCAGGCACATTACGTGTATGAAGAAATGTGATCCAGATTTACCTTTGGGACGTCATATTAGAGACATGCACAATAGTAGAATTCCTAGAACAAAATTCTTAATTCTAGATAGGATACATCCCAGCAATAGAGGAGGTGACTGGAACAGAACTCTTTTACAAAGAGAAACTAGATGGATTTTCACTTTAAATGCCACCATGCCACCGGAGTTGAATGAACTCATCAGTTACCGTCCGTTTCTTGAGGGCTTCTCCTCTGGTGGCTGGGAAGAGTAGAAGTACATGTAATATGACATATTATTGATAGTACTGGATGTCTATTCAATTAATGATACGTAATCATAACAATTTTTTCCCTTTCTTTTCCTCTCCCCCCTCCCTTCTCCCCCCCCCTCTTTTTTATTTATTTTTATTTTATTTGCTCATTCTATGTGTCTTCGTCTCATATGCATTTGTTCTATTTGGCTTTTGACTGATCCTTTGTCCTTCACACTGCGCATGTAGGGGGTGAGGTGACCCAGTGACCAATCGGTCCCCGATCTTGTTTGACTTGGGTTCCGATATCTTGGCCTTGGGACACTCTTTCTTCCCCCTTTTTTTGATGCATTCATTTGCATTAATGCGTCGGCGCGCGTTATTTGCCGGCTCTCATCACTTTGGGATGGCGGCGGGCATCCAGCGCGCGGGGGGCCCCCTATAATGAGATCATTTCCTGGGTTTTGTTTTTTATTTCTCTGACCTATTTTGCTCATATTTGTCCCAACGGTTTTTTATATGAGGAGGGATTGTGTGCATGATAATCACTAGCTGCATGTATATAGTCTTGCCGATATGTTTAACAGTTGGTACACAAAATTTACGGTTAATTTATTTATTTTTATGTGCAGGCTACATTCCATGCACATTTGATTATAGGTCTCACCATCTCTATTGAATCATTAATGATCGTTACTTCAGATCACAATTTGGCCTGTGGCTACGACCTATACTGCAGTGATCCAGTCCAGCTCTGTACGGCGATCCATTTGAATATACATATATACAATTTTCAGCAGCGAGTAATTTCTTTTCCCTCCCTCGTTTGTTTGAATTTTTTGCAATCGGGTCAGCTTATACTCTGCAACACGCTTGCGTCTCTTTAGGTATCGCTTTCAGGTAACGCTACCTTCCTGTATAGGCTTACTTCCGTTTACTATCTGTCACGCTTTCCTATTTCAATATGGAACGCGTCATCTCCATGCGACGCATTGCGCAATAACGTCATCACGCTTCCGCCCTTTCTTTGCGTTTCTTCACGCATGCGCGTCCATCCACTGGACGCCATTTAAAGCCCTCGATGACCATCATTGGTCCACACGAGGCATTGGACACGGCGGTCGACTTGATACTGAGGACCTACACAGGTATTTTGTGCTGAGACAGAGCTTTTTTGAGACAGCATGCTATATTGTCTACTATCTATGTCCTGACCCTACGATCGCCTTCATTTTCTTTTTGCTTTTTCTTTCTATCAACTTTTTTAGATACTGTTCTTTTGAAGTGGGACTCCCATACAGTTGCTTCACTGTTTTAGTAATGCATAATTGATGCATTTTTCTTTAACGGAGGACTCCCTCTATTGGTGAAGTTTTTTGTTCAAGTCCCATCTTCTATTCTGTTACTTGGAGGTGTTCTACTATACTGGTAGGTTTTTACATATAACGCAATTTTTTTTCCCCCTGGTTCTAGTCGAGGTTAGGATAGGGGGTTCAAGTATTAACTGCGGGCATGCTGATTTACCGCTTTTCTTTCTCTTTTTGTCTCAATGTCCTTTAGAATATAGACCCATTAATATATATATAGAGTCTTCCTCAGTCCCGTCGTCTCTTCTCATCTGGGGACCCCTGCTGAAGGCCTTTGGATTCTCTCAATACTTTAGCCTCCCCATATGGGGTGTTCTTTGTTCTTCGCCCCATGTTTACATCATTAACAATGCACGTGACCTGTTGACACATGGAATGTCGAACCAATTTTGGAAATCTCTGTAAGCAAGTATTTATTATGAATTATTTTGTTTTTTGTACATGTATATAATAAGATACCAATCCACATTATGACTTTATATCTAACAGAATCTGTCTCTCCATAGACAACTATTGACCTTTATGTCTACAAATCCCCCAAAGAAGGGTTTACCAAAACAGATGTTGGGTCTGATCATAAATGTCCAACCTTCTCCTTATCGATTTATTTAGCTTTCTGTATTTGTACATATTCCATGTGTTTTTATTCAGATTGTCTTTGTAAAAAATGTTTGTACTCATTTATTAAATTTATATTTTTGATATACTCCTGTTTTCTCAGTCACTTTCAAAGTCCCACCTCCAAGGGGGGTTTTTTGTTTTGTCTTATCAGACTCCTCACCCCCTCTAAATAATTTGGGGGGGGGGGTTCTAGATGAGTTGGGGACCTCACAAATCAAGGCTCTAGCACTCTGTCTGAATTTAATGAAAAGAAAAACATTTTTACACATTTTAGGGGGTGTTTAGGGTAAAGCACTACAATGAAGCAGACAAAATACATTGGGAAGTATTTTCATTGGGAAATATCCTGGGCCCAGGATAGCATGCTGGAGGGGTTAGTGAAGGGAAATATGCATGTAGGCCAAAAAAGGAGCAGTAAAAGCTTACAGCATGTATGGGGACAAAGGGGACATTCACAGCATATTACAATCATTGTAATTGGGGAATCATGAAAGAAATGCGATACATTAGCCAGCATTAAATACATAGAATGTGATGTTAAAGGAGAAAATTTACCTTAATATAGTCCTCCTGCAGAACTTGAATTATGGCAGAACAGGTCTCTGGAATAATGAGCCCCAGAGCCTGGGGGAGATGCCTGTTGAGAACTTGAGGTCCTGCAGACTTTTCCCCATCGCCAGGTATCTCAACGTGGCGACTAGCCTCTGCTCAGCAGTGATGGCTTCCCGCAGGACGATGTCCTGCCTCGTGATATAGGGGGACACCAAAGCCAACAGATGCTGAAAAACAGGGTCCGTCATCCGGAGAAAATTCCTGTAGTCATCAGGGTTATTCTCCTGGATCTCTCGCAACAAAGGCATGTAACAGAATTGGTCCCGCTGGAGCAACCAATTCTTCGTCCATGAACTCCTCCTCACCCTGTTCATGGACTGGACTTGCGTTTAAGCATGAACCCCAACACCAAGCCCCAAACACAGCACGAACTCTACAACGAGTACGTACCCGCAACATGGCTAGAACACGGTTGGCTGGTCAGAACAAACTAAAAGAACGCACTGAAGAACAGCAAGGCCTATGAAGAACGACCTGAAAATCAGTAACGAGCGGACAAGAACGCACTGAAAAACAGATACGAACTAACTACATGCACTGGAAGACAGATACGAACCCACAAGCACAAACTGAACACCAGAAAACAATCTTAAAAGCACGAACACTGAAAAGCGCGAATCGTTTGTACCAAACTTTTACTAACACGAGGATCAGCAAAAGTAGCCCAAAGGGTGGCGCCATTTGAATGGAACTTTCCCTTTTATAGTGCCCTCGTACGTGTTGTATGTCACTGCACTTTGGTCGAGCGTTTTTTTTGCCTGAACGTGTGTATGCAAGGCAGGCTTGAAAGGAATCACGATTTTTGGCATGTCAGGAAAACCCGTCGTGTGTACAAGGCATAATGTTTGGTCTGTTAGTATGTGCATGGTTGAGGAGTGTATGGTCATGTTAACACTGTAGGGGGTTTTGCTACGAATACTTGTTACAAAGTTAAAGTATATCTATACCCAAAAACTAAATGTAATATTTCTCCTATCACCTTCCAGGACGGCACACCTGAGAGATGAGGGCTCCTCCCTACAGGAAACACTATCAATTGACAGCTTGTTATAAGGCCCCACCCTTCCCCTTGATCCCCAGTATTGATTGTGTTTCTCCCGAACACAGCGCAACGTGCTTGTTTTGTTTTAAAGAAACCTATAGACCGGGGAGGGTCTGATGGTACCCCTGTTGAGACAGGTTTTAGGGAGGCCGGGGAGGGCTGGACTAACCTGTAGGCTTCGGTCTTTCTCACAGGTCGCCCCCAAGATGGACCAGCGCTGTAGTTCAAAAGTTACCGCCGTCAGGTTGCTCTCCTCACTTCCGGACTCTCAGGGCAGGAAGCACTGTTTTCCAAGCCTCGCTCTAGCGGGCCCCTTCACAGGAAGTGGGCGGCACCGCTGACTCAGTGCAACCAGGAAGTGATAGACGCCAGGAGACAGCGTGGAGAGCGGCGCGGACACGGCGTGAAGCGGTCGGCTAAACGGTACCAGCCTCACTAGCGGTACTCGCAGCCCAGGACCCAGCCAAATTCCTCATGGAGCAAGAGAAAGGGAAGGCCACTGCGACTGCAGGCAGATCCAGGTCAGGGACTGTTGAGTACAAGATCCCCTTGGAAAGGGAGGAGGAAAGGGAGTTAAAGTTCCTGGCCCTTAGGGATGTGGTATCCTGGGACCAGCCAGTACAGGAACTGGACGTTACTGCTCGCTTACCCTTTCCCCTCCCCTGTACAAACCTGCAGTCCTAAGGAAAGACAAAGCAATGTCATGCATGTATACTATATAGCAGGGAAGGAGGCTTCAGCAATGATGAAAAAGTTCCTTGCATCTATGCAGACGGAAATGCTGGCAACAGTTAAAGCTTTCCGTGAAGCCGCTGGACAGTCAGCATCCCAAGGTCCTGACACAGAGGAGCTTACCCTTAGAGAAGGCACATCTTCCCAAGAAAGCCTCTTTACAGGGGGACCCAGTGCCCTCCTCCCACCCTCACAACTAAAGAGGATAAGGAACAGTTATCCAAACATGACCTCATGTACCAGGGGTTAATTGCTAAAAGAGCCAGGGTGTTCCCTGTACATAGTTCCTTGTTGGATTCTATTACATTTGAATGGGATGGCCCTGAAAGAAAACCTTAGAGGATGTAAACCCACTCTCATCATTTCTAAATTACTTCCAAAGTGCATATCTATAAGGATATACATGCCTCCTGCATGTATCCTTACCTGTCAAATATCTCCCCTTTAGCTGTTTGGAGCCCTGCAATACTCCAGATTCTGTGGGCGGGTCTGTTCTCCAGGGCACGGTGGGTGAAGTCATGATGTCAGTAGACTCCCCGCCCCCCTCTCTACACTCCCCTTGGCCAGGCATCGATATTTCTTACACTGAACTTCTGCTGGTCTCGTGGATTATGCCCCATGATCACTAACATCCAGTCAAAACCCAGGAAAGTCACCACATGACTTCAGCATGCCCAATCATGTTGAGGTTTGGAGAAGCCAATCCTGGGAGAACTGGAGAAGAAAGGAGGAGGGATGTAAATTACACAGAAGGCCTCTCTCACACTCGTGCATGAGATAAGGAAATCGCCTGTCACACACAGTAAGGGGGAAGAAACAGACACCTATTTATCTGTGTCTGTTATTATCTTACTGAAAAAAGATATTGCTCAGAGCTGGATTAACTCTTTGTGGCAAGACTGGACACAGATAAAATTACATTATCTGCTTTAACAGATATGAGTCTTAATTAATTTTGGGGTTACATCCACTTTAAGAAAAGGTTTCCTTTTGAGGAAGATGGGGCTCAACTGTGGAATAAGATTCCAAAACTGGATGCCCCGCTTGTGAAGGTTTTAAGAAAACAGATTTAGCCTTCGGTGACATGGGGTCTCTAAGGGACCCCATGGATAAGAGGGGAAGTTTTACTGTAGTGTGCATGGGATGCCACTTCCATCAGCTTCAAACCGCCGCGAGTGGACCACCTGTGTAGCCAGGAACTTAGACTGCTGCCTAACGCAGCTACAAACGCATATCTCTGCTGACTGCTGAAATCCTTTCCGTTGCTTTTCAAAGCAGTCGAATTCTTGGCAGATGCTTCGGCAGGGCCGGTTAAGATAGAAGCCCGGTCTTTTGCCTTAGTAAATTCAGCAAGAAGAACCGTGTGGTTGAAAACATGAGCAAAACAGGAAAAGGATTTTTCTGGATAGCAGCACTCCAAGATAAAACGCCTTTATTTCAAAAGTCCAGGAATCCAAAGCATACACTGCACATCACGACACACTGATCAAAGATTAGCTGACATGTTTCACATCAAATGATGCTTACTCATAGCTATGTATGCTTTGGATTCCTGGACTTTTGAAATAAAGGCTTTTTATCTTGGAGTGCTGCTATCCAGAAAAATCCTTTTCCTGTTTTGCTCATACTTGCATTGCTTGCACCCTTGGTTGCTGGGAGGAGGTAGTTTGGAGGATATCTACACCTGAGCGGCTCCCTTTTTCTGGTTGAAAACATGGACCGAGGATTCCGTATACAAGGCTTTGCTGTTCATCTTTTTCAAGAGATAATTTGTTCGGGCTAGGGCTACAGGAAGCCTTTAAATGCACCCAGGATAGAAAGAAAGCAATACCGGAGAGTAAGAGGTACTGGAAACATTTTTCATGCCTACAAGCAGCAGGGCCAGCAGGACAGAGATAGCCATTCCAAGAAGCACTGGGACATAAAGGTCAGGGAAGACTAAAAGAAGCAGCTGGCAACTCCATAACATCAAGCGTATTTATTTTGAAGCCTTCACAGTGAGTACAGTCAGCAGCAGACTAGTTTTGGCGATCAGCCTGGTTCGCAGTACACATGTATGTTAAAAAGCATGAACATTTTTACATAAGACTGCTCTTCTCCAATCAACAATGTGTTCAATTAGAATCAGGTGATTGGTAACAGATTGTCAACAGATGTGTAGATGACAAATGAGAAGCAAATAGTCTAGCTATAATACAACACTTGAGATACAAAACATACAAAGACTATCTTGACATGTGAGAAAATACATATATTAAAAGCTCTATAAGAGAATCTTTAATGAAAAAATGTATAGATTAAAAAAAATATATTACTTGATGTGAAATATAAAGACTATACATAAAAGATAGTGCACAGTCAAAGTGTTTAACAAGCTATGGGCATAATACAATGTCCATTGCTCCAGGACTTTTTTAAACTTATTTCCTAAAAAGGTCCACATCATAGCGGTGGTTCATTCCCGCAGGTGCCCTTGTCTGTAGGCGGGAAATCCACCAAACTTCACGTCAAAGAAGTACACCGTGGATGTCCCCAGGGGAGTGCTGGCAGCCTTAGGCCTGGGGGGCATGTCCAGTCAAGTGGCAAATTGAACCACTGAATCAGCTCACCATTTATGCCCACCTGGTTTTTCAATGCAGCCTGATCAGTGCCCATCCAATGCAGCCTCACCAGTGTCCATCAATGCAGCCTCACCAGTGTCCATCAATGCAGCCTCCCCAGTGGCCATCAATGCAGCTTCACCAGTGGCCATCAATGTATTTCACCAGTGGCCATCAATGCAGCTTCACCAGTGGCCATCAATGCAGCTTCACCAGTGGCCATTAATGCAGCTTCACCAGTGGCCACCAATGCAGCCTCACCAGTGGCCACCAATGCAGCCTCACCAGTGGCCACCAATGCAGCCTCACCAGTGGCCATCAATGCAGCCTCACCAGTGGCCATAAATTCAGCCTCACCAGTGCCTATAAATGCAGCCTCATCAGTGCCCATCCCATCAGCTCAGCTTTACCTGTGCCCATTAATTTAGCCTGATCAGACAGCAGTGCCCATTAGCACAGCCTTGCCAGTGCATGGGAAGAGAGGAGAGCCGCCGGTTTACACAATGCGGGTATCTCCTGCTTACCTGGCCATTGTCACATTAAGTCCCGCCTGCTGGACTGGCTCCTAAGATGGACATCACACGTCCCGGCATTGGACCAGTATGACATCCATCACAGGAGCTGGTCCAAGAGGCAGGACTTCATATGTCTCTCGGCCGCGTCGGGTAAGTGGGAGATGGAGATCCCCGCTCTGTGTAAACCAACTAGCCTAAGTTCATATCTATGCATGTGGGTAACGCATGCAAAATTACATGCTTCCCAACATGCAAGGTAATGTGCTGTCCTTAAGCAGATGTGCAGCAGTGCCATTATTTGTTATTGGCACCTCCATGCATCTGCAAACATGTGGACCAAACTACAGGGTGCCGCACACTTTTGGAAAAGATTCAGGATTTCTTTTCCATGTTGCTCGTGTGTAGGGCAGCCTATTGAAACTAATGGGCTGCCCTACACGTAATGCATGAAAACCATGCCTGTGCGCGTTTGTGTGAAAAACGCCTAACTAGATGCAAAATAACAATTCTCAATAATAAAAAAAATCTGTAGATAATTAGCGTTCATACAATTGCACTACCATGTAAATAACTGAACACTGTGCTCTGCTCTGTTTATTGAGGACAGTTAACATGTATATAGAGTGTTTAGTGTATGTGGGGAATTTACATGTTGATTGTACAGAGTTTTGAGAACACAGGGTTAAATTGAATGGTTATAAAATTTCCTCACATTATCTGGACATACACAGAGTGTGGGGGTTGTGTTTTTGTTTGTATTTACAGTATTACAGTATATAGTGATATGTGCCAGCTTCAGAGATATCTGTTTGCTGTGAGCAAGGCTGACGACTCAGCCGACTCCCCCATACACGCTCTGCTCTTCCAATCCTTTGTTTATTAGCTTAATCATTCTCATCACACTGCAAACAAATCCTCCTGAATAGTTTTGATGTGAAACTGCTAGCTTACCTCTCCAGATTGACTTTTCTCAGCTCACCCCCCTCCCTGCACAGTGTCCGCAGCACCTGGCAGTAGCAGTGCCCCGCCTCCAGGTTCTCTGGGCAGACGGCACTGGAGATAGGGGGAGGATCTAAGTAAATGAGGGCACAGATCGATCATACAGGAGACTCGGGGGGAGATAGAAAAAACGAGACACAGACTACAACTCCCAGAATGCACTGCAGCAGCCAGCTAGTCAATCAGCGGCCACATTTTACCATTTACAGAGAAAAAATAGCAAACAGGCAGCGTGGCCGTTTTGAATATAAGGTAGCCGGCCTGGGGGGAAATCTCCACCCTTCCCCCCAGTTCACCCCTGGATGTCCCCCCCCATGTGAGGATAGTTTAACTCTTTCCAAGCCTGAGTACGAGGAGGATGCCATATTGCCATTATGTTCATACTTAAAGTGCTTGTTCATACTTAAAGTGCTTATACACATTTGATAAGCCTTTGTCTGTGCTGTAAGATGCACCATGAAAATGTTCGCTGATTCGAGTTCTCAGACGTCTCATGGTGCAACCCACATATTGTTTGTTACATTTATTGCATTCCACAACATATACAAAATTACTAGCGCCACAGTTGATATATTCACGGATCGTGAATTCTCGTCCTGTGGCACATGACATTACTGTCTTGTGTTGTCTGGAGTGTCTACTACAGTAGATACTGGTCTAACCAATGAACCAAACGCTCAAAAAGGGAACCGATACCTACCACTATCGGTCTACCTTGTACCGGAACTATGTTCTTGTGGAGTTTGGGCATATGATGGAAAATGGGGACTATAGGTGAATTGACCATAAGATGCTCTGCCACTCTTCTGTCAAAAACCCCCATCTCCACAACTGTGTCCAGAAGATTGGCCATTTGCTGTCTGAAGACAGGAGTGGGATTAGGGTTGAGCGAACTCAAACTGTATGTTCGGGTTCGGTGTTCGGCAATGTAATGGCGCATTTTAAAAAGCTGCAGGGCAGCCAATCAACATTTGTTTAACTTGTGTGCCCTTAGAAGCCATCACAGCCATGCCTACTAATGGCATAGCTGTGATTGGCCAGTGCAGCATGTGACCCAGCCTCTATATAAGCTAGAGGCACATAGCACAGCATGTCACTCTGCTTCAGTTAGTGTAGGGAAAGGTTGCTGCTGCTGCTTTTGAGGGAGAGAATTAGATAGGAGTCCTGATTCAGAAATAAAATTACTCAGCGATCTACCTTGCTTTTGTTGTGTGGGTGCAGTGCACAATCTTTTTATCCTGCCCTGAGCCCAGTGCCAGAGAAAAGATAACTTTTATCCGTCTGTTAGGTTGGCTTCGGCAGGCATTTTATGCAAGCTCAGTGCACCAGCACTGCATATGTTACTGTGAGATACACCCTTTAGATACTGTTCTCCTATTCTGCTATTCAAAAAATAAAAAATTTAGGGTAAAAAAAAAAATTTTTGGTGCATTTTCTGCATATCTGTACGTGTGAGACACTTTAGATACTTTTCTCCTATTCTGCTCTTCAAAAAATATAATAATTTAGCGCAAAAAAAATTTTTGGGTGCGTTTTCTGCTCAAAAAACTTTTTGGGGTGCATTTTCTGCATATCTTTACCTTTGAGATACACCCTTTAGATACTGTTGCTCTATTCTGCTATTCAAAAAACACCCATTTAGGGCAAGATCCTAAATTTGAGAAATATGAGACCGTCAAATAAGGGACGTGGCCCCGGTCGTGGTGCTGCTGGTGGAACTCCTGTTGCAGGGAGAGGACGTGGTCGATCTGTGCCAGCTACACGCACAAGTGAAACAACTTCCTCAGGTGCGAGTAGGCGACAGAGCTTGCAGCGGTATTTGGTCAGGCCTAATGCGGCTCTACGAATGTTGAGGCTAGGCCCAGGACAAGTAAAGGCGATAGTAGATTGGGTTGCTGACAGTGCCTCCAGTTCCTTCACATTGTCTCCCACCCAGTCTACTGCTGAAAGATCAGAGTTGGCACCTGCAGCCGATGTCCATCAGTCTTTCACCTCACCCCCTTGCAAATCAGCCAAGCAGTCTGAGCCTCAAGTCATGCAGCAGTCTCTTCTGCTTTTTGATGACTCTGTTAGCAGGGTTTCCCAGGGCCATCCACCTAGCCCTGCCCCAGAAGTGGAAGAGATTGAGTGCACCGATGCCCAACCACTTATGTTTCAAGATGAGCACATGGGAGGACCATCGCAGCACATCTCGGATGATGACGAAACACAGGTGCCAACTGCTGCTGCTTTCGCAATTGTGCAGACTGACAAGGAGGGCAAGGGTGAAGACTGGGTGGAAGATGATGTGGAGGACAATGAGGTCCTCGACCCCACATGGAATCAACGTCATGCAGGTGACCTGTGTAGTTCGGAGGAAGAGGCGGTACCGGTCGCACAGAGCCACCAGCACAGCAGAAGAGGGAGCAGGGTGCAAAAGCGGAGCGTCCGTCCCCTAGACAGTACGTCTGCTACTGCCCAACGTAGCAAGGGACCGAGTACACCAAAGCCAGGTCCAAGGAGTTCCCTAGCATGGCAGTTCTTCAGACAATGTGCTGATGACAAGACATGAGTGGTTTGCAAGCTGTGCAATCAGAGCCTGAAGCGAGGCATAAACGTTCTCAACCTGAGCACAACCTGCATGACCAGACATCTAAGTGCAAAGCACGAGCTGCAGTGGAGTAGACACCTCAAAAACCAAGAAAGGTCTTTGACTCCTCCTGCTTCCTCTTCTGCTGCAGTCTCGGCCTCTTCATCCACCTCTGTAGTGACAGTGGCACCTGCCACCCCGCAAACAGAGGATCTGCCAGCAACGCTACCACCTGGGTCACCAACCATCTCCACAATGTCCCATGGAATCGTTCAGCTCTCTATCTCCCAAACACTGGAGCGGAAAAGGAAGTACCCCCCTACCCACCCGCGATCCCTGGTCCTGAATGCCAGCATTGCAAAATTCCTGGCCTTTGAAATGCTGTCATTCCGTCTGGTGGAGAGGCAGAGTTTTAAAAGCCTGATGGCATTGGCTGTCCCACAGTTCGTCGTGCCCAGCCGCCACTAATTTTCCAGGCGAGCCATCCCTTCCCTGCACAACCAAGTGGGGGAAAAAATCAGGTGTGCACTGCGCAACGACATCTTTGGCAAGGTCCACCTAACTACGTATACGTGGACCAGTAAGCACGGTCAGGGACGTGTTATCTCCCTAACAGCACACTGGGTAAATGCAGTGGCGGCTGGGCCTGAGGCAGATAGCAGTTTGGCGCATGTCCTTCCACCACCGAGGATTGCAGGGCGCTTCAGTTTGCCTCCTGTTGCTAACTCCTCCTACCCCGCTTCCTCATCCTCTACCGCCTCCTCATCCGGTCAGCGTAACACCTTCACCACCAACTTCAGCACAGCCAGGGGTAAACGACAGCAAGCAGTTTTAAAACTTTCCTGTTTGGGGGAAAAACGCCACACCGCGCAGGAGTTTTGGAGGGACATGGAACAACAGACCGATGAGTGGTTGGTAGCAGTAAACCTCAAGCCCGGCCTGGTGGTGTGCGATAATGGGCGAAATCTCGTAGCAGCTCTGGGCCTAGCCGGTTTAACGCACATCCCTTGCCTGGCGCATGTGCTGAATTTGGTGGTGCAGGGGTTCCTTAAAAATTACCCCAATATGCCAGAGCTGCTGCAGAAAGTGCGGGCCGTCTGTGCGCACTTTCGGCGTTCTCACCCTGCTGCTGCTCGCCTGTCAGCGCTGCAGCGTAACTTCGGCCTTCCCGCTCACCGCCTCATATGTGACGTGCCCACAAGGTGGAACTCAACCTTGCACATGCTGGCCAGACTGTGAGCAGCAGCAGGCGATAGTGGAGTCTCAGCTGCAGCACGCACGCGTGAGTCGCTCTGCGGAACAGCACCACTTCACCACCAATAACTGGGCCTCCATGCGAGACCTGTGTGCCTTGTTGCGCTTTTTCGAGTACTCCACCAACATGGCCAGTGCCGATGACGCCGTTCTCAGCGTTACTATCCCAGTTCTATGCCTCCTTGAAAAAACGCTTTGAGCGATGATGGAAGAGGATGTGGCACAGGAGGAGGAGGAGGAGGAGGAGGAAGAGGGATCATTTCCAAGGCTTTCAGGGCAGTCATTCACAAGTGGCTCCAAGGGTGGGTTCCTGCAACAACAAACGCCAGGTACACAATTGTCCAGCAAGGGCAAAGTTCTGGAGGATGATGAGGAGGAGGAGGAGATGGAGGAGGAGGAAACATGTTCACAGCAGGGTGGCACCCAGACCAGCTCATGGCCATCAGTGGTGCGTGGCTGGGGGGATACAGAGGACACAGACGATACACCTCCCACAGAGGACAGCTTTTCGTTGCCTCTGGGCAGCCTGGCACACATGAGTGATTACATGCTGCAGTGTCTCCAACGACCGCCGAGTTGCCCACATTCTAACAGGTGCTGATTACTGGGTGGCCACGCTGCTGGATCCCCGTTACAAGAACAACGTACCGTCCTTAATTCCCTCACTGGAGCGTGATTGTAAGATGCACGCTGGCAGATGCGCTGCTGGTGGCATTCCCACCTGACAGCGGGGGCACAGTGGAAGCACAAGGCGAAGGCAGAGGAGGCGGAAGATGTCGCCAACGCAGCCGGGGCACCGCCAGCACCTCAGAAGGCAGGGTTAGCATTGCTGAAATGTGGAAAAGCTTTGTCAGCACGCCACAACAACCAGCACCACTAGCTGATATGGAACGTCTTAGCAGGAGGCAGCATTTCACCAACATGGTGGAGCAGTATGTGTGCACACGCCTACACGTACTGAATGACGGGTCTGCCCCCTTCAACTTCTGGGTCTCCAAATTTCGCACATGGCCTGAACTTGCCCTTTACACCTTGGAGGTGCTGGCCTGCCTTGCAGCCAGTGTATTATCTGAACGTGTATTTAGCACGGCAGGGGGCGTTATCACAGAAAAGCGCAGCCGCCTGTCCAGAGCCAATGTGGACAAGCTCACGTTCATTAAAATGAACCAGGCATGGATCCCACAGGACTTGTCCGAACCTTGTGCAGAATAGACATGTATACCGGCCTTACCCAGCCATTGTTGTATTTTTGATCTCTCTCACTTTTTTGGGGTGTACCCTAATTAAAAAAATAATAATAATTAAAAACAAAAACCAGTGTTGGCTACCTCGTCCTCCTCCACCGCCGCTTCCACCTACACCACCACATCCACCGCCACCTCAACCTCCTACTCCATATGGACCTCGTCCTCCTAGGTCAAGAATATTATTTTTTATTTTTATGTATTTTATGTTATTTTAAGTTATTATTTCCCTATCCACATTTGTTTGCAGAGCACTTGCCATGCTCTTAACAACATTTTGCAGCCCTTTCCATTACTATTTTAGAGCAATTTTAGTCCTCAAAAGTTTGTGTCTACATTGACTTCAATGGGGTTCGGGGTCAAGTTCGGGTCCCGAACTCGAACTTTTTTCCGAAGTTCGGCCGAACCCGAACATCCAGGTGTCCACTCAACCCTAAGTGGGATCCCTATCCAAAATTCGATATGTGGAGGTGTCTTGCAACTGGCGCAAAGCCTCTTTCTTATAATCACTTGCATTTAGAATGACGACTTGTCAGCCTTGTCAGAATTGTCGGCCTCTTTTATCACTAGGTCAAAGCGTGTTTTGAGACCGACAATAGCATCTCTTTCTGATTTTGCGAGATTGTCCTTATGTCGGATAGGCTGGGTCGCCACTCTATCTGCAAGTTGGACTAGATCCTGCTCTACCAAGGCTTGAAAAGTGTCTATTGCTGCATTTCTGGAGTTGACTGGGTAAAAATATCTGTCTCCCCTACATACACAGTCCTTATCGGTACCATACATACCTCCTGTGGGGGCATGGTATTCAATCCTCCTCAAGCCCCCGCAAAGTCTCAATGACTCCTGTGTCCCAGTGGGGGGGAAGATTGGGGGCCTTTCTTCCACAGTGGGCCTTAGTGACCTTGAGTCCGTTCATCCTAGAAAAAAATAAGGAATGGCCACAGATTGGAGTTCAGCTCAAGTCTCCCTTCCAAATTCCTTTTGACCTCTTTGCCTCAGGATCAGGAGAAAGCAGAGGCGCTTTGTCTCCTGTTAGATCTGTTGGACCAGCGGGTTCTCAAGACGGTACCCCAAAGCGAGCAGGCTCAGGGATTTTATAACCACGTATTTGTAGTGAAGAAGCCACCGGGCAAGTTTCGCCTGATCCTGAATCTTCGTCCGCTCAACAGATCCCTGAGGTACAAACATTTCAGGATGGAGTCTATATTTTTGGTGGCAAGCGTGCTGTTACCGGGTTGCTTTATGGCTATAATCGATCTGAGAAATGCGTACCTCCACATTCCGGTACATCCGGGTTTCCACAGCACCTCAGAAGGCAGGGTTAGCACATGGCCTGAACTTGGACTAGATCCTCAGATTGGCGGTCAGGGTCAACTCGGAGATTCACCGCTTTCAGTGTCAGACTTGTCGCGGAGGCTCTAGCTCCTAGGCATGTGCAATTTGTTTTGTTGCAAATATCCGAATTAACAAAAACTGTTTAACAAATTTTTCCAAATATTTGTAAATTCGAATATTCGAATATTCGAAAATGCGTAAATTAGAATATTTGTAAGTTCTAAAATTCTAAAATCCGAAAACCCGAAAATTTGAAAATCGGAAATAACTAACGAATAATAACTTAACTATTAAATTATAGATATTGGAATTTCCTTTCAAATTTTGCTGTTAAAGTGACCACCACCAATCGATAGTAGAAAAGGCTTACCAGAGAGAGTGGACCCCAAAAACATACGTTCAGAGGGTCAACCAGACATGGGTAAGCCGCTGTGAACAGGGAATCTCCAGCTGCGATTCAAACAGGAACCTCAAACTTCAATCAAATACAGAAGGTAGGGAGAAATCTCTTGTATCCAGATGGTGATGACACTTGCAGGTAGTGCCCGGTTAGGGCCAGGTGGTGATACCAGATATATGCCAGAAAGTAAAAGGAAAGAAAAGGCACATAGTGTAATACTGTATAAAAAGGGTATTTAATGTAGGTAGGAACATTTACATTTAGAAGAATGTAACAGCGCTTAATCAAATGGCAACAGTAGGGTCCCCCGGCGCGTTTCGCATCCAAATGCATCGTGTTCCTACCTACATTAAATACCCTTTTTATACAGTATTACACTATGTGCCTTTTCTTTCCTTTTACTTTCTGGCATATATCTGGTATCACCACCTGGCCCTAACCGAGCACTACCTGCAAGTGTCATCACCATCTGGATACAAGAGACACTTCTCCCTACCTTCTGTATTTGATTGAAGTTTGAGGTTCCTGTTTGAATCGCAGCTGGAGATTCCCTGTTCACAGCGGCTTACCCATGTCTGGTTGACCCTCTGAACGTATGTTTTTGGGGTCCACTCTCTCTGGTAAGCCTTTTCTACTATCAATTGGTGGTGGTCACTTTAAGTGCACTCGCTTCATGTCAAGTTCATTTAGGAGCACCATTATTTTGATTCTCACCAGCATCTATCAATTTTGTTTTTATTAATGAACTCAGTATTTTCTGGTGACCTTTACGTTACGCAACTCATATCACTGAGGACTATTTGAATATTTTCATTTATTAATTTATCACTTCTTGAATGTTACGTTGTTTATTTTGACTGTTTATCACTGTTACATACTGCACTTCATTCCAGTGCAGTTCTCATTTAGTTTAGCGCTACACTTTTTTGTCTTGTTCGTATTCCACCATTTTTCAATTGGTTGTGTGATCTGCTATACAATCAGGCAGCGCAGAATTTTTTGTTTTTGTTTTCAAATTTTGCTGTTAGTGAACTTAACAAATCTGAATTTTTCCGAAGTTACAAATTATCCGCAATAACGAATGCCGTATCTAAACTAATGGAACGTAACAAATTAATAATAATAAATAACAATAATAATAATCATTACTTTTTATTATTAATTTGTTCCGTTCAAATTGTTTAGATGCGGCATTCGTTAATTCGGGTAATTCGTAACTTCGGATAAATTCGTATTCGTTACGTTCACTAACAGCCAAATTTGAAAAGAAATTCCAATACATATAATTTAATAATTACATATTATTAGTTATTCTTTTGAATACTCACATCTTTATTCCTTTTTTTTAATTTACGAATTGCGATCATAACAAATGACCTGAAAAACGAATGAAACGAAAACAAACACATTTTTCAGTAGTGCACATGTCTACTAGCTCCTTTACGGATGAGGGCCATCGCTGTCACTCCTTATCTGGATGATCTCCTTATTTCCAGGTCTTATCAACAGTTGGAAATAGATCTCCAAATAGCGCAGGATTTCCTGCGCTCTCTGGGATGGCTTACCAACAAAGACAATTCTCATCTTGTTACCTCTCAGGAAGTAGTCTACTTAGGCTACGTAATTGCCTTGGTGGAGAGGAAGATCGTTCTTCCGGAGGAGAAGATTGGGAAGATGGATCAGTCAGTGGCACGGTTACAGACCAATCTGTGTGTCTCGGTCAGAGAGATCATGAAGGTGGTCGGCCTTATGACATCTTTCTTCCTGGCAGTTCCTTGGGCGAGATTTCATCAGCACCCATTGCAGAAACACCTTCTACAGTGATGAACCAAAGTCAGGAGACTCCCAATCTGCCTAACATCTAGCATCAGGAGATCATTATGGTGGTGGCGGGTCCATTGCAATCTTCCCAGGGTTCTGTGGGCAACACCAAAGGCCACACTACACCAAAGACACTGATTGTCATGACTGACACCAGTTCGTTCAGCTGGGGGGCTTTGAATTGGAAGGAATTGTTGGCAATCCAGAAAGCATTGAGGGCCTTTCAAACGCTATTAGTAGGTCACCACCTCCAAGTTCGCACTGACACTGTGGCGGCGGTCGCTTACATCAACAAGCAAGGGGAGGACCAGGAGCCCTTCTCTTCAGTTGACTGCATGAGAGATCTTTGGATGGGCCGAACAGAACTTGGCCTCAATATCAGCCACCCACTTGGAGAGGGGGCACAAAAATTCCTGGCAGATTTTTTAAGCTGGCAGGAGGTGAAGCAGGACGACTCGCAGACTTGGGGCATACCGGATGTGAATTTTTATGCCACAGAGGGCAACAAAAAAGATACTTAAAACTTTTCCCTGCACCCCCAGAATCAGGGCCGGTGCTAGACTATTTTGTGCCCTAGATAAGACCAGCTACTTGCAACACCACCCCCCCAAAAAAAATCCAACTTTGATTTATTTTACAGTCAGACAGAGAAACAAACAAAAAGACTGAGTTGCCTCATAAAGGTTTCCATTTCAGACGCATCAGACACATCAACATTTTTCACCAATTCAACCAGATCAAGTGCTGATGCAATTCATATAGTTGCCAAGCCTACCAGTCTCTTTTCTAACGTTGTTGAATGTATGTAAGGTTTTTTAAGTTTGAGCTTTGAGAAACTACGTTCACCACACTGATACTGGAAGTGTGAGAAGGATCCTTAGAGCAAGAGAAAGAGGACGTGAATGGCAAATATATGCTGTGCCACATCCAGTATTTATGATAAAAGAAAAGGAAGGGTTCCCCTTGGTGGACTTTTTAGGCACTGGTCGTATTGATTTCAAATATACAGGATATTGTAAGTAAAAAACGTTTTTATTCACAATTAAACATAGTGATCAATATACAGTTCCAATGAATGTCGCCATATTGGGAAATACATGAAGAACCTTCTTTACACCCTAGATCCTTAGAGCAACAGAAACAATAGGCATGTTTTTCAGAGTTTTTTTTGTTGTATGAAGAGAAGTACTTCTTGTGGTAGCATAGACTTTGGAAGTCTTCAAGCTATTGCTTCAAGTTTGCAACACAGATCGTCAGCATCAATATCTTGGTTTCTATTATGCATCAATGACTTTTCCAAATGTATGCAGTCCTGTATATATCATACAGGAAGCTAAATAGTGAATTATATTATTGTAGCTGTTGGAATTACTCTTCAATAGATTGTATGGCCATGTCTAAAACAACATAGTAAAAACCTGTTTTGAATTTCTGCTTTGGATCTTGTGGTGCCTCTTCTTGAGCCTCATATTCAAACTGTCATTTCTTTCTCCTGTTTCTAACTTGATCTTCTGTCTCAGTTTGGTAGTGTCTGTATTTACATCTCAGTAGCATCTGTCAAAACTTGTTGAAAACCCTCATCACACTTGCAGTCCACAAGATAATTCTTAGTCATTTACAATTGCCTTGTAGCTATATTTAAATCGGCTTCCTTATTTTGAAGTAGCTTGCTTGTAAGATTGACTTTTAAAAAGGATGTTGTACCATGTAACAAGGGATACCACAAACTTGAACTTACTAATTGCATCAGCAATTCAATTTGGGAAGTATTTCCAGATGGACCTGTAAGGCTTGTATCATCAAAGATTACATCAAAGCAGCATATATATTACCAAGATGATACAGTATCTCGGTGGTTTCAAAGCATCGACCCGACTCTCCCATCTTGTTTCACTCAATGGCTTAACAGTTATGCCTAAGTCTGATATATGGCTAATTAGAACTTGCCAAGGCTTAGTCGATGAAGAGAAAAAATTATAGATCTGTTGACCCAACCTGAAGATAGTAGTTGCTTCCAGACAACACCTAGCAGCATCATTAACTACCAAGTTTAAAGAATGTGCATTGCAGGGCACAAAAAAGGCACGTGGGTTTAAGTCCAGGATTCTCTTTTGTGCTTTATTTTCTTTGCCTTTCATGTTACTCCCATTGTCGTACCCTTGACCACGCAGATTTTCAATTGGCAGTCCAATTTGCTCAAGCTGTTCAAGGAGAGTTTCTGCTGTAAAGGCACCTGTTGTCTCCTGTGGTGGAATAAATCCCAAGAAATGTTCTCTTATGGTAAATCTTTCAGACATCTTATCTGATAGTTTGCTTACATCAACAAAACGTACAATCCATTGTCATTTGCTCAACATGACAAACATCAGGTGTGCAGTCCAGAATAATTGACTAGTATTTGGCTGTCCTGGGTATTGGAAGCTCATTCTGGATATCTTTCCGAGGTAGTGAACCATTGTTTCTTGATCTTTAATGCTACGCAAATGTTCATTCACGATCGGATCAAAAAGGCTAGATATTCTACAAACTTTTAAAAAAATTTCCATTGCCAGCACTGTACAACTTGTCATTTGTATCATGGAATGACAAGTTTTGCATGGCAAGAACTCTTATTAAAGCAATCAAGTGTTGCAAAATTTGTTGCCAATATTCTACTTGCCTAATTTTCTGCTGGTTAATAGCATCAATTTTTTTTTCTTTAGAGTAGCGCAATTCAAGTTCACGCCAGGCTTGATAGTTTTCCAAATGGTCAGTATTCCTCACATATGAAGAAAGAACTGCTCCAATGTTTTTCCATTCTTTTGAACCTGTTTCTTGTAGGGATGGTGCAACATTTTTACCAGACAATTTACAGCAAAAACAAAAAAACAGATCTTTTGAGGTTGAATATATCAACCATTGACGACGCACTTCTTTACCATTTGCCAGTGTCCTCTTGTAGTGTACAGGAGAAAATCCTCTGTTTTTGAGTCTTTGGGAAACTCATGTGATACAACCTGCTGTGGTCCTACATGTTGAATTATAAGTTGTTGCAGATCATCACTGCAAGAGTAGGGCCATTTGGCAGGGTCACTATAATCCAAATCAGGCAAAATATCATCTTCTTTTGATGACTTTGCAGCACTCTCACTTTTGACACAGTCTTTTTTTTCTGCTGTGTGTTTTCCAGAAACATTTCCAATTTGTGAAATTTCACTATCACTTGTAGTAGGAGCGCATTCGGCTCCTCCAGTACTTAAGTCTATAATGCAGTTGATACAGCTGAGGCTTACCTATGGATTCTAGAGCAAGCTTTTGCTTCTTCCCCCGTGACCAATAGAAATTCGTGCAGTCCAATAGAAGGAGCAGCCAGCTCAGAGCACGTAGCCTTCACTACTGCAGCCCTGATTGACAAGATTCCAGCCCTGCCTTGGCCTAATCAGACGCCAGTGACATCTCTTCCTGTTCCATGGTCCATGCTGGTCAAACCAAACTTTGTATATTTGTAGCGGGGTGCTAAATTTAGGGGAAGTGTTTGTGTGGTAGTTGTGCCCAAACACCCTAATTTGTCAGGGTTTTGCAACCATTTTATCCGCAGGGAGAGTATTGGTGTACAGTTCCCTGTGGCCTACAGGTGGCGCTGCCATAGTAGGCTAGGGTTGAACCACTAATACAGGGCTGTGCTTTTTGTGTCCCCTCTCGGCAAACGTATGGTAGGGCGGGGTTAACCTGCTGTGCATGCTGGGGGAGGAGATAAAAGGGGCAGACGCTGCCTGTTGGGGGTTGTTGTGGTTAGTCGGTGGGGTCCTACGCCAGGTTCTTGTTCCAGTCCGCCCTGGGCGCCCTATGCCCAGGGGCGGGTGTTCTTTGTTCCTGTTCCATCCTGGGCACCTTTAGTCCCAGGGTGAGGTACTACTCTGCTGTTCCTGTCCGTCCTGAGTGCGTGGACTCGGGAATTGCAGCAAAGGCCTGGGCCCAGCACCTTTGGCTGGAGCCCATCGGGGATCGAGGAATCTCAGGGTGCCGCCTTGCGAGGGGACCCGTATCTGAGTAGAGGAGGCCGGGTGAGGAACTGTTCAGAAGGACTGATGCGGTAGTCACGGTGAAGGAAAGGGTCCCGGTAACTCTCCGGAGGGATGTCTTCTCCCTAGGCCAAGACCAAGTTCACCAGGTCTGTGATAGAGGCCTTGAGTAAAGCGTGAGTGTCATTTGGCTGCTAGTCTTGTCCTAAATAGACTATCCATTTGAGGCTGAGTCTGTTCGAGAAGCTGAACAGTGAAGTGACTGAGATTGTGCCTGGACCTCTCCCCACATCTTGTACTGTCATTTTCCTTGCTCCAACCTTTGTTCCTATTAAGAGACTGTTATTTGCTAAGAGAAGAAATAAACTCTCGGTTGGAGTTACAGCAAGTGTGGACATTCTATTCACTGGGGAAAACAAGTACTCAAATCTGTTATCCACAGAGGTGAGAAAACATTTTCTGGCTTGACTGTGAAATGACCCACCAATAACACCGCTCAACCTCTTAATACAGGAGGGTACGGGCTTGTGGCATGGTGTGCCCCTTCTTCCTGCGAAGAGCCGAAGAACAAGGCAGGTAAAAGGGGGTCTGTGTGCTACATATTTAAAAAAAGAAATAAAATTAACCAGGTTAGACAGCATATAATGTGCACCTGTTGTCACTAAGACACTGACGGGTCTATTCACTAAATTCCAGCGCCAGGGAGCTCAGCTAGCTGAATGGTCGGCTACGTTCGTTTAGCTAGTTCTGGCTGTGTAACAGTGCAATTTGTGCAAAGCATAATTTTTAAATGGTAAACATGATGCTTTGCACAGCCAAAGCTAATTGAATGAACATGAACATGGACATTTGTTCTGCTAGCTCTCCAGCGTTTAGAAAATAGACCTGTCAGTGATAGTGCTGTATTTTATACATCATAACCCGTCATATGGGTCCGCAAGCAACTAATGGTCCTATCTGGCGCAGCTCACGAGGAACTATACAGTGAGGGGAAAAAAGTATTTGATCCCCTGCTGATTTTGTACATTTTGCCCACTAACAAAGAAATGATCAGTCTATAATTTTAATGGTAGGTTTATTTTAACAGTGAGAGACAAAATTGCCACATAAATATCCAGAAAAAGGCATTTCAAAAAAGTTATGAATTGATTTGCATTTTATGAGTGAAATAAGTATTTGATCCACTATCAATCAGCAAGAGTTATGGCTCCCAGGTGTCTTCTATACAGCTGAGATTAGGAACACACAGGAGTTACCTGTAAAAAGGCACATGTCCACAGAGGCAATCAATCTGATTCCAATCTCTCCACACATTTACGTTTTTGGTTGTAACATGACAAAATGTGGAAAATTTCAAGGGGTATGAATAGTTTTTCAAGGCACTGTACCTGTTATACGATTTAAATGGTCCCAAAATTCTGGGCCACTGCGTTTGTCTGGCATGTCAGCTGTGCCTGGTGGTGGCATTTGCAGCTGCAATGGACAGTGGCTGCATATCCCTGAACGTGCCTGACCTCGTCTTAGGTTAAAAGGGCTAAACAGGATTGGGCCTGGTTGGTACTTGGTTGGGAGACTACCAGGTGCTGTAAAATTTTACCCTCCAGAATAATGAGGCTGCTGTGTTTTGAGAGGAATCTTGGGTCAGAAGATGCTAGGACAGTCTCTGGGGTGGTTCACTTTGTTTTTAGGTTGACTCCGGCAGAAACCTGTTAGGTTTGCCCCTTTGGAACCTTCTGGGTCCACTGCAGAGTTATCAGCCTTTTTCCTTGCTTTTGCTCCTTGAGCAGACGTGATGGGTCCATTATTGTAAAACACTGAACTGGTCTATCTTAGATCTCAAGGCACTCGACACATTTCTGTTTTTATATTCTCTTTATTAATTTTCTTGCATATTCAAATTAACATTGTACATGCTTATTTATATTTACTTTTCACAACAATAAATTAGCAAAATATTATCAATGTAAGTTTCACTCTGTTAACCCTCATCCCTCCCTCCTTCCCCCCTCCCCCTTTACTATTTTCTCATATTAGGTTTTTTTCCTATTTTTCTTTCTTCCATTTTTACACATTATTCAAAGTTTATTTTTGTTTTCATTTGTTTTCATTTATTTTCCTTGTGCCATTTTTCTTACTCTCTTTCCCTCTCACTCTCCGCTTTACAGGGGTATCCCTATTTTTTCCAACCACGGGTTCCACACCTTTTCAAACTCTCTTGTGTTCCCTCTCTTAATATATACTACCCTCTCCTTCCATATTGTTGCGGTAACTGTGTTAGCCCATTCTCTCACTGAGGGGGGGTTTTCTGCCTGCCATCTTTGCGCTATCAATTTTCTAGCATGAAAAAGGCATCTAAGCACTGCTTTTGTTATGCTGATCGCTCTTTGTTCCCTCCTCTAGTCCCAAGACACATATTCTAGGGTCCATTTCTATTGTTGTCATATATGTCCTATTTATACTATCCAGTACCCCTGTCCAATACCTAAATAATTTCGGGCACCTCCATAGCATGTGTATCAGGTACCCTGTGTCTTGACATCTGGGACACCCTGCATCTGCTCTCCACCCAAAGTCAAACAGCCTTTTTGGTGTATAGTATGTCCTATGTAATAACATTAAGAATGAAAATTTCTGGGCCGGTGAAACAGATACATGGTGTCCACTCTCTAGTACCTTTTTCCATTGCCCCCCGGATATGGGCCCCAGATCTTCCTCCCATTTCCCTCTGCTTTTGAGATGTTCAGGAGCTGTAATACTTCCTTTGCATAAGTGTGGGTATATTTCGGATTTACGGCCCCCAGTCTCACTCTGGTTGCCCAATCTCTGAAAGATGGGGGATTTATGCCAGGTTGGCCCCTGTCTATCAAACTGCATATCTAATGCATGTCTAACTCGACACATTTCTAAATGTCCTGTTTCAGATGGGATCGGTAGATTTTGAGTGTCCATATCGTCGTGTGTTTTTCCAGGCTCATCAAGGATTTCTGTGATTTGCAGTAAAAGATCATTTTGTGACACTGCTCTTCGGGCTTGCTACAGCTCCCTGAGGGTTCACAAAGCTCCTAGCTCCGGTGCTGGACTTGCTGAGGATGCAGGGGGTGTTAATCTCATGATACTTCAACGAGCTTTTGCTCAGGAAGTAGTTGGTTCCAGCTGTAAAGCGAAATATAAGAAGCAAAAGGTATCCTTCGATACGCCTCTGCATGAGGAAATGGTATGTACATTGAAGTGATTCCCTATGTGCAGTTCCACTCCAGATCTTTTGGTAGAGGAACATTTTCTTTGTCTGGAACATGAAGGTCCAAGCATTGGATTGCCAGAAGACTCTATCCCCGGGGGAATTGCTGAGCTTTAATTGGTGGTTGATTGATCGTAATCTGGAGAAGGGGAATTTTTTTACTTTCAGGGATATGGAAGATGGTAACCACTGATGCCAGTCTCTCCGGTTACAGCCCATCAATATCTTGGAACTTTGAGCAGTGCACCTTGCTCTGGAATACGGGACAAACCAGTTGCACGGATTTATGGTCAGTGTTCAGTCCGATAATGCCATTGCAGTGGCATATATCAACCACCAGGGTGGCACCAAGAGTCGTTCGGCTCAGGAAGGTGAATCACATTTTGTCTGGGACAGAACAGCATGTGTTGTTTCTGGCGGCAGGTATAGAAGACTGGCAGTGTTTTTTTTCCCAGTTGCCAGCGACTAATAACGAAACAGTGGTCCCTGCATCCCAAAACGCTCTCTGCAATCTGCCAGTGTTGGGGAACTCTGCAGGTGGAGCTACTGTATTCCAGGTTCTATAACAAATTGGACAGGTTGGGTCCAGGATTAGAATCCCACTAGCAATAGGGGTAGATGGACTGGTAACATCTTAGAGGCCAGTTCTCCCTAGTCCATGCCTTCCCCCTGATTTAACTACTGCTGCTTCTTATGCGTAGAATCCGGGAGGTGGTAACACTGATAATAGTGTTCACTGGCCTAGCCCAGGAGGGCTTGGTACACTGACATAGCATAGTGAATCTTGCAGGGGACACTCCTTGGACACTTCCAGTCCAGTCAGACCTATGGTCTTGGGTCCTTTTATCTCCACGCTGTTCAGCGCCAGGAAGCCGGCTTCAGGGAGCTTCCATTATAGGACTTGGAAATCGTATATGCCTCGTGTGAAGCCAGGAAGTGGCACCTGTGGAAATGGGTGGGAGATTTTTTTTCTTTTCCCCAATTGGGAGGGAAAATTGGCCTTAAGTATCATTAGGGTCAGATTTCGTCTCTATCCATTTTTTTCCATAGACTGTTGTTTTTTCACTTCTTTCATACTTCATGCAGCGGGTAACGCAGACAGTCCTACCTGTCAGGCCACTCTTGCATTCTTGGAACTTGAACTTGGTCTTGACTGTCCTTGCAGAGGCCAACTTTTGAACCAATTCAAGAAACTCCATTAGTCCTTTGACTCGGAAGGTGGCTTCTTTGGTTGCTATCACTTCGGCAAGAAGAGTATCAGAGCTGGCGGCTCTTTCATGTAAGGAGCCGTTCTTGGTCTTGCATCATGATAGGGGGATGTTGCATCCTCCTCAATCTTTCTTGTCTAGAGTGGTTTCTAGTTTTATATAATTGGAAAAAACCTGCGCTAAACCGAAAGTATATTTAAAAATTGTTGAATAAATAAATAAATGATCCAAAAAATGTGGTGCTGCTGCAAGTAAGAAGTTAAAAATACTAAAACTCAAAAAACGTGTAAAAGGACAAGCGCGCAACCACTGACATTAATTAAATAAAAATTGATGAATATATTACTAATAAAACACTGTGAAAAAAACACAAGAAAATATATACTGAATCTCAATAGTGAAAGTGAAATTGTTCTCCAAAAGCAAATATTAATTTAAAAATTAAAATTTTAAAGGTGAGATTGAAAAAAATGTCCACAACACATTTAAATTCCAAAGGTGAAATCCACTTGCTTCATATGGATAAGGGATATCCCAAGGGAGCCTTACTCTATAGATGTTCAGCGATAAAAGATAATCTTAAAGCCGCTTACCAGATGGACGGGACCTCAGATCATAGAGGTCACAAAGGCGTGTGCATCAGCCTACCAGCAGCGATGGTATTCACCTGTTTCTTTATCCCAGGTAGCCTGTCCTCACTCCACCAGGTAATCAGATGTCTTGACACACAGTATCCAAAACGAAAAAGGTAGGCGGGAATAGAATCGCTCAAACTTCCAAGTGTACTCCTAAGAGCTTGTTCAGCTCAGCAGGGAAGGATTAAAAAAGGACTTCATGGTACAGTAATTTAAAAAAATTCAAAAGATTTATTGTAAAAACACACAGCAAAAAAGCCAAAATCACAGCAACGTAACAAGGGTAAAAAAGGTTTCTAATGTTTCCGTATGCTAGTCAGAGAGCAAACACTGACTGCATCAATATCCAATACGTGATGACGTTAGGAATCTTGGCTCCAAGATTCCTAACGTCATCACGTATTGATGTATTGATGCAGTCAGTGTTTGCTCTCTGACTAGCATACGGAAACATTAGAAACCTTTTTTACCCTTGTGACGTTGCTGTTTCCTTGCTTATTATTTTTTATTTGTGGATTGGATGTGGACTTTTTGATTTTGGCTTTTTTGCTGTGTGTTTTTAAATTAATATTTGCTTTTGGAGAACAATTTCACTTTCACTATTGAGATTCAGTATATATTTTCTTGTGTTTTTTTCACATAGTGTTTTATTAGTAATATATTCATCAATTTATATTTAATTAATGTCAGTGGTTGCGCGCTTGTCCTTTTACACATGGTTTCTAGTTTTCACTTGGATCAAGACCATGTCTTGAATTTCTTTTTTTCCTAATCCACAATTGGCAGGAGAAAGATTGCTGCATACCCTGGAGGTAGTTCAGGCGGTCAGGATTTACTTAAGTTGTCGACACAGGTCAGCAATTCTGGTTGTGCTGCCAAAAAATCCCAGGAAGGGCTGGCGGCATCCAGGTCAACTATTTCTCATTGAATCCGCCAGTTAATCATTGAAGCCTATGGTTTGAAAAGGCAAAGTCCCACCCTTTCTGGGGAGAGCTCTCTCTACCAGGTGTGTGGGCGCATCTTGTGCTATCCACCATCAGGCATCAGTGGCTCAGGATTGCAAGGCCGCTACTGGGTCTTTGGTTCATACATTCACAGGGTTTTACCAGGTGGATGTAAGAACCATGGAGGATACTGCCTTTGGCCACAGTATGTTACGGGAGCAGAGAAGGGCCTTCTCGAGTGACAGTTTCTGTGATTGTGTCTCCCTCCCCTCAAGTATATTGCTTTTGGATGTCCCAGATAGTAATGATTATAACCTGCTCTGTGTCCTGTGTTTTACGATAAAGGAAATTGGATCGTTCCTACAGACTTACCTGTAAAATTAATTTCTTGGAGTACATCAAAGGACACACAGAGGTCCCTCCCCTCTTTCTGAGAATTTATTGGTTGCTACAAAACTGAGGTACTTCCTGTATAGAAGGGATTATATAGGGGAGGACTTCCTGTTTGATCTGCCAGTCTCCATTCACCTATAGAAGGTGCATAACCCAGATAGACTTTAATGAGTATGTTCTCTTTTTCCTTGTCGGATTCACTCATTGTCCCTTTTCCCAATTTATAGACTTAAGCCTCGTACACACGGCCGAGATTCTCGTCGAAAAAAACATGTCGTTTTTTTCGACGAGATTCTTGGACAAGAAACTTAACCCGGCCGAGTGTACACACGCTCGATTCAAAGAACCCGCGGTTCTTTGAATGGAGCGTACGCAGTGACGTCATCGACTACGACGAGCATGCGCTCGTCACATTCGATGCCGTCGCCGCCATCTTGGTATACCCTACCTATGCCTAGGAAGCTACCGCACATGCGTCAAATTCATTTCGAACATGCGCGGGCTTCCGGGAGGACAGGTAAGTGTACACACACTCACTTTTCTCGTCGAGAAACATGCCGACGAGAATCTCGACGAGAAAATAGAGAGCTGGTTCTCTATTTTCTCGTCTAGATTACTAGTCGGTTTTCTTGACGAGAAACCATACACACGAACGAGTTTCTCGGCAAGACATCTCTGCCAGCAAGTTTCTTGCTGGTTCTTGCCGAGAAACTCAGTCGTGTGTACGAGGCCTTAGTCACATAGTCGGTCATTTTGTGATCCTTGGTGCTACCTGATGGTCTGGATTTGAGGTTGCCATCTTGGGTTGTGGCCGCTTGGACTGGCTATAGTGGGGAGAGGTAAGGGGCTGCATCTATGAGGGGGTGGGAATGGCGCATTTGTAATATTCGATTGTTAAATGACACATGTATATATTCTTTCTATTTATTTGTATTGTGACACATATGTATTGTCTTTTATATTTTTTAGAAGGCTTGTACCACTTATTTGGACAGTTTTCCTTTGAAGAAGCCCGAATTAGGGGCGAAACATGTCAGGAATATACTTCATCTGACTGTCCTATTAATTTGTCATTTGTACTACCACGCTCCATCTATTTACTTTTATCTGTGTTTTTATTTTGTTGTTCAAAATAAAAATATTTTAAATAATCTATTTGATATATTGCATTTGTGCACCCCAAAAAAATCAAAATTTTCTCTGTGTTTGCCTTTATATTTTGGGGATTTGGTGCTATACATATTAGTTGGGATATCCACAACCACAAAATGAGTTTCGTCTATTAGATGTGTTTGATCAGCTGCTTCCCTGGCTGTAACATCACAGAAAAAAACGCTCTGAAGCTGGAAATAACAAACTTTCATCTGCTTCCAACTGCATTTGTCACGGATGTTCCTCCCTCACCTGTGTGGGCAGCAGACCTGACCGCTTACAGTGGCCCCAGGCTCCCCGGTGGTATGGGAGAGCCAGGGAACGATGGCGGGTGGCTATGGCAGGGGGGGGAGGTCTCCACAGCACTGTAAAATTTATCAGGTGGCTGTAAGGCCGATCAATTACTTTTACAGGAAAGTCGATTGCCGACAGCCATGACCCTTGCTGCCCCATTAAAATATATAGCAAAAGTACTAGGTATACTGAGCTGCATTCCAAGCAGCAGAGGCACTACTTTTAAATCCCCACAGATATTGCAGTTATACTTGGTGTACGGTTTGTGATTTAACAAATGATCTCTATGCAGCATTTACACAATTCATTCATGTAAGCACAGAGAAGTTCTCTACTCACTCACAGCTGTCCAAAACAAAAGCCACCAAATGTTCATTGTCAGCGTTGGGAGATGAATATAAACAAAGTATCTTTTAGATCAAAGAAATTAACTTCGGTCTGTAAATTAGGTCAGTTTAACCACTTAGTCTAGGTTCACACCTATGCGGCTGCGTTTAATGCGTTTTTTCAGGCACGTTTTTCAGTGCATTTTGCGACTTTAACCACTTCCCACCCAGCCTATAGCAGAATGACGGCCGGACGGTGGTTCAATTATCCTGACTGGCTGTCATATGACGTCCAGCAGGATAACAGCCACCGTACGCCCGTGGCGATCGGTGGTGCGGCGTGTCAGTCTGACCACGTTATCAGTCGTGTCCAGTCACGGCTGAGCACGATGTAAACAGGAAGAGCCGTTTTTCCTCACTCGTGTCTCACAGACCCGAGTACAGGAGAGCTGATCGACTGCTCTCCTGACAGGGGGGGTCTGTTCTGATTGTTTATCAGCGCAGCCCCCCCTCGGCTGCCCTCCCAGGACCACCAGGATGCCGCCAGGACCCACCAGGGATGGGCACCTACACTGGACCACCAGGTATGCCACCCTATACCACCAGGGATATGCCAATCAGTGCCCAGGCAGCTGCCAATCTGTGCCCATCCACAATGCCTGCCAGTAGGGATGCCTATCAGTGCCGCAAATCAGTGCCCAGCAGTGCCGCCCATCAGTGCCACTCATGAGTGCCCATCAGTGCCACCTGTCATGCCGCCTATTGGTGCCGCCTTATCAGTGCCCATCAGTGAAGGAAAAAACTTACTTGTAAAGAAACTTTTTGTTTTCAAAATTTTCTTTTTTTTTAATTTGTTTAGCAAAAAATTAAAAACGCAGAGGTGATCAAATACCACCAAAAGAAAGCTCTATTTGTGGGAACAAAATGATAAAAATTCTGATTGGATACAGTATAGCATAAACAGCGACCGTGCTGAAAGCTGAAAATTGGCTTGAGCAGGAAGGGGGTGTAAGTGCCTGGTATTGAAGTGGTTAAACCAACATTTTTTATGCGTTTTTACATACAGTTTTCATGCATTTTACGTTTTTTTTTGACAATTCTTTTAATAGTAAAATAGCTCTGAGACGCTGTCTCCTGGTGTCGTCTCTCCCGGTACCCTCGTCGTCTTCTGCCACCATTTTCTCCCCAAGCTGTCATCTCCCGGTGTCATCATCATATTCTTCTTCCTCCTTGCCTCCTCCCCGCTGCCGCCTTCCACCTCTCTTCGCCGTTTTCTTCTTCCTCTTCCTCGCGACCCCCCGTGACCCGCTAAAAAAACAAAAAAAAACAGGTCTTGTTGCGAAGCTGTCTTTCTCCGTTATGTTCCCCACTGTCCAGGGCATCCTATATAGGCATGGGGCGTGGCCATCCAATGACGTCTCCCGGAGAGCCCGCCCCTTGTGACATGTGACCTCCCCATGTTGAGGGCATGTGGTCTGGTATGGTTCGGGTGGGGGCTGCTCGCTCGTCCCCTTCCTTTTTCTGACATGTAAGGTGGCATTCCCGTATAAGGGTCTGATATGGATTTTGGGGTCGACCCCACGCCGCTTTTTTCACGAATTGTTTTGCCGGCAATTTTATTTTTATTTTTACTTTCAGCGGGGAACCCTGCTGACAGCTGATGACTCATCGGTTGCTAAGGATGCATCGGCCCCCTGTTTAGCAACCAGTTATATACAGTGGTAAAATAAGAAACGCAACACAAATCCAATATGAACCACTTGCGTTTCTGGTGCAGCTCCATTGAAGTCTATTAGCCGCAAATCGCAGGAAAAAAAGTCCCTGACCCATTCCAAAAACGCACCAGCCGCAAAATGCATAGATGTGAACTAGTACCATAGGAAACCATGTTAAATGGACTGTAGTGTGTTTCTGCAAACTGCAAAACTCACAAAATCGCATAGGTGTGAACGTAGGGTCAAAGACTAAACATTTTTCTGACACTTGTTGCTTACAAGTTAAAAATAGGATTTTTTGTGCTCACCGTAAAATCCTTTTCCCTGCAGTCAGCAGCCTCAGTTTGTAGAAAAGCAGTACAAACTAAAAAAGGAGGGGTGGGTGCTGTGTCCGTCCATGGACGACAGAGAAAAGGATTTTATTGTGAGTACATAAAATCCTATTTTCTCTTTTCGTCCATGGGCGGACATAGCTCCTTAAATCTTGACCATTGGGACGTCCCAAAGCAGTGTCAAAAAACGAGGGGTGGGCACAGCAATCAAAAAACATTTTCACCCCAAACAAGCAGAGCTCCTCAACGGAGGAGTTGCAACCTCAAACAGCCGCCTACAAAACTTTGCGGCCGCAGCTAGCATCCGAAGATGCACTCACATCAACCTTGTAAAACGTTGAAAAAGTGTGAATGGACGACCAGGTCGCCGCCTTACACACTTGTGATACAGACGCTTGATGTCGGAAAACCCAAGAGGCACCAATAGCCCTGATCGAATGCGCCGTAACGGGAAAGGGGGCCGCCCGCCCTTTAAGGGCATAGGCCTGGATGATGGTCTGCCTGATCCACCGAGAAATGGTGGCCGATGAGACCGCCAGGCCCTTTTACGGACCAGTCACCGACACAAACAGTGAGTCAGACCTCGAACGGAGCCGTAGCAGACAGGTACACCCGTAAGGCATGTACCACGTCTAAAGAATGTAGCGCAACCTCCTTGGAATGCGATGGCCGAGGACACAAGGATGGAAGTACAATGTCCTCATTCAGGTGAAAGACCGAAACCACCTTCAGAAGAAAAGAAGGCTGCGGGCGTAGCACCGCTTTGTCCTTATGGAGGACCAAATATGGGGACTTGCAAGACAAGGCCGCCAATTCAGAAACCCTCCTGATGGATGTGATGGCTACCAGGAAGGCCACCTTCTGAGAGAGCGTCAAGAGGAATTTCCCTGATGTTCTCAAAAGGAGGTTTCTGAAGCGCCGAAAGCACCAGATTCAAATCCCACGGAAGTAGTGGTGGTCGCACCGGAGGAGCCACATGTCGGACCCCTTGCACAAACGTACTTACCAGTGAATGAGCCGCCAGGGGTCGCTGAAAGAAAACAGCCAAGGCTGAAATCTGCCTCTTAATGGTGCTTAAGGCAAGTTTCTGATCTACTCCGTGCTGTAAAAACAGCAGGATTCTGGAAACCGAATAAGTCCGTGGACGCCATTCCATCTCCTCACACATAGAGATGTAGGCTCTCCATGTGCTATGGTAGATCTTCCTAGAAGAAGATTTCCGTGCCCTCAACATGGTTGGAATGACCGAATCCGACAGGCCTCGGTCCCTCAGTACCTGGCTTTCAATAGCCATGCCGTTAAAGCCAGCAACTGTAAAGCAGGATGAAGAATGGGACCTTGTGAGCGAAGGTCCTCCCTCATTGGTAGTTGCCAGGGCACATCCGCCACCAGGCGCACGAGGTCGGCGTACCAGGGACGCCTGGGCCAATCTGGGGCGATTAGTATCACCGGAATTTCCTCGGTCTCTACTCTGCGGAGTAGACGAGGAAGCAACTTTAGTGGGGGCCACCATCGCATCTGACGCGTCTGCCCAGGGATCTCTGGACCTGGCCACGAACCTCGATACCTTGCAATTGAGATGAGAGGCCAGGAGATCCACGTCTGGCGTGCCCCATCTCCGGCAAAGGATTTGAAAAACCTCCGGATGTAACGACCATTCCCCGTGGTCCTGCATCTGGCGACTCAGATAGTCCGCCTGCCAGTTTTCCACGCCCGGAATGTAAACTGCCGATAGGGCCGGCACGCTCCTTTCCGCCCACCGTAGGATGTGAGCGACCTCAGACGCTGCAGCCGAGCTTCTTGTTCCTCCTTGATGGTTGACGTATGCCACAGCCGCGGCGTCGTCTGACTGGATCCTGAATGGACGCCCTTTCAGTTTCTGAGACCACTTGGAGAGGCACAGCACATTGATTGGTAGCTGAGATTCGGTCGGAGTCCAGCGGCCCTGGGCCGCCTGAACCCCCCAGACTCCCCCCCAACCGGTCAGGCTGGCATCCGTCGTGATCAGGGGAGGAAAGACTTCCCGGACCGAAGAGCCGGGGATCTCAGCCATCAACTCAGAGAGGACCTGACAAGATGACTTATCTGAATCTGACGATCTAGAGACATCGGAGATTTGTTCCATTTGGAGAGAATCTTCTTCTGCAAGACCCGAGTGTGGAATTGGGCATATGGTTCTGCTTCGAAAGAGGCTACCATGAGGCCCAGGACTCGCATGCAAAAACGGAGTGACGACCATTTGTCTGCAACTTCTCCAAGGGAAGAAAGACTCTGGCCTCCGAGGAGTCCGGAATCAACCCCGGGTACTCTAGGCGCAGGGTCGGTACTAACACCGACTTCTGGAGGTTCAGTATCCAACCAAACTCCTGGAGGGTCTGACTGGCTATAGACACGTCCTCCTCTAATTCTGAGCTTGAAGCAGCTCTCAGAAGAAGGTCGTCCAAGTAGCCTATGATAGCAATGCCGCGCTGTCTCAGCAAAGCTAGAATCGGGACGAGCACCTTGGTGAAAACTCTTGGTGTCGATGCTAGGCCAAAGGGAAGAGCCACAAATTGATGGTGGTCTTCGCCAATCACAAAGCGCAGGAACCTCTGATGCCTGAAGCAGATGGGGACATATAAGTATGCGTTTTTGATATCCAAGGATGCCAGGAAGTCCCCCGGATGGAGCGCAGCAACCACCAAACGAATCGATTCCATCCTGAACTTTTGAAGCTTTATAAAGGCATTGAGGGCCTTGAGGTCCAAGATTGTATGGACTCCGTCCTTCTTTGGGACCACAAACCGATTCGAGTAGAAACCCTGAAACCTGTCCCGTGGTGGTACGGGTATGATCACCCCGCACCTCAACAAGTTTTGCACTGCCCCCTGGAGAGCAGCCCGACGAGCCGGAAGGAGAGGCAGATTTGAGGGAAAAAATCTGTTTGGTGGACAAGAAAGGAACTCTATCTTGTACCCCGAGGTGACCACCTCGCAGACCCACTGGTCGGAGAGCAAGGAGCAGCAAACCCGCAAAGCCATCCCCGCACCCTAGAGTCGGGCGGGGGCAAAACTTCATGCGGTAGCAGGCTTGTTTGCTGGCTTGGTGGGCTTGCGCACCCAGGGACGCTTCTGTCCCCCAGCTGGAACTTTGTCCGCTTGGAAGGGTCTGCCGGCAGGTCCTGACTGACGAAAATACCGCTTCTGTGTGGGAAAGGAGGGCCCCGACTTATGAAGCGGCTCCTTCCCTTTAGTAGACTGAGGTAGAAGTGTGCTCTTACCTCCAGTGACATCCTTAATGATGTCGTCCAGTAAGGCACCAAAAAGCCTCCCATCTTTGAAAGGCAAATCTGCCAGAGTTTTCTTAGAAGCTTGGTCAGCGGACCAGCATTTCAACCATATTAGGCGGCGCAATACCACCGCAGATGCGGAGGTCCTGGAGATCAAGGGGACTGCATCCAGGGTTGCATCACAGACGTACACGAGTCCCTGTACCAACTGTTCGGCCAGTGACACGCATTCTGGAGGGAGCTGATGCTGCTCCACAGTCTGGTGCAATATTTTTGCCCACTCAGTGAGTGTCTGGGACACCAAGGCAGCGGCCAATTTAAGACGCAATGCTGACCCCAGCATGGTGAACATGAAGCGGTTCACCGCTTCGGACCTCCTGTCAGTAGGGTCCTTAAAAGCAGGGGTCCCCTCCACCGGGATAGTGGTTAATTTATTTAACCAAGAGACCGGGGGATCAACGACCGGAGGAGAAGCCCATTTTTTCAAAAGGCTCTTTTCAAATGGGTAACGGACCGCCATGCGCTGAGGGACCGCAAAGGGCCTCTGCTGCCGTTCCCATTCCTTATCTATGAACTTGTCAAGAAATCGACATAAGGAAAAACTTTAACAGAGCGGATCGGTTTGTGCGACCCAAAAGGGACAGACCCTGCTGTGGAAGTCCCAGCTGTATCTTCCAGCTTGAGAGTGTCCCTCACAGCATTGATAAGCACACTTACAAGTGCCCTGTCTTGCGCTGACCCGGACGAGGGATCCTCCTCACAGGGAAGGTCCTGGTCCGCCTCTTGTGACATACCAGAACCGGGGTCCTGAGCCGCAGCCAGGCCCGAGTCTGAGTCAGAACATTCCCCAGGCGATGGCGGGGGAGGGGGCGCTTAGTACCCCTTTTACACTTGCACGCCGCTTCTACCCTGGCAACAAATGACTCCAGGACTGCCGACAAAGCGTCCATGGGTACCGCAGGTGCAGGGGGCACCGGTTGCTGCCTCTGGAATGTCTGGGGAAAAGACGCCAGCTTCTGACTCCATATTGCCCACTGACAGCCCTCAGGGACTTAGTCAAGATACCTGACACAAAATTTAGTCCACCCTCCTTGCACTGACTGAGGGGGGGATACCCAGGGGACTCACCGCCTAGCCAGAGACTGTTCAGCGCCGCTGCCCGCTCTCCATCCGCACACCGCGTGTGCCTGAGGAACTGTGTGAGATGAATGGCGCAGTTCACGCTGTTCAAGAAGCCAGCCAGCACTAGAGCCAAAACCCACTCCAAAATGGCCGCCAGGTGCCTCAGAGAAAGCGCACGGCCTGCAAGAAAATGGCCGCCCGCAATTTCATAGCGCGGCCATGGCAAAATGGCCGCCAATGGGATTTGCAATGCACAGGCCCCAGAAAAATGGCGCCAGCGCTTCAAAAAATGGCGCCCAGCAAGCGAGGTGGACGAGAAGGCCAGCAGCGGAGGCTTCCCATAATTTACTACCCTCCACACAGAGCGGGCCTGGACACCCCCACAGCCCCCCGCCGGGACCTGGAGCCCCCCTAAAGATATTCCTCGGTCGCAGCGAGCCCCGCAAGGGGAGGAGGAAAAAAGGGATGACAGAGGGAGAGAGGGGAGGGCAGGAGAACCCCTAACGACCCCCATAGGAATGCCCAGCTGTTCCATCCCACCGAAGCAGGAGGAAGCGTACTTACCCGTCCTTGCGAGGACCTGCTGGTGCGTTCCTGACAGACCTACAACCGAGCAGTACGGAGTAGCTGTCAGCCCGGTCCACTGTGACTGAGACAGCAAGCCGCCCGGTCATATGTGAACCCTGGAGCATAGCTCACCGGCCACCCCTGGAGCCATGGGGTATGTCGTGGCCGACCCCGCGCGTTGCTAAGGACTGCTCATGCTCGATGGCCGGACTGGGGGGACTACAAGGATCTATATTATCCTGCCTGTCATGCCCAGCCGGCAGTTGATAGAAGATTCTCAAAAAAATAATATAATAAAAAGTAAAAATTTCTTCAGGACTCTGGGCCCAAAGGGAGCCAGGTCCTTCTCTACTAGGCAGAAAAAAACTGAGGCTGCTGACTGCAGGGTGGAGGGTTATGTACGGAGGGACCGCCCCCTGGGCGGGGCTGTTCAACTCTGTTAAAGTGACATGTATTAAATATCTAACATGTTCTACCTAGTCCTCTCCTATAGAACAGGAACATAACCCAATGGTCAAGATTTAAGGAGCTGTGTCATACAGTATTTTCACAGCGGTCTTTAACCACTTGCCGACCGCCGCACGCAGATGTACGTCGACAGAATGGCACAGGCAGACAGATGGGCGTACCTGTACGTCCCTTTAAATTTGCCGACCAGCAGGCGCGTGCCCGCCGCGTGCCTCGTGAGCGTGTCCGCGGGTCCCGGGAACGCAATGTTCTCGGGCAGCCCGCTATTGTGGTCGGCAAAGGCAGAACAGGGGAATGCCTTTGTAAACAGAAAAGAAAAAGAAAACTCTATTTGTGGGAAAAAAGGACATCAATTTTTTTTGGGAGCCACGTCGCACGACCGCCCAATTGTCAGTTAAAGCGACGCAGTGCCGAATCACAAAAAGTGGCCTGGTCTTTGACCAGCAAAATGGTCCGGGGCTTAAGTAGTTAAAAATACACTTCAATGTTTAAAAAAAAACTAAACAATAAAGTTAGTCCAATTTCTTTGTATAATGTGAAAGATGTTACGCCGCGAGAATCGTGATCTTTATTCTAAAAAATCGTGATTCTCATTTTAGACAGAATCGTGCAGCTCTACTGCATAGCCAACAAATATTGAAGGGTGTTGCCATTGTGTAACAAAACAGCCCAGAGCCTTAAACTCACATATACCCAGTGAAGTGAACAGCCTCAGGTGATGCACAGAGATGAAACAAATCTCCCTACATAAGTTTTACATGAATATCTGCTGTCTTCAGCTTTATATACTATTTAGAAAGTGCACGTCCTGTTAGAATTTTATCTTCCTGTTCCAGCAGGGGGAGGGGAGTCTTGCCATACACTGTGAGACAGCTGATTGGAGGAAAGTCACCCCCCCCCCACCCTCCACATAGGCAGAGACTTGCAGAGCTGTGCTGTAAATTGACCAGCTGTCTGCTAATCTATTTATAATGCCCACCCTGACACAAATTTCAGGCTGGTTTTATCACAAGTGTCTGAGAATTTGTCAGAAGGCTGATAACAGAAGGATGGAGCAGGAGAAAGCCACGGGACTTAGTGCTTTGGAGAGATATAAGAAAACACTGCAGATATATGTTTACATCCACTTTAAAGTGATTGTAAAGTCTTGTTTAAAAAACAAACAAAAAAATGTTATACTTGGCTCTTTTGTGCAATGGTTTTGCACAGAGCAGAACAGATCCTCCTCTTCTCGGGTCTCTTTTCACTGCTCCTGGCCCCTCCATCCTATTTAGTGCCCCCGCAGCAAGCAGCTTGCTATGGGGGCACCAGAGCAGCTCTGTGTGTCCATTCAGACAAGAAGCTGCTGTTTCGCCCCACCCTCTCTCCTGATTGGCTAACTGACTTTGATTGACAGCCACAGGAGCCAATGGCACCGCTGCTGTGTCTCAGCCAATCAGGAGGAGAATCCCGGATGGCTGAGATACTTGTGTACATCGCTGCACAGAGATGGGGCTCAAGTAAGTATTAGGGGTGCTGGGGTGGCTGCTACACACCGAAGGCTTTTCTCTTAATGCATAGAATGCATTAAGATAAAAAGAAACCTTCTGCCTTTTACAACTCCTTTAACACTATTGAATCAATAAAGCAATGCCATTCTAGTAAGTCTTGCTCACAACCCAACGCTATGAACAAACAGTCAATATCCTTACAGAAAATTTGTTAAATCATCTTGGCGGTTTCAATAGACAGAAATTTTAATACCTGGTGAGAGCAAACACAATCCCTGCAGTCTTGAACCCAGTAGTTCTGCTTTTGATTTCAATAAACCAAAGTCATTGACCAGGTCCTTTTATTTATGATTGTTAGGAGATGGGGTTCACCAGGCATACACAGTTCAAAATCCTGATCATTGTCACTGTCCATGCCTGGCAGGTGCATTGCAGCATCTTTGTTTCATCTAAGCTCAATTTCTCTGGTGGCTTTGGTACTGGCAGATTGTCATAATATGGCACTGTCTTCATGCTTGAAGGCAGATTGGGGTATTCAATTGATTTATTATTTTCAGAAGAGAAACCAGCAACATTAGACAGTCTGTCATGTGATGATTCTGTTTTTGCCATATCATCAAAAAACAAAATGGCATTGACCTCCAAGTTCATCTGAGCCAAGCTTAAGATCGACACCACATCATGCACAACAAATATGAAGAGCCCGGGCCATGTCTTGATTAGGGATGAGCTTCGAGTTCGAGTCGAGCCCATGTTCGACTCGAACATCGGCTGTTTGACCGTTCGTCGAATTTCGAACATTATGGGCCGTTCGCGCCAAATTCGAGTTGCGGGTCACGGCCCATAATTCACTGCGGCATCACAGTGCATTGCTGGCTGATGATTGGCCAAGCATGCGCTATGACCCGCATGCTTGGCCAATCACAGCGCCGTAGGTACAGAGAGCTGTAATTGGCCAAAGCCAGGGTGGCTTTGGCCAATCATGGCTCAGTGGAGAAGGTACATGCCCCAAACTATATAAGGCCGCCGGCTTGGCGGCCTTGTGTTGTGTGTTGGCGTTGGTTAAAGGAAAAAGACAGAGAAAGAGACAGTGTACGGTAATTTGATTTGAGTTAGATAGAGCAGACAGGCGCGTCAGTTAGCTGCAGTTACAGTGTGTAGAGGATATATATGCATCCTAGGTGTTGTATATATATTTACACACTGTATTCAGTTTAGCTAGATCCGTTCCTGTTATTCTCTATACTGACAGGCAGGCAAGGCAGGTGATTGTGCTAGCTGCAGTGTTTCACTTAGTGTACTGTGTTCTTTGCACAGTGTGCACCAAAAGCTTACCTGAATACAATTGCTGGTGTTCTGATACAAATACAGGCAGGGAGCTGCAGTATTTTGCTTTAGTGTTTTTTGCACAGTGTGCACCAAAAGCTTACCTGAATACAATTGCTGGTGTTCTCATACTAATACCACAGGCAGGGAGTTCAAAATTACAAACAGATTCTACGTAACAACAAACCTACAGTCCCTGTCTTGTTTGCACCGCCTGTATACTGCTGTTCAGAGTATATAGGGCCTGGGAGCCCCACGCCTTTCCTTTTTTGAATTTGGGTGCGGGATTCCCCTTAATATCCATACAAGACCCAAAGGGGCTGCGGGGGGGGGGGTAACATGCCATTTTTCTCAATGATTTTCATCCATATTGCCGGGACCAGACATTACATTAAAGCCGCAAGCAGTTTTAAATGACTTCTTTTCCTTTAGAAATTTAATTTTGTGCAGGGGGCAGTTCTAAACATGGGAAACACGTACCACTTCACAGGCATACTATAGACACCCCCCAGGTATGATATTTAAAGGAATATCTCACTTTTTTTTTTACTTTATGCATCATTAAAATCACTGCACCCAAAAAAACGGCAGTTTTTAAAACTTTTTTTTGCATTGATACATGTACCCTGGGGCAGGACCCGGGTCCCCAAACCCTTTTTAGGACAATAACTTACATATTAGCCTTCATAATTAGCACTTTTGATTTCAAATGTTCGAGTCCCATAGGCTTTAATAGGGTTCTAAAGTTCACGTGAACTTTCGGTCCGTTCGCAGGTTCTGTTGCGAACCGAACCGGGGGGTGTTCGGCTCATCCCTAGTCTTGATTACCTATCTTACAACTAATGTACAGTTCATATGCTTTCTTAACAAGTCCACTCATGGTCTGTCTTTTATTCTTAAAGCGGACCTACACCCACTTGTTTGCATCCTCCCCTCCACTGCCAAATTTGGCACTGTTTGAGCGTGAGTGGGCACCTGGTTTTGACGCTGCGATCTGAGCCGGAAGTTTGGCCCCTCTTCCTTCCCCTGCAGTTTTCTGGGACACATCACAGGTCCCAGAAGATTACGGGACCATTCACAAGGCCCAGCGTGGCTCGCGCATGCACAGTAGGAAATCAGCTGTAAAAGCCGCAAGGCTCCACTTTCTGTTTCCCTTACTAGAGATGCCCGCACCTGAAGCCGATTGAAGAATCGGCTTGGGTGAGGACATTGCTGGATCCCTGGACAGGTGAGTGTCCTTAAAATAAAAGTCAGCAGCTATAGTATTTGTAGCTGCTGACTTTTAAAAAAAATTACGCGAGTCTGGAGCTCCTTTTTAAAGTGGAGTTCCATGCAAATTGACAAGTGTAGCTTATATGAATCAGTATAAAGCGTACATAATACATTGTCACTCCAAAAAAAAATTCCCCATCACAATACCTTAATTATTACATCTGAAGGGCTACTCCCGCGGGAGTAGGCGTTCTCCTGTGCCGCACTGTCTCCTGGAAGCGAAGTGTCATGCGGTTTGAAGCCCAGGCAAATCAACCGTGAAGTTTACGGCGCGGCTCACCGTTAACACTGCACATGCGCGGGATCGAGCTGCGAATGGTGGGTGATATGCATTCACTGCTTCCCGGAAATAGGTGCTTGTGGGCTTCACAATGCCCACAAGCAAAATGGAAACGACCGACAGCAGAGTATCTAAGTTATCCTTGCTCATAAAAATGGACAGCGGCGGTTTAAAAACATCTAAGTAGTGAGTGTAATGTAGTGCGGAATGTAATAGAATGGGGGACGAAAAAAAAAACATCCACAGGATATCCGCTTTAAGTGTGAATGTACCACAAATGTAGCAGAACATATTGCGGCTGTTTCAACAATGGTGAGACATTTCGGCTGTCACCAGTCGTGCTATAGCAAGTTTATAACTGCCTTACTTGTTATGTAAATTACATATACATAGGCAAGGCTATTCCTTTGAAACAATTGCAAATCAAAATGGGGAACTGATAAAAACAAGTGGCATCTGTGCATGCAAGCTGCTTTCCAGGCAACATCTATCCATCCAGCCTAAGCACGCCTAGGCATACCCAAACTGTACTGGTGTACACTATGCCCTGAGAGTATGCATGAGCATTAACCCTCAATGCAAATCCTGTGTCATTTACTCCTCCATTTCCATTGATGATATCAAAGGTTCTGGATAATAGTTTGGTATATTCCTGAGGAGATGGGCAGGCATAGAGGGCCACAATGGCCAAAAGGATAGACCTTTGAAACCCAACCTTTGTCAAAACGCGGGATGCATAAATCCAGTGAACTCTATTAAATGCCTTCTCTGCATCCAAAGATAGAAGCGAAGAAGGTGTTCTGCTAGGCTCAGCATAGTGAAGACATTTTTTTTTCTTCTTGTGATGTCAGATGCTTGTCTCCCTTTAGTAAATCCTGTTTGGTCAAGTTTTATCCAAGCAGGTGTAATGTTGAACAAACTTCTTGCAAACCGTTTCGTATATAATTTGACATCGGCGTTCAATAATGAAATCGGCTTAAAGTTAGCGGGTGTAGTCGGGTCTATCCCTGGCTTGGGTATTTTCACTATATATGCTTTCAACATCTCCGGGGGAAAGGTGACTGTACATCTGGGCTTTGTACTTTACCATTGGGAAGGGCGTCTATAATTTTAATAATCTCGGATCTCGTAAAGGGAGCACTTCAATTAGAAAGCTATTCCTCATATAATGCAGGAAGCAGTACACAAGCTAAGAAATTATCTATGTCCTTCGCAGTTGGTTGTGGAGTTTGTGTGTCATCTTTAAGGCTCCGTTCACATCTAGGTGTTTTTGGACGATTTTCTGCTCTAAGCCTCAGCTCTAAAAACGCCCAACAAGACAAATTCCATTCATTTTAATGGCCTCTGTTCACATCTGAGCATTCTGTCGCCTTAAGCAAAACGCCCTTCGCTCAAAAAAGTACATGAGCTTCTTGTTTGTCAGATTACAGACGTTTTACTGCTTTTCATTGGTCACTTGTCAACTCAAAACTTCTTTCTTCTGCTGTGGCTTCCCTTTGCTGGTCAGCTGGGATCCCCTGCTGCACATCGGACCACCTCCAGGACCTCCATATCTGGGACCACCCTGACGCAGGACCACCATCCCAACAAACTTACCATGATGAGCCTATTTTCATCTAATGTCTTGTAAGTGTTTTTAATCCTGTTGGGCTATTAAAGTCTTTAATTGCTGCACTTAGAGGCACCTTTTTTGTTTGATTATCTTTACCAGAGATTGTATCCCTTATTGAGTGGTGCCCAAGTGTCTGTATTTTATCCATCTCTATTGCGGACATTGCTTCTGGTCAATCATAGTTACATAGTAGGTGAGGTTGAAAAAAGACATGCGTCCATCAAGTTCAACCTATGTGTGTGATTATATGTCAGTATTACATTGTATATCCTTGTATGTTGCGGTCGTTCATGTGCTTATCTAATAGTTTTTTTGAAACGATCAATGCCTCCCACTGAGACCACTGCCTGTGGAAGGGAATTCCACATCCTTGCCGCTCTTACAGTAAAGAACCTTCTACGTAGTTTAAGGCTAAATCTCTTTTCTTCTAATTTTGATGAGTGGCCACGTGTCTTTTTAAACTCCCTTCCGCAAAAAAGTTTTATCCCTATTGTGGGGTCAACAGTAGGGTATTTGTAAATTGAAATCATATCCCCTCTCAAGTGTGTCTTATCCAGAGAGAATAAGTTCAGTGCTCGCAACTTTTCTTCATAACTAATTGTCCTCCAGACCCTTTATTAGCTTTGTTGCCCTTATTTGTACTCGCTCCATTTCAGGTACATTCTTCCTGAGGTCTGGTGCCCAGAACTGGACAGCATACTCTTGGTGCGGCCGGACCAGAGTCTTGTAGAGTGGGAGAATTATCGCTTTATCCCTGTTATTTCCTTTTTTAATGCATGCCAATATTCTGTTTGCTTTGTTAGCAGCAGCTTGGCATTGCATGCCATTGCTGAGCCTATCATCTACTAGGACCCCCAGGTAATTTTCCATCCTAGATTCCCCCAGAGGTTCTCCACCTAGTGTATCGATTACATTCATATTTTTGCCACCCAAATGCATTATTTGACAATTTTCTACATTAAACCTCATTTGCCATGTAGTTGCCCACCCCATTAATTTGTTCAGATCTTCTTGCAAGGTTTCCACATCCACATGCTTCCACAGTCCTGTTATCAGAGCGCCCTACAATTTTTTTACTTGTGTAAGGGATTAGCTCAGTAGCAGGGTGTGCAGGACCCCCTGGATGGCTCACAGCACAGTGAAGTAGGCACGGACAGACAGGATCTTTTGTAAAAACAAAACAGTGGTTTATTTCCAAGTCTGTGGTTACAAGAGCTTTATCTGTTACACCCGAGCTCGTTAACCCTCATTGAGCCCCAAACAGGCTCACTACCCAGCAGAAACCCAAAACCAATCAGTGTACAGCATAAACCTAGGACAAATATATCTCCCATCTTAGACACAACCCATAGATTTTCCTGGCTTCCTGTCACATACCCCCCCCCCTTGTTTCAACCCTAGGGTTGGGACGCAGGTTGCCAGGCACGCATGCCCTCGGGACAAAGCATCTGCATTTCTCATTCTAACACCGGGGCGATGTTTCACTGTAAAACTGAATTCTTGAAGGGCCAGGAACCACCTATATACCCTTCTATTGGTCTTCTTTGTTCCATGCCATCCACTTTAATGGAGCATGATCTGTTAGCAGCTCAACTTGTCTACCAAATAGATAATACCGGAGAGAATCTAAAGCCTATTTTATCGCTAAACATTCTTTCTAAATGGTGGTGCCATTTTCTTCATGGGCCTTCAATTTCCGGCTGAGGTAAATGACAGGGTGTTTTTCCCCCTTGAAAACCTGAGACAACACAGCTCCTAACCCAACATTTGATGCATCAGTCTGGACCCCAAAGTCAGGCGAGTATAATACTGGCTGATTGTAATGCCCTTATCTCTCCACGAGACTCCTGTAATATTCTTATCTCTCCACCGGGGCTCCGAGATCTCAACCAACTCCATTACAGTCCGATGACTCACAGCGACATCACCCGACTCCACCTCTTCTCCCTACAGCCGACACCCTTTGCTTGGTGTTTGTGCTAGGAACCTGACTCCAGGTAAATAGTTCCAGCAGCTGACCACCGTCTTCCCTCACTATTGTGCCGGATAGAGCCCCTACTTCCATCTCACTATTGGGCCGGATAGAGCCCCTACTTCCCTCTCACTATTGGGCCGGATAGAGCCCTGACTTCCATCTCAGTATTGGGCCGGATAGAGCCCCTACTTCCATCTCAGTATTGGGCCGGATAGAGCCCCTACTTCCATCTCACTATTGGGCCGGCTAGAGCCCCTACTTCCATCTCACTATTGGGCTGGATAGAGACCCGACTTTCATTTCACTATTGGGCCGGTCAGAGCCCCTCCAACTTCCAGCTTTTCGGCCGGACAGAGCCCCAGTCCTCTCACAGCAAGTATTCCTCCGTATACTATATAACCTACAGTATTATCCTGTGTACTGCTACTTCACCTAAGTTTCCTCTGGAACGCCATGTTATGGCTGTGTACTACCAAACTAAATAAAACCACTAGTATTCCCAAATTATCTGAGTCTCCCTATCTGATTTCTGCCTACTTATAGTTAACTCTTAAGTATATCATATATACCTCCAAAGCTGTGATCCACACCAAACTTTATAGTAACATTGCCTGAGGCGTTACACTGATTACATAAGCCCTGTTTTAAGGCCTCAGAAGCTGTTTCTGCTTCGGGAGTCCATTTGATCATGACAGACTCCTTCCCTTTTGTCAAATTGGTCAGGGAAGCAGCCTGTGAGGCAAAATGGGGAATAAATCAGCGATAATAGCCAGCTATTCCTAAAAATGCTCGAACCTGCTTCTTGTTGGTGGGGCATGGCCATCTCTGAATAGCCTCCACTTTTATTCCCAGATTCTTTGCCTCCTCTAGCCCAATGGTAATTTTTTTTGGATTGGCTGTAAACCCGACTTTCCAGATGGAATCTAACACAGATTGAACCTTTGGTAAGTGTAAAGCCTCGTACACACGAGCAGTTTTCTCGGCAAGAAAACTGCTGGGAGAGCTTTTTGCAGAGAAAACCGTTCATGTGTATGGTTTCTAGACAGGAAAACTGCCCTGAATCTCGACGAAAAAAATAGAGAACCTGCTTTCTATTTTTCTTGTCAGGATTCTCGGCAGGGTTTTCCTGCCGAGAAAACCGTTCGTGAGTATGCTTACCTGTCCCAGGTAAGCCCGCGCATGCTCGATGAGACTTCGACGCGGTAGCATACAAGGGTATGTTGTGCTTATCAATGGACAGTTTGCCCGCACAATATTAATTATTGAGTAATTTTTAACTAAAGATATTTTTAAATACAAGTCAATCTATATGACATAGTCTATAATGTGAAACGTATTCACGGAGACGTGTGATCATACAAAATAGCTACATTTATTGGTTGACAAAAAGCAAATATTTACATGAAACTAAAATACCAATTGCGTTACATGAACGACTTGAAAATCAATAACAGTACCCGCACAATGGGCATGCAGTCCCTTTGACATAATGCTGTCATGATAAATTCTCAATAGGTTCAACAACCTTGTATAATTGACAATGAAACAGAACGTCTGTATTTCACACATCTAACCGTTACTATACTGCAGGTAAGTAAGTGGTTAACAATGTGAAATAAATTGGACGTTTGTTTTGTCACTAAGATTGGAACTATGCAAAAAGAAAAATATAATGAAAAATGTAATCTTTACAAAAAACATCTACCAGTTGTTGGTTAATGAGACAAAATCATAATTGCAGAATATTCAATACTTCAATATTTTTGAGAACAACAATGAATTTAAGATAAAATCAAAAATGACATAATTACCAATTCCAACATGTCTATTTCCTACTGGCAAATGACCAGAGTTAAGATCGCTGCCGTGTTTTTCAGGTATCGGGTGTCTAGGAATCTTCATGAGTGTAAAAATATGTCTTCATGCATGGTGCATGTGTGTCAGTCTGTCTGAGATTGTTGATCTCCCAGTGTGCCCCTCCGACTTTCCTGTGGGAATGAGTGTCCGGAGTCCCTGGGGGTCCGTCTGTCTTTTCTATCTACTTTTTCTTCCCTTAAATATTGTCTCTGGACAATAATATTATGAAAATTATATTTAGTTCAGCTCAAGGGACGTGTGTCTTCAACTCATTGGTGGCTGCAGATATGGGAGTTACTGTCCAAAAGTGCCTGGATTCTATAGGTTGACCACTTAATGATTAACTGTTCTATGAACTTTGAGATCCTCCAGTAATATCAGTAATATCACTTTCAACCACCGGGACATCAATTCTTTAAGTTGATATATTCTATTTTCAGAATGTGTATAAATTTATATAATGTTGGGAAGACTATATATGAATATTTATCTTCTGGTAATCCGGTATACATAACATACTTCTAATATACTTTTTGATTCATTCACATAAAATAATTTGTTTTATATTTCTGTCTAAAAATATATCTATAAGCTGGTTTTTCTGAACAGGGTACAGATTATATATCAATCAATATAACACATATATATTTATCTATATTGTAGCAGAGCGTCCCTGAGAGAGACAGGAAAAGTCCTGTTCGGGGTTTATACATCTCCCAGGCTTCTCTCTTATACGTTTAGGGATCTCTGATCCAGTATCCAGTCCAGGTGTTGGTCCTCTCTCCCAGGTAAAAGCTCACCTGAGCAGACAGCCTTTGCTCTGCCTGGGAAACACAGACAACGCTGGTCTGTGAGAGCAATAAGGTTAGTGAAAACTGTTAATCAGTTGATGTGGAAGCTGGCAAGCTGTAGGCTTGTTCAGCCTGGTAGTGAGGGCCTGTATATACCGTATAGTTAGAGCCGAGACACGGCTAGGGTTTTGTTTAGCAATTTTTTTTTCTGTTTGTTTTTCTGCACACTGTACAGCACCTGTCAATAGACTTTGTATATAGCACCAATAAACAACACTGTTTTTTCACTTATCCCATGGACTTGGTATCTGTGCCTGCTCATCCCAGGGAGCTTTTGTACCTGCTACCTGTCCCCCAGGTTACATATGGTGGAGACTGTGACCAGCTGTAGTAAGTTACTATTTAAAAGGCCAGTACCTAAAGTGACAACATGGAGGAAATCCTCAAACAAATGCTGTTATCCAACGCTGCACAACAGCAAGCAAACGCTGCACAACAGCAAACTAACGCTGCACTGCAGCAAGCAAACGCTATCGCACAGGAGCAAACCAGGGTGCTGTGCCAAGAGATTGGTGCTGTACAGGAGCAATCGCAGAGGCTGTTTGAACAGCTTGCCACTGCCTCAAAAGCGGATAGGAAAACCCTTGCTGAGGTTGTGGAGACGCTAGCACAGGGTTCACCTGCTAAAAGGAATGATATTGGAGACAAGCCCTCAGCCATCCATGTGGGTCGCTTTCTTTCTAAGATGACTGCAAATGATGATCCAGAGGCCTTCCTATTAACGTTTGAACGAACCGCTGAGAGAGAAGGTTGGCCTCAAACCCAGTGGGCAGGAATGATCGCCCTCTTGCTTTCTGGAGAATCGCAGAAGGCCTACTATGATCTGGAGTCAGCAGAAGCGGGAGACTATGAGAAGGTCCAGCGGGAAATCCTGGTGCGACTCGGTGTCACCTTGGCTGTTCGAGCTAAGCGGGTCCACAGCTGGTTCTTCCAAGATGAGAGGCCCCCAAGATCGCAGATGTTTGATCTAATCCATCTGGTGCGGAAATGGCTACAGCCGGAGTCCCTGTCTGCACCACAAATAGTGGAGCGTGTGGTCATGGACCAATTCCTGAGGTCACTGCCAACTCCCCTGCAAAGGTGGGTGAGTCAAGGAAACCCCAAGTCAGCAGACAATCTGGTGGAGCTCGTTGAGAGGTACTTTGCTGCAGAGAACCTGGTTACCACCCCTACAGCCGCACGGACTTTCCACCCAAAGCCACGGTCTCCCCAGGCAACCGGTAAGACTGTTCCAGGGGAAGTGGGTGGTAAGCATGGCAAGGAAATGGGGGGGAGGATTTTTGGTGCCAGGACTGAAGTTTGGCGTCCCAAACAAGGGAAGCCACTGCCTGTCAGCAAACCAAACTGGGGAAACATCAGGTGTTTTCGTTGCCAAGAACTGGGACATGTTGCAGCAAACTGTCCATTGACAGATCACACTGAATTGGTTCATCTATCTATTAGAAGGCAGTCTGTTTGCTGCTGTTTCATGCGCTGCAGTGCCAAATGTGGGAAAACACATGTGCCAAATGACTGTTAATAATAAGCCTATTACCGCCTTGCTGGACTCTGGAAGTCTAGTTACTTTGGTTACAGCTGTGATGGTTGAAACTGTGAATTTTCATGCTAAAAAAGTTGCTGTGATCTGTGTACATGGGGATACCCGGGAGTATCCTATAGCCACTGTTCAGTTTAAAACGGGCTTAGGTACGGTGACCCATTCGGTCGGACTTGTGCCCCACTTTGTGCACAAGGCTATCATTGGTAGGGACTTCCCTAAGTTTTGGGAACACTGGGATCGTCCCGACCCAGTCGCAGTACCTGACTCAGTCGCAGAGCCAGAACTCCTGGCCGCTACTGACATTGTGGGTTCAGGGGACTCTTCTCAGGGCTCTCCTGGTTATCCTTAGTTATGGCAGGAGAGCTGGAGGAGCCTGAAGAAATCCCCACAACCAGTAGAGCTGGACAGCCGCTGTCTGCTGAATCTGAGCCTACATTGGAGTTTGCTGACCTTAATGTGCACAAGGAAAATTTTGGTACTGAGCAGAGAAAAGACCCTACCCTTGCCAGAGCCTGGGAAAATGTAATGGTGATTAATGATGTACCTGTCGAACCAGGGGACAGGCCCTGTTTTCCATATTTCTGCAGCAATGAGGATTTACTGTATCGTGTATGTAAAACTTATGATGAAGTGGTTGAACAGTTGGTGGTCCCTAAGCCATACAGACGGATGGTGTTGGAACTTGCTCATGGGCACTTGCTAGGAGGCCATTTAGGGGTTGAGAAAACCACTGAAAGGGTGTTGCGCAGGTTTTACTGGCCTGGGATACAGAAAAATATCGAGAATTCTTGTCAATCCTGTCCTGTGTGTCAGATGTCAGCCCCACAGCCGAAGTCCTTTAGTGCCCTTGCCCATTATTGAAGTGCCCTTTAAGAGGATTGCCATGGACCTTGTGGGTCCGCTCCCCAAATCTGCCCGCGGTCATCAGCATATCCTCGTGATCATGGATTAAGCTACCCGTTACCCCGAGGCCGTTCCCTTACGCACCGCGTCTGCTAAAAACATTGCCAAAGAGCTGTTTATGGTGTTCAGTCGGGTTGGCGTCCCTAAAGAAGTCCTTACAATCCAGGGCACTCCATTCATGTCACGAATAACTAGGGAGCTGTGCAAGTTATTTAAGGTGATGCAGTTGCGAATCTCGGTGTACCATCCTCAAATGGATGGCTTGGTGGAACGCTTCAATAAAACAAAGAGTATGTTAAAAAAGGTTGTTGACAAGAATGGGAAAAACTGGGACTTCCTGATACCATACTTGATGTTCGCCATCAGGAAAGTTCCCCAGTCCTCTACGGGGTACTCGCCATTTGAGCTGCTTTATGGGAGACACCCTCGGGGACTCTTAGACATAGCCAAGGAAACTTGGGAGGGGGAGCAAACACCCCACAAAAGTGTCATTGAGCATATCGCTCAAATGCAGGACAGGATTGCAGCAATCATGCCGGTGGTAAAAGAACACTTATTGCAGGCCCAAGCAGCCCAACAGAGAATATACAACAGGGGGGCCCAACTCCGTGTTTTCTCACCTGGTGACAGGGTCCTCGTATTAGTTCCCACTGTTGAGAGCAAGTTCCTGGCTAAGTGGCAGGGTCCCTTTGAAGTAATTGAAAGAGTTGGGGAGGTCAATTACAAGATCTATCAACCAGGTAAAAGGAAGCCCGAACAGATTTACCACATAAACCTGTTAAAGCCCTGGAAGGATAGACTGGCGTTAACTGCGAGTTCCCTCCCGGGAACGCCTAAGGGTACTGAGTCCCCTCTGGTCCCTGAGGTCACGATTCCAAACACCCTGTCATATTCCCAAAAACAGGAAGCTAGAGACTTCCTGATAAGGAATAGAAAGAAATTTTCAGAGTTACCTGGCACGACTTCAGCATGATATTGTTACTGAACCTGGGGTCCGTGTCAAGCTCAAACCGTACCGAATTCCTGAAGCGAGGAGAAAGGACATCAGTGATGAAGTTAAAAGAATGTTGGAGCTAGATGTCATTGAGGAGTCCAATAGTGACTGGTCTAGCCCCATCGTGTTAGTCCCAAAACCGGATGGTACTTGGAGATTCTGTAACGACTTCAGGAAGCTTAATGCAGTGACAAAGTTTGACATGTACCCAATGCCCAGAGTAAACAAACTTATAGACCGACTTGGCAAGGCTTGCCATCTGACCACTTTGGACTTGACAAAAGGCTATTGGCAAATACCCCTGACTGTAAGCGCCAAAGAGAAAACTGCATTTGTGACCCCGGAGGGTTCCTTTCAATATAATAAGATGCCTTTTGGCTTGCAAAATACCCCTGCGACATTTCAGAGGGCCATGGACAGGACCCTAAGACCCCACTGACAGTATGCAGCAGCCTATCTAGATGACATAGTGGTACATAGCACTGACTGGGAGTCTCACTTGCCCCATGTCCAGGCTGTCCTTGATTCCCTCTTCAAAGAAGGTTTTACGGCAAATCCAAAAAAATGTTATATTGGTCTAGAGGAAGCCAAGTATTTGGGCTACACTATTGGCCGTGGTGTCATAAAACCCCAGGTGAATAAAATAGAAGCCATCCAGGAGTGGCCACGTCCTGCAAACAAGAAACAGGTCAGGGCCTTTCTTGGGATTGCGGGATATTATAGAAGGTGTGACAGCAGGAAGGTAAAGTCACCTGGTTGCATCCAGGGGGGTAGGTATATTTCTCCCAGATTCAGGCTTTATGCCGACTTATACAACTAGGGAGAGAGTTGATGAAGCCCAGCTGAGGCTAGTGGGCTCATGGATGATTCATACCTCTAGGGAGAGTGCTGGGCGTCGTGCAGGCAGGGAGTTGATGAGACCAGCTGAAGCTTGTCAGCTCGTTTAAGGCCTCTATAAAAACTCCCAGCTTCATTAGGTGTTTGCTCATGCCTGGAACCAGACCTGTGTGGACTGTCTAGGGAGAGTGAACCCCTGTGCGGTGAGACAAAGCCTGTGTGGCTATTTGTTTGGACATTTACTAAACCAGGGACTTAGGGACTAGGACAGCACCAGGCTGATCCCAGTTGTTAGGGAAACCTGCATGTTTAGTCAGAGGTCAAGCTGACCAGGATTTATTTTGTTTATGTTTCTTTTTGCTTTGCTGTGTTTTTGTCACTGTAAATAGAGAAATAAACCGCACCTTTTGATCTTGAAAACCACAACCTCCGTCTGCTGGGCCTGTTTTTGTGTGGGGAGCCCATCCAGGGGGTCACACACACCCGCTACCGAGCTAACCCCCTCACAGTTGGTGGAGAACCAGTGGCAGTTTTTTTTAAGCCAGCATGGAGGAGATACTGAAACAGCTGGCTCTAGCAAATGCCAATCAACAGCAGACAAATGCAGGTTTGCAAAAGAGCCTTGCAGCTCAACAGAGCTTCGCAGCCCAGCAACAAGCCCAGCAGCAATCTGAGGCCCGCTTCATAGACCTGTTGCAGAAGCAAGAGCAGAGACTACAACAACAGATGGAAGCAGTAATGCAGCAACGTCCACAGACCAGTGAGGAAAGCCGTCCCACTAATACCGCGTCCTTTGGGGTGAGTCGTTTATTGACAAAAATGACTGGAGAGGATGATCCAGAGGTATTTTTGACCACATTTGAAAGGACTGCTGAAAGAGAAAAGTGGCCTGAGGAGCAGTGGGCTGGACTGGTGGCTCCTCTGTTAACTGGTGAATCGCAGAAAGCTTACTATGACCTAGAGCCTGACCAAGCAAAACACTATGTGATGCTAAAAGCTGAAATATTGGCAAGGCTGGGTGTCACCCTGGCTGTCCGGGCTCAGCGTGTGCATAACTGGACTTTCCAGCTTGGAAAACCCCCCAGGTCTCAAATGTATGATCTCATTCACCTGAGCAGGAAGTGGCTACAGCCAGAGACTTTGTCCGCACCGGAGATTGTGGAACGTGTTGTGATGGATCGTTTCTTGAGAGCTCTTCCTACCGCCATTCAAAAGTGGGTAAGCCATGGAGACCCAGAAACGGCCGGTAAACTTGTGGATCGTGTAGAGAGATACTTGGCTGCAGAGAACCTGACGGCCTCTTCCAGAGACTCTCGGACTTTCCACCCTAAGACCAGACCATCCCCAGGGGCGGATAAGATGATTCCAAGGGGTGAGGGTGGAGAGAGTGAGAGGGTGGGAGCTCTGCCCAGGGTTTGGCGAGAACAGCCTGGGAAGTCGGGGGCTCAAGAGGCAGCCAAAAGGATTGTTTGCTACCGCTGCCGGCAAGCGGGACATATTGCAGCAAATTGCCCGGTTGTGGAGGAACCCATGCAATGTGACTTTCTGACGGACAGACGTCAGTCGCTGTGTGCGACAGTCGCATGCACTGCCATTCGGGGAACTGAGAAACATTTATGCAAAATGTGTATTAATGGTAGAAATGTTGTGGTATTACTGGATTCAGGTAGCCTTGTGACCCTGATAAAGGCTGAATTAGTTAAAACAGAGGTCTCTGGGAATAGCAAGGTAGCTGTTATTTGTGTGCATGGGGACACCCGAGAGTATCCAGTGACTACAGTGTGTTTCAAGACCCCCAAAGGTACCCTCTCTCATCCAGTGGGGTTAGTATCTCAACTACCGCATGATGCCATTGTGGGAAGGGATTTTCCGAAGTTCTGGGAACTGTGGGATGATCCTGAGCCCCCCACTGGTGCCCCTATGTACCAGGAAGGTGATAGCCAGAACTCCTCTGAGAGTGGTGAGGACTCTCCAGAATTTCCCTTGTCAGTATTGGCAGGCGAGACTCAAGAAACTGGAGAGGAGCCCACCTCCTCAGACGAAAACCTACCGTCTGTGGAGTTTTCTGATCTTGAGGTTCACAGGGAAAATTTTGCCACAGAACAGTTAAAAGACCCCGCCCTAATAAAGGCACGGGAAAACGTAGTGGAAATAGATGGCGAGTTAGTGAACCCAGATAATACCTGCACTTACCCATACTTCAGCGTAGAGAAGGACCTACTGTATCGGGTGGCAAAAAGGGCAGAAGAAACCGTTGAGCAGCTTGTGGTGCCCAAACCTTACAGGAAGTTGGTGTTGGAGTTGGCCCATGGGCACATTCTTGGAGGTCATCTGGGGACAGAGAAAACCCGAGAGAGGGTATTACAGAGATTCTATTGGCCTGGGGTGATGAAGGACATAGAAAATTATTGTTCCTCCTGCCCTGTGTGTCAGAGGTCGGCCCCGATGCCACATTTCCGTAGCCCGCTGGTCCCTCTACCCATCATTGAGGTCCCGTTTGAGAGGATCGCAATGGATTTGGTAGGTCCTATAATCAAGTCCGCTAGGGGGCACCAGTACATATTAGTTATAATGGACTATGCCACCCGTTATCCAGAAGCGATCCCTCTCCGAAATACCTCGGCCAAAACCATAGCCAAAGAGCTATCTCTTGTTTTTAGCCGGGTGGGTATTTGTAAAGAACTGCTTACGGACCAAGGTACACCCTTTATGTCCCGGGTTATGAAAGAGCTGTGTAAATTGTTCAAAGTGACGCAATTGCGTACGTCTGTGTATCACCCCCAAACCGATGGGCTGGTTGAAAGATTCAACAAAACCCTAAAACAAATGTTGAAGAAAGTGGTGGATAGAGATGGAAAGGATTGGGACTGTCTACTTCCTTATTTGATGTTTGCTATTAGGGAGGTGCCTCAATCCTCTACGGGATTCTCCCCCTTTGAGTTACTGTATGGGAGACACCCAAGAGGGCTGTTGGATATTGCCAAGGAAACTTGGGAAAGTGAGAGTTCTCCCCACAGGAGTGTGATTGAGCATGTCGCCCTGATGCAAGATCGAATTGCACAGGTAATGCCCATCGTGAAGGAACATTTGGCCCAAGCGCAGTTGGCACAGCAGAGAGTGTACAACCGTGGAGCCAAGACCCGTACCTTTTCCCCGGGGGATAGGATATTGGTACTTGTCCCTACGGTTGAAAGTAAATTCCTTGCCAAATGGCAAGGCCCCTACGAGATAATGGAAAAAGTGAGCGAAGTGAATTACAAGGTCAGACAACCAGGAAGGCGAAAGCCCGAACAGATCTATCACATTAATCTGTTGAAGGCCTGGAGGGATAGAGAGTCCCTAGTCGCAGAAACTTGGTCACCAGCTCAAACTGGTTGCGTGATTCCGGAGGTTGGAATAGCAGCCACCTTGTCACAACCCCAACAACAGGAGGTTAAGGAGTTTGTGCTTCGCAACAAGGAGGTGTTCTCTGAGCTGCCGGGACAAACATCTGGGGTAGAGCATGATATTATTACCCCGCCCGGTGAAAGGGTGAAGTTAAAACCCTATCGGATCCCAGAGGCCCGACGGGAGGCAATACGGGAGGAAGTACAGAAAATGCTCATTGTGTCATCAGTCCTTTAACTAAACACTCTGGCTAGCAAGACAATGTCTGAACATTTGCTATGGGAGACAAAGCTCTAGGGCTCATTAACATGAGGACATTAATTTATAGCTGTGTATACCAGACATTAATAACTAACTGACATCTTCAGAACCTTTTTTTTTTTTAGCTTAATTGCAGCGGTTCTGGAATAATAAAAATTAAAAACATTTCAGTTTGACACGTGACATTTACTTTCAGTAACAAAATATTTTACACGATAGTCAACCCTCTACTTGGGAGGAATAAACAAATAAAATCTTCCCCCTTTGGGGTGTCAATACAACTTATTTGAGGCAATCAAACTACCTTATGCAGGTGACTCCATCTTTTACCAAAATATCAAACCATTTTAGGCCTTCTGATATCAGTGTCTTTAGGATTCGGTCATCCTCTGTAATTACCGTCTTCGGCGACTTCTTGAAATTAAGCTGTTTGGAGCGACCTGTTTATGTCAGAGGAATGAAGTGACCACTGAAAAATAGGAGAATAGTTAATATCTAACGACCAAAATCCCAGTTAGGGTTTTCAGGATCCTACTACTGTAACCTGGGGAAAAACATGGTGTTAGAACCTCTGTCTCCTATACCTTTTCAGTGCATTCCTCTAATTTATTTTAACACAGGTGCTTCAAAGGCTCTGGGGTCCTTGGCTGGCCACAGAATTTGCCCTTTTTACTCAAAACAAATGTTTTATTGAAAAACAAAGTACTTTACATCCATTATTGGCATCAGAGCATCATAATACATTAGACCTGTACCACTCTTGGTTTCAGATAGTACAGCACATTACTCACAAACGTGTACATTATTTGCATCTTCCCATTCAAGACAATAAACAATACCCCGGGACAATTGTGCATCCAATTAACTGGGTCCCTGCTACCAATGCAAGAGCACTGAGAAACTCACAACAACCTATCCAGTACTAATTCCACCAGAGCCAACCCTGGTACACTCAACCATGGATCCCATAATTTGGAAAACTTTTCTGTACAGCCTCTATGTTGGTAAATAAGTTTTTCTAACTTCAAGGTGTTACCCATTTGTTTTATCCACTCCTTCACAGTGGGGGGTTCCGTTGACTTCCAGTGCCGTAGAATCAGCATTCGGGCCTGAAAGAGGGCCCTAGCAATCGCCTGTCTGGGCATCTCCTCCAGCGTGTCACCTTCAATAATACCCAACACGCAGGGTTTGGGCTCTTTAGCAATTTGAACCTGAAAGGTTCGGTTAAGGACCTCCACCACCCCCGTCCAGTAAGCATGAAGTTTGGGGCAACGCCATAGCAGGTGTATTAAGTCCCCGTGATCCCGCATGCATCGTGTGCAGGCTGGATCATCACGCACCCCCATTCTAGCCAGTCTGGCGGGCGTATAATGGACTCGGAGAAGTATGTACAACTGCGATAGACGCTGGGCTACATTCAGTGAACACTGAGAGACTGCCAAAAGTGCTTCCTCCCACTGTTCCTCTTCAAAGGGCCCAACATCTCCCTCCCACTGGGCTATCACCTTACGGGTCAGGTCGGGCAGAAACATGTTAAGAAGCATAGAAAAGGTACTAGATATGAAGCCTTTATACGATGCCACCTCCGCCATGTAGTTAAAGATAGGAGCTTTAGTCTGGACCCAGACTTCCACTCCCCTCTCGGCCCTCACCGCATGCTGGAGCTGAACATAGTAAAATAGCATGGAACCAGGGAGTCCGAATTCCTCTTGGAGAGCGGCAAAGGGACGCAGCTCTCCATTTCTGAATATTTGATACAGGTAGTTAACACCGTACTTCTGCCACCGTTTACTGTATTGTAGTTTTCCTATCTCCATGTACCATTCATTGTGCCATATAGGGCTGAATTTAGTAAACCCCGTGACCTGCTGTAGTGACCTGACTTTATTCCAGATTTTTTGCATTAGGTTATAAGTGGGGTACAGTTTATTAGATTTACCCATCCGCAAAGCCTCCAACCCCTCCGCTACTCCCTGTTTAATCGTAAATTTAATGAGTGAGGTGGTGGAGTCCACCAAGTTCAACTCTGGGTCGGGGGCCGGGTTCAATGATCTAGCTATGTGTTGCAATTGGGCAGCCAAGTAGTACAGCCAGGGATTTGGCAGTGCTAGTCCACCTGCCTCTTTAGGACGTTGAAGCTGTTCCAATCTCACCCTAGCTGAAGAAGAATGCCAGATAAGGGAGCGGAACATAGAGTTAATGATTCGGAACTGTTTTAGAGGGATTACAAGAGGCGAGTTGTGCAACACATAAAGAAGTTGTGGCATAAGAATCATTTTTATCAGATTGATCCTACCCACTGGTGACAGTTTTAGCCTGGACCACACCTTGATCCTATCACGACTGCGATTCAGCCAAGGGGTAAGATTCAGCCTAACATACTCCAAGGGATCAGGGGTGACGTGTATTCCTAAGTATTTAATTTTCCTGGACACTGGGATATCAAGAATCGTTGGTAGTCGCTGGTCCGAACCCTCGTCAAGAAACATGAGCGAGGATTTAGTCCAGTTCACCACCAGCCCTGAATAAAATCCGAAGGTCTCAACCACCCTCATAGCTTCACTCAGTGAACCCCCGGTATCTCCCAGAAACAGCATAGTGTCATCCGCATACATCATTAACTTTTCCTGTAGGTCCCCGTACTGAAAGCCTCGGATAGCATTGTTGGAGCGGATGAGGGTCGCCAGGGGCTCAACAGCCAGGGCAAATAGAAGTGGTGACAGAATTTGCCCTTTAAAAGAAAAACGTTATTCACGTTCCGTACAGCAATGAAACTGTGCAACATATCCATAATTGGATTTATTTTGGTTTCTGTATTGCCTACAGGCTGATCAGAATAGGGTTCTGGGACCCAGTTTCTGAAATTTTTGGGGACTATTGGCTCTGTTTGATCAAACATATCCCCATCAGAACCACTGTCCTGATTCTGGGATAGTTGTCTGGGCCTTAATTTCTCCCTATTTTTCTGGGGATTTTGGGGTGTCTTACCCTGTGAGTGCTCCCTATTTACCTGTGTAGGTCCCCGGGGCGAATTGGACCGGTAATAGTGCGGGTTTCTACCCTTAAGTTTAAATTTGACCCGTTGGAGATACACCCTATAGTTTCTCTTAAACCTTGGGTCTGGTTCCCTTGGGTGATACTCCTGAGGTGGTCTTTGTGCTCTCCTTCTAAAGGGTGGTCTCTGCTTCCCCCTTCTAAAGGGTGGTCTCTGCTCCCCCTTCTAATTGGTGGAGTATCTGGTTTCCCGCTGGGGAAACTCTGTGGCATATCTCCTCTGACTATATCAGCATATGTCATTTTCTTGGTTTCAAACTGTAATAATTGAGGAGATACATTAATTTCATCCACAATTTGAATTATAGGTTCAGGCCTTTCTTTGTAATCACCAATTTGCTGGATAGAGTACAAATTGTTACCCTCTTTTACCAAGTACTCCAGTGAGCACCCCCCTTTGTAGTCTTTTGCTAAACTCAGTTTTATGTGGCTAGGTAGGGCCTCAAATAACATGGATTTAAACCCAGGGTGATTGTAATCTGGCTCATTTTCTGCTAAGTGGTAAGCACTTTTGAGCACAGCTAAAAATTCTGTGGGACATTGATTACTGGTACATCTCAGATTTTGTTTAGCCGCACTAGCCACTGTAACATTTGTGTACTGGCCAAATTCTAGATGACAGCAGTGTTTAATTTCTTGCCATGAAGTACCAGACAGACCTTTTTAAAGATTCGCAGAATCTACAGTGTTTGGTTTCAAATGCCCACGGCAAAAATGTAATCCTAGACTGGTCATCACCTAGGCCTAAAGCTGATAAGGTATTTTCATAAACCTTGATGTGGTCAATGACGCACATGGATCCCTCTTCATCAAAGACTGGGAAAGCATCATTTAAAATTTTTATTATTTCGGAGGCGTCCTGTTTAGGGGTACCTGTCTTTTCCTCTGATCCCAGAGAAAACTGATTAGACCCACTTTCATGTGTTGGTTAAATTTTTCCCCCTTTTGCTCTATAGATGGCTTGGGGAAGGATGAGGGTTCTTTTTGTGATCCCTCTCCATGGTCTAACTCCCACATTTCCGATTGAGAGTCAGATATAAGATTTTGGTCAGATTCTATACTTTCAGGGTTAGGCATTTGAGCATTACCCTGGGGCACAAACTTCACTTGTTCTTTTAATTATTCTGATTGCTTAATTAGAGATTCCTGTCCTGACTTAAGCTGATTTGTTTCTTCTTTTAAATTTCCACTGCTTATTACTCGGCAACTTTCTAAATTTACACTGCTTATTACTCTGCAACTTTCGTCAGGAGACTCATTTTCCTGCAGAAAACTCTCCATTGCTTCTATTAATTGTTCCCACTCTTTATTTACCTTGTGACATTTGTCCTGAATTATTTTAGTGTTCTTTTGCAACTGTTCTATTTAATTTTGCACTGTCATTATAGACTCGTGATAACGATCTGCCTTTTCATTGGTCTCCTCTCTATTTTTAGTGAGCTCACATTCCTTTTCTGTTAAATGTGGCTGGGATTCTAAGATATCATTTCGAGATTCAAACTCTTTTTTAATACAATACAGCAGGAACCTGAATATTTCTACACGAATGTCCACCAGTCTTTTTATTTCCTCTGTCTCATAGGAGCTGTCTGTGAGTTCATAGATTTGACCTTCCGCGTTCCCCACGTCTTTTATTACCTGACTGGCGTGGCTTTTAAGGTATTTAATGTATGCTTCTAGATCAGTCTCCTTATACAAACTTTTTATGACATGGTTCTCTGCCATTTCAATTTGAGAAATAATTTCCAACATTTCCTGTAATTGTACCACTTTTCCTTGAGTACCCATATCACCACTAAGGTCTGACTCTTGATAATCCCCATCAACATAAAATTCACTTTGACCAGACGTTTTTAAGCAAACAATTATTATTTTATTTTTTTAATTAATAATTTCATGCAAAATATTTTTTATGCCACCACCATAACTATGATTGTTCTTGTACAAAACATCGACGTTATCTCAGATCAGTGCCTCCATTTATATGTTGTGCTCATCAATGGACAGTTTGCCCGCACAATATTAGTTATTGAGTAATTTTTAACGAAAGTTATTTTTAAATACAAGTCAATCTCTATGACATAGTCTATAATGTGAAACTTATTCACGGAGACGTGTGATCATACAAAATAGCTACATTTATTGGTTGACAAAAAGCAAATATTTATGTAGTGCCCTCACCTCTCCCCCTGCCTGCCTTTTTAGTTTCGGCTCCTCGCAGGGAGGGGAGAGGCAAACCGCACCACAAGCCCGCATCCTGAGTAAGGAGGTTGAGCGGGCCTGCCTGCGGCTGGAGTTGAATCCTCCCGAGAATGATTCCCACCTCTACCTTAGGTTAGAGGCAAGTCCTTATGTTTTCCCCAGTAATGTAACTGTCCGCACCAACTGAAAGTCCAACTTCTATATTTATTTCACATGGATAATAAATATGCCTCTAACAGCAGACAGGTTGGAGCAAGACACAGGACAGCCTAGGTGGGAGGAGGTCCAGGCACAGACTTGAATTAGACTTTTTGACTGTTTAGGTTTCACAAACCGCTTTGGCGCACGATCTCTGCCACAGACCGTGAGGTTGGTCTCTGCCACAGACCGGGTGAATAAAGTCACTGCCACTGACTAGGTGAATAGGGCACGGCCCTATGAGGCCACTGCCACTGACCTTCAACGTGAACTTCCTTCTAAAGTAGTATTTAGCCCATGTAAAGGAGAAGACATCCCTCCGGAGAGTTACCAGAGGTCCCCACCGTCACCACGACTCTGCGCTGGGTCTTCGGTACAGGTAACCCCCCTGGCCTCCTCGTCCTAGATCCGGGTCCCCTCACAAGGCGGCACCCTGGGAGTCCTCGATCCCCCGCGGAACCCAACCGAAGGTGCTGTGCTCCGGGCCTCCAAAATAGTACCTCACCCCAGACTGAAGGTGTCTGGGATGGAACAGGAACCAGGCCTCCGGGCCTAGGGCACCCGGAGACGACCCACGCGCACACCCAGGCTGAAGGTGCCTGGGCGCGGACGAACCCCTATGGAAGATGGCCGCTCCTTTTTATACCCTCTCCCGACAGGCACAGCAGGTTCCCCGCCACACCACTGCCGAGAGGGGACAAGAAAAGGCACAACCTTGTATTGTGGTTCAACCCGGACCTATGGCGACAGCGCCACCTGTAGGCCCCAGGGAACTATGCACCAGTACTACCTCCCATGGCACAGAAATGGTTCATTAACCCTAACAATAGTGTGTCTGAGCCTAACTACCACTCAGACACTCCCCTAAATTGAACATCCCGCTATACATTCCCCCCACTAAATAGACACTGGTCCCCAGTGTCTGGAGTAACCCTATGCCTCTCAGTCTCTGGATTGGGCTCATGCTGATTCAGGCCTAACTAAAAAAAAGGACAATTTAAAAACTGTCAGTTTGTGCCGGAACCTAACATGGGGAAAGGAGGTGAAAAACAAAGCGGGAAAAAGAGAAATCACACATGTGCACATTAAAACATTATATGTCACATAAAACTTTTTTTTTTTAATATTTACATTTCCCTCCCGCCTGCATTAGCTAAGATCCACCCATTCTCAGTAATCTTGCTTGGCGTCCACCTGCAGGGGAAGAAAAAAAAGGAGGAGGAGATTCTTCCCTAGAGGAAAATCCCTTCCTTCTAAAGTAAAACTGCACCACATCATTAGCAAGGTAAAGGTTGCATAACACCGCCACCTAGTGGTAGTGCCAACATCAGAACACCCATCCCAAAAGAAACTCCTCTTCTTTTTCTTGGGGTAAAACTTCCTCTTCTTCTTTACTGTGGCCCTGAACTATCTACTCCCCAAAGTCCTTGTATCTTTGTGGTAGGGGCGGAGAGGGGAGGAAAAGAACAACAGCTCCCGCTTCCCCAAAGAGTAGAATACCCTTTCAACTAGGGCAAAAGTTCCTGGGCTCCAAAGAGTGCACTCAAAAAAAACAAAGCAACACCAGAGTCTTGTCTCTCACAGGTAGTAGTGTGGGTCTGGCAACACCAACGGCTTCCAATGCCTATCAAATGTGTCTATATGGTACTCAATGTCATCTTTGTCCTTCCTGCAAATTAGTACCTTGTCCGCATAAATATGCCGACCCAACATCCAGGCAGCCTTACAGTCTTTGAATCTCTGGGTAGCTGCAAGTGAACATGAAAAGTATCTTCGGGCCTGGGGTACTTTAATGTGTGTCCATATAAAGTCCTCGTACCACTGGTGTCTACAGGCCTCCACTTCAAATAAAAGTTCTTTGGGCAAGTACGGGTACTCCCACCCATACTCGCTGGCAACTCTCTGGTTGAAAAGTCTCTGCAACCGGGACAATGGTGGCATGGTAGCATGGTCTCCCATGCCAGGCAAGACGATGGCATCCGGATGCCGAGGTACTTTACCTCAGGACCAGACATGGGTCTGCAGCGACACCCATCTTGTCTCGGTAGCTGATGCAGGTGTCTCCAACTGTGAAAGGGCAGACAAGGGGGCAGATCCCTCCTCAGGCTGTGAGGCCACCACCCGGGGCGTACTATCCCCAATGGACATGGGTGAGTCCCTAGCACTACGGGACAAGGACAGGGGCTTCTTATCCCAGCCCTTTTGTTCAAAAAGTTCATCTATGGCGGCGTCATCTCCCGCATCAGAGATGGACTCCAGGTCGGAGGTGTCACACTCCTCCGCAGGCAGGTAACTCCTGATGGAGGACGAGTCACCGCCTCTGACTAATTCACGGGCATGTGAATCCCCAACACTTGGGACCTTTGACAGAGTCTCTTCCCCCGGCTTACCTCGGCTTGTAGCTGAACCCCTTTTCCCATCGGATGCATCCGTTCCGGGTAAGCGCTGGGGCGTAGCTCCACCACAGCCGCGGAAAGCTTTCACAAACAAGATCTTCCTCTTGGACGGTGGGAGAAAGGACTCTGTGGTGACCGAAGTAGCATCCTCCGGTTCCTCATTCACTGACACAATGTCCTCTGTGACTTCCTCCGAAGTCTCGGCAGTGCGCGCAGGGGTGGCTGTGTAAGCTCTGATTCCTCCTTCCAGAATGGTGGCGCCTGTAAGGCAATTGAGGTGGAAAGCCCGAGACTTTTCTGTAGGTTGCTCCACCTCAAACAAGAACACCTTACAGTGCTCGCATCGCCCGAATGGCTTCAGATGAACCACCAGTCCCGAGCAGCTGGGACAAATCACTCCGAGGGTCTCCACATCTTTGCAAATGTAGAGGGCAAATCGTCCCCGGGGCTTGAGCCGAAACCCTGTATCCGTCAAGGGAGCAGCAAAGGAAGTCATCTTCATGGTAGTAGTAGCCGGAACCCATGAGACATGAGATGCCATGTTATCCATTCGCTGCTCCATCGCACACTGTCCCTTTCGCGCCAAAGTCCCCACGTGCACCTCCACACATGGCCGGACTCCTCCCATCTCCTGCATTGTTCGCAGGCTTTCTCTCTGTCATGCCCACGAACTACGCAATCAGGGTTCTCCTCGTGGCGCAGTTCTCAATATGGCCGACCTCCATGGAACCCTCACTGGGGAATAAAGTTCAACTCTGGGGGGGTTTCCACACTTTCCAACCGCAGACACATCCCGGACTCGAGCCCCCACGTGTAGCGCCCTCACCTCTCCCCCTGCCTGCCTTTTTAGTTTCGGGTCCTCGCAGGGAGGGGAGAGGCACACCGCACCACAAGCCCGTGCCCTCCTGAGTAAGGTGTTAATTTTCGGGCCTGCCTGCGGCTGGAGTTGAATCCTCCCGAGGTAGAGGCAAGTCCTTATGTTTTCCCCCTCAGTAATGTAACTGTCCGCACCAACTGAAAGTCCAACTTCTATATTTATTTCACAAGGATAATAAATATGCCTCTTTAACAGCAGACAGGTTGGAGCAAGACACAGGACAGCCTAGGTGGGAGGAGGTCCAGGCACAAACTTGAATCAGACTCTTTGACTGTTTAGGTTTCACAAACAGCTTTGGCGCACGATCTCTGCCACAGACCGTGAGGTTGGTCTCTGCCACAGACCGGGTGAATAAAGTCACTGCCACTGACTAGGTGAATAGGGCACGGCCCTATGAGGCCACTGACCTTGAACGTGAACTTCCTTCTAAAGTAGTATTTGGCCCATGTAAAGGAGAAGACATCCCTCCGGAGAGTTACCAGAGGTCCCCACTGTCACCACGACTCTGCGCTGGGTCTTCGGTACAGGTAACCCCCTGGCCTCCTCGTCCTAGATCGGGGTCCCCTCGCAAGGCGGCACCCTGGGAGTCCTCGATCCCCGGCGGAACCCAACCGAAGGTGCTGGGCTCTGGGCCTCCAAAATAGTACCTCACCCCAGACTGAAGGTGTCTGGGATGGAACAGGAGCCAGGCCTCCGGGCCTAGGGCACCCGGAGACGACCCACATGCACACCCAGGCTGAAGGTGCCTGGGCACGGACGAACCCCTATGGAAGATGGCCGCCCCTTTTTATACCCTCTCCCGACAGGCACAGCAGGTTACCCGCCCCACCGCTGCCGAGAGGGGACAAGAAAAGGCACAACCTTGTATTGTGGTTCAACCCGGACCTATGGCGACAGCGCCACCTGTAGGCCCCAGGGAACTATGCACCAATACTACCTCCCATGGCACAGAAATGGTTCATTAACCCTAACAATAGTGTGTCTGAGCCTAACTACCACTTAGACACTCCCCTAAATTGAACACCCCTCTACATTTACATGAAACTAAAATACCAATTGCGTTACATGAACGACTTGAAAATCAATAACAGTACCCGCAAAATGGGCATGCAGTCCCTTTGACAAAATTACAAAATGCTGTCATGATAAATTCTCAATAGGTTCAACAACCTTGTATAATTGACAATAAAACAGAACGTCTGTATTTCACACATCTAACCGTTACTATACTGCAAGTAAGTAAGTGGTTAACAATGTGAAATAAATTGGATGTTTGTTTTGTCACTAAGATTGGAACTATGCAAAATGAAAAATATAATGAAAAATTGAATCTTTACAAAAAACATCTACCAGTTGTTGGTTAATGAGAATAAATCATAATTGCAGAATATTCAATACTTCAATATTTTTGAGAACAACAATGAATTTAAGATAAAATCAAAAATGACATAATTACCTATTCCAACATGTCTATTTCCTACTGGCAAATGACCAGAGTTAAAATGGCTGCCGTGTTTTTCAGGTATCGGGTGTCTAGGAATCTTCATGAGTGTAAAAATATGTCTTCATGCATGGTGCATGTGTGTCAGTCTGTCTGAGAGTGTGGATCTCCCTGTGTGCCCCGCTGCCCTCCCTGTGGGAGTGAGTGTCAGGAGTCCCTGGGGGTTCGTCTGTCTTTTCTATCTACTTTTTCTTCCCTTAAATATTGTCTCTGGACAATAAGATTATAAAAATTATATTTAATTCTGCCCAAGGGACGTGTGTCTTCAACTCATTGGTGGCTGCAGATAAGGGAGTTACTGTCCAAAAGTGCCTGGATTCTATAGGTTGACAACTTAATGATTAACTGTTCTATGGACTTTGAGATCCTCCAGTAATATCACTTTCAACCACTGGGACATCAATTCTTAAGCCCTGGTTCACACTGGTGCGATTTGACATGCGATTCGACATGTCAAATCGGCGAAATTTGCCGCAAATTGCGGGCAATGGCACCGTCCTAATCGGTGCGACGCCGCATCTGCGGCGCTGCACCGATTTCAAAAAGTAGTTTCTGTACTACTTTTTGCGATTTCAGCCAAGATTTACATTGACATCTGTGTCAGATGTCTCTGTAATTGAGCTGAAATCGGGACTGACAGGCAGGAGTGAAATCGTGCGAGTTCAGCTGAACTCGCACAGCTTCACTCATGCAGCCCCAGTGTGAACCTGGGCTTAAGTTGATATATTCTATTTTCAGAATGTGTATAAGTTTATATAATGTTGGGAAGACTATATATGGATATTTATCTTCTGGTAATCCGGTATACATAACATACTTCTAATATACTTTTTGATTCATTCACATAACATAATTTGTTTTATATTTCTGTCTAAAAATATATCTATAAGCTGTTTTTTCTAAACCGGGTACAGATTATATATCAATCAATATAACACCTATATTTTTATCTATATATTTTGCATACGTGTTAATCTCTAAACGTAGGTTCCTTTATATTCTTATAATCACAATTCAAAGTTTTTCATACTGCTGATTAACTCTTTAAAACACTTCTATTCATAAAATCACATTGGTATCTATATTTCTTTTTCTAACAAAGTCCCTAGGTCAACAGATACTAAAATCATACTTTTCCCTATGACCTAAAATGTAATTGATAATCTAAACGTCATTTTTATTTATTACATATCAATATATGTTCTTACTTTGAATACCATGCGTATTTATAATGTAACATGTATCCAGGTGCTTTCTTGAAATGTCTGAGAAGTGTCATATGCATCACTTATGGTCATATATCTATATATACAGATGTATAAGAAAAATGTATACAAAACTTGGATGTTTGGATGTTTCTCTGGTTGTAGAATTAACCAGCGTTTATGATGCCATTGTTTGGGGAGCAAGCTGAGTAAACTGGTTGCTATACTTTAAGGGGCAATCTTACCCTCTGAAACAATGGGAATATTTGCTCTAGTTTTAACTGTTAGTCACAGTAACTTAAAAAAAAGAAAAGGAGGGCGCACCAACCTCGTGCATTACCACTTAAAAGTTTTATTAAAATATGAGTAAAAAGCAATGAATCCTACTCACAAACGGAGCTTAGGTACAAGTTTATCGGACAATTGAGCTAGAAGTTCTTGGCACCCACCGACTGAACTTGATGACAGAGAAGGTCAGACAGCACCTCAAACATCTAGATAACTGATGCGTTTCGGGGGCGCACCCCTTTCCTCAGAGCTAAGATGGTCCATGATAGCTCTCACCTACAAAGCCCTCCATTTTATATAATATACATATACATATAAAATGGAGGGCTTTGTAGGTGAGAGCTATCATGGACCATCTTAGGTCTGAGGAAAGGGGTGCGCCCCCGAAATGCGTCAGCTATCTAGATGTTTGAGATGCTGTCTGACCTTCTCTGTCATCAAGTTCAGTCGGTGGGTGCCAAGAACTTCTAGCTCAATTGTCCGATAAGCTTGTACCTAAGCTCCGTTTGTGAGTAGGATCATTGCTTTTTACTCATATTTTAATAAAACTTTTAAGTGGTAATGCACGAGGTTGGTGCGCCCTCCTTTCTCTTTTCTTTTTTCTAGCCAAATGAACACCCATTGTTCTGAGGAGGGCTGCAAGACTTTAGACTTTGCCTTTAGACGGAACCACACTACCCGTGTTTTGACATTACACCAAGAGCGCAGGAGATTTTTGTTTTTCAGTCACAGTAACTTCTCAGGCTTATCCACCTATTTGCGTTGCTTTTCTGAGTCTATTCAACAATGGCCTATAACAAAAATTCTGGTTTCTGTGACAAGGGACCCTATTGTCCAGGCAAATCCCTGTCCCAACATCTGGATAGGTGATCTATTGAATATTGGAAAAACATGTGTTCATGTGTTCTTCTCTGAAAGGTTCACAAGTGCAGTAGTTCACTTCACCCTTGAGGCCTACTGGACTTTCACATTTCTGCCAGTAAATTTTTTAATGTAGTATTATTATTATTAATGAAATCACAACAGGTAGTGTAGGGTGTAGCAAGATGGCGGCGACGTCATTGAATGTGACGATCGCCGGCTCGTCGTATTCGATGACGTCACCGCGTTCTTGCCATTCAAAAGAACGGTGGTTTTTTGAAGTGGCCGTCTGTACACAGGGCTTGGCAAGACAAGCTTGCCAGGAATCCCGTCGAGAAAACCGACGGTTTTCAAATAGATGGGATTCCTGCCCGTGTGTACAGGGCTTGAGTCCCGATGAGGCTGAAGGGTCTTATCCATTACCCATTGAAATGTGGCCGTAGCATTCTGTAACCCAAAAGACATCCTCTGATACTGGAAAAACCCTTCCGGAGTTACAAATGCATTTTTTTCCCTGACCGATTCCAAGAGAGGAATTTGTCAATACCCTTTGGTCAGGTCTAACGTTGTCATATACCGGGCTGTCCCTAGGCGATCAATCAGTTCGTCTATGCGGGGCATAGGATAGGTGTCAAACTTAGTGATTTTATTCAAGTGGCAAAAGTCATTACAAAACCGCCAACTTTCATCGGGTTTGGGCACTAACACAATGGGACTGGACCAATCACTATTTGACTCTTCTATAACCCCCAGCTCACGCATTCTTTGGCTTGGCGAATTGGCTCTCCCTGGGCTTCGGGAATTCGATAAGGTTTCAACTTGACCCTTTCCCCTGGTGTGGTGACAATGTCATATTTAACCCCAGAATTTCGTCTTCCTGGTTGGCTAATTTTATAATTCACATCACCCATTTTTTCCAACACTTCATAGGGACCCTGCCATTTGGCTACTAATTTACCTTAGACTGTGGGGGCCAACACCCTATCACCAGATGCAAAAGAACGGACCTGGGCCCCATGATTGTAGATCTTCTGTATATGGAAACCAAAAAAAGGGGGGGTTTGGATTGGGACTTTGCGTGAGGCCTGTGGGTGTTTGTAATAATATGTTTTTTAGCATGGAGATAGCCTGTGTCACAAGCCCCTAGGGGTGATTCATAGTAGTGATATAAGTAAACATAATTGAACAATATAATCAGGCATTTATGATGTAAAAATACAATCCTAAAATTCAACAAAAGTTGATTTAATAATAATAATAATACATTTATTGATAAAGGAATTGATCACTAAAACATGATATGTGACAAACCGTAAAATTCATAGCAGACAATAAGTATAAATAAATTAAACATATATGATGTATACATAATTCACATGATAAATACAAACAGAACATAATTAGTTGAGGTTTTTGGAGCACGTGTGGCTTGGCATCCCTGCATGTACACTCTATGCATTTCATGGCCTTTTGCCAATCGTCAGGAGTTGGATGCATGTGTATTACTATGGAATAATGAGATATGAGGTAATTTTAATGGTTATCTAGGTGTTTAGCCCTTAGGATGAAAGATAAGGATGGTTACTTTATTACTTACCTAGTAGCCCATGGATGGAGATCAGCTCCAGGGGTGGGATTGAACAAGGGTCTGGTGAGAGTAGTCTCACCCGGGACTGAGGCGGAGAATAGCCAGATGATATCCAGGGAAGACACACAGTCACAGATGCTGGTCGCCGCTCACTAGGTATGTCTATATGATGCATGCTAGATGCAGGGTTCGCATTGAATGGAATCTGTGTGACATAAGGGTGAAAAGAAGGGGGTTAAAAAAGGGAATGCAAAAAGAAGGTGAAGAGAAGAGGGAGAAAGATGTGAAAAGATGAAGGTGTGAAAGTAGGTGAATGTATGAATGAATAACTGTGTGAAGTGGTGTGTGGACGAGTGTAAATGAATACAATTATATGCACACCTAGAAATAGGTGTGAGTGCTGGAAGCATCCTGTTAATGAATGATAGAACATAAGTAAAAAAATGTTTGTATGCTGAGAGTGAAAAAATGAAATAAATAAAAAAATTTAAAAAAAAATGAGAGGGAAGTGGGTATGTGTGCCTATAACCGTATGAATATGTGTGTGTTTATGGGTGTATGTTGAAGTCTAAATGTGTGTGTGTGTGTGCAAGTATACAGTGCCTTGCGAAAGTATTCGGCCCCCTTGAACTTTTCATCCTTTTGCCACATTTCAGGCTTCAAACATAAAGATATAAAATTTTAATTTTTTGTGAACAATCACCAACAAGTGGGACACAATTGTGAAGTGGAACGAAATCTATTGGATTTTTTGAAACTTTTTTAACTAAGAAAAAAATGAAAAGTGGGGCGTGCAAAATTATTCGGCCCCCTTGCGTTAATACTTTGTAGAGCCACCTTTTGCTGCGATTACAGCTGCAAGTCGCTTGGGGTATGTCTCTATCAGTTTTGCACATCGAGAGACTGAAATTCTTGCCCATTCTTCCTTGCAAAACAGCTCAAGCTCAGTGAGGTTGGATGGAGAGCGTTTGTGAACAGCAGTTTTCAGCTCTTTCCACAGATTCTCGATTGGATTCAGGTCTGGACTTTGACTTGGCCATTCTAACACCTGGATACGTTTATTTGTGAACCATTCCTTTGTAGATTTTGCTGTATGTTTGGGATCATTGTCTTGTTGGAAGAGAAATCTCCGTCCCAGTCTCAGGTCTTTTGCAGACTCCAACAGGTTTTCATCCAGAATGGTCCTGTATTTGGCTGCATCCATCTTCCCCTCAATTTTAACCATCTTCCCTGTCCCTGCTGAAGAAAAGCGGGCCCAAACCATGATGCTGCCACCACCATGTTTGACAGTGGGGATGGTGTGTTGAGGGTGATGAGCTGTGTTGCTTTTACGCCAAACATATCGTTTTGCATTGTGGCCAAAAAGTTTGATTTTGGTTTCATCGGACCAGAGCACCTTCTTCCACATGTTTGGTGTGTCTCCCAGGTGGCTTGTGGCAAACTTTAGACGAGACTTTTTATGGATATCTTTGAGAAATGGCTTTCTTCTTGCCACTCTTCCATAAAGGCCAGATTTGTGCAGTGTACGACTGATTGTTGTCCTGTGGACAGACTCTCCCACCTCAGCTGTAGTCCTCTGCAGTTCATCCAGAGTGATCATGGGCCTCTTGGCTGCATCTCTGATCAGTCTTCTCCTTGTCTGAGCTGAAAATTTAGAGGGACAGCCAGGTCTTGGTAGATTTGCAGTGGTCTGATACTCCTTCCATTTCATAATGATCGCTTGCACAGTGCTCCTTGGGATGTTTAAAGCTTGGGAAATCTTTTTGTATCCAAATCCGGCTTTAAACTTCTCCACAACAGTATTACGGACCTGCCTGGTGTGTTCCTTGGTCTTCATGATGCTCTCTGCGCTTTCAACAGAACCCTGAGACTATCACAGAGCAGGTGCATTTATACAGAGACTTGATTACACACAGGTGGATTCTATTTATCACCATCAGTCATTTAGGACAACATTGGATCATTAAGAGATCCTCGCTGAACTTCTGGAGTGAGTTTGCTGCACTGAAAGTAAAGGGGCCGAATAATTTTGCACGCACCACTTTTCAGTTTTTTATTTGCTAAAAAAGTTTAAAATATCCAATAGATTTCGTTCCACTTCACAATTGTGTCCCACTTGTTGGTGATTCTTCACAAAAAATTAAAATTTTATATCTTTATGTTTGAAGCCTGAAATGTGGCAAAAGGATGAAAAGTTCAAGGGGGCCGAATACTTTCGCAAGGCACTGTATGTATTGGAGTCTATGTGTTAAATCGTATGTGTAGGTGAGAGTGAGTGTACGTGTCTGAGAGGAAGATAAAGAAAATCAAGTATTTCTCACAGAAAAGTATTGCAGTAACACATGTTTTGCTATACACATGTGTATTCCCTTTGTGTGTATTGGAACAATACTAAAAAGGGAGGAAAAAAGCAAATTGGACATAGTGTCACACAAAACTCCAAAAATGGGCTGGTCAAAATTCTTGGCACCCTTTCAAAATTGTGGATAAATAATGTTTCAAGCATGTGATGCTTGTTGAAACTCACCTGGGGAAAGTAACAGGTTTGGGCAATATAAAAATCACACCTGAAAGCAGATACAAAGGAGAGAAGTTCACTTAGGCCCCTTTCACACTGGCACGTTTTTCAGGCGATTTAGCGCTAATAATAGCGCTGTTATACCGCCTGAAAAAATTGTGCCCTGTATTCTTCAATGTGAAAGCCCGAAGGCTTTCACACTGAAGCGGTGCGCTAGCAGGACCGCTCCAAAAGTCATGCTAGCCGCATCTTTACAGCAGTGAAGGAGCGGTGTGTTCACCGCTCCTTTACCGCGGCTGCCCATTGAAATCAATGGGACACCGCGGTATTAACCCTTTTTCGGCCGCTAGCGGGGGTTAAATTCACCCCGCTAGCGGCCGCATACCGCGGTAATAACGACGGTATAGCGGCGCTGAAAATCGCGCCGCTATACCGCACCTGCCCGCCCCAGTGTGAAAGGGGCCTTAGTCTTTGCATTGTGTGTCTGTATGTGCCACACTAAGCATGGACAACAGAAAGAGGTGAAGAGAACTGTCTGAGGACTTAAGAACCAAAATTGTGGGAAAATATCAACAATCTCAAGGTTACAAGTCCATCTCCAGAGATCTAGATTTGCCTTTGTCCACAGTGCGCAACATTATCAAGAAGTTTGCAACCTATGGCACTGTAGCTAATCTCTCTGGGTGTGGATGGAAGAGAAAAATTGATGAAAGGTTGCAACGCAAGATAGTCTGGATGGTGGATAAGCAGCCCCAAACAAGTTCCAAAGAAATTCAAGCTGTCCTGCAGGCTCAGGGAGTATCAGTGTCAGCACAAACTATCCGTCGACATTTAAATGAAATGAAACGCTATGGCAGGAGACCCAGTAGGACCCCACTGCTGACACAGAGACATAAAAAAGCAAGACTACAGTTTGCCAAAATGTATTTGAGTAAGACAAAATCCTTCTTCTGGGAAAACATCTTGTGGACAGATGAAACCAAGATAGAGCTTTTTGGTAAAGCACATCATTCTACCGTTTACCGAAAACGGAATGAGGCCTACAAAGAAAAGAACACAGTACCTACAGTGAAATATGGTGGAGGTTCAATGATGTTTTGGGGTTGTTTTGCTGCCTCTGGCACTGGGTGCCTTGAATGTGTGCAAGGCATCATGAAATCTGAGTTTTACCAAAGGATTTTGGGTCACACTGTAGAGCCCAGTGTCAGAAAGCTGGGTTTGCGTCCGAGATCTTGGGTCTTCCAGCAGGACAATGACCCCAAACATTCGTCAAAAAGCACCCAGAAATGGATGGCAACAAAGCGCTGGAGAGTTCTAAAGTGGCCAGCAATGAGTCCGGATCTAAATCCCATTGAACACCTGTGGAGAGATCTTAAAATTGCTGTTGGGAAAAGGCGCCCTTCCAATAAGAGAGACCTGGAGCAGTTTGCAAAGGAAGAGTGGTCCAAAATTCCGGATGAGAGGTGTAAGAAGCTTATTGATGGTAATAGGAAGTGACTGATTTCAGTTATTTTTTCCAAAGGGTGTGCAACCAAATATTAAGTTATGGGTGCCAAGAATTTTGACCAGCCCATTTTTGGAGTTTTGTGTGACATTATGTCCAATTTGCTTTTTTTCCTCCCTTTTTCTGTTTTGTTCCAATACACACAAAGGGAATAAACATGTGCAAAACGTGTTACTGCAATACTTTTCTGTGAGAAATACTTGCTTTTCTGTAAAAAATTTCTGGGGTGCCAACAATTTCGGCCATGACTGTATATGGAAGGTCTGCTTCTCATGCAAGATCAAGGCAGAGTGAGGCGTCGGTCTTCTCCTGGCTGGGAAATCCCTGGCTCTGGGTGTGTGTATCCCCGCCTGCATCATATATAACTCGTAATTGGCCAGTGGGAGGGACGGCAAGGCTCCACAGGTGCTCGTTAAACACACTAATGGATACCTGTCTCCCTCTGCCAAAACAAGAGATGTAAATAGTAGTGCGTATCCGTCCGATCAGGCATTAAAAAAGCCAGGGACGGGGCGCACTCATATGACGCCGATGCGCTGAGATCAAGCTCCGCCCCTCCAGCCATAACTGGGCGGGGGGAGAGAGAGCTGGGTGCATCGCAGCCCGGGGAAGCGATACCAAGATGCACCAGTCCCTCCACCCAGGAACTGGATGGGAAACAAAGTGGCATAAAAACTGTGCACAAGAAATAAAGCCAGACACTATATGGGGGATCTCTAGAGTAGCCATTAAAACAAGATTATGTACTCATTTAAATGATAAGGGTTTAAGATAGGGGAACGTAAACGATCAAATTATATTTTAATGAAGAAGTATGAATGTATGTTCTAGGCGTAAGTTGGATTGATTAATGGGTTAATAAAACCACTTAGACCAATAATAAAGTACAAGGTGGGGCAGGTCAGGGGGGAAAAAACGTGTGTCTTCCACATAAATATAACTTTTGGATCAGGGGTATGACCTGTCCCATCCTGAAACTACACCGACAAGCCTCCATCCCTAAATATATATGTATATGGAAACCAAAAAAGGGTGGGGTTGGATTGGGACTTTGAGTGAGGCCTGTGGGTGTTTGTAATAATATGTTTGTAGCATGGAGATAGCCTGAGTGTCACAAGCCATGGTAGTGATATAAGTAAGCATAATTGAACAATATAATCAGGAATTTATGATGTAAAAATACAATCATAAAATTTAACAAAAGTTGATATAATCATAATACATTTATTGATAAAGGAATTGATCACTAAAACATGATATGTGACAAACAGTTAAATTCATAGCAGACAATAAGTTTATTTAAATTAAACATATATGATGTGTACATAATTCACATGATAAATACAAACAGAGAACATAATTAGTTGAGGTTATTGGAGCAAGCTTGGCTTGGCATCCCTGGATGTACACTCTATGCACTTCATGGCCTTTTGCCAATCGTCAGGAGTTGGATGCGTGTGTATTTCTATGGAATAATGAGATATGAGGTAATTTTAATGGTTATCTAGGTGTTTAACCCTGAGGATGAAAGATAAGGATGGTTACTTTATTAGGCGGGACTGAGGCGGGGAATAGCCAGATGATATCCAGGGAAGACTCAGTCACAGGCGCTGGTCGCCGCTCACTGGGTATGTATATATGATGCATGCTAGATGCAGAGTTCGCATTGAATGGAATGTAAATCTTCTGCTTTACCAACTGGGCTTGTGCCAAATGTTCCTTCACAACCGGCATCACTTGCACAATTCTTTCATGCATTTGTACCACATGTTCAATCACACTTCTATGAGGGGAACTCTCACTCTCCCATGTTTCCCTGGCAATGTCCAGTAGTTCCCGTCGGTGCCTCCCATACAGTAGCTTAAAAGGAGAGAACCCTGTGGACGATTGGGGAACCTCTCTGATAGCAAACATCAAATAAGGAAGTAGACAATCCCAATTCTTTCCGTCTTTAAAACAAATGCTGAGGAAGGTGGTTGATAAAGTTTTGTTAAATCTTTCAACCAGCCCATCTGTTTGAGGGCGATACACTGAATTACGTAATTGGATCACTTTCAAAAGTTTGCAAAGCTCTTTGGTTACTCTAGACATAAACGGGGTGCCCTTGTCAGGTAGTACTTCTTTAGGAAGACCCACACGGCTGAAAACCTGAAATAGCTCTTTGGCAATGGTTTTGACAGAGGTGTTTCGGAGAGGAACCGCTTCTGGGTAACGTTGGCATATTCCATTATCACCAAGATGTGCTGGTGCCCTCTAGCAGACTTCAGCAAGGGGCCAACCAAATCCATGGTGATCCTCTCAAAAGGGACCTCAATGATGGGCAGGGGTACTAAAGGACTGCGGAAATGTGGCATCGGTGCAGAAATCTGAAACACTGGACAGGAGGAACAGTACATTTCCACTTAGTGATCCCAGGCCAATAGGACCTCTGGGTGATTCTTTCTCAGGTCTTTTAAGCTCCTAAATGTTCCTCAGGAATGTGCCCATGGGCCAGTTCTAAGACCAACTTGCGGTAAGGTTTGGGCACCACCAGTTGCTCAGTGGTTTCCTCTACTCTCTGACACCCAATATAACAGGTCCCTTTCCATGATGAAGTAAGGGAGGGCAATCCTCTGGTCAGGGTTAACGAATCCCCCATCTATTTTCACTACATTCTCCTGGGCCCTTAGTAATGTGGGGTCCTCCATATGTTCAGTGGCAAAACTTTCTCTGTGTACCTCTAGATCATCAAACACTAAAGGTCACTGTTCCTCTTCTGAGGTTGCAGGGTCTTCCCTAGGCCCTGTTGTTTTCCTTGCTAAGACTGACCAGGGAAACTCAGGAGAATCCTCACACTTGGAGGATTCCTAAGTAGAACCTTCAGGCTCTGAAGAACCACTTTATGGTGAATCTGGGCAATCCCAGAGCTCCCAGAATTTTGGGAAAACCCCTTCCCAGAATGGTGTCATGTGGTAGTTGGGGAACCAAACACACTGGTTACTGAGGGAGGTTTCAAAGGATACCGTAGTCACTGGATTCTCTCGAGTGTCCCCATGTACACAAATTACAGCCATTTTCTTAAAGTGCAAGGTTTTTCCCACCATCAGTTCAGTTTTTACCAAGGTAACCTGGCCACCTGAATCCAACAATACAAGAACATTTTTACCATGTAAACACATTTTGCATAAAGGTTTCTCATTTCCCTTTACTGCAGTGCATGTAGTTGTAAATAGGGACTGTCGTCTCTCTGTAAGAAAGTCACAGTGCATTGGTTCATCAATAGCTGGGAAAACTGCCGCTACATGTCCCTTTCGCCGGCAACAGTAACAAATTAACTTTCTAGTCACCTCCTGTGGGACTGATCTTACAGGCCGCTCTCGCCAGACATTAGAAGCAGTCCCAAAAATACCTTTAATTCCCCCTTTTTCACTCTCTCCACCCCCATCCCTTGATGCAGTCTTACCCGTAGCTGGGGATGGTCTGGTCTTGGGGTGGAAAGTCTGTGAGTCTCTGAAGGAAGATGCCAGATTCTCATTCGTTGGGTACCTTTCCACAAGGTCTACAAGTTTGTCTGCTGTTTCCGGATCTCCATGGCTCACCCATTTCTGTAGGTCGGTAGGGAGAGACCTCAGAAATTTGGGCATGACTACCCACTCCACAATTTTTGGTCCAGACAGAGTTTCTGGTTGAAGCCATTTCCTGGTCACTTAAATTGTTGACGCGCTGAGCATGAACAGCCAGGGTTAACACCCAGTTGTGGCAATATTTCCATTTTCAACCGATCCTAGTTTTTTGCATCCGCAGGCTCCAAATCAAAATAAGCCTTTTGGGATTCTCCAGATAGTAGGGTGGGCACTAGTCCAGCCCATTGTTCTTTAGGCCAACTTTATTTTTCCCTTATTCTCTCAAAGGTGGTCAGAAACATCTCAGGGTCATCATCTGCAGTCATCTTTGGCAACAGGTGGCTTACCTGAAAAGTCGGTATGACTCCCAGCCTTGGTCTGCTGCCTCTGCTGAAGCGGTTTCATGATGGCCTCAAATTGCTGCTGGTGTGTCTGTTCCTGCTGTGCCTGCTACGCTCTGTTGCACACCTGCATTTTCCCGCTGTTGATTTGCATTTGCTAGAGCCAGCTGTCTCAGTATCTCCTCCATGCTGGCCTTACGTCATCTGCCCCGCAAACCATATATCCCATGTGTAAGGGATTAGCTCAGTAGCAGGATGTGCAGGACCCCCTGGATGGGTCATAGCACAGTGAAGTAGGCACAGACAGACAGCAGGATCTTTGTGAAAACTAAACAGTGTTTTTTTTTCCAAGTCTGTGGTTACAATTGCAGGTATAAAAAAAAACAAAAATAAAACAAAACAGAAAATAAACCCATTGCCACTTTTGGGTGTCTAACTGCAAAACACAGGAACCTATCTACCTGGTCTGGAACAGCCTACCGCTGCCCAAAAACCCTTCTGACTCAGAAAAACAGAGTCTCATAGTCATGCAGACTTAAGCCTCATACACCTGATCAGACTTCAAACAAACTTTTCCGTGGATTTTTGTTTGAAGGGCGTTGGCCGGGAACGCCCATAGCATACACACGACAGGACTTTTTCAGCCAACAAACATGAACGTAGTGACGTAATTGAGGTACTATGTGGTTTTTCTGCTCTTTACCGCCACCCTTTGGTCAACTTCTGCTATTGTTTGTTGATTTTAACATTGGTTCTGGGCATGCGCGTTTGTACTTCGGACTAAAGTCCGATGGATTTCTGTACACACGGCAGGACTTTGCACTGTAGGACTTTTGTTGCCGAAAAGTTTGTCCGTTTAAAGAGTGAACTTTTGTTCGATTTTTTTTAAAACCTGCTCATTTTGAAGTTTGTTGTCAAAAAGGCTGATCGTGTGTATGGGGCTTAAATCTCACCACTCAGAAGAAGCTGCTCCCCAGTCATACGCAGGAATCTGGTTCCAGGGTGGAGCCCCTTGTTGAAGCAACCTGGGAGTTTTATAGAGCCCTGAGGGCTTCATCTGTTACACCTGAGCTCGTTAACCCTCATTGAGCCCCAAACAGGCTCACTACCCAGCAGAAACCCAAAAGCAATTGGTGTACAGCATAAACCTGGGACAAATATATCTCACATCTTGGACACAACCCATAGATTCTCCTGGCTTCCTGTCACACGCCTGCACAAAAACACCAGAAAAACGCCTGTATAATAGCAACGCCTAGATTTGAACGGAACCTGAGATTATACAAGAAACTGGAATAATCCGCACTAGCGTTTGCGATCTCCTGGGGGGTTAAGGGTGAATAAGGTGGGATTTTTTGGTCTTGGCTTTCTGAGCTTTGAGCTTGTTTGCCAAAAGCTTCCCTGCCTGGTTACCACTAGCGTAATGCTGGAGTTTAAGATTACAGACAAATTTATTGTATTGCTCATAGAACAAAATTCTCAATTCTAGTCTAAGCTTGGTTAAAACTAAAGAGTGGGTATGGTTGGGTTCTGATTTATTTTTATATTCTAAGTTATGAATTGTGTCCAATCGAGTATTATATTGTTTCCTAGCTCGACTACAGGCTTGAATAATTCTACCTCTCATATACACCTTATGGTCATTCCATATGAGAAAGCTGTTCAATGTGGAGGAGACATTACCTGAAAAGTAATCCTTGAGATGCTGAGAAAGCAATTCAGCATTGAAAGGGTTCTTTATAACCTTGTCATTACAGCGCCAGATTTATACAGGTTTACGGGTCTCCTGCTCCTCCACACAGATAACAATAGCTGCATAGTCAGACCTAGTGATATTTAAGATGAAGGAGGGAGGAATCTGCTGGAGAAACCACTTATCCACCACAAACCTATCTATTCAGGTATAAGTATTCTATCTAGGATAAAAAAAGGTGAAGTCCATTTCATTGGCATAATGACAGCGCCAAACATCAAATAGATCTTCGGAATGAAAGCAGGAACGAAGAGTTGGTGACAACTTCTTGGGAGGCGAAGAAGAATCAAGGGAGTGATCAACCATCAGTTTAAAGTCTCCACAGACCAGAAGGTTGCCTCGTTTCATGGAAGCGACTTTGCGGAAGAGCTTACAAAGAAAGTTTAACTGGTGTGATATTGGGGCATACAGATTCACCAGTGTATAACGTTTAGCATTGATTTTGCAGATTAAAATTATAAATATGCCATTGGCATCCAGAAGAGAGTCATGTAAGATGAGTTCTTGATGGCGATCAAAACGCTGCATTTTGTGGATAGTCCTTGTGGCTGTTAGTGGCTTGGAAATGATTCTCTGGAATACAGGGGAACAAAACAGGAAGCGCCACCTAAGTGCAATATTTTAGTCACAATTTATTAAAGACAGAGGAGATGTATTTACAGACATATGTAAAAAATGGGCTCATCTGTGTGTGTAGTTTGCGGTGTGATCCGGTCTCAGGTGCATCCAGGCTCACAGGTAGGCAGAGCAGTGTGTTGTTTCCATCCTGTGGCCACCAGGAAGCCAGCCAGAACCAGCAAGGAACAAGGATGATGACGTCACCGGGAACGGAACAAGAGAGATCACCGGAATGAAAGACAGGTGTGTTCAGCACACCACTGAGAAACCAGGCTAGAATACAGAATGTCAGCGTGGAGTTTGGAAGCTTCTTTCCAGATAGATGATCTTTTGGCAGGATGGTTTAGTCCCCGCGTATTAAGTGAGAGAATTTTAAATCCCATGGTACAAAGGAGTAAAAATGGAGATGGAAGTAATCTTATTTCCAGTTGGGAAGCATAGATCTACCAGGAAAAGAGAGATCCACGGACATTACATGAGCAAGAGGTCAGGTATGTGCCAACCAGTGGCGGCCGGTCCACAAGAGGCGCAGGGGCCCCCTAATTGTCCTGGGCTTTGAGTTCGTACATTTTACATGCGTTTTTAGGTGAATTGTCATTAAACCCTATTAGGACAGGTACAGGCGCAAGAAACTGAACACAATGTTTCCACAGCTTATGAGGCAAATAAATCAAGGGGAAAAGAGAATGCATTATATTGAAATATATTAAGAGATTATTAATAGTCCAAACATTATGGAAGAAAGTCCACAGATCATGGGGAAGGAGTAGAATTTGCCACTCAGGGCAGCTGTCATGTGAGAACAGAAACTATGTTCCAGTACACTGCAATAGACAAGGAGAGAGGCGCCCAAATTTAATGAGTACATAAGTAGGCAACTCACATTTAAGATGTAAAAAACAGGAATTGTAGTATGTCCCAACCAAAAGGGGGGGGTCATGAGTAACGGTCCAATCCTGAGTAGGAGAGCACTGTATATGCTCCTTCACTGCTCACTCATTCACCACTGATGTATAGGACGGCCGCGGTGGGGAAGAGCTTGAAAAAGGAGCGCGACTGCCATGCCACCCGCAGTGCGCATGCTCAGGAAACGCTTTGCATGCCAGTGATATCATCCATCCTTGGCATCTACACCATTAGCATTCCAGGCCTCGTTCTGAGCTCTTCCCCACCGCGGCCAGCTTATACATCAGCGGTGAACGAGCATATACAGCGCTCCCCTACTCAGGATTGGACCGTTACTGATGACCCCCCCTCATACATACTACGTGCCTGTTTTTTACATCTTAACTGTGAGTTGCCTACTTATGTACTCATTAAATTTGTTTTAAATCTACACCCAGAGGCGCCTCTCTCCTTGTCTATTAAACCCTATTAGAATGCTCGATTTCATGAAAGTGCATCAAAGTCCTGCACACTGCATTTTTTATGCACTTTCATAAAACGCACATTCTAATAGAGTTTAATGCCATATTGCCCAAATGCATGTGTAAAATGCGCAGAAAAACACTACACAGAAAAACTGCACCAAACAGATCTGAACCTGCCTTCCATTTGTGTTTTTTTGCAAATTTGGGACAACTGTCATTTCTGTTTCCCTACACATACTGTATAATGAAATGTTTTCTTTTTGATGGATTAATAAGCCAAAGCAAAGTAGGTCTGCATATCATAAGCCACTTCTATAAAGATATTTGTTTAATCCTGTGTTGTTTTATATGTTTTATTGGAGTGAGTTATGAACAGCCTTGGAATCTTCTATATTTTATATTTTTTTTCCAGACCTAACAAATCCTATTTTCGAGTTACAAAATGATTCACTTCCAAAAACATGTGAAAGCAGGCTCTGTGTGTGACAGCAAAAGCCCATGAACTGTTATTATGGTGAAACTTTTCTCAATCGCATGTCCATGTCATCTTGTTTATTGGAACACCTAACTAAAACTGCCTCCTTAAGAGATCATATTATGCAAAAGCATCACACACCGGATGCAAGTTAAAATTAGGGTTGGTAATATGTTTCACATAAAAAGATTGGAGTGTGAAGTACTCATGGGTGAAAATAACAAAAATGTTGCAAGTCAGTGTTTAAATGCTAACTGTACTAAAGCATTACAAATTTTCTAGGCGCAGGGACCTTTTCAGTAAGATAATAACAGCGAGTGTGAAACCAAGAGGAATATAAATGTATAAATAGCCAGAGCAAGCAAAGTTGATGAAACAAACAGTAATTAAAAGCAGGTCAATCATGAGTCTCAGAACCTCTGTATTTTATAAAGATGTGTGTGACATTAGCTTTTAAAGCATAGGTCAAGGCAAATAAAATATGTAAAAAACACATCTCTAGTTGACTTGCCTGGTGCAGCTGCATTAGTGGGAGTCTGTCTTCTCCATTTTCTTGTTTGTAAGTAGTACACCATTGCTTAGCACAGCTATGAATCTACAAGTAAAGAAACTTGAGTTCACACCAGAAACCAAACGACACATCAGAAATCTTAAGCTGTTTTCATGGGAAAACAACATAATAAATCTCTAATTTCAAATAAATTTCTCCTCCCTCACGTGACACTTACCCTGATTTATCTGTCAATATCAATGGCTCAACTATCAACTTGTCCCCCCACGCCCTGGTCCTAGGTGTAATTCTGGACTCTGTACTAACCTTTCGGCCCCACATCCTATCGCTATCCAAAATTTGTCGCCTCAACCTCCGCAACATCTCCAAGATACGCCCCTTCCTAACCAATGCCACCACAAAGCTTCTAATCCACTCCATGGTCATCTCCCGCCTTGACTACTGCAACTCCCTCCTCATTGGCTTTCCTCTAAATAGGCTTTCCCCACTTCAGTCCATCATGAACACCACCCCCTCACATACCGCTCAGCGTCTGCTATACCCCTCTGCCAATCCCTCCATTGGCTGCCACTCAGCCAACAAATGAAATTCAATATACTAACTATAATTTACAAAGCAATCCACAACCTGGCCCCCAGCTACATCACAAACCTAGTCTCAAAATACCAACCTAATCGTTCTCTTCGCTCCTCCCTAGACCTCCAGCTCTCAAACTCCCTTGTCACCTCATCCCATGCTGGCCTTCAGGACTTCTCCAGAGCCTATCCCATCCTCTGGAATGCTGTACCCCAATCTGTCCGATTTTCTCCTACTTTATCCACTTTCAGACGATCCCTGACAACTCATCTCTTCAGAGAAGCCTATCTGGCCCCCACCTAACAACTGTCCCATTATCTCCTCTATTAGAACATCCCCCACAGTTAAGTATAGGTATGGAGAGTATGGGACTTTTAAGGTGCAACAACTACACAATGTTCTATTTAAAATATGATTTTATTACAAAGACATTTTCATAGAAAGATATATTTTCTCATATGTACATTAAATACATGAGCCATCGAATAAACATATTTAAAATTTCCAACATGCATATAGACAGATTAACTCAACATGTTTCGCCAGTTTTTGGCTTCTTCAGGAGTAGTGTCATGCAATTGCTGAGAATAAAAAAGGAAAATAAATACAACATAATTTGTTCAATCTATTATCAAAGTTAAAGACACAAAAAACACAAAAAATATAGTTGTATTTAGAGATGACTGAAAACCAAATCCACCCAGAAGGATATTTCCAATCTCAGTTCAGTTTTACCCCATATTATATATATATATGCTTTACCTGTAAATTTGTTGGTATGATCATAAAGAAAGGGTAAAAGACGGATAACCAGTAAGTTGAGCCACGTAGGGAGACCTCAAAAGGAAAGATTATTGGTGTATCATAGAAGGGAGAATATACTGGCACGAGTAGCCACCCGAAGCACACCAACAAAAGAACAGAGGATCATCTGGGGGAAACTATGAAAAGGAGTATTGGTCAGAACTTATAATATCTTTTATATTGACTTACTTCGTCTTATATCTTATATTTCCCATCCATATTTACCTTTCTATATATCAAACTGATTTCAAAACAAGCAACCGAAGAGATGGATGAGGGGGAGAAAAAGGAGTGGTAGAGAAGAAAAAGGGAAATGATCCCAATCTCTCCAAATCACCCCTTGTCGCCCCACTTCTATCCGCTCTATGGAGACACAAAGAAAGGGAGAAGAAAAAATTATTAATTATAAGGATGTTAAATAACCTTATTTTATTATGTTTTAATTTTTATTTTTTATTTCTATATATAGTCAAAAATTGCCATATATTTATGACTATTGATTACCTATTGTTTTCCCACATCTGGGTTAGATCCACCTTAAGATATTTTTACCGGTATAAGCAACCAGTTCCTAAGAAAATTTAAAAATATATATGTATGTATAAAGATTGCTACTTTGAATTGACAGCCTATTAGACCAAAAAGATAGGATAAGAACAATAATTCAGTATCAAGTCATTAATTACCTTAGCCTAGTAACGCAAGACGTCTTTTCCCCAGGGTGTTGGTCATGTTACTGAATTAAACCAGACTGTGCTCTGGACTATATATCTCCCCTCCTCCTTCCCATTGGACGCCTATTTCGCGCCAAATCAATGGGAGGAGCGGGCGCGTCATTTCCTGCATCCACCCCCTTTGCTATGCTGACCCGGATGTGACGATCGTGCTGGAGAATGCCGCACCGATGTTTGCAGGCCACTGCAAACCAGTCTAGTGGACGAGCCCCCGACAGGCAGGAAGCGCCGCAAACCTGATACAGGAAGCGGAAGTAGCCTAAAGTATAGAAAAAAGGCCAACTTCCCTTTAACTACAGCACTGTCGACACATGTTGATGTTAAGTATGGGGCCAGGATATCATCGCGGGTTTTGTCAGATGGCGCTCCCCTTGTTCCCAGTTTGAGGACAAAGGAAAGCGCCCTGGGCGCCCATATGATCACCTAATCTGCCCCCTTCTATGGAGGTGAATATTTTTGGCTCAATTGTGTTCCGTTTTATATAAACATATATCCAATATATTTTACTGGGATTGAAACATTTCCCTCTGAATAGATAGGGATATATATTCAGCCATCTACATTTTACACTATAGGCAACAAAAATCGTTAAACACAATATAATAGATAAACAACATTCGAGTTGTTTAGAACAAAGTTTACATAACCAGCATTACTATTGAGATCCTATAGAAAGGGTTTGAAGCTGATGGACTCATTTAACCCCGGGTACATAGTTGCTCTTAAACTATGTATCCATCTGGTTTCCCGTTGTAGGAGATTTTTATCCACATCACCACCTCTTTCGTTTATAGATATATATTCTAGGGCAAAAAATTTGATCTTATGTAGATCGAAGGAGTGAAAAAGGCCACTGTGTCGGCTAATAGGAGTCTCCATTTTTTTCTTCTTAATAAGAGACACATGGTCTCTTATTCTATGAAAAAATGGCCTTTTCGTTTTTCCAACATAAAAGGCCTTACAATCACAGATCATCAAATAAATGACGCCAATTGACTGGCAGTTACAGAAAAAATTGGGTCTGTAGGTGATTCCATTAGGCAAAACTAATTCAGTTACATCTAAGATGAACCTACAATACTCACAGTGACCACATGGTGCAGAACCCTTTCTACTTTCAATCCTTTTAGTTTCAAAGTGACTATGTACTAGTTGGTCTTTTAAAGATCTGGATTTCCTGTATGTAATTTGAGGGAACGGCTTAACATATTTTGAAATAGTCTGGTCAGTTGCTAGCAGTGGCCAGAATTTTTCAATGATCCTTCTTACTTTATAGTGTTCACCTGAGAACCTGGTAATTAGGCGTACCGTTTGGTCTTTGGTTTGAGATTTTTTAGGATGTATTAGATCTTTCCTATTTTTGTTTTTTGCTCGTTTATAGGCTTTTTTAAGGGTTGACCTGCTATATCCCCTAGCAATCAGCCGAGATTGGAGGGCTGATGCCTCCTTCTCAAAGTCTGCTTCCTTGCTACAATTTCTTCGAATTCGTAGATATTGACCATACGGTATGTTTTGTACCAGAGTTCTAGGATGAGAGCTTTTGGCATGTAAGATGGTATTGCCTGATGAAGGCTTTCTATATAGGGAGGATCCCAAAGTATTATCAGGATTCAGATAAATCGTAATGTCAAGAAAGTTTATCAAATTTTGATCACACATCATTGTAAACTTCAGATTGAAAGAGTTTACAGCCAATATAGACATAAAGGAGGTTAATTCTTCTAAAGAGCCAGTCCACACCATAAAAATGTCATCGATAAAGCGTCGCCAAATCAAGACCTTATCAAAAAACATTTCCATTGATTGAGACGAAAAAATCTCCCGTTCCCACCCCCCCAGGTACAGGTTGGCGTACGATGGGGCACACTTGGTCCCCATCACCACACCCTGCACCTGGAGGTAGTGGGAACGGTCGAATATAAAAATATTGTTGGTAAGTATAAAGAATAACAGTTCCCTAATGAAATTGTTATAGGGCTTGGCTCCTGGTCCTCTCTCTAAAAGGAAGCCCTCTATCACTTGGACACCCTTGACATGGGGAATAGAGTTATAGAGGGCCTCGACGTCTATAGCTACTAGCCATGATCCCAATGGCACACACAGGCCATCCAATGATCTAAGTAGGTCAGCAGTATCTTGAATATAAGAACTTAAGGAACCTACATGAGGCCTCAAGTAATCATCTACCAACTGGCTAGCTGGTTCTGTGAGACACCCAATCCCTGACACAATAGGACGGCCAGGGGGGTTTTTTAGATCTTTGTGCACCTTTGGTAGTGCATAAAACGTGGGAAGTCTCGGCTTTTCAATAATCAGAAATTCACACGTTTTTTTATCTATCAAATTATCACAGAATGCTCGATTTATAAGTATGCGATATTTGGTCTCTGCATATTTCACCTGTGCAAAAGGAATGGAGCGATACCAACTTTTATTTAAAAGAAGGTTCATAACCATCTGCTTGTAGTTTTTTACATCCATTATCACTATGTTTCCTCCTTTATCCGAGGATTTTATCACTAATTGTTCATTCTTTTTTAATTCTGTCAAGGCTTTTTGTTGTGATGGTTTAAGATTGGTATTTCTTTTTAACTTTTTCCAGTTGGTACTTTGTATTTCCTTTGTCACTTGTTGGGTGAAAGCCCAGATGTTGGGATTGCCCTGAAGGGTGGGGAAGGTTCTGGATTTTGGCTTATATAAGTTTGGTGGGGGGAAAATTCTTTCCGTGGAAATCTCATCCACGGGGCCCAATTGGGGTTCCTCAAGGGGCTCGTCTAATGGGTTACCCTCTTCCCATAATTCCATTAAATCATTAATTGCCTGAATTTCTCTAATTGTTTTATTCTGCCAGAGATCATCCCCCATGGATACCATGGGAGAGCATCTTTGGTCCTTGTCAAACATAATTTTAAAGGTAAGTTTTCTCGCAAAGAGATTGACGTCCTTTATAATTTCAAAGGCGTCAGCTTCCTGATCTGGACAAAAAGTCAGACCGAGGCCCAAGACCTCCATTTGGTTCGGTGTAAGTGAATATGAAGATAAATTAATTACTTGGAAATTACTTTGGGAACTATTTTGAGTGCTTGTGAGAGAACTGGTGTCTTTTTGATATCTACTATTTGGGAGGGTGAAAAGATTGGTGCAGTGCGAAGATCCCCTGTTAAGGGGGTTTGGGAGTCCCCCGACGGGGTATTTGTTAGTTGATTTAACTTAGGTGCATTGAAACTATTCGAGGAACTTGATGGAAACATATTAGAGTGACCGTCAACTGTGGAGTTAGTGAGAGGAGAAATATGTTTAGATTGTGAACGTAAACCCTGACGGTTACTCTCCCGTTGGGCACGTTTAGAAAGTGCAGACGATGAGGGTGCTCGATCTGTTTTTCTTTTTTGGGAACTTACTGAGGTATTGAAGGTATTGCCCGATACAGATGAAGAAGATAAAGACGTTTCATCAGAATCGGTAGCTTCCTGGTTTGTATTTGTTTGTTTTCGAACTGAGGATTTAGATTTCCTCCATTGATTTTTTGAAGTCCAACGATAGGCTGTGTTTGATTCATATGCCAAACGATCCCTATAGTATTTCTTATCTTTAGTTTTGAGGATATTGGAGACAAAGAGCTCCAAGTGTTTTTCTAAAAGAGCCTCTCTATTTGAGAAGGTTTCTTCAGTAATCAAATTGGAGTTATCAGCATATAGTTTTTCTATGTCATTATTTACTATTTCCAGATCTTTCGAATAGTTTAGGCATAAAGCCTCCATCATTTTAAATGAACATGACTGTAGATTAGACTCCCAGTTTAGTTTAAATTCTGTCTCTATTTTAAACACATTAGGAAATATCTGTATACGTAGTCCCCATGGTACGATTTTATCCTCTAAATATTTCAAAAAATACCTGTGATTCCAGAAAATACGAGCTTTCTTTTCCAACAGTCGTTGAAGGCTATTGAAAAAACGTTCAAGGGTCATTCCACCAAATGTAGACCCTTGGGCAAGATGAATTTTTGTCATAAGACCATCAAATGCCGACCCCCTATAGGTAGCCATGCTGGTTGAAAAACTCTGTTATACAAATAAAAAACTATAAAGAAATTAATCTTTAAACACAATTCAAAAAAAAAAAAAAATCTATTTAAACAAGATGATATAGAGGTGACAGGTATAAGAAAGATTTTGGGCGTTTTCCACCCGGTATAATCACACGGAAAATTTGAAGATAATACCTATCACCTGTATCTCATAGGCACCACATCCCTTAATTTGTAAACTAAGTATAGGTATGGAGAGTATGGGACTTTTAAGGTGCAACAACTACACAATGTTCTATTTAAAATATGATTTTATTACAAAGACATTTTCATAGAAAGATATATTTTCTCATATGTACATTAAATACATGAGCCATCGAATAAACATATTTAAAATTTCCAACATGCATATAGACAGATTAACTCAACATGTTTCGCCAGTTTTTGGCTTCTTCAGGAGTAGTGTCATGCAATTGCTGAGAATAAAAAAGGAAAATAAATACAACATAATTTGTTCAATCTATTATCAAAGTTAAAGACACAAAAAACACAAAAAATATAGTTGTATTTAGAGATGACTGAAAACCAAATCCACCCAGAAGGATATTTCCAATCTCAGTTCAGTTTTACCCCATATTATATATATATATGCTTTACCTGTAAATTTGTTGGTATGATCATAAAGAAAGGGTAAAAGACGGATAACCAGTAAGTTGAGCCACGTAGGGAGACCTCAAAAGGAAAGATTATTGGTGTATCATAGAAGGGAGAATATACTGGCACGAGTAGCCACCCGAAGCACACCAACAAAAGAACAGAGGATCATCTGGGGGAAACTATGAAAAGGAGTATTGGTCAGAACTTATAATATCTTTTATATTGACTTACTTCGTCTTATATCTTATATTTCCCATCCATATTTACCTTTCTATATATCAAACTGATTTCAAAACAAGCAACCGAAGAGATGGATGAGGGGGAGAAAAAGGAGTGGTAGAGAAGAAAAAGGGAAATGATCCCAATCTCTCCAAATCACCCCTTGTCGCCCCACTTCTATCCGCTCTATGGAGACACAAAGAAAGGGAGAAGAAAAAATTATTAATTATAAGGATGTTAAATAACCTTATTTTATTATGTTTTAATTTTTATTTTTTATTTCTATATATAGTCAAAAATTGCCATATATTTATGACTATTGATTACCTATTGTTTTCCCACATCTGGGTTAGATCCACCTTAAGATATTTTTACCGGTATAAGCAACCAGTTCCTAAGAAAATTAAAAAATATATATGTATGTATAAAGATTGCTACTTTGAATTGACAGCCTATTAGACCAAAAAGATAGGATAAGAACAATAATTCAGTATCAAGTCATTAATTACCTTAGCCTAGTAACGCAAGACGTCTTTTCCCCAGGGTGTTGGTCATGTTACTGAATTAAACCAGACTGTGCTCTGGACTATATATCTCCCCTCCTCCTTCCCATTGGACGCCTATTTCGCGCCAAATCAATGGGAGGAGCGGGCGCGTCATTTCCTGCATCCACCCCCTTTGCTATGCTGACCCGGATGTGACGATCGTGCTGGAGAATGCCGCACCGATGTTTGCAGGCCACTGCAAACCAGTCTAGTGGACGAGCCCCCGACAGGCAGGAAGCCTGTATGTACATATGAGAAAATATATCTTTCTATGAAAATGTCTTTGTAATAAAATCATATTTTAAATAGAACATTGTGTAGTTGTTGCACCTTAAAAGTCCCATACTCTCCATACCTATACTTAGTTTACAAATTAAGGGATGTGGTGCCTATGAGATACAGGTGATAGGTATTATCTTCAAATCCCCCACAGTTATTACCTCTTGTATCTCATGACCTTCCCTCTTAGATTGTAAGCTCTAAGGAGCAGGGCCCTCTGATTCCTACTGTATTAAAGTGTATTGTATTTGCACTGTCTACCCTCAAGTTGTAAAGCGCTGCGTAAACTGTTGGTGCTATATACTGTAAATCCTGTATAATAATAATAATAATAAAGTAGTCTGAGTACAATCTGCATGCGGAAACTTTTTATGCAACAGCACTGTCTTGAACATTCAGGACTATCCAGAGGCCACCAAATGACACCAAAACACCTGAATGGATAATCTATTATTCAGTATACTCTCTAGCTCTAAATTGTTGATGTTTTGCAAAACCGCTTGCCAGTGAATGTTCTAGAGTAGATACCTCAATGAAGGTGTTGAAACATGGCAATCTATTGTGAGTCACCTTAGAAACAGAAAACATGCAATTTCTTATTCTCCGAATTGGACCATTTAGTTGCTTTAGCATAAAGTGCCCAGTGTCTGTTGGTAGCAGAAGGCAAGGAAATACCTTACCGTTTGTACCTTTTTTGTTACCAAAATTTAAATTTCTTCAGCCAAGTCAAAATACAGCAGCTTGGAATCCATAAACCACCTAAAATATAGACTATTTTTAATAAACATGTCATGTTACTAACAACTCTGAATAGTTAGGATTTTAAAGGTTTGGTCTGAGTCACCAGAACTGGATTCTTTTTAAGCCTTGCAGGCACAGTATATCATTATCAGGTACAGAACATGAGCTTTTTATGCAAATCTTATGCCCACTAACAGATGTTCCATAGTTGCCAGATACATGTAGCGGGGGTTTCCTTTAAGGCCTCAGAGACTACTGTACCCATAACCCCACTGGGCACCCAGGGTGGATGGCCCCTCGCAAAGACTGCTGGGGTGGACTTTATAAGAGGAAGGCGGAGCCGGGTTCAGTCTCTTTGGACATCGCCCACCCAGCAAGAGGAACTCCTTTCCGAGCCTGCGGTGATAGAAGGCCTGAAGCCTGGGCCTTTCTCCAAAGAGCCTTCCGCTCTCACCAAGGAACCTGAGGGACGTCTCTCCATACTGTTGCTGCATTGTTGCCAGGAGGACCGAAGACTTGGATGTCGTGAGACCTGTGTACCGAGACACAGCAGCGGAAGATACGGACTGGTCCGGTTGGGTGAGAGCACCTGCTCAGAGAACTATAATAGGATCTTTAGGCCCAATAACTGTTATCAATAGTGTTGCGCTGCGCACCGGAGAGACAGTGCATCGGAGCAGCTTTAGAGATTGCCTTAATTCAACAAGTTATCAAAACCCATTTTACCCTGTGGATTACAGTTTGTTTCTTCAGAAAGTGCACCACCGTTTTGCTAGCGAAGATTTTTCCATACAGAACTTCTACACAGTACAGTGAGGCCTGACTTAGCGTAGACATTGTTTGGTGCCATTTTTTGCCCACGAGGGAGAATAGCTGCAGCGGGGACCGTTGGATTTATGCACCATAATGTATACCTGTCTGTTGTTAAGATACCTTTTTTATTGCAGGGCTCTGCACATGATATGCACACTGTTGATTATATGCTTACCCAACAATCTGAGTAAAAGTGCAAAAGTATACTGGTGTTGTGTCATTTACTTTGCAGAAGAGACGGGTAAAGATAGCTATACTCTATTGCTGTGTGTGTTCTATTATAGGATTGTGTCTCCGTGAGTTGCAAGCTACACCATCCTATCATTCCCTACTAGCTGTGCCAAGGGAGGTTAGAGCCAATTGCCGGGGGTTGACAGGGTGCATTACAGGGGCCCAAAAATTATACCAGCGGCCCTCTTAACTGGGGGTATCGCTACACGTGAAGGCTCGTCCGGGATGTGTCTGCGGTTGGAAAGTGTGAAAACCCCCCCAGAGTTTGAACTTTATTCCCCAGTGAAGTTCCATGGAGGTCGGCGATATTGAGAACTGCACCACGAGCAGAACCCTGACTGCATAGTTTGTGGGTGTGCCAGAGAGAAAACCCACGAACAATGCAGGAGATGGGAAGAGTCTGGCCATGTGTGGAGGTGCACGTGGGGACTTTGGCACGAAAAGGACAGTGCGCGATGGAGCAGCGAATGGATAACATGGCGTCTCATGCCTCATGGGTTCCGACTACTACTACCATGAAGATAACTTCCTTTGCTGCTCCCTTAACGGATACGGGGATTCGGCTCAAGCCCCGGGGACGATTTGCCCTCTACGTTTGTAAAGATGTGGAGGCCCTCGGAGTGATTTGTCCCGGCTGCTCGGGACTGGTGGTTCATCTGAAGCTATTCGGGCCATGCAAGCACTGTAATGCCGCGTACACACGATCGTTTTTCACGTCGTTAAAAATGCCATTTTTTTAAATTGGGCATTAAAAACAATCGTGTGTAGGCTCCAGAGCATTTTTAACGACGTGAAAAATGGCCTAAAAAAATGAGAACCTGCTCCATTTTTTCACGTCGTTGTTTTTAACGACGTGAAAACCGGTAGTGTGTATGCGTTTACAAGGGTAAAAAAAATTGTGCATGCTCAGAATCAAGTATGAGACGGGAGCGCTCGTTCTGGTAAAACTAGCGTTCGTAATGGAGATAGCACATTCGTCACGCTGTAACGGACTGAAAAGCACGAGGCTGAAAAGCGCGAATCGTCGCCCAACAAACTTTACTAACATGAAGGGTGGCGCCATTCGAACGGAACTTCCCCTTTATAGTGCCGTCGTACGTGTTGTACGTCACTGCGCTTTGCTCGAGCGTTTTTTTAAATGAACGTGTGTATGCAAGACAGGCTTGAGAGGAAACAAGAAAAATCACGTCGAGAAAAACGTCGTTTTTGAAAATGACATTAAAAACGATCGTGTGTACGCGGCATTAGGAGTTCCTGTTTGAGGTGGAGCAACCTACAGAAAAGCCTCGGGCTTTCCACCTCAATTGCCTTACAGGCGCCACCACTCTGGAAGGAGGAATCCGAGCTTACACAGCCACCCCTGCGCGCACTGCAAAGACTTCAGAGGAAGTCACAGAGGACATTGTGTCAGTGAATGAGGAACCGGAGGATGTTGCTTCAGTCACCACAGAGTCCTTTCTCCCACCGCCCAAGAGGAAGATCGGGTTCGTGAAAGCTTCCCGCGGCCGTGGTGGAGCTATGCCCCAGCGCTTACTCGGAACGGATGCATCCGAAGGGAAAAGTCCCGGACGTTCTGGTTCAGCTACAAGCCGAGGTAAGCCGGGGGAAGAGACTCTGTCAAAGGTCCCGAGTGTTGGGGATTCACATGCCCGTGAATTAACGTCCTCCATTAAGAGTTACCTGCCTGCGGAGGAATGTAACACCTCCGATCTGGAGTCCATCTCTGATGCGGGAGATGACGCCGCCATAGATGAACTTTTTGAACGGAAGGGCTGGGATAAGAAGCCCCTGTCCTTGTCCCGTAGTGCTAGGGACCCACCCATGCCCACTGGTGAAAGTACACCCCGGGTGGTGGCCTCGGAGCCTGAGGAGGGATCCCTTGTCCGCCCTATTGCCGTTGGAGACACCTGCATCAGCTAGCGAGACAAGACGGGTGTCGCTGCAGACCCCTGTGTCTGGTCCAGAGGTAGTTAAGGTGCCTCGGCATCCGGATACTATCATCTTGCTTGGCACGGGAGACCGTGCTACCATGCCACCATTGTCCCGTTTGCAGAGACTTTTCAACCAGAGAGTTGCCAGCGAGTATGGGTGGGAATACCCGTACCTGCCTAAAGAATTTTTATTTGAAGTGGAGGCCTGTAGACACCGGTGGTACGAGGACTTTATATGGACACATATTAAAGTACCCCAGGTCCGAAGATATTTTTCATGTTCACCTGCAGCCACCCAGAGATTCAAAGACTGTAAAGGCCCATACACACGGTCGGACTTTTGCCCAACAAACTTAGTTTTAAGCAAGTTGGACCAACAATCCGATCGTGTGTACGCTCCATCGGACAAACTTTTTTGAGTTTGGTTTTGTTTTCATCGGACAAAAGTTGGGTCTGCGAACGGACAAACTTTTGCCCAACAAAAGTCCTATGGAGCAAAGTCCTACCGTGTGTACAGAAAACCATAGGACTTTTGTCCGATGGACAAAACAACCAATGTTAAAATCAACCAACAATAGCAGAAGTTGACCAAAGGGTGGCAGTAAAGATCAGAAAAGAGCAGAAAAAACAAGTGATGTTGTAAGAAGTTTTAAGAAAGTTTGCAGAAAAGTCCTGTGGTGTGTATGCTATGGGTGTTCCCGACCAACTCCGTTCGGACAAAAATCCACTGAAAAGTCCGATGGAAGTCCGACCGTGTGTACGAGGCTTAAGGCTGCCTGGATGTTGGGTTGGCACATTTATGCGGACAAGATACTAATTTGCAGGAAGGACAAAGATGACGTTGAGTACCATATAGACACATTTGATAGGCATTGGAAGCCGTTGGTGTTGCCAGACCTACACTACTACCTGTGAGAGACAAGACTCTGGTGTTGCTTTGTTTTTTTTGAGTGCACTCTTTGGAGCCCAGGAACTTTTGCCCTAGTTGAAAGGGTATTCTTCTCTTTGGGGAAGCTGGAGCTGTTTTTTTCCTCCCCTCTCCGCCCCTACCACAAAGATACAAGGACTTTGGGGAGTAGATAGTTCAGGGCCACAGTAAAGAAAATAAGTTTTACCCCAAGAAAAAGAAGAAAAGTTTACTTTGGGGATGGGTGTTCTGACATTGGCACTACCACTAGGTGGCAGTGTTATGCAACTATTGCCTTGCTAATGATGTGGTACAGTTTTACATTAGAAGGAAGGGATTTTCCTCTAGGGGAGAATCTCCTCATTCTAACAAAATGTCGTTTTGTTGTGTATGTTTTTTTCTTCCCCTGCAGGTGGGACGCCAAGCAAGATTACTGAGAATGGGGTGGATCTTAGCTAATGCAGGCGGGAGGGAAATGTAAATATTTCATGAAAAAAAATGAGTTTTTTGTGACATTTAATGTTTTAATGTGCACATGTGTGATTTCTCCTTTCCCTTTTATTTTTTAGTTAGTCTCTGGATTGGGCTTATGCTGACTCAGACATGAAAGGCATCGGTTTACTCCAGACACTGGGGACCAGTGTCTATTTAGTGGGGGGAATGTGTAGCGGGGTTTTCAATTTAGGGGAGTGTCTGAGTGGTAGTTAGGCTCAGACACATTATTGTTAGGGTTAATGGACCATTTCTGTGCCATGGGAGCTAGTATTGGTGTATAGTTCCCTGGGGCCCCCCATTGGCGCTGTCGCCATAGGTCCGGGTTGAACCACAGTACAAGGTTGTGCCTTTTCTTGTCCCCTCTCGGCAGCAGTACGGCGGGGCGGGGAACCTGCTGTGCCTGTCGGGAGAGGGTATAAAAAGGGGCGGCCATCTTCCATAGGGGTTCGTTCACGCCCAGGCACCTTCAGCCTGGGTGTGTGCGGTTTGTCCGTGCCCAGGCACCTTCGGCCTGGGTGTGTGTGTCTCATCTCCGGGTGCCCTAGGCCCGGAGGCCTGGTTCCTGTTCCATCCCAGACACCTTCAGTCTGGGGTGAGGTACTAATTTGGAGGCCCGGAGCCCAGCACCTTCGGCTGTGTTCCGCCGAGGATCGAGGACTCCCAGGGTGCCACCTTGCGAGGGGACCCGGATCTGGGATGAGGAGGCCAGGGAGGTTACCTGTACCGAAGACCCAGCGCAGAGTCATGGTGACGGTGAGGACCTCTGGTAACTCTCCAGAGGGATGTCTTCTCCTTTACACGGGCCAAGTACTCTCTAGAAGGAAGTTCGCTTACAGGTCAGTGGCAGTGGCCTATTAGGGCCGTGCCCTATTCACCCAGTCAGTGGCAGTGACTTCTTATTCACCCGGTCTGTGGCAGAGACCAACCTCGCGGTCTGTGGCAGAGATCGTGCGCCAAAACTGTTTGTGAAGCCTAAACCGTCAAAGAACCTGATACCACCGATAGGTCCTGACCACTTGCTTTTTGAGGTACTTGATTCTCCCGCAAAGACCAAAACACCCGCCACAGCACCCAAGGGAAAACACCTTTACCCTTTGGTGCCCCTCCAAACCCTAAGGGCTCGTTGGATCCCATCCTGCAAACCCAAAGCCCACAAATCAGTCCCCACTTCATTCAGATGGACACCATCCCTCCGTAGATACCGCCACGTATCCACCTCCAATTCCAAGTGTCGTACCATCAACCCCCCGTTCCGGACCACAAACTTACCCATATCACGATTGATTTTCCTGCGAGCCCGATTGATGCCATCCACGGACCTCGCTCCCCTCCAAGCCGGGCCACCATGTCAGACCAGACAATGATTGTGTCCGGGAAGGACATCCTGAGCCGCAGGAAATCAAATTTCATGTCCCTCGTCACCTCTAACATGGACCTACTGCCCAGATCATTGCCACCTACGTGCAGTACTAAAATGTCAGGTGGCCTGTTCAAACGAGCAAAACGGTGCACCTCCGGAACCATCCTGCTCCACAACATTCCTGGAACTCCCAGCCATCGGACACACGCCTCAGGTCTCGGGAACCCCAGCTGCCTCATATCGAACGTCAGCCCTCTTAGCCCCCCAGAACACAAACGAATGGCCCAGTATCCAGACCAAAGCTTGCGTCTCACCTGAAAGTAGAAGAGCAATAACTCCCATGAGAAAATTCCCAAAACCCAACCTGTACAACTCAGCAGCCTGAATATAACCCCAGGCATGCACCCAAAATTACTCAAGCCCCATTATTAGCTGGGGGCGAACGTACAGCCGGAACCTCCTGGATTCCCACCGGCCTATCCTCTTAACAGCTTCCTCATCCATCCCACATCTGGCCGCCTCTGTAGCTGCCCCTATCCTGAAGGAGTGGGAGGAGAACTCCTTATCACGGAGTCCCAACGCCCGAAGGCACTTTCGGAACACCATAACAAATTGATATCTTGAAAGTGGGGTCCCGTCCTCGTGCGTCAAAAAGGAACCCACACCGGACGGGCGAACCTCCAAGTACCCCTTAACAGCCCTCACCGGCCACAACAGAGAACCTGGAACCGGAAAAACCTGTACCAACATACCTCTGCCCATCTGGTCCGTCTTAGACTTCCTAAGCGCCAGTGACACCCCTTCCTCTGTCAAACCCACATTGCTAGCCAGCAAACCCCCGTGCACTGCCTTGGACGGGCTGACCAACTCACCTATCCGGAATGCTCCAAAGAATGCCAAGGAGAAAGCCACCGTGAACAGCAAAACCTTGTACCCGGACGAGCATATGCCCTGTAACTGCCCCATGATCCCGGCCAGCAGATCAAACGATACCGGCCCCCCCGACCATATCCCTTGAATGCCTGCCGCACCCAAAAATCTTTTGTAAAGTCAGGGCAGCCCTGCCATTTAAACAGGCCAACCCTGCCAGCTTCTTACCCAAACAGGACCTGGACACGCGAGCCTCCATGTTCCTGGCCAGAAAATACAGCACCAATAACCTTACATCGGGACCTACCGGATCAACTCCCGCTTCCTGAACCATCTCTCGCCACTCCAGCCACACCTTCTCATTACTCACCCATGTGCCCGTACTCACCGATTTTCTGATCCAACCTGACACTATTCCAACGGAATCCTCCACAGCCAGCCTGGACAAGGTACCCCACGTTGCTCCGCCTCCGGTGCCAACTCCCGAAACCTGTCCCACTGAAAGCGAGACAGCGCATCAGCTATGACATTGTCCACCCCTGGAAGGTGTACCGCATACACAAACACATTGAGCTGTAAGCATCTCAACACCAGATGGCGCAGCCGCACCACAGGGGGGGAGGATGCCGACACCTTGTTAATGACCTGCACCACCCCCCAGGTTGTCCCCGTGAAACCGCACCTTTTAAGTCTGAAACAAACCCCCCACAGTTCCACCACCAGTACCACCGGAACAGTTCCAACAGGACCAAGTTCTTGGTGAAACCAGCATCAATCCATGCCTGAGGCCAGGGGCCTGCACTCCACTTTCCCTGAAAAAAAGCCCCAAAACCTGACCCCCCAGCTGCATCCGTGTACAGTTCTAAATCAAAATTGCTAATTGGGCCAGACATCCATAACGCCCTCCCATTGAAGGACTCCAGAAATGAATGCCAAACTTGCAAGTCAGCCTTGTGCTCCCTGCCCAAACTCACAAAATATGTGGGAGACCGTACCCCAGCCGTGCTAGCCGACAGCCGTCGGCAGAACACCCTGCCCATTGACAGGATGCGGCACTCGAAATTGAGTTTTCCCAGCAGCGACTGCAACACCCTAAGCTGCACCTTCCTCAGCCCCACCATAACTCTCAGCTCCCCCTTGAGAGCCTCCAACTCGTCCAATGGTAGGCGGCACTCCATGGCCTCTGAATCCAGGACAATGCCCAAAAACGTGATAACCGTGCGAGGTCCCTCAGTTTTCTCAGGCGCCAAAGGGAACCCAAACCGCTCTGCAATGTGCTCCAAGGTGGCCAGGAGCACCGCGCAGATCCTGGATGAGGCCGGACCCACACACAGAAAATCGTCCAAGTAGTGAATAATTGAACTCACCCCCGACACATCCCTGACAACCCATTCCACAAATGAGCTGAACTGTTCGAACAATGCGCACGATATGGAGCATCCCATAGGTAAACACTTATCCACATAGAACGCATTGTCCCAAGGACATCCCAGGAGGTGAAAGCTATCAGGGTGAACCGGCAACAATCTAAACGCTGCCTCTATGTCGGCTTTTGCCATCAACGCCCCCTGCCCATACCGGCAAACCCAGCCCACTGCAGCATCAAAGGAAGTGTAACTGACTGTACATGCTTCCGGATCAATCGCGTCATTGACCGACCCACCCTTCGGAAAAGACAGGTGGTGAATGAGGCGGAATTTGTTGGGCTCCTTCTTGGGGACAACCCCGAGTGGGGAGACCACCAAATTCTCCAAGGGGGTGCAGGGAAAGGACCGCCCATGCGGCCTAAAGTAACCTCCTTGAGCAGTTTCTCTGCGACCACAGCAGGCTGCTGCATGGCCGACCGCAAATTGCGCGCGATCTGGGGGAATAACCTGCAAGGAACATGGAATGTGAAACCCCTCTGAAAACCCCCGATCCAACAATCCGCCCGCAACCCTGTCCGGATACCTACCGAGAAACGGCCGCATCCTTTCCACCATCACAGGAGTCCTCCATTTTGTGCCCAGCGTCTCCGGCACGACCCTTACCTTGCTTAAAGCATCTAGCCTGCGTATGGGAGCCTCCGCAACCGGAGCACTCATGCTTGTACCTGCAGGACCCCCCAAACTTGCATGTGCCCTCATTAAATTGCCAGCACACCCCCTTTTTCTTACCGACCGATTGTCCAGGGGAAGAGGTTCCACCGGCCCCCCCCCTGAAAAAACTGACTAGGAGCCCTCGGCGAGGTCATCAACTGCATCCATAAGCTGATGTCCTTATTATCCCACCGCAGATCTGGCTGCACTGCTCTCCTCTGTCTGAACTGTTCGTCGTATCGGAGCCACCCCGTGCCCCCGTACACCCTGTAGGCCTCTCCAATGGAGTCCTGATAGCCAAATAGTGCTGAACAGTGCTCCGGATTCTTCTGTCCTATAACACTGATCATGATGGCGAACGCCTGCAGCCAATTCGCAAACGTCTGTGGGATAAGCCTGTATCTCCTCTTCTCCTCATCCTCCTTTTTAGAATCATCTTACTTAACCCTGTCCAGTAGAAACTTTTCCAATGGTAACAGTGAGAACATCTCCACATACTCACCCTTCCATATCTTCTCCCTCACTTCAGGTTTCAGGTGTGCTCCCAGCGGTGCCTCATAACACACATACACCCCACATTTTGCAGCATCAGCCAACCGCAGTAGTCGACGCAGGTGGAACTGGCGCTACCACCGCAGCCATGGGCCCCACCGGCCCTGCCGGCGGAACCCACGCCACTGCCGGGCTGACCTGCCCACCATACCCCCTCTCAAATTGGCTGACCAAGGACTTGATACCCGCAAGAATCCCCTGCAGCCCATCCAGCCGTGCACCTCCCCCATCAGGGACCGTAACCCCCCAGCCTGCCCACTACCTGGATCCAGCACCTGCACCGCTAAGCCCTCACCCACAGCAGGCCTAACCACCTGGCCACTACCCCCAGTATGGCCCCCAGAATGAGTAAGTGAAAATTACTTACCGGGCTGCCTGGAAGAAATCCCACCAGCCGATCGACTCGACTCCACCGTTGCCACTGACCGTCCGGGTCTCCGATCCTCCTCCGAGCTGCACACTTCCCCCTCCGACAGCACACCAGACTGCTCCTCCCCACCAGAAGAAAGCTCACCAGGTGACTTGTCCCTGGAAGCCGAGGGTCCTGCACTAGATTGATCCATCCTCCGCGCACCAGACCTGCACACCGTTCGTTTAGCCGACTTACCTCCACGCTGTTCCCCAGCACCGCCGTCATCCCCCTCTGGCTCCCTCACTCCTGAACCCGCCTGCACCAGCCCATGATGTCCGGCCGAGGGGGGGATGCCCGGACACCGCAGCCCCCGATAACCCACGCTGGGGCCCCGAACCCACAGGAGACCCCCGGGGGGCGGGGCCCGCACTCTCCGACTCCATGCGCCGCACGGGTCTGTTGGCCACACCGGAACTCCTGGCGCGGCCCCCCGCCAAGCTCCGAACTTGAGGGGGATTCCTCCCGGTACCCCCCACCCTGGGCAACGCAGCTGGCTTGGCCGAGCTCCGAACTTGAGGGGGATTCCTCCCGGTACCCCCCACCCTGGGCAACGCAGCTTGCTTGGCCGGGGGGCCCTAGGGGGACTCCCAGTCTGCCGCTGAGCTCTCGGGAGGGGCCTGGTGAGAAGCGCTCCAGGGGTCTGGACCTGCGAGCTTGCCCAGCCTCTCTCCCCACGGTATCTGCTAATCCAGACGGACCCGACAGCATCGACCCCAGGGTCTCCTGGAGCCAATCCTCGCCCCATGTAGCAGCCTCTGCCCGCAGTTGGGCCTGAAGTTTATCCACAGATGACATGCTGCTGCTATCAGGAACTTTCCCCCACGCTGTATTGTCTTAGGGGGGGCGGGGACTCCCTTTTATCTGGCCTTTTCCCCTCCCCTTCTCACTTCATTTTAGCCAATCATTAATCTCTTCACATCTCATACCCTGTTCACTCAGTCATGCCAGCCCTCCGCCTATGGCATTCTGTCTTTCTGCTCCGGGCTTTTCTAACACCGTGAGGGGGAAAAAGGTATTTGATCCTCTGCTGATTTTGTACGTTTGCCCACTGACAAATTATGAGTCTATAAGTTTAATGGTAGGTTTATTTTAACAGTGAGAGACAGAATAACAACAAAAAAATCCAGAAAAAAAGTTATCAATTGATATGCATTTTGATGAGTGAAATAATTATTTGACTCCTTCGCAAAACATGACTTGGTACTTGGTGGCAAAACCCTTGTTGGCAATCACAGAGGTCAGACGTTTCTTGTAGTTGGCCACCAGGTTTGCACACATCTCAGTAGGGATTTTGTCCCACTTCTCTTTGCAGATCCTCTCCAAGTCAATTAAGGTTTTGAGGCTGATGTTTGGTAACTCTAACCTTGAGCTCCCTCCACATATTTTCTATGGGATTAGGGTCTGGAGACTGGCTAGGCCACTCCAGGACCTTAATGTGCTTCTTCTGGAACCACTCCTTTGTTGCCCTGGACGTGTGAGTCATTGTCATGCTGGAATACCCATCCACGACCCATTTTCAATGCCCAGGGTGAGGGGAGGGAATCTTCTCACCCAAGATTTGACGGTACATGGCCCCGCCCATCGTCCCTTTTTATGAAGTGAAGTTGTCCTGTCCCCTTAGCAGAAAAACACCCCCAAAGCATAATGTTTCCACCTCCATGTTTGATGCCGAGGAAGATGACCGCGCGAGGAGAGTGCTCCCAGACCTCACAGCGGTACTTAATCTCTCCCAGCGACAGCGGATAGTTATCCTGAGCCCTACTGCCTTCTACATGTTGGTGTGCCACCACTCCCCACAATTGCGAATAATTGCCTCAACTGTTGTCACCCTCTCTCCAAGCTGTTTGGCGATGGTCTTGTAGCCCATTCCAGCCTTGAGTAGGTCTGCAATCTTGTCCCTGACATCCTTGAACAACTCTTTGGTCTTGGCCATGGTGGAGAGATTGAAATCGGATTGCTTCTGTGGACAGGTGTCTTTTATACAGGTAACAAGCTGAGATTAGGAGCAATCCCTTTAGGAGAGTGCTCCTAATCTCAGCTCGTTACCTGTATAGAAGACACCTAAGAGCCAGAAATCTTGCTGACTGGTAGGGGATCGAATACTTATTTCACTCATTAACCACTTCATTACCCACGTATTGTAATATGATGTCCGCAGGAGGGATCTCCAATCCTGGACGAGCGTCAAAGGACGTCCTGGGCTTCCCGGCCGTCTATGGGGCGCGTGCCCGGCGTGGGACCCGGTGCGCGTGCCCGGCGACAGCAATGTCCGCCGGGCACCCGCGATTGCCCATGAACACAGCAGGGACATGGATCTGTGTGTGTAAGCACACAGATCAACGTCCTGTCAGGTGAGAGGAGACCGATGGTGTGTTCCCAGTACAGAGGAACACAGATCGGTCTCCTCCCCTTGTGAGTCCACGCCCCCTACAGTTAGAATTACTCCCTAGGACATACAATTAACCCCTTCCCTGCCAGTCACATTTACACAGTAATCAGTGCATATTTATAGCACTGATCGCTGTATAAATGTGAATGGTCCCAAAAATATGTCAAAAGTGTCCGATATGTCCGTCGCAATGTCAGTCACAATAAAAATCGCAGATCGCCACCATTACTAGTAAAAAAATAAAAATAAGTAAAAATGCCATAAATCTATTCCCTATTTTGTAGACGCTATAACTTTTGCGCAAACCAATCAATATACGCTTATTGCAATTTTTTTTACCAAAAATATGTAGAAGAATACATATCGGCCTAAATTGAGGAAAAAAAATATTTTTTTTAAAAAAAATTGTGATATTTATTATAGCAAAAAGTAAAAAATATTGTGTTTTTTTTAAAAAAATACGCTTTTCTTTTGTTTATAGCGCAAAAAATAAAAACCGCAGAGGTGATCAAATACCACCAAACAAAGCTCTATTTGTGGTGAAAAAAACATAAAAATTTGATTTGGGTACAGTGTTGCATGACTGCACAATTGTCATTCAAAGTGCGACAGGGCTGAAAACTAAAAATTGGTCTGGGCAGGAAGGGGGTGAAAATGCCCTGTATTGAAGTGGTTAAAATGCAAATCAATTTATAACTTTTTTGAAATGCGTTTTTCTGGATATTTTTTTTATTCTGTCTCTCACTGTTAAAATAAACCTACCATTAAAATTATAGACCATTTCTTTGTAAGTGGTCAAACATACAAAATCAGCAGGGGATCAAATCCTTTTTTCCCTCACTGTGTTTATATGTGTGCGTGTGTGTGTTTATATGTGTGCGTGTGCGTGTGTGTGTGTGTGTGTGTGTGTATATATATATATATATATATATATATATATATATACACGCACATACTGTAGCAGAGCGTCCCAGAGAGACTGGGCTGTATATGTGGAAGCTGTCAAGATTGTAGGCTTGCTTAGCTTGGTAGTTAGGGCCTGTATATATTGTGTAGTTAGTGCTAAGACACGGCTAGGTTTTTGTTTGGCTATTTTTGTTCTGTTTGTTTTTCAGAAACCCTGTACAGCACTTGTATATATCACCAATAAACACCATACTGTTTGTCACTACCTCACTGGATTTGGTATCTGTGCCTGAAAGACTGCTCATCCCAGGGAGCTTTGTACCAACTACCTGTCTCCCAGGTTACAATACAGTAGTTACCAGTCAAAAGTTTTAGAACACCCCCATTTTTATTTCTCAATGTACTCTGAAAATAAAGCATAGAACAAATAAACAATTGGACATAAAAATAAATTATGGATATTTTTGTTTAGTCAAAAATGTGATTACATTTTGCTATTCAAGTAGCCACCTTTTGTAGATCTAACAGCCAAACACACTTATGTCATTCTTTCTAAAGCCCCGTACACACGGTCAGACTTTTGGCCAACAAACTTCATTTTGAGCAAGTTGGACCAACAATCCGACCGTGTGTACGCTCCATCAGACAAACTTTTTTTTTTTTTCTTGTTTTCATCGGACAAAAGTTGGGTCTGCAAACGGACAAACTTTTGGCCAACAAAAGTCCGATGGAGCAAAGTCCGACCGTGTGTACAGAAAACCATAGGACTTTTGTCCGATGGACAAAACAACTAATGTTAAAATCAACCAACAATAGCAGAAGTTGACCAAAGGGTGGCGGTAAAGAGCAGAAAAACCATGTGATGTTGCAAAAAGTTTTGGGAAAGTTTGCAGAAAAGTCCTGTGGTGTGTATGCTATGGGTGTGCCCGGCCAACTCTGTTCGGACAAAAATCCAGGTAAAAGTCCGATGGAAGTCCGACCGTGTGTATGGGGCTTAAGAAATCAAATATTGTTCAGAAAGTTCCTCCTAACATTTGCAGAAGTACCCATAAACTTGTAGATTGCTTTGCTTTCACCATCTGTCCAGTTCAACCCAAACCAGCTTGATAGGGTTCAAGTCTGGAGACTGTGCTGGCCATTCCATGATTTGAATACTTCCATCTTGTTCTTTTTTTCTAAGGTATTTCATACACAGGCTAGAGGAATGTTTTGGGTCATTATTTTGCTGAAGGATGAACCCCTGAACAGCTTTGTTTATTCCAGGGGGTATTGCATGGCTCTGAAAAATGCTGTGGTATTAGTTTTGGGTCAGGGTGCAAGTTATCGACTCTGGGTCCAGCAAAAGAGCCCCAGACTATCATGCTTCATCCTCCATGTTTATCAGTTGTCACACAGCGAAGAACCATCCTTTTACCTACTCGATGGCCTACAAAAACTCTGCGTGATGAACCAAAGATCTCAAATTTTGATTCATCAGTCCATAAGACCACCTTCCAGTCTTCAGTAGTCCACTGGTGGGGGTTCATGACCCAAAAAAGAATTACGCCCGTGGGACTTTAAATGAGGTGAGCACAAAAAGGTCAATGAAAGTGTATAAAGTAAACATGATTTATAAATGTATTAACATTATGTAACATTCATTGTATATGAAATGCATGAACAGAGGTGCCAAACTACTTGGCAGTAATAAAACACAACATTACCAAGCGGCAACATACAGATATACAGTAAAACCTTGGTTTGAGAGTAACTTGGTTTAAGAGCGTTTTGCATAACAAGCACCATTTTTAAATCAATTTTGACTTGATATACAAGTAGCGTCATGTCACAACAGAGTATGAAACAGAACAGAGGTGCCTCTAAGTGTACCAATATGGTTATATTTAATGAAGGTACAACATTTAGCAAGTCACATGGTTGATGTATTCTAAGTATTCAGGTATCCGAGGTAAAGCTGTCCACATAGACCATTCTCCACACCACCATCGATGTCATCCCTTCCACGCTGTGCTCCATGAGCGCTTCAAGCCTAGCTTTCAAATTGCTCTACTGCAGGCTAGTCTTCCTGGTCACGATTGCAGACTGACAGCGGTAAGAGCTGGCAGATGCCTGCATAATTGGATGTCCCGTTTTAATCATCAACTGTGTGAGTTGCTAAATGTTGTACCTTCAATAAATGCAACCATATTGCTACACTTAGAGGCGGCTCTCTTCTCTTATACACTGTAGCGCCTGCTGGATTGTGCTTCTAATCCCCTTGTGGAGGCTGCCATTTGTGGATGGAAATTTTATAGTTACACAACCACAATCACATTGCTATAATCTGTTTATAGTCCATATAAAAAGAAGGACTTAAGAATAAATTGTGGAACGAATCATCTGAGTTTCCATTATTTCTTATGGGGAAATTCGTTTTGATATACAAGTGCTTTGGATTACAAGCATGATTCCGGAACGAATTATGCTCGCAATCCAAGGTTTTACTATATTTAGAATTGTTGATGTATAGTAATACACAAGCATTATATAACTCAACGCATTTCACAAGTCGCTGTTCGCTTCTTTAGGTGTAGATATAAATGCAGTGTATCTACAAAATAAAAATATCAATGGGAAATATACAACATAAAACTAAATACCATACAACAAATATGGGGGACCTTACACAAAGGGATCCCATACTCAAATATTGACTGAGACAATGTCTCAAAACTCATTAAACCAACAGGTGCGAGGTGTCTATCCCTGGAGCTGAAGGGAAGGAACCAGCAAAGACCCACCTGTGTAAAGATGCAAGCATAACAGCCAAAGAGTGTGACCTTTGATGTCCCTCAATGTCCAACTTGATTTGCAGTTGCAACAAAAGCGTAAATCTAAGTAGTCAAATATATGTACTAGGAAGGCCAACCATATGTCTAGTATATATGTAAAGGGTCTATACAGTGTATGACCCAATCAGATAATATTGCCCTATCTGGTAATGAGGTAGATACCCAGAAAGCCAACCATATATGTAGGTGTATATAGTAAATAATGAAAGTCTACATAATATACAAGCAAATCAAGTATAAGTGTGGGCATGGAGACAGATGGTAGTGAGGTGCAAGGCAATATTGATGAGGACAACAATGAAAGGGAAATTGTGATGAAAAATAAAAACAAAACCAGACAAAGTGACATGTGAGCTCTGTTGCACAGGTGTAGAAGTAAATGTCATGTTGCATGCTAGTGAAGAGTAATGCTTGCCATACACCTATCGAAAAATCGTTTGAACGTGTTTTCAAAAACCAACACATGGTCGTGAGAGCAAAAACGATTTTGCCATCATGTAATGATCGAAATTTGATCGATTAAATCGTTCAACTGACATAAATTAATACATTTTTTGTTCGTTTTGTCACATTAAGCCCAGTGCAAACTGTTCGGGTGAGAAACACAACCTTTCAATTTATCGTCCATTCGGCCGAAGTTTTGCAAACTTTTCCTTAGATTTTTCGGCTCAAAAACGTCACAGCCGATTTTCGATTCGTGTCCATTAACTAGACGATAAACAAACTGTCCAAAGATTTTGGAAAGTTTTTTTGTCTAGTGTATGGTCACCATAAGACTGCTTACTATTCCCGTGTGTCCTCAGCATGTGAAGTGTGGGGCCATGAAGAGAGAAATCTCATGATGCTAATCCCTTCATATATACCCCCCACGGCAGGTTCCACCCTAACTCCATATGCAGGTGGCTGAATGGCTTAAAAGCCAATCAGCCAGCAGCTGGAGGAAAGGTGTGTCTATCCCGGGGGCTAAAGGGAAGCAACCCCCCCCCCAGGGGACAGATGGAGGGCAATCATAACATGGAAGCCAAAAAGTGTAACCTTTGATGTCCCTCAATGTCCAACATGATTGGCAGCTGCAACAAAAGTGTATATCGAAGTAGTCAAATAAGTACTCGGAAGTCCAACCTATATGTAAAGGGTCTATTTAGTGTATGACCCAATCAGATAATATTGTAGACATATCTGGTAATGAGGTATATACCTGGAAAGCCAACTGTATATGTGTATGTAGTGAGTAATTAAAAAATAAAATAAAAATTGACATAGTATACTAGCCAATCAAGTATGAATGTGGACATGGAGACAGATGGAGAGTAAGGTTGTATAGAAGTCCAAAGCAATATTGATGGGGACAGCAATGAAAGGGAAACTGTGATGAAAAATAAAAATGACATGTGAATTCTTATTTCTACACCTGTGCAATAGTGTCATGTTGCATGCTGGTGAAGAGTAAGACTGCTTACCATGATACGCGTGTCCTCAACATGTGAAGTGTGGGGCCATGAAGAGAGAATCCCATGATGCTAATCCCACCATATATACCCACCAGAGGGCGCAGCAGGTTCCACCCTAACGCCATGTACAGGTGGCTTGACCCAGTTAAGCCTCATTTTCTTATTTTGCCATCTTGGCAATTACTTTTTTTACAGCCACTCGACTCAGACTTTCAGCTGAAAGCCTTCTCTTCACAGTTGAAACTGATACTTGCTTACTTTAATCAGTGTTAAGCTGTGCTTGAAGCTGTTGTCCAGTGAGTTTTCTGTTACGCAAGCTGTTGACTCGCAGAAACTTGTCTTCTGATTGTGGCTTTGGGTCTGCCAGACCTCCTCTTCCTGTCAGAGTTTCTTCCAGTTTCCAATTTCCTTTTGATGGTGTAGTAAACTATATTTACTGACACCTTGGTGAGCAGTTTAGACCGAGCACTAGTCTGGCCCAAACATTGCCTGTTCGACAAACACCCAAATTTGTAGAGTGCTCGGCGGGATGTTCGTCCGTCAAGTGCCCCACAATGCACTACGTGCTGCACAGTGTATTGTAACAGCCCTGATTGGCTGAAGAAATGCATTTGACCGCTGGCCAGGTGCAAGGCTTTGCCCAATCAGGGCAAAGTGAATAGCTGGTTGTGAAGGAGCTGGCCGGGCATGAAAATAATGAATAAAAAAAAAAAACATTGCCATCAATAGAAAAATGTCGAAAAAAACACAATCAATACCAGGCTCTTTGGATCTAATATGAATTTTAAGGGGAACTCCAGGCCAAAATGTAATAAACTGCTTACTGCAGTACAATACTGTCCAAATATTGCTTAACCTCTTCCCGCTGATGTGTCGCAGATATGCATCCTCTCGGTGTGTGGCCTCTAACAGCGAGAGGCCACATATATGCGATCTTATGTAAACATTTTTTTGTGCTGAGAGTGCGTGCCCTGTGTGCTTCCAGCACCTCCAGGCACCAGAAAGCTCCCGATGCATACTTGCGATCGGGAGCTTTCCGATCATGTGACTGCTGTAACAGCTGAACACAACGACACATCGCATGATCCGACTGCCCTCCTCCGCCTCCCAGCATTAAGAAGGGCCAGGAGGTGGCGGCAGTAAGTGGTTAGGAGGATGCAGTAACACAGTGTGCTTCAACTGCTTTTATACAGACAGAGAGCTTGTAAGTAATCAACAAACGCTGGGACACCTGTAGGAATTGTTAGCTTAAACTTTCAAAGATTAATTTACTTATATTGCTGCAGAAAAAAGCATTCCCCTCAGGGTGATCAATGTATATTGCAGGGATTTAAACTAACTTTGTTGCAGAGGACCCAAATTGTTCTGCTTTGATGAAAAAGCGGTTTGTTCCACTATGTCCTTTTGGATACTTATTGTGAATGGGGGGCTGGTCTGTTATAATCAGCTGGTACACTGTTTATGTTCTTTTTCTATAATTCTTTATTTAAAGCGAACAGTTTAAAATGCAGAACCATGAATTTTCATGTACCCTAATGCAAAATAAATCCAATTCGCAAGATGCCCTTATGTATTACACGTCAAACTTCTGACCATTAATAATAATACATATCAAATATGGAATTTATTACATTTACCCGCTACATCTACTTGGCTCTGTGCTTTTTCAAAAAAGAGGGAAAAAATAAAATAAAAATGACCATCTAATCAGAGATATTCTATATCGCGGATATGCAATTAGCGGACCTCCAGCTGTTGCAGAACTACAAATCCCATGAGGCATAGCAAGACTCTGCCAGCCACGAGCATGACACCCAGAGGCAGAGGCATGATGGGATTTGTAGTTTTGCAACAGCTGGAGGTCCGCTAATTGCATATCCCTGTTCTATATAGTACCAATAATAAATGTATGTTGCTTGTGGGGATACATTGAAGAACCCAAACAGTGTTTGTTTTTTTTTGTTTGTTTTTTTTAAACATATCCTTAGGAAAAACCTGAAAAAATTTCAACCAGAAAAAAAGTAATAAGAATAACAAAGGATAAAAAAAGGAAGAAAGGAGAATTTTTGTTTTTATTTTTATGTACCACCAAGTTATTGCTTTTACAACTTTAGACTCATCAAGGATTGCCTGATATCTCTCTGATTCAGCAAAACGGGTCCACTGACCCCACATTTTACTGAAATGGGCATTCTACCTATTTACTGATGCAGTGAGTTCCTCCATACCCATTATATCACTTACTGATCCAATGTCCTATGGTAGGAGGTGAGGAGGATTTCCATTGTGCTGGTAAACAAGCCCTCGTCGCTGCTGGGTGTCGGTCAAGAGTGATGATACAACTTTAATTAGGGTGCAAAATTCGTAGGCAACTCCAAAAAATATGGAAAAGTGTTCCCTTATCCTCCCCACAGTGCTAGCAAGTGGCATCAACATCTGGGAACATACAATGTTCTTTCTCCGGAGTACTGTACCATCTAGTCAACAGCTTATATCCTGATTCCTGCAATCTCGATGATATCAAATATTTATGTATAAAATGATACATAAAGCCTCTTTGATCTGCGGATAAAAATATTTAGATCCTTTTTCCACGCAGCAATGAAAGAGGGAGTATAATCTGGAGGGTTAATTAATACAGCATATGTCCTTGAGAGACCTCTTTGTAGAGGTTGACCAGCTATGCATCATCGCTCAATCGTAGTAGGTGCAGGGCTTTTTTTCAGCTGGAATTTGGTGGAACTCAGTTCCACCACCTCTGGCTCAGGCCCTCTGCTTCCTGTTCACCTCTATCGCTTGTAAACACAGATGTCCGGCTTCTGTGTTTACAAGTGACAGTTTGTCTTCCAATGGCTCCCACTGAGTGCAAGATGGGAGCAAGGAAGATGCAGGTGCCCAGGGTACAGTGCAGGTGCCCACACCCCCACGTGATGATCTCCCTGCATCCTGCCCCTTAAAGACCCTCCCACAGTTAGTGAAATTTGACCACACCCACAATTTGATGCGGTTTGGAAGATGTTTGGGGGGTTGTGGTTGAGTTCCTGTACCTATTTTCTGTAAAAAAAAAAACCCTGAGTAGGTGTATCCATGCCCACAGATAGTGACCCGAGATAATTATGTAATTTAATTTCTTGCCCTCTCAGAAGCATAGATTGTATATCTGCTATAGATTTCCAGTCATTTTGATTCTCTAAAATTCTAAAATATCGTATGGTGCATTTATCCGCTTCTATAAATTGGTGCATTCTAGGGTTGAATAGTCCTGGCGTAAAATCTGGGTTACCAATCACCGGCATCATAGGTGATATCATTGCAGCGCTTAACACCCTAGGTTTTATTATATTAACTATTTTATAAGTGGTTCTCAATATAGGTGAGATAGCTTGTAAGTGATATCCAGCTCTTTGCCTTGCTATGATTACACCAGTCCAGTATCTGAGACAGATGTGCTGCGTAGTAATATCAAACTGGGTCTGGGAATCCCATGCTCCCATAACATTTAGGCATGATAAGTATGTCTGCCTTGATCCTAGGTGGACGTTTAATCTGTTTTAAGAAGTGAATTGGGCCTGACACTGGTAAAGTTTGAACACACTGTTTGTGTTTTGATGAGAAAAGCTGCAGTGTAATTTTGCCTTTTGGAAGTGATTAAACCTTGTAGAGTATCTCAGAATAACTAACATTTCTATTGCAGAGAATGCCTTAAATTTGCCTTGTATCCAATTCCCATCCCTTTACCTTATTTCTCCTTCTATAAATTAAAGTCCTTTATAGTTAATTACATTTGGGTCACCAAGAAGCATAGATATTCCTATTTCACTCTTATTAAACATAAGTATGTGAGTGGTCTTTCCTTTCCGGATATGAAACAATATTATACTGACTCCATTCTTGACCAAGCATAAGCATGGTGGAGAACAGACTCCTCTAAATTATGGGCTTGAAAAGAACACTCCCATATTCCCGCTATACATCTCTGCTCTCTATTGATTGCAACCTTGGCCGATCTTCAGGGATTTAAATTAAAATTTCCATTGATCCGGGCCACTCTAAATGCATTACATCTATATAGGAACTCCATTAATGCTCGAATTCTGCTTTATGCTCTAAACCATTCCATACCTTATTTGTACTTACAAACTTGGATCTCTCTTGGCATTACCAACATTGCAGACGTGCTGACACACTCTTGCTTACAACCGTTCCCTGACCTTAGAAGGGAGTCCCATATTCCTACTTCGGTTTATTTATATTTAACTTTGCATAGCCATTATGGGTCTTGTATATACCCCCATTGTGCGATGTAATGGCGACGCCGCGAGTGACGTCACTACGTGTAATCCCAAGGTACTTATTTGTTGAACCCTGCTGGAATGTCTGGTATTCTTATTAGACCTCTCAGCATGCTTATCTACAAACGTTTTTTCTCCCTTATACCCTTGACAGATTAGAACACACTCATTGCCTTTCTTATGGGCTGAACGCTTGCTGTTCTGTGCTTTCAAGGCTCCCAGGCTATGTAGCTACAGTTCTGCCAGCATGTAAGCCCGCAAATTCATTATATATTTGTTCTTTAGGCCCCATGCACACGAGACGCTGTTAAACGCGCGTTCAGAGGCAGTTGGACACTTTTTTCAACTGCCCCTGAACCCATTCAATGTTATCCTATGTGACCATGCACACTGTCTCGTTTATTGCCGTTTATATGCAGTTGCGCTTAACCTCGTTTTTCCAGAAGCAAAAGTTTTCCACGTTTCAGACGCTAAACGCGCTACAGGCGTTTTGCCGCGTTTTCGTTTAAAAGCGTTTTTAAAGGTGACCTATTTTTTTTTACATTCGAAATCTCAAAAATTATGGCAAATGATGAAAAACGATTAAAAAATATAAAAAAACTGTAATTGCTTGCATTGCATTGTGGACAATCCACAACTTGTGGCAGGTGACGTGGCAAGTGGACAATCCACAGCTTGTGGCAGGTAACATGGCAAGTGGACAATCCACAACTTGTGGCAGGTGACGTGGCCAGGTGAGGTGGCAAGTGGACAATCCACAACTTGTGGCAGGTGACGTGGCCAGGGGACAATCTTCAACTTGTGGCCAGGTGATGTGGCAGGTGACGTGGCAAGTGGACAATCCACAACTTGTGGCAGATGACGTGGCCAGGTGACGTGGCAAGTGGACAATCCACAACTTGTGGCAGGTGACGTGGCCAGTGGACAATCTTCAACTTGTGGCAGGTGACGTGGCCAGTGGACAATCCACAACTTCTGGCAGGTGACGTGGCCAGTGGACAATCTTCAACTTGTGGCAGGTGACGTGGCCAGTGTACAATCCACAACTTGTGGTAGGTAATGTGGCAAGTGGACAATCCACAACTTGTGCCAGGTGACGTGGCAAGTGGACAATCCACAACTTGTGGCAGGTGAGGTGGCAAGTGGACAATCCACAACTTGTGGCAGGTGGCGTGGCAAGTGGACAATCCACAACTTGTGGCAGGAGACGTAGCCAGTGGACAAGCCACAACTTCTGGCAGGTGACGTGGCCAGTGGACAATCTTCAACTTGTGGCAGGTGACGTGGCAGGTGACGTGGCCAGTGTACAATCCACAACTTGTGGCAGGTAACATGGCAAGTGGACAATCCACAGCTTGTGGTAGGTAACGTGGCAAGTGGACAATCCACAGCTTGTGGTAGGTAACGTGGCAAGTGGACAATCCACAACTTGTGCCAGGTGACGTGGCAGGTGGACAATCCACAACTTGTGGCAGGTGATGTGGCCAGGTGACGTTGCAGGTGACGTGGCCAGGTGATGTGGCCAGTGGACAATCCACAACTTGTGACAGGTGATGTGGCCAGGTGACGTGGCCAGTGGACAATCCACAACTTGTGGCAGGTGACGTGGCAAATGGACAATCCACAACTTGTGGCAGGTGACGTGGCCAGTGGACAATCCACAACTTGTGGCACGTGACGCGGCAGGTGACGTGGCACGTGACGCGGCAGGTGACGTGGCAAGTGGACAATTCACAACTTGTGGCAGGTGACGTGGCAAGTGAACAATCCACAGCTTGTGGCAGGTGATGTGGCAAGTGATACGCTAAATACAAGTACACTGCTGCTCTCTCAGCTGCTGCTACTCACTCTGGTCACACAAAATGGCTGAAATGGTTAAATAATACCGTTTTTTGAGCTTTGGGAGGGTCTTATGTTTCTTATCTAAACGCTTATAGACGCAAACGAGGTAAAACGTGGCTGCAACCGCGGCAAAATGGGCGTGTCTAAACGCCGGTTTCAGCCTTTAAAAACGTGTGTTCAGCAGAGTTTGCACCGGCGTCTCGTGTGCATGGGGCCTTAGAGCAATTTGCCATAGGTCTGGTTTTGACCGTTTGAAATTATTCAAAACTTATTTTTCTTTTTATTTAAGGTTATAATATCAATAGGATCAAGCTTGATATCCCCATTTGGATCCATTTGATATTTCACATATGCATGGTTGAGAATTGACATATGCTAGCGTTGACGCCCGGTTTCCCATAAGATGCTCCCAGTTTATTCGGTCTACAACTGGGGCACACTCCATTTTCTTTGGAGGGCTCCCATGAGTCTGGAGGTATCAGTTTATACTGCTTTAGAAATGTATGACATATTAGTATTTGAATATTCTTTGTTGTTGTTTAAAAATGTTGTATCTATAAACTATTCATATCTATTTTAGATAAATTAAAGTCCTCACGCTTCCCTGAAGAAGTCTAATCTAGGTGAAACATGTAGGACTGCAAGTTTGCAACTTACAAGGAAAGAGTGCACTGCGTTGTATTTCCTTTCCTTTCTCACATTTTAATGTCATGTACTTCATGAAAAAAGAATTATATTTTTTTATGAATTTTTTCTATTTTTCTTTCTTGTTTGATACTGCAAAGTAATACTAACAAGCACCATTAAAGTCCCATGCATCTCCCCGGTTCAACCGGGGTTTCTCTCAATTTTTTTTTTTTTACAAGAAATTAGGAAATTTTACTTATTTTTCCAAAACATCCTCCATGCTAAAATGGGAACAAGAAATTGGTGCTCTTTTTTAAGATCAATCTTGGTTCTGGGCCACACAGTGCACCAACCACTGGGAGCTACAAAAAAAGCTTATGCATAAATCGTATTTAACACCATATAAGTTTTCTAAATGTTCTCATACTCTTTTTCCCTGTTGCCATGCGTGTGGCTCTATTGGATCCTTTTGGCACTACAAGTCCCTTCGGTCATTTAAGATCCAAATATTTTGGTAATTTCAGATGTTCAGAATCCTTATTCCAGCCTCAATGTAACTAGCTATACTCCATATTACCATAGCCAACTTCCTAAAACACTGCAGAACAATAATTTTACATGTTCTTTTAGCAAGTAAATCCTGTATAGCCTGTAATTGGAAATCCTCAACCCCTCCAGGTTTAGCGGAAACTATTGCCGCAGTTCATTTGCAGTGCTCATATAAAATAATTTTTGCTTTTAAAAACAACTCTTACCCTGTTTTCTACTAGTTTTTGCAACACCCACTTTGCACAATATAGGTCTTTAAACAATGACTGTTGTCATATCATACACTTGGCTTCTCTGTGGAACTATCCTTGGTGTGCATAGGCTCTGGATAATCTTATTGTGTTCTATTTGTTTCTGTTGATTTTTATTCATGTTTTTCATTTATGTTCCTCTGCCATGTTCGCAGATGACCTTTACACTTGTATTGCTGTCTATGCATCCTACCGAAATTGATTACGATGTAACGTTATGGTGCTTTGCCTTCATGTTTACTAATATGTATGAAATTTAATAGAAAATAGTTATCAATTCCAAGAAGAGTTCAATAATGAACATATCTCTATCAAGTATTGAATTATCGGCCGCCAAAATAGGTCTCCCATATGCATGGACTGAGGGAGCAATATCATACCTAGGTATCAAACTGACAGCATCTCTCTCGGATTTATTCTCTCATAACTATCCACAGATATTGAAACATCTAACAAACTTAATGAACTCTTGGGCACACCTCCCAATATCATGGATGGGAAGAATAAATGCGGTAAAAATGACGATACTGCCAAAAATTCTATACTTATTCAGAGTCTTGCCAATCCCGATACCAGCATATTATCTAAGGATACTACAGAAAAAAGTATCAAAGTTCATTTGGGGTTCTACCAAACCGAGAATACAACAAAGCACACTTTTCTTACCCAAACTACAAGGGGGCTTAGGCTGCCCCAACTTTGCAAGTTACTATAAGGCAGCACATGTCGCTAGCCTCAGTAAATACCATGCAAAAAAAGAAATCCCATTATGGGTATTAATAGAAGCTGCTGAGAGTGATCCAATTTCAGTCTCGAACTTACTTTGGATCCCCCCAAAACACCGCAAAAATATACAAAATCCTATCACCAAACATTTTATCTCCCTTTGGGATAGGTCGAAAATTAAATATCAACTACAATCTTTACATAATCCGCTACTCTCATTTTACAAAAATCCTGCATTCTATCCAGCATGGGTCTACCCCAAAACTTTTAGAGAATGGACATCTAGAGACATTCTTTATATGTATAATTTTGTGTCAATATCATCGTTTATCCCATTTCCGACCCTATGTAAAACTTACGGCTTACCACAATCAGAACTATTCAGATATCTTCAAATAAAAAACTTCTTCACACCATTTTTAAATTCTTCTACTCAAACATCCCAAATGACTAAATTTGAAACAATATGTAAGAAAGACCCACACACAAAGTGTGCTATATCTGCCTTATATTCTCAATTACTGACACAAGAAGACGGGGGCAAACCACAATACGCTCGAAAATGGGAAGGAGACTTACAAAGAGAATTAGAAAACTCAGAATGGAATCAAATATGGATAACAACTAAATCGGCCTCCCCTAATATATTAGCGGTTGAGGCTAATTATAAACTACTAACTAGATGGTACCTTGTGCCTGCAAGAATAGCGAAATATGTTCCAAATTATTCAGCACAATGTTTTCGGGGATGTACATAGACAGGGACACAGTTTCATGTTTGGTGGTCGTGTCCAACAGCACAAAAATTCTGGAAAGAACTCTTTAAAATGGCATCTGAAATGCTTAATAAGACAATCCCATTTGACCCGGGAATAGCTCTACTTAACCTGAAACCAGAAAGCATAACACATATGCAATTTAAATTATTAGTACAACTTTTTACAACAGCTAAACAAACATTAGCAAAAGCATGGAAATCAACCCAATTAAATATACACGAATCAAAGACCAGAATGAATAGTACGATGACATATGCTAAAATGACTGCAATAGATATGGACACGATCCCCAAATTTGAAAAATTGTGGCAACCCTGGATCAATTACATTAGTCCATCAACCTTTGACACCAAAGTTCTCTTACCATGGTAACTGCTACAAAGGATTTAAATGAATTATCTACAGTAGCGGCGGCGGCTCTGGGTCTAACCCCACGGACTTCTACACTACTCTACTCTCCTCTCCTCTCCTCTTCTATCTTTCTTTCACCACTATTTTTTCTTTATTATGTATATATTCGTTTCATTTTCCTTCCTTTTTATAAATATTTCATCGGGTATACATAAGAACATTGTTTGAATTTATATTCCATATCTCCATCATAACTTAAATCTTCTAGGCGTTATGAATTTATTGACAATAAGAATGTTTTAAGGAAACATATACTACTTGCAAACCTCTTAAAGGAACTAAAATATTGATACATTGCATGTTTAGTTTGTTAAGCAACCTCCTTTAAAATTAACAAAAATCTAGCTTTTGGAAAATAAAGGAATTATTACGTTTGTTAATATAAGCATAATCAAGATTGTATGTATGATACCCTCTGTATGCCTTAATAAAATATTTTGACAAGGAAATTTAATAGAAAAATATTGATATAAAAAATTTGGACTTGTATCTTCTGGGAAAATCCAGGGTCTAGTCGGACAATCAGAAAATGTCATTTCTATGGGCGTTCTGCATGCCAACGGTTTACAGAAAGCCTTCAGGTTGCCATGTTGCATTCAATTTTACAGAAAATTACAGCGGCTACAGATTGAAAAGGAAAGGTGATGTTTAATTGCAATAAATTACAATATTGCTTGTGTAGCAGTTGCATATGCTATAAGATAAAAAAAATTATTCACGCTAATGTTTAACCTTTAAGTATGACTAGTCAGATAATTAAGTGAGAAAGGGTGCCTGATCAGTAAGATTTATTTTATTGTTACCTTCGTCCCAAAATTGTAAGACATTTTTGGAGGGAAGAGGCTATAGTGGACTTTAATGATACCATATACCAACTGTAGCAATCAGTCGTGAATAAAATAGTTAATGATTTATTTACAAAAAAATACACATGTATATACATTTAACAATTATTATTAGTATTAAAAAATCAATGATAATCAACATGTGACAGCCGAATCATTTATATCATCTGTACATTGAATGCTTGACATGTTTTGTGGGTTATATTCGCTGCTTCCTCGAGACCTTTATTGCATATATACATGAAGATTTAAAGGATGATTATCATATAACGACAAAATAAAAGAGACAAGCCCATGTAGATGGAAAAAGGGACCCATGTAGATGGAAAAATATATATGCATATAGTGTGTCCAGACACACACACACAAATGCATCGGTATATATCTGCAACTCATGCCCTGAAAAGCTCTGCGTCTAATGCCCCCGTACACACGATCGTTTTTCATGCCGTTAAAACTGCCATTTTAAAAAATGGCCCTGAAAAATGATCGTGTGTATGCTCCAGAGCATTTTTAACGACGTGAAAAACGGCCATTAAAAATTCCGGACATGCTCTCTTTTTTCACGTCGTTTTTCATGTCGTTTTTTTTAACGACGTGAAAAACGATAGTGTGTATGCTTTCACGACGTGGAAAAAAACGCGCATGCTCAGAAGCAACTATGAGACGGGAGCGCTCGTTTTGGTAAAGCTAATGTTGGAAATGGAGATGGCACATTCGTCACGGTGGAATTAATAGTATCGTTTTAATGCTGCGCATTCCGTTCTTCTTTTGATAATGCTTTAAAATTACCCTCTTTTGATAATGACATTGAGAGTTATGCCAAACTTGTTTCTAAAGTAATTCCAAATTGCTCTAATGATTGTAAAATATTATTTATAAGCCGCACCTCCCTCCTAAATAATACTAATAATAATAAAATAATGTAATTCTCCTTTTTTCTTAAAATTTTATTTTCCTATTGTGTTTTTTTTTTGTGGCCTTTTTTTTATTATTTAGGCTTAAATTATTCTTGTGTAAAGTTACCACAACAACCTTCCAAATGTGTCTCATTTGGCCTCAGGGAGGTTTGTGTCCCCTGATAATAACAATAATATAATTTGAGATGTCCCTGCCTGCTCCCTAGCAAGCTCTCTTTTGAAATACAAATCACATAGTCAAGTATTTTAAGGGCACTAAAATTTTTTTTATTTCAGAACATTAACAAATTAAAGTGGAAGGCAGCACTGGAGAGCCTGCTTGCATTTGTGCATCCCTTTGACCCCACAACAACCATCCAAGATGTCCAAACCAAAATATAGATTAGATCCCCAAAAAAAAGGAGCACAATCTTGTCTTGAGCTCCCAGAGGTCAGGAGCCACAGCAGATATGTCCTATATGTCCCCAGTCTGTGGTACTACAGCAGGCATTATTTTCTCCTCTTCCTTGTAGCCTTCTCTCCAGCCTTCTCTGCAGCCTTGGTTGGTTTCTTCCTTAGAGGCTGGGGATCAGGAGGAGAGGTTGTGGCAGGAGGAGTAGTAGGAGGAGGAGGAGGAGGTGGAGGAGTAGGGACAACCTCCGTTATGTCCGTGTACCTAGTGAGTTCACCCAGCACGCCCTTATTGATGACTTTCAATAGCAGGGTCTCACTGAATTTTTTTTGCTGCAACTCCATTTGCCCTAGTTTGTGGGCGAGGACTGCGGCAAATCCCTCATCAACAGAGGGTGCCTCTCTGAGGGCCGCTGTTGCCTCTCTGAGGAAGGCCCTGGTTTCCTCCTCCACCTGCCTACCTCTCCTTGGCCCTCGTGGTTTAACTACCAGGGGAGGCATCTGGGCTCTTGTGCTGGGCCAAGCCTCCTCCTGGGTGCCACTGGGTCCAGCCTCCTCCTGGGTGCCACTGGGCCCTGCCTCCTCCTGATCCCCAACATCACCCTCTTCCTGGCTCTGCTCTGGCTGTAAAAAAAGAAAGGGACATTATTTATTTTGCCACATCATCAATCACAGACATTGTTCACCTCTAGACATTGTTGAAATCAATGCCAAAAGTTATGTCATTTTCATTGATTCCGCATCCTGGTTTTGTTGTCTTGTGCACATAAAATTAGGCCACTACTGTATCTTGCTCTTCACAAACTTTATTGGTAGAAGTGTACATACCTTTAACAATACTAACATCTATTTAAATTCTACAATTTTGTAAGATATAAATATAGATATCAATACTTTACCTGGCTCCATATCTCCAAATCTGCCTCCTCAAGGCCCTGATCTTGATCCTCAGAGGAAGCCAGAGCAGGGTTGACAGGAAGGCTGGAGGACTGGCTGCAGGGAAGGCTGGAGGGTTGGGTACAAGGAAGGCTGGATTGACCTCTGGGGGGAAGGGTGGAGAGAGATTCCCGCACTTCCAGCTGGTCATCCAGAAAAGCAAGCTTACTGTAGTACCACAGACTGGGTTTATAAACCTTATCTGCTGGTGCACCTGACCTCTGGGACCTCAGGACCATAGTCCTCTGGGTCCTGTATGTCCCTCTGATGGTCGCAATTTTGTTTTTGACATCTTGGAGAGTTGTTGTGGGTATCTTTGTTTGCACAAATGCAAGCAGGCTCTCCAGTGCTGCTTTCCTGGCGTCTTTATTTTTATTACCGCCACTTTTTGTTTGCCATAATATAGGGAGCTCTTGCCATTTGTCGATGAACTCCCCCATGAAGTCTGGGTTTTTAAAAGTATTCATGATATCTGTAAAAGCGAGAAACCAAAAAAAATATATATTTCAGGCAACATTCCTCAACTGTGCATTGTCTACATATTTTGAGCACACAAATCTCCTCGTCTGATGAACCTCAAAAAGTAAAATTGTTAGGTACCTTCGTCACGACGTTCGTTGCTAACTCCCTCTCCCGACAAATGAACGTATTTCCCAGACATGGATCTTCACTTGATATACACAGCGCATACGTGAAACTCCGCACGCTTTCCCCGCCCCTGACGTTCGATATTGTACTTTCCCCGCCCCTTCTCGCTCGTAGTGCTGAACAAAACATGGCGGAGACACAGGTGGCTGAGATTACCTCTACAGAGGATGAAATTACAGAGGAGCCCAAATCAAGACCCAGGAGATATAAGGCATCCAACATGTCATTCGAGGAAATGGTGGAGATGGTCGCCATTTTAAAGGAGGAGGATTATGATGCCAAGCATGGCCGTATAAAAGGCCTAATCTGGTCAAGTCCAGAATAATGGGCAAAGTGGTCAAAAGTCTTCACAAAAAATTTGGGGTGTGCAGAACGAAGGAACAGCTCAGAAAACGATGGTCAGATCTGAAGTTGCGGGAGGCCGACCAATATAAAAGAATCAAGAAAGTTATATTAAAAAGTAAGTAATTTTTTTTTAGTTTCCATGGTACATATTATTTTCTTGTATTCTGTCGTGTATTTTTAACTTTCATATAGTACACTGAAAGATACCATCTTTCAGGTTCGTCCGCACAGTAAACGGACGTATTAAACCTCTTTCTCCGTACAGTTCCTCAAACGATGTTTTAGGATCATCCAGTGTGAACACCCATGTATTTTGGTTTATTTGGGGGAGTAAATTTGGGCCTCACTTATTTTTTGGGTGCTAATCCAAAGGACATTTGTTCGTTTGAAAAAACGATATGCATGGTAATGTTAAGGGAGTGAATGCTCAGCAGCTGATGAAACATCTGAAAGCAGTAGTACAAGTGTGGGCCTAAAGCCAAAAAGCTTGAGGGTGTCACACACAGGTGATCCTGTGTAGATACTTTGGGGTGTTACAATGTGTCAAATTTGTGTTCAAAATGTATATGCACTGGTTTGGGCTATGTATCCAATCATTTGTCCCGATTGGCACAGGGGGTAAAATTTAAAATGGAGCATGCTTCAAAAGAATGATTACAAAGTATTTTTTCATGTTTCTTATTTTAGCAAAATTGAGTCGCTACTAATGAAACTATTCCTTTTATTTCAATCTCCCTAGGGATTCGAAAAGCTACCTCAGATGAGACGAGAATTGCAACACCTACAACAATACCCCCAGAACCCCAGGATGGAGAGGAATGTGATGTTGTGGAAGTGGAAAGTGGCACCACCACAGGTCAGAGAGAAACCAGACACATGCATGTTAAATAGATGTAGGCCTACATATTCTATCCTACATATTTCTTTTTACATTTAGGTGCAGTTCTGGCCGAAGACCCCAATAAGTTGATACATCACAGTGCCCAGATCCTGATCCAATACCTGATGGTCTGCTGTCGTGACCTCGAAAAAATTAAGGGAGACTTGTGTGACAGCAGGAAGGTAAAGTCACCTGGTTGCATCCAGGGGGGTAGATATATTTCGCCCAGATTCAGGCTTTACGCCGACTTATACAACTAGGTGGAGAGTTGTATAAGGCTAGTGGGCTCATGGATGACTCATACCTCTAGGGAGAGTGTGGGGCGTCGTGCAGACAGAGATGAGGAGACCAGCTGAACCTTGTCCGCTCATTTAGGCCTCTATAAGAACTCCCAGCTTCATTAGATGTTAGCTCATGCCTGGAACCAGACCTGTGTGGACTGTCTAGGGAGAGTGAACCCCTGTGCGGTGAGACAAAGCCTGTGTGGCTATTTGCTTGGACATTTAAAACCAGGGACTTAGGGACTAGGACAGCACTAGGCTGATCCCAGTTGTTAGTTAGGAAACCTGTATGTTTAGTCAGAGGTCAACTTGACCAGGATTTATTTTGGTTATGTTTCTTTTGCTTTGCTGTGTTTTGTCACTGTAAATAGAAAATAAACCGCACCTTTTTGATTTTGAAAACCACAACCTCCGTTTGCTGGGCCTGTTTTGTGTGGGGAGCCCATCCCGGGGGTCACACACACCCGCTGCCGAGCTAACCCCCTCACAGTTGGTGGAGAACCAGTGGCAGTTTTTTTTTTAAGCCAGCATGGAGGAGATACTGAAACAGCTGGCTCTAGCAAATGCCAATCAACAGCAGACAAATGCAGGTTTGCAAAGGAGCCTTGCAGCCCAGCAGCAAGCTCACCAACAGAGTCTGGAAGCTCAGCAACAAGCCCAGCAGCAATCTGAGGCCCGCTTCATAGACCTGTTACAGAAGCAAGAGCAGAGACTACAACAAATGGAAGCAGTAATGCAGCAACGTCCGCAGACCAGTGAGGAAAGCCGTCCCACTAATACCGCGTCCTTTGGGGTGAGTCGTTTATTGACAAAAATGACTGGAGAGGATGATCCAGAGGTATTTTTGACCACATTTGAAAGGACCGCTGAAAGAGAAAAGTGGCCTGAGGAGCAGTGGGCTGGACTGGTGGCTCCTCTGTTAACTGGTGAATCGCAGAAAGCTTACTATGACCTAGAGCCTAACCAAGCAAAAGACTATGTGATGCTAAAAGCTGAAATTTTGGCAAGGCTGGGTGTCACCCAGGCTGTCCGGGCTCAGCGTGTGCATAACTGGACTTTCCAGCTTGGAAAACCCCCCAGGTCTCAAATGTATGATCTCATTCACCTGAGCAGAAAGTGGCTACAGCCAGAGACTTTGTCCGCACCAAAGATTGTGGAACGTGTTGTAATGGATCGGTTTTTGAGAGCTCTTCCTACTGCCATCCAAAAGTGGGTAAGCCATGGAGACCCAGAGACGGCCGATGGTCTTGTGGATCGTGTGGAGAAATACTTGGCTACAGAGAACCTGACGGCCTCTTCCAGAGACACTCGGACTTTCCACCCTAAGACCAGACCATCCCCAGGGGCGGATAAGAGGATTCCAAGGGGTGAGGGTGGAGAGAGTGAGAGGGTGGGAGCTCTACCCCAAGTTTGGCGAGAACAGCCTGGGAAATCAGCAGCTCAAGAGGCGGCAAGAAGGATCGTTTGCTACCGCTGCCGGCAAGCGGGACATATTGCAGCCAATTGCCCGGTTGTGGAGGAACCCATGCAGTGTGACTTTCTGACGGGCAGACGTCAGTCGCTGTGTGCGACAGTCGCATGCACTGCCATTCGAGGAACTGAGAAACATTTATGCAAAATGTGTGTTAATGGTAGAAATGTTGTGGTATTGCTGGATTCAGGTAGCCTTGTGACCCTGATAAAGGCTGAGTTAGTTAAAACAGAGGTCTCTGGGAATAGCAAGGTAGCTGTTATTTGTGTGCATGGGGACACCCGAGAGTATCCAGTGACTACAGTGTGTTTCGAGACCCCCAAAGGTACCCTCTCTCATCCAGTGGGCTTAGTATCTCAGTTACCGCATGACGCCATTGTGGGAAGGGATTTTCCGAAGTTCTGGGAACTGTGGGATGATCCTGAGCCCCTCACTGGTGCCCCTATGTACCAGGAATGTGATAGCCAGAACTCCCCTGAGAGTGGTGAGGACTCTCCGGAATTTCCCTTATCAGTATTGGCAGGGGAGACTCAAGAAACTGGAGAGGAGCCCACCTCCTCAGACGAAAACCTACCGTCTGTGGAGTTTTCTGATCTTGAGGTTCACAGGGAAAACTTTGCCACAGAACAGTTGAAAGACCCCGCCCTAATAAAGGCACGGGAAAACGTAGTGAAAATAGATGGCGAGTTAGTGAACCCAGATAATACCTGCACTTACCCATACTTCAGCGTAGAGAAGGACCTACTGTATCGGGTGGCAAAAAGGGCAGAAGAAACCGTTGAGCAGCTTGTGGTGCCCAAACCTTACAGGAAGTTGGTGTTGGAGTTGGCCCATGGGCACATTCTTGGAGGTCATCTGGGGACAGAGAAAACCCGAGAGAGGGTATTACAGAGATTCTATTGGCCGGGGGTGATGAAGGACGTAGAAAATTATTGTTCCTCCTGCCCTGTGTGTCAGAGGTTGGCCCCGATGCCACATTTCCGTAGCCCGCTGGTCCCTCTACCCATCATTGAGGTCCCGTTTGAGAGGATCGCCATGGATTTGGTAGGTCCTATAATCAAGTCCGCTAGGGGGCACCAGTACATATTAGTTATAATGGACTATGCCACCCGTTATCCAGAAGCGATCCCTCTCCGAAATACCTCGGCCAAAACCATAGCCAAAGAGCTATCTCTTGTTTTTAGCCGGGTGGGTATTTGTAAAGAACTGCTTACGGACCAAGGTACACCCTTTATGTCCCGGGTTATGAAAGAGCTGTGTAAATTGTTCAAAGTGACGCAATTGCGTACGTCTGTGTATCACCCCCAAACCGATGGGCTGGTTGAAAGATTCAACAAAACCCTAAAACAAATGTTGAAGAAAGTGGTGGATAGAGATGGAAAGGATTGGGACTGTTTACTTCCTTATTTGATGTTTGCTATTAGGGAGGTGCCCCAATCCTCTACGGGATTCTCCCCCTTTGAGTTACTGTATGGGAGACACCCAAGAGGGCTGTTGGATATTGCCAAGGAAACTTGGGAAAGTGAGAGTTCTCCCCACAGGAGTGTGATTGAGCATGTCGCCCTGATGCAAGATCGAATTGCACAGGTAATGCCCATCGTGAAGGAACATTTGGCCCAAGCGCAGTTGGCACAGCAGAGAGTGTACAACCGTGGAGCCAAGACCCGTACCTTTTCCCCGGGGGATAGGATATTGGTACTTGTCCCTACGGTTGAAAGTAAATTCCTTGCCAAATGGCAAGGCCCCTACGAGATAATGGAAAAAGTGAGCGAAGTGAATTACAAGGTCAGACAACCAGGAAGGCGAAAGCCCGAACAGATCTATCACGTTAATCTGTTGAAAGCCTGGAGGGATAGAGAGTCCCTAGTCGCAGACACTTGGTCACCAGCTCAAACTGGTTGCGTGATTCCTGAGGTTGGAATAGCAGCCACCTTGTCACAACCCCAACAGGAGGTTAAGGAGTTTGTGCTTCGCAACAAGGAGGTATTCTCTGAGCTGCCGGGACAAACATCTGGGGTAGAGCATGACATCATTACCCCGCCCGGTGAAAGGGTGAAGTTAAAACCCTATCGGATCCCAGAGGCTCGACGGGAGGCAATACGGGAGGAAGTACAGAAAATGCTGAACTTAGGGGTGATAGAGGAGTCCCAAAGTGATTGGTCTAGTCCCATCGTGTTGGTGCCTAAACCGGATGGGAGCTGGCGATTTTGTAACGATTTTCGTCAGTTGAACAAAGTTACAAAATTTGACACCTACCCCATGCCACGTATAGATGAGTTGATCGACCGGCTGGGAACAGCCCGATACATGACGACTCTTGACCTCACAAAAGGGTATTGGCAAATCCCCCTGGCCAAGTCGGCCAAAGAGAAAACCGCATTTGTAACCCCAGACGGGGCGTTCCAATATAAAAGAATGCCGTTCGGGTTACAGAATGCGCCGGCCACATTCCAGCGGAAAATGGACCAGATGCTGAGGCCCCATCGGAAGTATGCTGCGGCTTACCTGGATGACGTAATTGTCCATAGCACAGATTGGGCCTCACATCTGCCAAAAGTGCAAGCAGTCCTGGACTCTGTTCGGGAAGCGGGGTTTACGGCTAACCCCAAGAAGTGTACCATTGGGCAGGAGGAGGCCAAATATCTTGGGTACACCATTGGGAGGGGAGTAATAAAACCCCAACTCAACAAAGTCGAGGCCATCCAGAGTTGGCCACGTCCCAACAGCAAGAAGCAGGTACGAGCCTTTCTGGGAATCGCTGGGTATTATCGGCGATTCATTCCCCACTTTGCTTCTAAGGCTGTGCCCCTAACCAACCTGACGAAGGGGAAAGGGTCGGTCATGATTAAATGGACCCCCGAGGCTGAGGCAGCATTCCAATTCTTGAAACAAGCCTTATGTAGCCAGCCAGTGTTGTACTCACCCGACTTCTCTAAAGACTTTGTCGTACAAAGTGATGCGTCAGATGTGGGGTTAGGAGCAGTATTGTCCCAGGTCTGGAACGGGGAAGAGCACCCAGTCATTTACCTCAGCAGGAAGTTGAAGTCCCATGAGGTAAATTACGCCACCGTTGAAAAGGAGTGTTTAGCGGTGAAGTGGGCTCTAGATTCCCTTCGGTACTACCTGCTAGGTAGGCACTTTGACATGGTTACGGATCACGCTCCGTTAAAGTGGATGGCTCAAAACAAGGAAACAAATAGAAGAGTGAATAGGTGGTTCCTGGCCCTCCAGGAATTCAACTTCACAGTAAAGCATCGCCCTGGCGTTCAAATGGGGAATGTGGATGCTTTGTCTCGAGTACATGAATGCCTGATTGCTGGTGTTCCAACCCCGAGGTTAAAACAAGAGGGGGGGGTATGTGACAGCAGGAAGGTAAAGTCACCTGGTTGCATCCAGGGGGGTAGATATATTTCGCCCAGATTCAGGCTTTACGCCGACTTATACAACTAGGTGGAGAGTTGTATAAGGCTAGTGGGCTCATGGATGACTCATACCTCTAGGGAGAGTGTGGGGCGTCGTGCAGACAGAGATGAGGAGACCAGCTGAACCTTGTCAGCTCATTTAGGCCTCTATAAGAACTCCCAGCTTCATTAGATGTTAGCTCATGCCTGGAACCAGACCTGTGTGGACTGTCTAGGGAGAGTGAACCCCTGTGCGGTGAGACAAAGCCTGTGTGGCTATTTGCTTGGACATTTAAAACCAGGGACTTAGGGACTAGGACAGCACTAGGCTGATCCCAGTTGTTAGTTAGGAAACCTGTATGTTTAGTCAGAGGTCAACTTGACCAGGATTTATTTTGGTTATGTTTCTTTTGCTTTGCTGTGTTTTGTCACTGTAAATAGAAAATAAACCGCACCTTTTTGATTTTGAAAACCACAACCTCCGTTTGCTGGGCCTGTTTTGTGTGGGGAGCCCATCCCGGGGGTCACACACACCCGCTGCCGAGCTAACCCCCTCACACTTGCTAGAGATCAGGGCAAATACAAAGCGGGTGGAGGAAAGGCTCCAAAATATCATGGCTGTGCTTGGGCGTGTCTAATGTTTTTACACCAAATAACGTTTTACTAGCAGAGTTTTATAAGTTTTTTTGTTATTTTACCCTTTAATGACTAGCACATGTTTAGCTTTTTCAAAATTTTGACGCATATAGTTTGTTTATGCATGGCTGGTCATGCGTTTTAATACACCCGAAATTAAGGGAACATCCACATTTCTAAGGAAGTTTCCCACCTAAAAAAAGAAATAAAGGTATTTTTACATAACAAATCATTGTGGCTTCATTATGTAAATGTGGTGCTGAGTGAATGAAGGCTAATTAAAAGATTGTTTAATCCACATGGCAAAACAAGTGCACTAGGTAAACCTACCAGAAACATCAAACATTATACAATAAAAAATCCAAACCAATCTTTACTCAAGAAAAAGTTTTATTTTTTTGGTATAAAATTATTATAGATTGTCTGGCATTTCAATGGCCCCCCTACCCATAAAATAGTCCACATATTGGTTACGGACCTCACGTCCGGTTGGGGGGGCCAAGCCAGGACGGCCAGGTTCCAGGGCCACCAAAGTTTCTGCATTGATTAAAGAGGCCTCAGGCCCACTCAAAGATATATAACTCGTTGAATGCACCCTTAGGAAATTATGCAGCACACAGCACATCATAACCACATGGTTCCATTTGTATGGGGTAAGGTGGATGGAGGTAAGGAAGAGGCGAAATCGGCTGGCCATGATCCCAAACGCATTTTCCACCACCCTTCTGGCTCTGGCCAGCCGATAATTGAACACCCTCCTCTCAGGGGTGAGGGTGCGTTGCGGGAATGGCCTCATCAAATGGGGTCCCAGGCCAAACGCCTCATCCGCCACAAACACAAAAGGTAGTCCCTCCACATTCTGCTCCGCTGGTGGCAAGGCCAGCAGATCCAAAAGGAGCCGTTCTCCAAACTCCGTCTGGGCAAAAACTCCTCCATCAGACATCCTGCCATTCTTGCCAACGTCCACATAGAGGAACTCGTAGGTGGCCGACACCACTGCCATCATCACGACGCTGTGGAACCCCTTATAATTATAAAAAAAGGATCCCGAATGGGGTGGTGGGACGACCCGAACATGTTTGCCGTCGATGGCTCCTCCACAGTTCGGAAAGTTCCATCGCTGGGCAAACTCGGAAGCCACATTCTGCCATTCATGTGGCGAAGAAGGGAACTGTGGAATTAAAGAAATAACAAATTAATACTTGGAGCCAGAAACATTGAAAGCTGATTTCATACACACATTCATGGCCAACATTGGTAGAAACTGTTCAAAACATAAAAAATTGGAAACAAGAAAAAAAAAAAAATTATGGGGGGGGGGGGGGGGTTGAAGATGAGTTGGGAATATCACACATGAAGGCTGTAGCACTCTGTATTGAAGTTAACAAAAATGAAACATTCCTAGGCAAAATTTAGGGTGCGTTTTGGGTAAAGCACTACGATGGAACATAGAATAAAAAACATGGAAATGACTAGGCAAGGTAGGTATGGCCCCAGGATAGCATGCTGGAGAGGTTAGGCAAGCCAAATTTACAGGTAGGCCTCAAACCCCAAACTTTAAATAATAAAACATGGGGAGAAAGGGGACATTCCCTGCAGCTAAGAATCATGTGAATTAGGGACTGCAAATAAAGCAAATTAAAATTATCCAAAAATAAAAACCATACAATGTGAATTTTTGAAGAAGAACACTTACCTTAATATAGTCCTCCTGCAAAACTTGAAGGATGGCAGAACAAGTCTCTGGTATAATGATCCCCAGAGCCTGGGGGGATATGCCTGTGGAGAACTTAAGGTCCTGCAGGCTTCTCCCAGTAGCCAGGTATCGCAACGTGGCGATGAGCCTCTGCTCAGCACTGATGGCTTCCCGCATAACGGTGTCCTGCCTGGTAATATAGGGGGACACCAAAGCCAACAGCTGCTGAAATACGGGGTCAGACATCCTGAGAAAATTCCTGAAATCATCAGGATTATTCTCCCTGATCTCCCGCAACAAAGGCATGTGACAGAATTGGTGCCGCTGGAGCAACCAATTCTTGATCCATGAACTCCTCCTGACCCTGCTCATGGCATGGAGTCGGGATACAGCGTGAACCCCTGCACCAACTACAGCACGAACTCTACGACGAGTACGTAGCCGCAACATGGCTAGATAACGGTCGGCTGAACAGAATGAACTAGAAGAACGCACGGAAGAACAGCAAGGCTTATGAAGAACAAGCTGAAAAACACGAACGTGCAGAGCAGGCCGCACTGAATAAACAGATACGAACTGACTACAAGCAGTGCTAAACAGATACGAACCCACAGGCGCAAACTGAACTCCCGAAAACGATCTTCAAAGCACGAAGACTGAAAAGCGCGAATCGTCTCTCACCAAACTTTTACTAACACGCGGTAACACGGAATTAGCAAAAGCGTCCCAAAGGGTGGCGTCATTCGAACGGAACTTCCCCTTTATAGTGCCGTCGTACGTGTTGAACGTCACTGCGCTTTGCTTGATCGTTTTTTTTAATGATGGTGTGTACGCAAGGCAGGCTTGAGAGGAAACGTGAAAAAAAACGAGGAGAAAAACGTCGGTTTAAAAAATGACATTAAAAACGATCGTGTGTAGGGGGCATAAGGATAGGGATGTCTTTTAAATTGGAGTGAAAATAACGTCAAAGACCGTCACCAATCACCTGAAAATGAGGTGATATGGAAAATGCATTGGTAAGTATAACCAAAAGAGAGGGATTACTCTAACTATTATATAGTAACAAGGCATTAGTCTCACCTTAGATACTTAGGTAAAACTTATAAAGACACCCATAGGCAGGAGATGGACGTAAGGTAGGAAAGCAGACCACTATCCACTGAAGTTGATGTGGATGATAGCTTCCTAAAACAAGGCAAACAGACATGAAGATCACAGTGTAGAGTATCCATAGTGCTTAGCAAAGGTTCAGTGTAGAGTTAAAAGGATGAGGTAAGCACCTACCTATTGGACCGAAACGCCAGCGCAGCCCCAGTGTAAGCAGAGAGCGAGGACATGTCTTCCTCTCTATTTATGTGCCTTTACACTAGTTTACTCCTATCCACCGATGCCCACGACGCCGCAGGGCGTCTGACATCACCGGACCCGTACCCCAAGTGCGCATGCGCCAATACGGCGCTTGTGCGGTGTCCAAAAACGGCAACGTGCAAACATATATGAACGTGAGAGCACAGCCATAAAGACACCGGGGTCCAGACGGCGTAAAACGCCATCTGAGGCCCCCCTCCAGGAGCATGAACCCGCCGGGGAGAGTCAAAAACACTGGGCCACCATAGGCAGATCACGCCCCAGGGTAGTGAGTCAAGGGGAACAATGATGGAAAAGGGCAAATCCCTGACACTTCAACAGTAGTAGCGGGGCCCCCTAGTGGATCAAGAAGGAAAGATAAACATAAGTGGTATTGAGAGCATGCATTTGTCATACAAATTGATCAAAGGCATCTACATCCCTGGTTGAGAAAAATATGTAAAGAACCCCATGTCCGGTGTGGTATATGGGATTTTAGGGATGCCTATTGAATGGAATAAAATTGCTGTCCACATGGGAAATTCAAATAATATATACGAAAAACAGAATAAGTACAGTTAAAATATTAATTTTATTCTCAAATATACAATGACATAAAAAAGGAATACAAAAATACACTGTGATGCATTTGTTCCTTCAGAGTTGTATGCTGCTGGTCCTACATGTTTCCCCTATATTCAGTCTTCTTCAGGGACGCAAACACTTTAGCAAGTCTACAGTGATACAAAGAATTTTTAATAATGATAAATACATACATATGGGAATATAAATTTTGGTGAGTGTACATCAAAACAAGTTATATTACAAAAAAGACTCTCTCTAAATGCATGGACAAATACCTTGTGGCTAACAAAAAAAGATTCCTCAGAGCAGGCTGGGGTGTGCACTCTCCCGATGTGTGGGGGGGCATGATAGTATGGTCACCCTTAATATGTCTCATGGTTGGACGCATCCCAAAAGGGGATGTACACAGGGGAATATCCACATTCAGAAATATATCCTATGTAAAGAAAAAAATAAAAAATAATATTGTTTTATATATATATTGCTTAGGTCTAAACTCTGCCTGTTGAATGGCGGAGATAGCTAATGATGTTACCATAGGCCTATAATGGTAAAAAGTGACACTTACATATAGGTTGTCAGAATGTTGAATGGCTGGGGAGCCTGTCATGCACAGCTTGCCCAGGCAGAAGCAGAAGTTGCATTAATATAATAGATATCTCTCATATATCTAATGTTCATAAATTAAAAAAGAAAAAGAAAAATTACATGAAGCTCAACCTTGCAAAATTCTGAGGGACATGGACAACAGAATATCATTGTAGTTCCATGAATGTCAGGAATAAAGTAAAAAACATAGTTACCTTGAATTAATAATGATTGTATAATCAAATCCCATAGGGAAAACTATCCGTTGGAATCTGTAAGGAAACAATCAATGAGATTCATCCATCGAGTAAATCCTCAATGGAAAATGTCCAAAGACCAGAAATACTGAGGACAAAGACTCCTAGATCTAACTTTCCATGAATCCGAGTTACCTGTGGCTTGCTGTGCATGTCGCTTGGCTCCCTCAGTTCACCCTGTGTCGGCCCATACACGCCGCTCTGGGCTTAATGTAACCCCTGTGATGTGATCAGATGATCGCCCCATGTGTGACGCAATTACGTCACAACTTGGGTACGGCGCTGTGTGGTGACGTGTACGAGGGGAGGTATCCGGCTGGATGTTCCTGGGACATGTGCGCATGCGCTGGACAGACAGATGACGCGGCACCTCGCCATGGAAGGAGGCGGGGCAGAGTAATCGCTAGGTCCGCAGTTGGCAGCGCCACAAACCTCACCTCGGAAGCCTACACTCTTCGGACCAACATAACATCCTTGCCTCCGCTGGGATTCAGTATCGTGTACTATACTGATGGTGGCCCCTACGCGCCCCGTATTGTAACCAATTGGTTACGTCCGTGTGTGGAGACAAATTTATATGGATGGCCATATATGGATGGTCAATACAAATAAGAACACTGTGTGTCCCTAGGTGTAACCCTTTGTGAGGACACAGGTGGAGTCCCGTGTCTCCCATGTAGCCAAGCAGGAGGCTGGCCTGTGGATACAGGTCAGATATTTCTGAAAACCCGAGGCATATGTGCATGTCCTGCTTGATAGAGAGAAACAGAAAATATATATATATATATATATATATATATATATATATATATAACAGAGCAATCAAATACCCCAAATTGAAAATAAAATAAATTAAAGTAAAACCACTCAATCGTGGTAAAATCAACCAGACATTGCATATCATATTATTACTACATGGGTGTATGCATAATTTGAAGGCAAACCAAGGAGTGGGAGGAATGTCTGTCGCACCAGCCTGGAACTATGGTCGCATGGCGATCCTGTGTGTAAGATCCGGTTGGTACGAAAGCGTCCACACCTGGGAAGGGGACCCTGTGGGCCTGGTGGTGTGGCGGCCACCCTCGCTGGTGTGGCGTGGGTGGTTGGATTCCAGGAAAAGGAAGAGAGGGGGATGCATTGCAAAATGCCAATGAAGTCCAGAATCTCAAAGACTAAAACCCATAAACCTAATGTCAGCAATGGTTCGTAAACTGTAGTACAAGCAAGCTTAAAGAAAAGGTTTATAGCTTATATTTTCATTTAGGCCTGGATATATTAATATTTTAACTGTACTTATTCTGTTTTACACAAGAAGGAAAGATGTTTCAAGAGCATCATTAAGATCAAACACAGGGGAAATGAGAAACGTCACAGCAGAGACTCATTACAGAAATAGCAAAAATATTTTTATAACAACATTAAAACATAAAAAAAATCTTTAAACTAAACATAATATAGTACATCGTAGGAAGATGGGGGGGGGGGGGAGTTGGGAGTTTAAATGAGGCCAAAGGCCTGGTAAGGCCAATGCCTCCATCCCAGTGGCGGCTGGTGCTCAAATTTTTTGGGGGGGGCGCAAACAAACTGAAAAAAAAAATCATCAATTGCCGCCACTGTGCCCATTAAAACGCAGCCACTGTGCCCAAACGCCACTAGTTTGTCCCCAAATGCAGCCAGTTTCCCCCCAATATACAGCCAGTTTCTCCCCCATAATGCAGCCAGTTTCTCCCCCATAATGCAGCCAGTTTCTCCCCCAAATGCAGCCAGTTTCTCCCCCATAATGCAGCCAGTTTCTCCCCCATAATGCAGCCAGTTTCTCCCCCAAATGCAGCCAGTTTCTCCCCCATAATGCAGCCAGTTTCTCCCCCATAATGCAGCCAGTTTCTCCCCCATAATGCAGCCAGTTTCTCCCCCAAATGCAGCCAGTTTCTCCCCCAAATGCAGCCAGTTTCTCCCCCATAATGCAGCCAGTTTCTCCCCCATAATGCAGCCAGTTTCTCCCCCATAATGCAGCCAGTTTCTCCCCCATAATGCAGCCAGTTTCTCCCCCAAATGCAGCCAGTTTCTCCCCCAAATGCAGCCAGTTTCTCCCCAATATGCAGCCGGTTTCTCCCCCAAATGCAGCCGGTTTCTCCCCCATAATGCAGCCAGTTTCTCCCCTCAGCCCTGCACTTACCTTCCTCGAGTCAGCACCGTCCTTCTTCCGTCCTCGATGTCTTCTCCCGCCCTCTATGTCACTTCAGCCAATCAGGTTACCGGTAACCAGACCCGGTGAACCTGATTGGCCAGGGAACGCACCCCTGTGCGTCCTCTCATTAGGTATTTAGAAGCCGATTGCAGCCCTCAGTCTGTAGTCGGGAAGCCTATCAGAGCCTGATGGCTCTGATGGGCACTTCTAAAGGCCAATCAGACGCTGTGATTCAGATGGCCGGCGCTCAAGGGGCCGGCCATCTGAATAGTGGGCGGCAGCAATACATAGGTTCATGCAATGCATGAACCTATGTATTGTTGTGGTGAGTGACGGCCGGGCGCAGAAGCAAGCGGTAGCGGCGCTTCTGCGCCCACTATGGTCGCGCCGCCATGTGTAAAAAAAAGACATTTAAAAAAAAAACTCTTAAAGGGCCCGTTTTTTTTTGGTGACCACCGGAGGGGGGGGGGGGGCGGCGGCGCCCGGGCGCCCCCTATGGACGGGCCGCCACTGCTCCATCCCATTGGGACTTTAAATGAGGCCATAAGCCTGGTAAGGCCATGTGCCTCCATCCCTGTTAATTAGAAAAAATAATGCAGCAAAAATACAGCCATATAGGCGTCAGAGTGCAACGAAGGGGGGGAAAAAGTTGGGACTTTAAATGAGGCTCTTGGTGACAAGTTGATAGAGTGGTAAAGCATTTATTAGTACAAGGATGCATGTTAGAATACATTGATTACATATACATAAAACGCACATTCAATGGTGCCAATTCCTGAAACGGTAATTTCAAGTAGTAACGCATTACAGACTTAGAATACATTACATAAAACGCACATTCAATAGTGCCAATTCCTGAAACTGTAATTTCAGGTAGTATCGCATTACAAACATCAATCACATTGTAGGTTAAGAGGGTTCCACCACTATTCGTAATAAGGTATGCATGATTAGCAATTATGGTCTGCACGATCTGGGGTCTTTTTGGTCCCTGTAAAATGATAAGTGATGGGCACATAACCAGGGAAGCGTGTAGTGTATACACGGCGGGTAATAGCTCTACGCGTTTCGTGGCTTTAAGCCGCTCGTCAGGAGCATGTATATGGAGGATCTGCAATAAGAGAAATATTGAATGGTAAAAAGTCTTGGTAGACTAGTCTGTTTACAAGAAAATATAAATGACAATATAGCTAACCCTGAAACAGAGAGGGGTCACTTACAATTGTATGTGCACTTGGGTGTACACTAGCGGGGACCGTGAGCCAAGGGTAACAGGACCGGGAGCTGAGAGGGCATGACCAGCGTCGGCGACCCCCACAGGCAGCGCCCCAGCAGGATCCGGACGCACCAAGCACTCCTATGTGAAAAATGCAAACTGTGTATAATTGGGGCAATGATAGGAATGAAACTATGTGAGGCGATAATATGAGTGCCTGTGAAAGGGGTGTGAAGGTGCTGGATGAGGGTGCAGGTGGAAGACCACAAACGAGGTCGACCCCACCACGGCAGCCGCCCATATGAGCACGCCGACGCCCACCAGCCCCCAACACCACACCCGCAGGCAACGATTTCCCCCCCCCCCCCCCATTTTGCTACAATGAATCAGGGATGGAAGCTCTTGGTGACATCCATGGTTTTACCTCTTCAATTGTCTGCGCTAGTAATTTTGATCTATGGTAGCTTTGCCTGGATAAGTTGTTTACCTTTGTACCTCTTATACATAATCACCCTTTTTACTTTATTACCATATTTTACCTTGGTTATTCATTTATCCAATTACCAGCCTTTTTCTTTATACTAGTACATTTTGTAACACTGTGCCTTGACCACATGGGGACACGATGAATTGCCCTGTTTTGCATGGTCAGCAGCTGCAATGCGCACTGCAGATGTTTCCCTTCCCCCCCTTTCCCGGGGGGTTGGGTGCGCCGTCACACACATCACACACATGCGCCGGACATGCGGCGTCCCTCTGACGCTGCTATACCGGCGTTTTTTGTACATCTCCACGTGCTAGGAGGTGGGGGTGGGGTAGTGCTGCCTGTCGGATGAATCATCGCCTGGTTGTCAGCGGCCCCGCCCCCTCCCAATCGTTGCCTGCGGGTGTGGTGTTGGGGGCTGGTGGGTGTCGGCGTGCTCATATGGGCGGCTGCCGTGGTGGGGGCTGGATGTTTCTGGCTCTCTCTCACACCTACCTCATGTCTCTCCGTTTGGACTGGAATTCTTTGCTTCCCAAGCACCAGGTATCACTACACCCTTCCACACACTCCTCTTCCTTCCCCCTTTTGCTCCTACTTTCCTTTTCTTTTTTTCCCCCTTGTTTCCCCATCCCCCTCCTTCCCATTCTTTCATCTTCCTCACTTCCCTTTTTCCAGGTAATGGGTGTCTTGGTGTCGACCTTGTTTGTGGTCTTCCACCTGCACCCTCGTCCAGCACCTTCACACCCCTTTCACAGGCACTCAGATTATCGCCTCACATAGTTTCATTTCTATCATTGCCCCAATTATACACAGTTTACTTTGCATTTTTCACATAGGAGTGCTTGGTGCATCCGGATCCTGCGCTGCCTGTGGGGGGCGCCGACGCTGGTCATGCCCTCTCAGCTCCCGGTCCTGTTACCCTTGGCTCACTGTCCCCGCTAGTGTACCCCCAAGTGCACATACAATTGTAAGTGAGCCCTCTCTGTTTCAGGGTTGGCTATATTGTCATTTATATTTTCTTGTAAACAGACTAGTCTACCAAGACTTTTTACCATTCAATATTTCGCTTACTGCAGATCCTCCATATACATGCTCCTGACGAGCGGCTTAATGCCGCGAAACGCGTTGAGCTATTACCCGCCGTGTATACACTACACGCTTCCCTGGTTATGTGCCCATCACTTATCATTTTACAGGGACCAAAAAGACCCCAGATCGTGCAGACCATAATTGCTAATCATGCATACCTTATTACGAATAGTGGTGGAACCCTCTTAACCTACAATGTGATTGATGTTTGTAATGCGATACTTCCTGAAATTACAGTTTCAGGAATTGGCACTATTGAATGTGCGTTTTATGTAATGTATTCTAAGTCTGTAATGCGTTACTACTTGAAATTACCGTTTCAGGAATTGGCACCATTGAATGTGCGTTTTCTGTATATGTAATCAATGTATTCTAACATGCATCCTTGTACTAATAAATGCTTTACTACCCACCACTCTATCAACTTGTCACCAAGAGCCTCATTTAAAGTCCCAACTTTTCCCCCCCCTTCATTGCACTCTGACGCCTATATGGCTGTATTTTTGCTGCGTTTTTTTTCTAATATATAGTACATCAATGTAGGTATATCTACTATAGGAGCCACCAGAAGCTCCAGAATCACAATCATCATGGAAAGAGAGAAAAGTAGGAAAAAAAGGAAAAGAAGAGGAAGAGAGAAAAGGAAAAGAAGAGGAAGCGAGAAAAGGAGAATGGTTTGGTGAGCAGTAAAGTGGTGCAGAGAACAGTAAAAGATGGAGCATCCATATTAGAGAAAAGGTTTATATGAGTTGGCCTCATTTAAACCAGGCGGTGTCATGGTATTGAGATGCTCTATCCCCAGAGGGTTTCACGTTGGAGTATGAGTTTGGGGTTCATTGGGACTATCTCAAGAACAAAAAAAGAGGACCATTTCAGTGTGGTATTTATGATATAGACCTCTAGTCACTGGTCTTAAAATACTATAGATGTCTAGTCACTGGTGTTAAAATCTTTCCTCCACCTGAATAGTACGTGTGATCTTTAATTCTTTGTCTAAATTCATGTTTCGTCTTGCTGATGTAGAATACACCACATCGGCAATACATGATATAAATGACTCCTTTGATAGAGCAGTCAGCAAGATTTCTGCATCTGTGCCATTGGCCACTTGGTAGTCTAAATGCCCTGACCTTCCGTAACCCAAGGACAGCGTGGGCAGGTGCCACAGCGATAAGTACCTTGTAGTGAGGGGTTGTTATAGGTATGTGGCATATAGTGACTGGAACTAAGTTGTTCCCTTAGAGTTGGCGCTCATCTAAAGATCAGATCAGCGGGGGATCTTGCGTATTTTGGGATTGTATAGTCCTCAGTGAGGCAATGCCAGTTCTTTGCAATCAGGGTTCGCAGTTGAGGTTCATGAGTGGAGAATCTTGTAACCAAGCGCACAGTTTGGGAACTGCGTTTAGATGGGATATTATATAACAAGGACCCTCTTGTTTTTGTCCAGGCCCTGTTGTATGCCTGTCTCAAATGTGTGCGTGAATAACCTTGTACGAGTAGCCTATCACGTAGCATATTAGCCTGTCTTTTGCCCCCCGCAAGCAGAGGTACTGGGCATACGGTATACACATCAGTGAGCTCGGATGCGAGCTGCTGGCGTAAAGTAGGATATTACCAGCACTCGGCTTGAGGTAAAGATCAGACTTTATGGAACACTCTGAGTCAATTGAGATATTGAGGTTGAGGAATGGTATTTCTGACACACTCATCGTGTATGTAAATTTGAAATTGTAGCAGTTGGAATTCAATTGTTCCATGAAATTATATAGGTCCCTTTCTGCGCCAGTCCATCAATGTACCTAAACCTGCACAGGATGGATCTATCTATATATCTTAGTGCACCTTTTATATATTAAAATATATAAAGACTTGTATATAAAAAACAAATACAAAACCATGGTAGTTGCAGTTTAAATTGATCTTTTTCAAATGTATTTTCAAGAAATGTTAAAAGGGCCTTGTATCTTACTGCTAGTGTGTAACCTGAAGATGATCGTGGTTACTCCTAATCATTCCCACAGTACACACTGTAGCCGATGTAGAAAGCTAATCGAGTGCACAACAAAAGGTAATCTGAGGGGACCTATGTATAACAATTGGTGTTTATCATTATCCACTGAACTGTAAGTAACATTAAAAGGGGAGATTTGATATTGAATGTCCCTGTTACGGAAAGAAAAACAATCCAGAAGTGAAGGAAAGAAGTAATTTAACTAATGGCCATACATTAAAACGTGGAGACTTATGTGTGTAAATGGCAGAGGATGTGAATGACAGCTCATTTGGATGATAACCTTTAATTTGCTTCCCCACCAGTCATGTTTTTCTTGTAGAGCTTGTAATCTTAAAATGAATCTGACACTGTTAATGTATTTTATATTTCTGTGTGAACTAATAGATTAATATAAAGAAAGCTGTATTTCATTTAGTTCTTGCAGTTTAAGCGTACATTGGTCATGTGTAACTATCAAGTGTATAAACTCTCGATTTTGGGTCAGACCCTAGCCTTTTTTTTTTGATTTTTTGGTGCACCTGGGGAACCTCAGTCTTTGGTGCAATGACCACATATTGTAGGCCTTGACTCTTAGAAGTTGAAAAAAAGCTGTACTTCGAACAAAACTACGGTTCTGTCTTAACCAGTTCAGCTCTAAAGCAAATTTTTTCACGTTTGCACATGTGTAAAAATCTTCACTTCTGGCGATAAAATTACTTAAAACCCCAGAACATTATATATTTTCTGAAAGCAGAGGCTCTGTAGAATAAAAAAGTAATCGCTACAAATTTTCACGTCACATGATGTGTGCAACTGTTTATTAAACGCAAATTGAAAAAAAAAATATATAATGAAGTGACTTTTAGTGCAAACACACACAATAGAAGGCAGTCCCTGGACGCCACAATTTATGGACCTTTTGAGATACTTTGCCTGTTATCTTCTTATGGAAATGTGAGTGTACTATATATTTTTTTAAATAAAATAGTGTTTTTAACCACTTAACGACCGCCCACCGCCGATTTACGTCGGCAGAATGGCACGGACAGGCAGAATCACGTAGATCTACGTGATCGCCTTTGTGCAGTTGGGGGGTCCATCCGGACCCCACTTCACTGCAGTGAGCGGCCGTTAAGTGTTCGGGAGCGATCAGGCATGAGGGGGCGGCCGCTCGATTCCGCCCCCCCCCTCGCGATCGCTCCCGGCCAATGAAATTGCTTCCTCCGCCATGTGATGTAAACACAGGCTGGAGGAAGTGATGTCATCTCCCTCGCCGCGGTCTTTTCGTTCCCGGCGCCGAGGAGTGAAGACAGAGGTTAGTGCTCCAACAGTCCACTGACACGTAGGTACACATAGGCACACAAATCACCCCCCAGTCACCCCCAGGTCACCCCAAAGCCCCCAATCACAGTGTCACTGATTGCAGTGATCATTTATTTTACTGATCACTGCATTTAGTGTCATCTGTGATTGTAAAAAGTTGCAAGGCAGTTAGGATTAGGCCCCTTTAGGTCCAGGGTAGCCCCCTAACCCCCCCTAATAAAGGTTTAACCCCTTGATCACCCCCCAGGTAACCCTTTCACCCCCTAACTTCAGCGTCACTAAGCGATTGTTTTTCCGATCGCTGTATTCGTGTCGCTGGTGTTTTAGATAGGCAGTTATTTTTTTTTTTAGGTTCGCCGCAGGTTTTTATTGGTGTCAGGTACCCCCATATTTAACCTAATAAAGGTTTTAACCCCCTGATTGCCCCTAGTTAACCCTTTCACCAGTGATCACCATATAAAGGTTACGGGTGACGCTGGTTGATTAGTTTGCTTTTTATAGCATCAGGGCACCCGCCGTATATAACCCAATAAAGGTTTAACCCCCCTGATCGCCCGGCGGGTGAGATCAATTAGGTTTTAGCGCCAGAGAGGGTCTGCGTCGCCCCAGGCAGTGTTAGGTTAGTGCCAGTAACGCTAACACCCACGCGCAAAGCATACACCCCCCTTAGTGGTATAGTATCTGATCAGATCTATACTAGCATCCCCAGCGGTTTAGGGTTCCCAAAAACGCAGTGTTAGCGGGATCAGCCCAGATACCTGCTAGTACCTGCGTTTAGCCCCTCCGCCCAGCCCAGCCCAGCCCACCCAAGTGCAGTATCGATCGATCACTGTCACTTACCAAACACAACACACATAACTGCAGCGTTCGCAGAGACAGGCCTGATCCCTGCGATCGCTAACAGTTTTTTTGTAGCGTTTGATATATTTGCTGACGACAGTCAGGTGCTTTTTTTCCTGTGAATCTTACTAGTGTACCCCTAAATTTAGAGCCCAAAATGGCAAGTCGAAGGTACACTAGTAAAGAGGCCTACGAGATTCTGAGCATGACAGATAGTGAAGAGGAGGTCACGTATCTGTCAGATTCAGGCTCAGAATATCTTCCCGTAGGAGACAGTGACGTCAGCGGCCCCACGTCAGATAGCTCTGACGACGAAGTTGAGGTCCCTGCTAAGGTCAGGCGTACCCGATCCCGATCTTCTGAGGTTGTTGAGGAGCAAGAACCGCAGGTCTCTCGTATCATGGAGCAGAGTAGTACTAGCGCCGCTATTCCTTCTGGTGAACTGGCAAGCACCAGCGGCCTAGTACAGCCTGGACGTACATCCAGCACTGCAGTAACACTTGGTGACGTGGCGAGTCCCATAAGTGCAGTTCAAGCTGGCGAGGTGGCAAGCACAAGTAGTGTCCCGCTGCCACCAAGAAGACAAAGGCAGGCCCGTCGTGCCCATACTGCCCTTCCTGCAGAATTCGCCTATCCTGATTGGGTCCCCACCACTTCTGCAGAACCCGTACTTCCCCCATTCACTGCCCAACCCGGTATTCAGGTGGAAACAGCTGATTTTATGCCAATCGATTTTTATTCGCTGTTTTTCACGGAAGATCTCTATAGATCTATTGTGGACCAGAGTAATTTATATGCTGGTCAATTTATCGCCGCTAACCCCCAGTTGCCTAAAATTGCCAGAAATTGGAAACCAATTACGGTTTCCGAATTTAAGACCTTTCTGGGCCTTTCCCTCAACATGGGCACACATAAATTTCCGTCATTGCGTGCTTATTGGTCCACGCACCCAATTGACCACATGCCCGTGTTCTCTGCCTCCATGTCCAGGGCACGATACGAGCAGATTTTGCGGTTCATGCACTTCAACGACAATGAACTTTGTCGTCCACGTGGGGACCCTGAATACGACCGGCTCTATAAAATTCGGCCCCTCATAAACCACTTCAACGAACGTTTTGCAGCCTTGTTTACTCCCGATCAAGTTGTCTGCGTTGATGAGTCCCTGATTAAATTTTCTGGCCGCTTGTCTTTCAAGCAGTACCTTCCCAGCAAGCGTGCCAGATACGGGGTCAAGCTCTACAAGTTCTGTGACAGGGCAACAGGCTATGTAGTGAACTTTACGGTTTATGAGGGAAAAGACAGTCAGATTGAGTCGGTCAACTGCCCGGATTACATAGGGAGCGCTGGCAAGATAGTGTGGAACTTGGTGTCACCCTTATTCGGAAAGGGGTACCACTTGTATGTGGACAATTATTACACGAGCGTGCCACTGTTTAGTCACTTGTTTGATCATAAGATTGGAGCATGTGGCACCGTGCGACCTAATCGCCGGGGCTTTCCCCAGCGGCTTGTAGATGCCCGTCTTAGGCTGGGGGAGAGAGCCTGCTTGAAGTGTAATAACTTGCTCGCTATGAAGTGGAGGGACAATAAGAATGTTTTCCTTCTTACCTCCCTTCATGCAGACACGACAGTCCAAATTCGTACGGCGACTGGTGTTGTGGAGAAACCCCTCTGTGTCCACGAATATAACCAAAATATGGGAGGGGTGGACCTCAACGACCAGTTGATGGCGTCGTATCTAATTGACCGTAAGGCGAGACGCTGGTACAAAAAAGTGTCTCTATCATTATTCCAATTGGCTTTGCTGAACGCTCATGTGCTATACAGAGCTTCAGGCGGGACGTTATCTCTTCTAAAATTCCAGAATGAGATAGTCACAGAACTCCTGTATCCAGGCGGTTCTGCACCTCACCATCCCCAACCAAATGCAGTAAGCCGGCTGCATGAGAGGCATTATTCGTATGTCCTCCCGAGTACCCCTACCCAAAGCCACCCCCAAAAAAGATGTCGTGTCTGTAGCAAGCGCGGATTTAGGCGTGACACCCGTAGTTTTTGTCCACTCTGTCCTGACAAGCCTGGTCTTTGCCAAGGTGAATGTTTTGAACGCTACCACTCAAAAGTGAAGTTTTAGCGTAGGGTACAGCATTTCACAGACTAGGACACACTTACACAGGGTCTCCCAAGATGCCATTACATTTTGAGAGACCCGAACCATTACAGTTGTAAAGTTACAAAAAAAAGTGTAAAAAAGAAAAAAAACACGTAAAAAACAAAACACAAAAAAAATATAAAATAAAAAAACCAAAAATAGTTGTCGTTTTATTGTTCTCTCTCTCTCTATTTTCTCTCTATTGTTCTGCTCTTTTTTTACTGTATTCTATTCTGCAATGTTTTATCATGCTTGCTTTTCAGGTATGTAATTTTTTGTTTTCAGGTGCGCCATTCAACTGCAGCGCGGAATTATTTATCTTGACAGCAACAGCGTTTGCTCCCACGATACATAAAGCCGTGACTCCAGTGCTGTAGGAGGTGATTTCACCACCACAGTTAAAAAAAAGAGCATATATGCCGAAGCATGGGGGCAGCAGGGGCGGAGGAGCGATTTTGCTCCTAATGCCGCGTACATACGGTCGAAATTCCGACCGTGTGTACGCGGCATAACTTTTTTGCGGGAGGATGCCCCCATGCTTCGGCATATATATATTTTAGGCACAGGTTGCGTTAAAACATTTTTTTATTTTTTACTAGGTTTTGTTTTGGTATTTGCTTTGCAGGTATGGCATGGTAAGGTCTTACTGTTGTACTGTAATGTTACTTTGTTTTAATGTTAACCACCATTTGCTTAGCAGGTACGCCATTCAGTTGCAGCGCGGATCTATTTATCTTGACAGCAACAGCGTTTGCTCCCACAATACATAAAGCCGTGACTCCAACGCTGTAGGAGGTTATTTCACCACCACAGTTAAAAAAAAGAGCATATATGCCGAAGCATGGGGGCAGCAGGGGCGGAGGAGCGATTTTGCTCCTAATGCCGCGTATATACGGTCGAAATTCCAACGGAGGCTTATCCGTGGAAAAGTCCGACCGTGTGTATGCGGCATAACCTTTTATGCCGCGTACATACGGTCGAAATTCCGACGAAGGCTTGACCGTGTGTACGCGGCATAACTTTTTTGCGGGAGGATGCCCCCATGCTTCGGCATATATGCCCATCATTAGAAGTGGGTGGATGAAGGGAGGTATTCTAATGGTGGGCATACCCACCAATCAATCTCTTTTTTTCGTTCAGCCAATAGGCTGTATGAAAAAAAAGATTACAATACATGTCCAACAAGGACCAGCAACGTACTGGTATGTTGCTGGACTTTGAATGTTTATACCAGAATGATGCCTGCGGGTTTAGGTATCATCTTGGTATCATTCTTTTCAGCCAGCAGCCGGCTTTCATGTAAAAGCAATTCTAGCAGATAATTAGCCCCTAGACTGCTTTTACAAGCAGTGGGAGGGAATGTCCCCCCCCCCCGGATATAAAAAGCGCCATTGGGAAATTGGGAAAGCATTTTATCACACCGATCTTGGTGTGGTCAGATGCTTTGAGGGCAGAGGAAAGATCTAGGGTCTAACCCCCCAATTTTTTTCAAAAAAAGAGTACCTGTCACTACCTATTGCTATCATAGGGGATATTTACATTCCCTGAGATAACGATAAAAATGGTAAAAAAATAAAATATGGAAGGCACAGTTTAAAAATAAAATAAAAAAGCCAAATAAATAATAAAAAAAAAAAAAAAAAAAAGCACCGCTGTCCCCCCCTGCTATTGCGCAAAGGCGAACGCAAGCGTCGGTCTAGCGTCATATGTAAACAGCAATTGCATCATGCATGTGAGGTATCACCGCGAAGGTCAGATCGAGGGCAGTCATTTTAGCAGTAGACCTCCTCTGTAAATCTAACGTGGTAACCTGTAAAGGCTTTTAAATGCTTTTAAAAATGAATGTAGTTTTGTCGCCGCTGCGCGTTTGTGCGCAATTTTAAAGCATGTCGTGTTTGGTATCCATGTACTCGGCCTATGATCATCTTTTTTATTTCATCAAACATTTGGGCAATATAGTGTTTTTTAGTGCATTAAAAATAAAAAAAGTGTGTTTTTCCCGCGTTTGAAAAATCGCTGCGCAAATACTGTGTGGAAAAAAAAAATGCAACACCCACTATTTTAATCTGTAGGGCCTTTGCTTTAAAAAAATATATAATGTTTGGGGGTTCAACATAATTTTCTTGCAAAAAAAAATTTTCTTTCATGTAAACAAAGAGTGTCAGAAAGGGCTTTGTCTTCAAGTGGTTAGAAGAGTGGATGATGTGTGACATAAGCTTCCTAATGTTGTGCATAAAATGCCAGGACAGTTCAAAACCCCCCCAAATGACCCCATTTTGGAAAGTAGACACCCCAAGCTATTTGCTGAGAGGCATGTTGAGCCCATTGAATATTTTTTTTTTGTCCCAAGTGATTGAATAATGACCAAAAAAAAAAAATGTACAAAAAGTTGTCACTAAATTATATATTGCTCAAACATGCCATGGGCATATGTGGAATTACACCCCAAAATACATTCTGTTGCTTCTCCTGAGTACGGGGATACCACATGTGTGGGACTTTTTGGGAGCCTAGTCGCGTACGGGACCCCAAAAACCAAGCACCGCCTTCAGGATTTCTATGGGTGTAAATTTTTTATTTCACTCCTCACTGCCTATCACAGTTTCGGAGGCCATGGAATGCCCAGATGGCACAAAACCCCCCCAAATGACCCCATTTTGGAAAGTAGACACCCCAAGCTATTTGCTGAGAGGTATGTTGAGTATTTTGCAGATCTCGCTTTTTGTCACAAAGTTTTGAAAATGTAAAAAAAGAAAAAAAAAAAGAAAAAAAAATGTCTTTCTTAATTTTCAAAAACAAATGAGAGCTGTAAAATACTCACCATGCCTCTCAGCAAATAGCTTGGGGTGTCTACTTTCCAAAATGGGGTCATTTGTGGGGGTTTTGGGCTATTTTGACATTTTATGGCCTTCAAAACTGTGATAGGTAGTGAGGAGTGAAATCAAAAATTTATGCCCTTAGAAACCTTGAAGGCGGTGCTTGGATTTTGGGGTCCCGTACGCGGCTAGGCTCCCAAAAAGTCCCACACATGTGGTATCCCCGTACTCAGGAGAAGCAGCAGAATGTATTTTGGGGTGTAATTTCACATATAACCATGGCATGTGTGAGCAATATATCATTTAGTGACAACTTTTTGTACATTTTTTTTTTTCTTTTTGTCATTATTCAATCATTTGGGACAAAAAAAAAAATATTCAATGGGCTCAACATGCCTCTCAGCAAATAGCTTGGGGTGTCTACTTTCCAAAATGGGGTCATTTGGGGGGGTTTTGTGCCATCTTGGCATTTTATGGCCTTCAAAACTGTGATAGGTAGTGAGGAGCGAAATCAAAAATTTATGCCCTTAGAAACCTTGAAGGCGGTGCTTGGTTTTTGGGGTCCCGTACGCGGCTAGGCTCCCAAAAAGTCCCACACATGTGGTATCCCCGTACTCAGGAGAAGCAGCAGAATGTATTTTGGGGTGTAATTTCACATATGCCCATGGCATGTGTGAGCAATATATCATTTAGTGACAACTTTGTGCAAAAAAAAAACAGTTTGTCATATTCCCGCAACCTGTGGCAAAATATAAAATATTCCATGGACTCAACATGCCTCTCAGCAAATAGCTTGGGGTGTCTACTTTCCAAAATGGGGTAATTTGGGGGGGTTTTGTGCTATTTTGGCATTTTATGGCCTTCGAAACTGTGATAGGTAGTGAGGAGTGAAATCAAAAATTTGCGCCCTTAGAAATCCTGAAGGCGGTGCTTGGTTTTTGGGGCCCTGTACGCGGCTAGGCTCCCAAAAAGTCCCACACATGTGGTATCCCCGTACTCAGGAGAAGCAGCAGAATGTATTTTGGGGTGCAATTCCACATATAACCATGGCATGTGTGAGCAATATATCATTTAGTGACAACTTTTTGTAATTTTTTTTTTTTTTTGTCATTATTCAATCACTTGGGACGAAAAAAAAAAATATTCAATGGGCTCAACATGCCTCTCAGCAATTTCCTTGGGGTGTCTACTTTCCAAAATGGGGTCATTTGGGGGGGTTTTGTACTGCCCTGCCATTTTAGCACCTCAAGAAATGAGATAGGCAGTCATAAATTTAAAGCTGTGTAAATTTCAGAAAATGTACCCTAGTTTGTAAACGCTATAACTTTTGCGCAAACCAATAAATATACGCTTATTGACATTTTTTTTACTAAAGACATGTGGCTGAATACATTTTGGCCTAAATGTATGACTAAAATTGAGTTTATTCGATTTTTCTTATAACAAAAAGTAGAAAATATCATATTTTTTCAAAATTTTCGGTCTTTTTCTGTTTATATCGCAAAAAATAAAAATCGCAGAGGCAATCAAATACCATTAAAAGAAAGCTCTATTTGTGGGAAGAAAAGGACGCAAATTTCATTTGGGTACAACATTGCATGTCCGCACAATTTACAGTTAAAGCAGCGCAGTGCCGAATCCCAAAAACAGGCTTGGTCCTAATGGCCCGAAATGGTCCGGGGCTTAAGTGGTTAAAGCAATATTACATTATTGTGGTGCCCTTACATCTTTTGAGGTAAAAAGGTTGCAGTATATTCATATATACATCCACTTATCTGGAGAAAGTGCTTCCTGGGCTGGGATTGCGTTTTCCATAACTGATAGGAGTTGGAGTGATGCAGTTAAGAATGCTCATCTTTATCACATGCGTTCCCTGACTCTTTATGATTTGAGAGTCTGGTAAGCAGGATGGCCTCTACTCACTGGCAGTGATGTGTGCACCCTGGACGTGTGTTTGCATTCGTGCATGTGTGCAGGACAATGGGGCTTACGGCAATTGTTTTTTTGTTTTTTTTTATTGTAATACATTTTATTATAATTTAAAAAAAAAATCTTTATTTTTACTTGATTGCGATCACAAGGGGTTAATAAACCCACACGTGATAGCATTGGGCAGGTACTGTTTGGATACTTTAGGGGTCTAATAGACTCCAATGTCTCCTTTGCCCTCACACCATCTAATTGAGCACAGATCTGATTAGTTGCATATGTCCCCTGGCCAGGAAATTGTGGATCTGAAACCGGAAATGACAAAATCATTGTAGTTTCTGATTTCTTTGTTTAAATGTGAGATCGAGGCAAGGGTATGCCTTGCTCTCATACTGCTCTCTATCCTGAAGCCGGCGGTCGTGGTCCCAGGCTCCCAGTAATATCTGGAGAGTTAGGGAGCCACAGGAGCAGGGGGGGTGGGGGGCTGCTAGCTAGCTTGCTCTCTCTGTGACAGTGATCTGCGGCTTTACAGCAGCTCTATCAATTTCACTTTGAACCCAGGTGCTGGGCAGAGCACAAGCTGTGATGGCTGCAGCAGCTTGTGATTAACCGTTCCCTCTTCGGATGTACTACGTGCATCCAAAGCGTTAACTAGTTAAATGAAACCCATACTGAGAGAAATGCAGAGGCTGCCATTGCCTATCACCTTGAAAACATTAGTTACTTGTATGTCTATTGTGTCATTCATTTCTGAGTCAAGGACCTTAACCACATGACCTCCGAAAGATTTACCACCTTCCTGACCAGGCCACTTTTTTTGCGATACGGCACTGTACCCAAATAAAATGTATGTTCTTTTGGTGGTATTCGATCGCCTCTGCATTTTTTATTTTTTGCTCTATAAACAAAAAAAGTCAGACAATTTTGAAAAACAAACATTTTTTATTTTCTACTATAAAGCATCTCCAAAAAAAACAAAACAAATTTCTTCATTAATTTAGGACAATATGTATTCTGCTACAAATTTTTGGTAAAAACAATCCCGATAAGCATATATAAGCAAAAGTTATAGCGTCTACAAACTATGGGATATTTTTATTTATTAAATTTTTTCGTGTTTAGCGACTTATAGCGGGACTGCGATATTGCGGTGGATATTCTGACACTAACTGACATTTAACACTTTTTGGGAACCAGTGACACTAAAACAATGATTGGTGCTAAAAATATTTACCGTCACAGTTCTAATGACACTGGCTGGGAAGGGGTTAACAGACTATCAAAGGGTTAACTGTGTGCCTAGCCTGTGTTTTACTACAGTGTGGGTGGTGCTTTTACTAGGAAAAAAAAAAGGATCCTAGTCCCTGCTTTTCAGAGACACAGGATCCATGCCTTCCCTCCTGTCAGAATAGAAATCTGCCTTGTTTACATAGGTAGATTGCTGTTCTCTCTGTGGATGATGATCGGCAGATGCCGGCGGACATAGAGTCCTCAGTACAATCAGTATAATTACAGTGGAAGCAAGCCGGCGGTGGCACATATTCACACCCCCTACCCGGAAGTGCAGAATCACATAGGCCGCCCAGTAGCAGTAAAACTGCTATAGGGCGGTCGGCAAGTGGTTAAACAACCATGAATATCAGGAAAATTAGAGTAATGTTAGGACTACTAATCTGCATTCCTCTCATTATCAGTGACTGAGAAAGTACTAAATCCACTGGAGAAGGGTGAGAGCCAGGAAACAAGTACAGTAGATTGAATTATTTTAATGTAAAAATGAAAGTGTATTTCCACTTTTGTAATCAAATTTGAGAAAACCTCACTGTTTCCTCTCATCCACACAGTATATCTAAAACATTTCAAAATACATATTTCTTACCTTTTTGGATGTCTCTTAGTGAAGGTTTCAGGCTGACTGCAAAGTTTTTTTGATCAATGTCAGAGTGAGTATGTCCTCACATACAGTGCAAGAGGTCTAGCCTCCAAACTATTAACAATTTGTTAGGACAGACAGTGTTCAAATTTTATTACAACTGATAATAAAGTTATGCCTGCACAGTACAAACAGGGTAATTATATCAAACACAGCTGCCCAGCCCCCTCATTTAGAAAGAGGACTATGTATCATTTCCTTAATGGAATTTGCAGAAAAAAAAACATCTTAACCACTTCCCGCCCACCATATTGTAAAATGACAGCAGGGCGTTGCGGCTCTCATTCTGGGCCGTTGTCAAGACGTCGGGCCATTCACATGGGGGGTATTCGCGCAACACTATCGGTGGCGGTGTGTCCCTGGAGCACAGCTCATCACAACATGGGTAAACAGCCAATAAGCATGGCTGTTTACCACGTGATTGGTACTGATCCATTCACAGCGGATCACAGATGGTCCTTCCCCCTTTTGAGTGGTGCATGCACGTGAGCGGAAGTGCACTGCGCGCCGATGTCGGTGGCGGCGTGTTCCCAGAAACACAGCTTGTCACCGACATTGATAAACAGCCAATGACCACGGCTGTTTACCATGTGATCGCCCATGATCCATTCACCGCCAATCACAAATGTAAATGTAGCGACGCCACCCCCTTTCCTGCTTTTGGCTCTTTAGCAGGAAAAAAGGGCACACCATGCTACGTGCCCGTGCCCTCTTGTATAAAGAGGTTGAACGGTGTAATGTACCTGGGTCTCTGTGATCAGGTTCTCCCAGAGAATGGCTCCTGTCTTCACTGTAACAAAGACAAGTCTCTATTCCCCAATAACTTTAAGGTCCACACCGATTGCAACTCCAACTTAGAGTTTATTTTCTCTTTTATGCACGATAACTGGACAGGAGAAGGTTGGAAGAAGAGCAGGAAAGCAAAAGGTGTGGGAATAGGTCCAGGCACAAACAAATTCTTATTCACTACCCATATCTTCAGGTAGACTCAGCCCATCCGGATAGTCTCCCAATTCCCTAGCAGCCGGAATGATGCTCGATCTAGATACACACAGTCTCTGCCACAGACCTGGTGAACTTGGGTCTCTGCCACAGACCTGGTGAACTTGGGTCTCTGCCACAGACCTGGTGAACTTGGGTCTCTGCCACAGACCTGGTGAACTTGGGTCTCTGCCACAGACCTGGTGAACTTGGGTCTCTGCCACAGACCTGGTGAACTTGGGTCTCTGCCACAGACCTGGTGAACTTGGGTCTCTGCCACAGACCTGGTGAACTTGGGTCTCTGCCACAGACCTGGTGAACTTGGGTCTCTGCCACAGACCTGGTGAACTTGGGTCTCTGCCACAGACCTGGTGAACTTGGTTGCAACGTTAAGCCTCTTTCAGGGAGATGACACCCCTCCAGAGAGTTACCGGGCCCCTTCCTTCACTGTGAGTTCCTCACCAGTCCCTCGGAACGGTCCTCCCCCGGCCTCCTCATCTAAGATACGGGTCTCCTCGCAAGGCAGCACCCTGGGATTCCTCAGTCCTCTGTGGGCCCCAGCCAAAGGTGCTGAGCCCAAGGCCTCCAGTTGCAGCCCCAGGGCTAAAGGTGCCTGGGACTGATCCGCGAGTGTACCGAACCAGGAACTCCACCCCAGAGCTAAAGGTGCCTGGGGTGGCCACGAACAGAATCACACGCTCCCGGGGTTGGACCCCCGGGAACTCACCACTGACAGACATGGTCTGCCCCTTTTATATCCCCTCCCGGGATGCACAGCGGGCCAACACGCCCACCATACCACCGCCAACAGGGGACATCCAAGGCACAGCACTGTACCAGTGGTTCAACCCTGGCCTCCGATGGCAGTGCCACCAACAGGCCTCGGGGAACTACACACCAGTATCCCGTCTGCAGCTAAAATTGGGTTTTACTGAACCCTATCAAATAATGTGTTTGAGCACAACTACCACTCAAACATCCCCCTAAATTTCAAAGCCCCGCTACATGAACACAGAGCGGTAACTGGCTGTTACTGGCTCTTCTCTCCTTACACACCGTTTCCTGTGTGAGGAGAGAAGAGCCAGGGATCAGTGAATTACCGATCTGTGTTTCAGTGACCTGCTCCAAGCACCACACCAAGAGAACCTGTCACATCGACCCATCAGCAGTGTACAGTCACCATCAGTGCCCAGCAGTGTTACTGTCGCCCCCCCCCCCAGTGCACCTGTCACCCAACAGTCGCCACATCAGTACCCATCAGTGCCCATATAGTGCACCTGTCACCCATCAGTGCCCATAAAAGTGCACCTGTCACCATCAGAGACTGCCATCAGTGACTGTCAGCGGTGCAACTGTCACCCATCAGTGACCGTCACCCATCAGTGACGGTCACCAGTCACCCGTCGCACAGCCCATCACACAGCCACCATCAGCAGCATGTCCAAAAAAGATTACAGCAGTGAGGAGGCTGTCAGGAAAGGTCACGCAGGACCCCTTCGTCAGGCATGTGATAAATGGGAAATTACAGTGAAAAGTATTTAAACAGCCATCAACCAATCAAGCAAGTCGGATTCAATTAAAACGGCTATCGCTGTCCACACACGTGCGCTGCGGCCGGCGATAGCTAGGTCAACGGAGACGATGCCCGGGCCAGGGCCGCTGATGTCATGGAGACGTAAACCGTCAGGAGACCCCACCTACCTAGGCGGATTACGTCCATTCAAAAAACAAGGGGAGTGAAGGAAACGGTAAACGTGAGAAGTGTAAGTGCATAAAAAGATGTGAAGCCATCAGATAAGGAGTGCATACATGGAAAGGAAACCAGAAAGAAAACGGGTAAACGAGAAAAGGCAGATCAAGGAGTAATGGAGGACACAGGAAAGTGTAAATAGATAAAGATGATGGCGGCAAAAAGGAGATAAAAAAAGGGGGAAGGAGGGAAGAAGAACGGACAGGTAAAAAGGGGATATATATAAAGAGAAAAGTAGAAAAAAGGAAAAAAGAGACGTAAAAAAGGAAAAAACAAAAGAGACAAAGGAGTGGAAAATAAGATAAAATTACGAGTGAAAATGAAAAAAGAAAAAAGATAGAGAGATGACAATTGGGTAAAAGGAAGAAATGGGTGGGAAAAGGACACAAATTAATAAGAGGTGCAACTGAGAAAAATGTTGGAAAATAAACTGAAAAAACAAGTAACGAAAAAATAAAATAAATGTGAATAAAAAAAAAAAGAAAGAAAGAAAAATTAAATATGAAAAATAAAAAATAAAAAAAGCAAAAATTTAAAATAATAAAGGATAAAAATGTAAGAACATGAAGAATAATAAACCGGAAAGAGGGAAATATATATATATATATATATATATATATATATATATATATATATATATTAGGGGTGCAACGGATCAAAAAACTCAGGGATCGGATCAGAGACACGGATCGGAGCGGCTTCGGCCTAGCCTACGGAGCGGTGGCCATCTTGGTACACCCGGCGGCGCCGCTGTAATGACGTTTCGTCGCCGCCATCTTTCTCCACTCACACTCCTGCACAGTAATGATAGTAAGAAGGGGCCAAGTGGACATCTTGTTACACCCACCAGAGTTTTAGATTTCAGTTATTTTCAACACAAAACAGAGCTTATATGATTAAATACAGTATTTGTAAATCCGACGGACTCTTTACATGTTAAATTTTAAAAGCAGCAGCAAACCTGCTGACTTTACATGGTTGCTAATGTGACAGAAAACCTCTGATTTTCACATTTAACTAAATGTTAAATGTGAAAATCAGGTGTTCCGTCACATTAGCAAGCATGTAAGGTTTGCTGCTGCTTTTAAATTTAACATGTAAACAGTCCGTTGGATTTCCAAATGTATTTAAGCATAAGCTCCGTTTTGTGTTGAAATAAACTAAAATCTAAAACTCTGTTGGGTGTAACAAGATGTCCGCTCGGCCCCTTCTCTGTCATTACTGTGCAGGAGTGTGGGGTGGAGCAAGATGGCGGCGAAACATCACTACAGCGGCCGCCGCCGGGTGTACCAAGATGGCCACCGCTCCGGAGCTAGGCCGAAGCCGTGGCCTTTCCTACGGTCGAGGCTCCGGAGCGCTCCACGGATCGCGTGGTGTTCCGAACCGAACACGGTGACCCGTGCGGATCACGGATCACCACCGATCCGTTGCACCACTAATATATATATATATATATATATACATACATACAGGGGAAGTTACAATTTTAATGATCACAGCATTTAAAGCCAACACCATTATTATTTGTAATAAATTCATCATCAGGTGGTCCCCCAGCCAAAGCAAAAAGGGGGAAAAGGAAAAACTCCATGGTCAAAGTGGATTAGTTCGATCATAGTTAAAGCCAAAAAATACAGATTAGTATCTTTCATTTAAGAAGCATGTAAATGACAAGTTAGCGTTGAGTCCTCCAGGGTGGACCGTGCCTAGGCTTTGAATCCAGTAAGCTTTACGTAGAAGCAACAGTTGTTCATGATCACCACCTCTGATAGGTTGTTGGACATGTTCAATGACCATACCCCTCGGTTCGTGTATTTGGTGTTTGTACTTGACGAAATGCACTGCCACTGGTTTGTTCCGATCTGTCTGCGTGTCGTCCTCGGTTTTAGATAGGGCGAGTCTAATGTCACTCCTGTGTTCTTGAAACCTCTGTTTGAAAGGACCAGTTGTCTTCCCACATAAGTGAGTGCGCATGGGCATTTAAGAATGTAAACACAGTGGTCAGTGTTGCAGTTCATGTACTCCTTAATGCGATAACGGTTACCCTTATGTGGGTTCACCACATAAAAGGGATTTACACAAATTACAATTGTGGCATTTGTGACAGCCTGTCCTCTGAGAAATTTTGGGTATGGTTCTTGCGTACTTGTGTCTGGGGTCGGCTTGTACAAGAAAATCACGTAGCGTTTTGTTATGTCTATGAGCAATTAGAGGCTCGGTTTTAAGGCCATAAGTCAATGCGTTGTCAGCTTGTAGAATGTGTAGGTTTTGTGCTTCTCTTCCTTTTTGACCTATAAAACTTTAGGTTTTCCCATTTTCAGTTTCTTTTTTTATTCTTTTTTTTTTTTTTTAGAAATTCTTTATTTTTCCATAGATTTCACATTACAAGTTTTCACGTTTTATACCATCTGCTTATATCAATCAAAAATCAAACACAAAAAAAAAGAGATTACAATCTTGTATTCTCCCACCTCCTTTATGCTTCATTAATTCAATGTGACTTCTCTTTTCCTCTTTAACCTCTACCTTTCTTTTCCGTGAAGCGCCCTCTCTCCCCCAACCAAACACAAAAAAAGGGAAAAAAGAGGACGGGAGAGATTACACCCTCACACCTCCTCTCTCTTCTCCTCACCCCGAACCCCACCCCCTCCTCGCTCCTCCCTATATTTCAAGTAGGGTGCCCATATCGTCCGGTATCTCCCATCTTGATCTTTCATTGCCATCGTGAGGTTCTCCATCTGTTGAATCTCTGCGATTCTAGCGAACCATTGTGCTCTAGTTGGTGGACTCTCCTTTTTCCACAGGACAGGGACACACGCCCTCGTGGCTATAATAAGATGTCTTAGTAGTGATTTTTTTTTTTTTTCCACTGATATAGGTATATCTAGTATTAGAATGGCTGCTGGTCTGTCTTCTTAAGACACTAATTATTTTGATAGTTTCTATTACCATTTTCCAAAACTCCTGTATTTTCACACATTCCCAGAAAATATGTAATAGAGTCCCTTCTGCCATGTGACATCTCCAGCAGGCATCTGACGTCTGAGGATATATTCGATGCAGTACTGTTGGTGTTCTTTACCATCTAGTTAAAATTTGGTATCCTCCCTCCTGGTATCTGCTCGCTACTGAGGCCTTTTGTGTAAATAACAAGATCCTGTCTCTCTGTTCTTGGGTGAATGTTAACCCTAAGTCCCTCTCCCAAGCCTGAAGGAACGTAAGTTCTTGTGGTATGTCTAAATTAATTAGTATTGCATAGAAATAAGACAGTGAGTGTCTCAGGGGGCTCCCCTTCAGGCATATCTGCTCAAATTTTGACAATGTTCTGACTTCTGTATATATCTTTGCCTTTGTCCGTAAGAACGCTTCTAATTGCAGCATCCGAAAAAAATCTAATTCTAGTGCTACCTCTCTTTCAATCTCTCTTTGTCATTAGTCGATTATCTTTTGAAAAGTGAGTAATTCTACTAATACCTCTTTGTCGTAGAGCATTGAATCTTTGATCTATCAAACCTGGCTGAAATACCCTGGTGCCCTGGTTCGGAGTCATTGGACTCGGGTATTTGGACATATTTGTTTTTTCAAAAACCTTTTTAATTGTTCGTATAGTGGCCCCTATAGTCGGGTGTTTCTTTATTTCTGCTGGCATTTCAGCTTCTGGGATCCACACTAGGCCTTCCAGGGGTATATCCACTGTTGCCTGTTCCATTTTTATCCAGGGTTTCGTATTAAGCCCACACCACTCTACTATTCTAACTAAATGAGATGCTTCCTGATACTTTACTGGGTCCAGGAGCCCAATCCCTCCTTCCCCTTTGGGCAATGACAGAATAGTTATACGTATCCTCACCGGTTTCCCCGCCCAAATGAATTTCTGGAACCTTGACCTAAGATCCCTCAAAAAACTTTGGGGGATCTTAATTGGTAAAGTCTGTATTAGATACAGAAGTCTCGGTAGCACGTTCATCTTTATTATATTTGTCCACCCGAACCAAGTAAAGATTTCTTTATCCCATCTCAGTAAGTCTAGTTTTATTCGTCTACCCAATGCTACATAGTTAAGTTTGAATAATTTGTTTAAGTTTCTCGATATCTTAGTCCCTGAGTAGCTTATATGGGAATCTGTCCATCTAAAATCTAATTGCGTAGTTATCTGATGTAGTAGTGAGTATTTTATTTCCATTACCATTGCCTCTGATTTCCCATAGTTCACCTTAAAATTGGACAATTTTCCATATTCTCTTAGTTCTGCCAGCAGGGAAGGCAGGGCTATAACCTGGGACGTTATAAAAAAAATTAAGTCATCGGCATATGCCGCCAGTTTCTGTTCTTCCCCCTTTCTTATTATCCCCTTAATGTTCGGATTTGCCCGTATCTTCCTTAAAAAGGGTTCTATTGTCAAAATAAAAATAATAGGCGACAGTGGGCAATCTTGTCTTGTCCCATTTCGAATAAGAAATGGCTCTGAGATTTTATCATTTATTTTAACCCTGGCGCTCGATTCTGAGTATAGATTATCGATCCAGCTCATCATCCCTTCTCTCAGTCCTATATGCTGTAGCGTTGCTTTTAGAAACATCCATTCCACTCTATTTAAAGCTTTTTCTGCATCAGCAGATACTAATATCATTTGCATCCTCTGTTTTTGTGCTAGATAAATCGCACTCACCACCTGTTGTAAGGAATATAAGTTCTGGGTTTTGTACATATTCTGTGGCATTCCAAATGGTCAGATAAGCTGAGGCTTGTCGTGCCCGGAAGACAGGATGCCCCCCCTAAGGAATGTAATCTGTTATACCCGACTCCGCAATGTCTGAAGATCCTGTTAATTAGCACCTTCCGAAGACAAAAGGGAAGTGCAGCTGTCAACACAAGTGCAATGATCAAAGGCGCCAGCAAGCTATTGGTGATTGTATGGGCAACATCGCCCCCAGAGGCCAGGTATGGCAGGACAATCAGTAACAAGACGAGGAACATGAAAGTGCAACGATTGGTCGAGAGGCAGATGGGCGGGCAAAAGGAAGGGTTTGAATGAGGTATGAATGAGGTCCTTTAAAACAGGACGTTTGGGAATGAGAGAGCCCTCTATTACATCTGGGAGCTCAGCAAGCAGGACTTTGCCTCGAAGAGAGAATAAGTATCATTTTCTTTATTACTGTTGATATAGGCTGTATAGATATCGGTTGTTAGTATGTAATATTCCTACTTTTAGGAAATAAATGTAATTTCTCTTACTAAGCAACTGTGTCTGTCTTCATAAGTAACATTGTGTCATCAGGCCTAGCATTCTCTGATAGGTTAGACTAGCAAACAAGGGACAAATACAATTAATACACAGTTGCGATAGATATATGCAGCATCGATCACAGTAGTATATATATATATATATATATATATATATTAATACATAGCGATATAACATTTGGCACCCTATAGGACTGTGGGATTTATTTCTGCACAGAATTCACAAACCCTTATGTATTTTTGTTCTGAGTCCATGTAAGCTAGGGAATCAAATAACCCAGAACTGGAAGTCGTCTCAAGTGTGGACAAAGATCCATGCTGGCTCGCAAATTCTGAAGCCTGCTTTGACGGTTCAGAAGGTCCTGTGAAATATCTCCTCGGCGAGCGGACACGCAAAACCTGGTGAGTTTATTTTTGGCTGATATATGTTTATATGTTAAACGTTTATTGTATTGTTAATGTGTGTTAGGCCTGTAGCCAGTTAATTGTACTGTTGAGTGAGGGATTGATCATCCCTGGGGTATCCGATATAGCCTGCAGATTGACAGGATAAACCACACATCTTTGCGAAAATAGTGGGGGAAATATAGATTGTTTTTTATGAAACCTTTTAATATATACTGTATATATATATATATATATATATATATATATATATATATATAATTTTTTTTTATGAAGTTTTTGGGATAATTTTTGAGGAAAAAAATGTATGATTTTTTTTTTAAAATACGATTTTAGAGTTTATGAAAAAATGTTAAAAATTTTTTTTACGTTTTTATATTAATTTTCCAACTTTTTTTTTCTTTTTATTATTTTTTTTTCTTTTTACTTTTTTTAATATTTTTTTTTATTAATTTTAATTTTTGTTACAAATTATTTTTAGTTATCAGTTTTTTTATGAAAATGTATTTTTTTTTAAAGTTCTTTATATTAATTTGTCGAAATTATTTTTTTTTTATTTTTTTTTATTTTATTATTTTTTTTTAATGATAATTTTTTATTTAAAGTTTTTTTTTATTTTTACCCATGTGGGAGTGAAAGAGCTTTCTGTTCCTATAGAAGTTCAATGTGGCCTGCAATTTGACAGGAGAGCGTTGATTAACCACTTAAGCCCCGGACCATTTGGTAGCTAGAGGACCAGAGGTGAATTCAGAATTTTGCACTGCGCTGCTTTAACTGTAAATTGTGCGGACATGCAATGTTGTACTGAAACGAAATTTGCGTCCTTTTCTTCCCACAAATAGAGCTTTCTTTTAATGGTATTTGATTGCCTCTGCGATTTTTATTTTTTGTGAGATAAACGGAAAAAGACCGAAAATTTTGAAAAAAAATGATATTTTCTACTTTTTGTTATAAGAAAAATCGAATAAACTCAATTGTAGTCATACATTTAGGCCAAAATGTATTCAGCCACATGTCTTTAGTAAAAAAAATGTCAATAAGCGTATATTTATTGGTTTGCGCAAAAGTTATAGCGTCTACAAACTAGGGTACATTTTCTGGAATTTACACAGCTTTTAATTTATGACTGCCTATCTCATTTCTTGAGGTGCTAAAATGGCAGGGCAGTACAAAACCCCCCCAAATGACCCCATTTTGGAAAGTAGACACCCCAGGGAAATTGCTGAGAGGCATGTTGAGCCCATTGAATATTTTTTTTTTTGTCCCAAGTGATTGAATAATGACAAAAAAAAAAAAAATTACAAAAAGTTGTCACTAAATGATATATTGCTCACACATGCCATGGTTATATGTGGAATTGCACCCCAAAATACATTCTGCTGCTTCTCCTGAGTACGGGAATACCACATGTGTGGGACTTTTTAGGAGCCTAGCCGCATACGGGCCCCCGAAAACCAAGCACCGCCTTCAGGATTTCTAAGGGCGCAAATTTTTGATTTCACTCCTCACTACCTATCACAGTTTCGATGGCCATAAAATGCCAAAATAGCACAAAACCCCCCTAAATGACCCCATTTTGGAAAGTAGACACCCCAAGCTATTTACTGAGAGGCATGATTAGTCCATGGAATATTTTATATTTTGCCACAAGTTGCAGGAATATGACAAACTTTATTTTTTTTGCACAAAGTTGTCACTAAATGATATATTGCTCACACATGCCATGGGCATATGTGAAATTACACCCCAAAATACATTCTGCTGCTTCTCCTGAGTATGGGGATACCACATGTGTGGGACTTTTTGGGAGCCTAGTCGCGTACGGGACCCCAAAAACCAAGCACCGCCTTCAAGGTTTCTAAGGGCATAAATTTTTGATTTCACTCCTCACTACCTATCACTACCTATCACAGTTTTGAAGGCCATAAAATGCCAAGATGGCACAAAACCCCCCCAAATGACCCCATTTTGGAAAGTAGACACCCCAAGCTATTTGCTTAGAGGCATGTTGAGCCCATTGAATATTTTTTTTTTGTCCCAAATGATTGAATAATGACAAAAAGAAAAAAAAAAGAAAAAATGTACAAAAAGTTGTCGCTAAATGATATATTGCTCAAACATGCCATGGTTATATGTGGAATTGCACCCCAAAATACATTTGGTTGCTTCTCCTGAGTACGGGGATACCACATGTGTGGGACTTTTTGAGAGCCTAGCCGCGTACGGGCCCCCGAAAACCAAGCACTGCCTTCAGGATTTCTAAGGGCACAAATTTTTGATTTCACTCCTCACTACCTATCACAGTTTTGAAGGCCATAAAATGCCAAGATAGTCCAAAACCCCCACAAATGACCCCATTTTGGAAAGTAGACACCCCAAGCTATTTGCCGAGAGGCATGGTGAGTATTTTACAGCTCTCATTTGTTTTTGAAAATGAAGAAAGACATTTTATTTTTATTTTTTTTATTTTTTTCAATTTTTAAAACTTTGTGACAAAAAGCGAGATCTGCAAAATACTCAACATACCTCTCAGCAAATAGCTTGGGGTGTCTACTTTCCAAAATGGGGTCATTTGGGGGGGGTTTTGTGCCATCTGGGGCATTCCATGGCCTCCGAAACTGTGATAGGCAGTGAGGAGTAAAATCAAAAATTTACACCCATAGAAATCCTGAAGGCGGTGCTTGGTTTTCGGGGTCCTGTACGCGGCTAGGCTCCCAAAATGTCTCACACATGTGGTATCCCCGTACTCAGGAGAAGCAACAGAATGTATTTTGGGGTGCAATTCCACATATAACCATGGCATGTTTGAGCAATATATAATTTAGTGACAACTTTTTGTAAATTTTTTATTTTTTTTTATTTTTGTCATTATTCAATCACTTGGGACAAAAAAAAAAAAATATTCAATGGGCTCAACATGCCTCTCAGCAAATAGCTTGAGGTGTCTACTTTCCAAAATGGGGTCATTTGGGGGGGTTTTGAACTGTCCTGGCATTTTATGCACAACATTAGGAAGCTTATGTCACACATCATCCACTCTTCTAACCACTTGAAGACAAAGCCCTTTCTGACACTTTTTGTTTACATGAAAACATTTTTTTTTTTGCAAGAAAATTATGTTGAACCCCCAAACATTATATATATTTTTAAAGCAAAGGCCCTACAGATTAAAATAGTGGGTGTTGCATTTTTTTTTTCCACACAGTATTTGCGCAGCGATTTTTCAAACGCATTTTTTGGGGGAAAAACACACTTTTTTTATTTTTAATGCACTAAAAAACACTATATTGCCCAAATGTTTGATGAAATAAAAAAGATGATCTTAGGCCGAGTACATGGATACCAAACACGACATGCTTTAAAATTGCGCACAAACGCGCAGCGGCGAGAAACTACATTCATTTTTAAAAGCATTTAAAAGCCTTTACAGGTTACCACGTTGGATTTACAGAGGAGGTCTACTGCTAAAATTACTGCCCTCGATCTGACCTTCGCGGTGATACCTCACATGCATGATGCAATTGCTATTTACATATGACGCTAGACCGACGCTTGCGTTCGCCTTTGCGCAAGAGCAGGGGGGGACAGCGGTGCTTTTTTTTTTTTTTTTTTTTATTATTTATTTTGCTTTTCTATTTTATTTTTAAATTGTTCCTTCCATATTTATTTATTTTAATCATTTTTATTGTTATCTCAGGGAATGTAAATATCCCCTATGATAGCAATAAGTAGTGACAGGTACTCTTTTTTTGAAAAAAAATGGGGGGTTAGACCCTAGATCTTTCCTCTGCCCTCAAAGCATCTGACCACACCAAGATCGGTGTGATAAAATGCTTTCCCAATTTCCCAATGGCGCTGTTTATATCCGGGGGGGGGGCATTCCCTCCCACTGCTTATAAAAGCAGTCCAGAGGCTAATTAGCCACTAGGATTGCTTTTACATGAAAGACGGCCGCTGGCTGAAAAGAATGATACCCACAGGCACCAATCTGGTATAACCATTCAAAGTCCAGCAACATACCAGTACGTTGCTGGTCCTTGTTGGACATGTATTGTAATCTTTTTTTTCATGCAGCCTGTTGGCTGAACGAAAAAAAGAGATTGATCGGTGGGTATGCCCACCATTAGAATACCTCCCTTCATCCACCCACTTCTAATGATGGGCATATATGCCGAAGCATGGGGGCATCCTCCCGCAAAAAAGTTATGCCGCGTACACACGGTCGGACTTTTCCACGGGCAAGCCTTCGTCGGAATTTCGACCGTATGTACGCGGCATAAAAGGTTATGCTGCGTACACACGGTCGAACTTTTCCACGGGCAAGCCTCCGTCGGAATTTCGACCGTATATACGCGGCATTAGGAGCAAAATCGCTCCTCCGCCCCTGCTGCCCCCATGCTTCGGCATATATGCTCTTTTTTTAACTGTGGTGGTGAAATCACCTCCTACAGCGTTGGAGTCACGGCTTTATGTATCGTGGGAGCAAACGCTGTTGCTGTCAAGATAAATAAATCCGCGATGCAACTGAATGGCGTACCTGCTAAGCAAATTATGGTTAACATTAAAACAAAGTAACATTACAGTACAACAGTAAGACCTTACCATACCATACCTGCAAAGCAAATACCAAAACAAAACCTAGTAAAAAATAAAACATTTTTTTAACGCAACCTGTGCCTAAAATATATATATGCCGAAGCATGGGGGCATCCTCCCGCAAAAAAGTTATGCCGCGTACACACGGTCGAACTTTTCCACGGGCAAGCCTCCATCAGAATTTCGACCGTATATACGCGGCATTAGGAGCAAAATCGCTCCTCCGCCCCTGCTGCCCCCATGCTTCGGCATATATGCTCTTTTTTTTTAACTGTGGTGGTGAAATCACCTCCTACAGCACTGGAGTCACGGCTTTATGTATCGTGGGAGCAAACGCTGTTGCTGTCAAGATAAATAATTCCGTGCTGCAGTTGAATGGCGCACCTGAAAACAAAAAATTACATACCTGAAAAGCAAGCATGATAAAACATTGCAGAATGGAATACAGTAAAAAAGAGCAGAACAATAGAGAGAAAATAGAGAGAGAGAGAGAGAACAATAAAACTACAACTATTTTTATTTTATTTTTTTTATATTTTTTTTGTGTTTTTGTTTTTTACGTTTTTTTTTTTTCTTTTTTACACTTTTTTTTAAACTTTAACAACTGTAATGGTTCGGGTCTCTCAAAATGTAATGGCATCTTGGGAGACCCTGTGTAAGTGTGTCCTAGTCTGTGAAATGCTGTACCCTACGCTAAAACTTCACTTTTGAGTGGTAGCGTTCAAAACATTCACCAACGCAAAGACCAGGTTTGTCAGGACAGAGTGGACAATAATAACGGGTGTCACGCCTAAATCCGCGCTTGCTACAGACACGACATCTTTTTTGGGGGGTTCGTTGGGTAGGGGTACTCGGGAGGAGATGCGTATAATGCCTCTCATGCAGCCGGCTTACTGCATTTGGTAGGGGATGGTGAGGTGCAGAACCGCCTGGATACAGGAGTTCTGTGACTATCTCATTCTGGAATTTTAGAAGAGATAAAGTCCCGCCTGAAGCTCTGTATAGCACATGAGCGTTCAGCAAAGCCAATTGAAATAAGGATAGAGACACTTTTTTGTACCAGCGTCTCGCCTTACGGTCAATTAGATACGGCGCCAACAACTGGTCGTTGAGGTCCACCCCTCCCATATTTTTGTTATATTCGTGGACACAGAGGGGTTTCTCCACAACACCAGTCGCCGTAGGAATTTGGACTGTCGTGTCTGCATGAAGGGAGGTAAGAAGGAAAACATTCTTATTGTCCCTCCACTTCATAGCGAGCAAGTTATTACACTTTACGCAGGCTCTCTCCCCCAGCCTAAGACGGGCATCTACAAGCCGCTGGGGAAAGCCCCGGCGATTAGGTCGCACGGTGCCACATGCTCCAATCTGATGATCAAACAAGTGACTAAACAGTGGCACGCTCGTGTAATAATTGTCCACATACAAGTGGTACCCCTTTCCGAATAAGGGTGACACCAAGTTCCACACTATCTTGCCAGCGCTCCCTATGTAATCCGGGCAGTTGACCGGCTCAACCTGACTGTCTTTTCCCTCATAAACCATAAAGCTCCATACATAGCCTGTTGCCCTGTCACAGCACTTATAGAGCTTGACCCCGTATCTGGCACGCTTGCTGGGAAGGTACTGCTTGAAAGCCAAGCGGCCAGAAAATTTAATCAGGGACTCATCAACGCAGACAACTTGATCGGGAATAAACAAGGCTGCAAAACGTTCGTTGAAGTGGTTTATGAGGGGCCGAATTTTATAGAGCCGGTCGTATTCAGGGTCCCCACGTGGACGACAAAGTTCATTGTCGTTGAAGTGCATGAACCGCAAAATCTGCTCGTATCGTTTCCTGGGCATGGAGGCAGAGAACACGGGCATGTGGTCAATTGGGTGCGTGGACCAATAAGCACGCAATGACGGGAATTTATGTGTGCCCATGTTGAGGGAAAGGCCCAGAAAGGTCTTAAATTCGGAAACCGTAATTGGTTTCCAATCTTTGGCAATGGAAGGCAACTGGGGATTAGCGGCGATGAATTGACCAGCATATAAATTACTCTGGTCCACAATAGATCTATAGAGATCTTCCGTGAAAAACAGCGAATAATAATCGATTGGCATAAAATCAGCTGTTTCCACCTGAATACCGGGTTGGGCAGTGAATGGGGGAAGTACGGGTTCTGCAGAAGTGGTGGGGACCCAATCAGGATAGGCGAATTCTGCAGGAAGGGCACTATGGGTACGACGGGCCTGCCTTTGTCTTCTTATTGGTGGCAGCGGGACACTACTTGTGCTTGCCACCTCACCAGCTTGAACTGCACTTATGGGACTCGCCACGTCACCACGTGATACTGCAGTGCTGGATGTACGCCCAGGCTGTACTAGGCCGCTGGTGCTTGCCAATTCACCAGAAGGAATAGCGGCGCTAGTACTCCTCTGCTCCATGATACGAGAGCCCTGCGGTTCTTGCTCCTCAACAACCTCAGAAGATCGGGATCGGGTACGCCTGACCTTAGCAGGGACCTCAACTTCGTCATCAGAGCTATCTGACGTGGGGCCGCTGACGTCACTGTCTTCTACGGGAAGATATTCTGAGCCTGAATCTGACAGATACGTGACCTCCTCTTCACTATCTGTCATGCTCAGAATCTCGTAGGCTTCTTTACTAGTGTACCTTCGACTTGCCATTTTGGGCTCTAAATTTAGGGGTACACTAGTAAGATTCACAGGAAAAAAAAGCACCCGACTGTCGTCAGCAAATATATCAAACGCTACATAACTAACTGGGTAACCAGTGTCACCAGTGACGCTTATACGGTGATCACTGGTGAAAGGGTTAACTCTAGGGGCAATCGGGGGGTTAAAATAATATATGGGGGTACCTGACGCTAATAAAAACCTGCGGCGAACCTAAAAATAATTAACTGGCTATCTAGGGCACCACCGGCACTAAATACAGCGATCGAAAATACGATCGCTTAGTGACGCTGGCGTTAGGGGGTGAAAGGGTTACCTGGGGGGCGATCAAGGGGTTAAACCTTTATTAGGGGGGTTAGGGGGCTACCCTGGACCTAAAGGGGCCTAATCCTAACTGCCCTGCAACTTTTTACTATCACAGATGACACTAAAAGCAGTGATCAGTAAAATAAATGATCACTGCAATCAGTGACACTGTGATTGGGGGCTGGGGGGTGACCTGGGGGGTGATCTGGGGGTGACTGGGGGGTGAAATGTGTGCCTATGTGTACCTACGTGTCAGTGGACTGCTGGTGCACTAACCTGCTTCCTCTCTCCTCGGCGCCGGAATCGAAAAGACCGCCGCAAGGGAGATGACATCACTTCCTACTGCCTGTGTTTACATCACATGGCAGAGGAAGCATTTTCATTGGCCGGGAGCGATCGCGAGGGGGTGGCCGAAATCGAATGGTCGCCCCCTCATCTCCGAACGCTCCCCAACGATTAACGGCCGCTCACTGTATAGAAGGGGGGTCCGATCGGACCCCCCAACTGCACAAAGGCAATCACGTATGCTCTACGTGATTGTGCCTGTCGGTGCCATTCTGCCGACGTATATATACAGTGAGCGGTCGTTAAGTGGTTAAAACATTGTGCGATTTTCTGTGGGGCATTAATCATTTCATCATTTTGTGTCTTAATTTGTGTGATATGGTTACGTGTATTGGCTTCTCTCAGGGCATTTGCTAACATTCTACCTGGTTTGTTCCCAAACTCATAGAATGTTTCCCTCCCTCTGGTTAATTTGGCTTTCACTTTATCGATTAGTAATAGATTCAGCTTTTTCCGCATGTCGTCTAGTTCTTGTTCTATTGATTGTGCCTGGGATTTTTTATGTACCGTTTCTAGCTCTCCAAATACGTTTAAACATCGAGTCTATCTGTTCATTTAATTTCCGTTTTCCTATGAGATAAAATTACCTCTTTATTCTTCATGTTCTTTAATTTTTATCCTTTTATTATTACTTTTTTTTTCCATTTTTTTCTTTTCCTTTTTTTCTTTTTCTTTTCTTTTTATATTTATTATTTTTTTTCATATTTTTAATTTTTTTCTTGGGTAATCTTCTTTAGTTTTTTTTTCAGTTTATTTTCCAACATTTTCCTCAGTTGCACCTTTTCCTCTTCCTCCTTTTTCTCGTTTTCCCACCCATTTCTTCCTTTTTCCTATTCTCATCTCTCTATCTTTATCCCTTTCATGACTAAGCCTATTTCTGACATTTGGTGTTTACAAGTTAAAATCCGTATTTTTTGCTAGAAAATTACTTAGAACCCCCAAACATTATATATTTTTTTTAGCAGAGAACCTAGAAAATAAAATGGTGATTGTTGCAATATTTTATGTCACACGGTATTTGTGCAGCGGTGTTTTAAACTCAACTTTTTGGGAAAAATGTACTTTCATGAATAAAAAAAAAAAAAAGTAAAGTTAGCCCAATTTTTTTGTATAATGTGAAAGATGATGTTAAGTCGAGTAAATAGATACCAAACATGTCATGATTTTTAATTGCACGCACTCGTGGAATGGCGACAAACTACGGTACCTAAAAATCTCCATAGGCGACGCTTTAATTTTTTTTTACGGGTATCAGGTTAGAGTTACAGAGGAGGTCTAGGACTAGAATATTGCTCTCGCTCTGACGATCGCGGCGATGATGTGTGATTTGAACACTGTTTACATATGCGGGCGCGACTTCCGTATCCGTTTTCTTTGCTGCGCGAGCTTGCGGGGACGGGGGCGCTTTAAAATTGTATTTATTTTTTCTTATTTTATTTATTTTTATAATATATAATTGTGTTTTAAAAAACATTAGATGTGACAATTCTGTTCCTAGAACACCTGACGGTGCTCCCTGCATGTTGGGCCTCTGTATGTGGCTAGGCTGAAAAAAGTCTCACACGTGGTATTGCCATACTCAGGAGGAGTCCTGTTTAATTTGTTCATAAATGACCTGGAGGATGGGGTAAGCAGTGCAATCTCTGTATTTGCGGACAATACTAAGCTAAGCAGGGCAATAACTTCTCCGCAGGATGTGGAAACCTTGCAAAAAGATCTGAACAAATTAATGGAGTGGCCAACTACATGGCAAATGAGGTTCAATGTAGAAAAATGTAAAATAATGCATTTGGGTGGCAAAAATACGAATGCAATTTATTCACTGGGGGGAGAACTTCTGGGGGAATCTAGGATGGAAAAGGACCTGGGGGTCCTAGTAGATGATAGGCTCAGCAATGGCATGCTGCTAACAAAGCAAACAGAATATTGGCATGCATTCTTCCGCTCTACAAGACTCTGGTCCGGCCGCACCTAGAGTATGCTGTCCAGTTCTGGGCACCAGTCCTCAGGAAAGATGTACTGGAAATGGAGAGTACAAAGAAGGGCAACAAAGCTAATAAAGGGTCTGGAGGATATTTGTTATGAGGAAAGGTTTCGAGCACTGAACTTATTCTCTCTGGAGAAGAGACGATTGAGAGGGATATGATTTCAATTTACAAACACCATACTGGTGACCCCACAATAGGGATAGAACTTTTTCATGGAAGGGAGATTTACAAGACACGTGGCCACTCATTAAAATTAGAAGAAAAGAGGTTTAGCCTTAAACTATGTTGCATAGTCAGGTTGAAAAAAGACACAAGTCCATCCAGTTCAACCATAAAAAAAATAATAATAATAATATCAGACAATCCCATATACCTAATTCTATACCCACAGTTGATCCAGAGGATTATTTACTGTAAGAGCGGCAAGGATGTGGAATTCCATTCCACAGGCGGTGGTCTCAGCGGGGGGCATCAATGGTTTCAAGAAACTATTAGATAGGCACCTGAACAACCACAACATACAGGGATATATTACAAGGTAATACTGACATATACAGTATATATAAAACACATAGGTTGGACTTGATGGACTTGTGTCTTTTTTCAACCTCATCTACTATGTAACTATGTAGCAGAATGTATTTTGGGGTGTAGTTGCAAGTATGCATATGCTGTGTGAGAGAAATAACCTGTAAATATGAAAATTTTGTAAAAAAAAATAAAAATTCTTTATGCAAAGAATTGTGGGAAAAAATTACAACTTCAAATAACTCACCATGCATTTTACTAAATACCTTGTAAATGTCTACTTTCCAAAAAGGGGTCTTTGGGGGTATTTGGACTTTCCTGGCTTGTTAGTGTCTCAAGAAATGACAGGCCGTCAGTACATCAGGTGGGATAAATTTTCAATGATTGGTGCCATAGCTTGTAGACTCTCACAAAGACCAAATGATATACTCTGATTTGGGTTATTTTTACCAAAGATATGTAGCAGTATAAATTTTGGCCAAAATCTATGAAGAAAAATTACTACCGTAATTTGCTAAATTTTATGACAGAAACAAAGAAAAAGGCTTTTTTTTTTTTTACAAAATGTTCTCTTTTATTTATAGCACAAAAAAAAAACAGTAGTGAATATGTAGCAATACCCCCAGTTAAGAGGGCTTCTGGTATAGATTTGGGGCCTGTACACACTACTGTCAACCCCCAGTAACTGGCTCTAACCTCCCTTGACACAGATAGAAGTAAGGGTGGGATTGTGAAACCCGTTGGCTATGGGGATCACATTACCGCAACAAACATATAACCACACAGCGGATTGGCTTAACCACAAGTACTTTTTACTGAATATAAAGCATCAAGTTAAACAGTAATACTTATGCATATGCAGAGCCCTGCAATGTTAACTAGTGTTGAGCGAACCCGAACTGTAAAGTTCGGGTCCGTACCGAACTTTAGCTTTTTCCTGAACCCGAACCCGGACTTTGCGCAAAAGTTTGGGTTCGGCAATCTAATTACGCAGTTAGAAATGCTTCAGGGGCCAGCCAATCACCTTTTGATTAGCTGGTGTGCCCTTAGAAGCCATCATAGCCATGCCTACTAATGGCATGGCTGTGATTGGTCAGTGCAACATGTGACCCAGCTTCTATATAAGCTAGAGGCACACAGCACACACGTCACTCTGCTTCAGAATAGATAGGGAGAGGATCTTGTCTGCTGCTGCTGCTTTTAGGGAGAGATAGAAAAATACATGAGTTAGTCCTGATTCTGGAATCTGAGGGAAAAGATAGAGAGACAGTGTAGTGTAGGGCCAGGTTCCTGTTTTTTGCTTTTAGGGAGAGAGATATATTATATAGGAATAGGAGTCCAGATTCAGAGATATAACTCAGCGATCTGCATAGGTTTACCTGTTTGTGTTGCAGTGCAGTCTTTTTACACTGCTATGAGCCTAGTGTCAGAGAAAATCTACCTTTTATCTGCAAGCTCAGTGCACCAGCACTGCATATATTACGTTGAGAGATACACCGTTTCCATACTGTGGGTGTATTCTGCTCTTGGAAAAAGATCCATTTAGGACAAAAAAAAAGGCACTTTATTGTGCTCTTTTCCAAAAGACCCATTAAGGGCAAAAAAAAATAAAAAATTTCCATTTTATTTTGCTTGTGCAAAAAAAGACCCGTTTAGGGCAAAAAAAAAAAAAAAAATTTGCACTTTAATGTACGCTTGCAAAAAGACCCATTTAGGGCCACAAAAAATATTTTGCAGTGTGTTATACATATGTGGAGGCGTGTGAAATAAACCATTTCTATATATTTGTCTTCTACTGTGCTATACTAAAAAAACAACATTTTTGAATAGCATTTTCTGCAGTTCTGTAGCTGTGCGATTCAGCGGTTACGTACTGTGGGTGTGTTGTGGTCTTCCAAAAAACGCCATTTAGGGCCACAAAAAATATTTTGCAGTGTGTTATACATATGTGGAGGTGTGTGAAATAAACAATTTCTATATAGTTTTCTTCTACTGTGCTATACTAAAAAAAAAACATTTTTTTTTAATAGCATTTTCTGCAGTTCTGTAGCTGTGCGATTCAGCGGTTACGTACTGTGGGTGTGTTGTGGTCTTCCAAAAAACGCCATTTAGGGCCACAAAAAATATTTTGCAGTGTGTTATACGTATGTGGAGGTGTGTGAAATAAACTATTTCTATATAGTTTTCTTCTACTGTGCTATACTAAAAAAAAAGCATGTTTTTTGAATAGCATTTTCTGCAGTTCTGTAGCTGTGCGATTCAGCGGTTACGTACTGTGGGTGTGTTCTGCTCTTCCAAAAACACCCATTTAGGGCAAGATCCTAAATTTGGAAAATATGAGGAGAAGGTCAAAGGGACGTGGTGGCCCCGGTCGTGGTGCTGCTGGTGGAGCTCCTGTTGCAGGGAGAGGACGTGGTGGATCTGTGCCAGATACACGCACAAGTGAAACACCTTCCTCAGGTGCAAGTAGGCGACCGAGCCTGCAGCGGTATTTTGTCGCGCCTAATGAGGCTGTACGAATGTTTAGGCCAGGACAAGTACAGGCGATAGTAGATTGGGTTGCTGACAGTGCCTCGGGTTCCTTCACATTGTCTCCCACCCACTCTTCTGATGAAAGATCAGAGTTGGCACCTGAAACCCATGTCCATCAGTCTTTCACCTCACCCCCTTGCAAATCAGCCAAGCAGTCTGAGCCCCAAATCATGCAGCAGTCTCTTCTGCTTTTCGATGACTCTGTTAGCAGGGTTTCCCAGAGCCATCCACCTAGCCCTGCCCCAGAAGTGGAAGAGATTGAGTGCACCGATGCCCAACCACTTATGTTTCATGATGAGTACATGGGAGGACCATCGCAGCACGTCTCGGATGATGACGAAACACAGGTGCCAACTGCTGCTGCTTTCGCAATTGTGCAGACAGACAAGGAGGGCAGGGGTGAAGACTGGGTGGAAGATGATGTGGAGGACGATGAGGTCCTCGACCCCACATGGAATCAACGTTATGCAGGTGACCAGTGTAGTTTGGAGGAAGAGGCGGTGGTCGCACAGAGCCACCAGCACAGCAGAAGAGGGAGCAGGGTGCAAAAGCGGAGCGTCCATCCCCTAGACAGTATGTCTGCTACTGCCCAACGCAGCAAGGGACCAAGCACAACAAAGCCAGGTCCAAGGAGTTCCCTAGCGTGGCAGTTCTTCACACAATGTGCTGATGACAAGACACGAGTGGTTTGCACGCTGTGCAATCAGAGCCTGAAGCGAGGCATAAACGTTCTCAACCTGAGCACAACCTGCATGACCAGGCATCTAAGTGCAAAGCACGAGCTGCAGTGGAGTAGACACCTCAAAAACCAAGAAAGGTCTCTGGCTCCTCCTGCTTCCTCTTCTGCTGCAGTCTCGGCCTCTTCGTCCACCTCTGTAGTGACAGTGGCACCTGCCACCCCGCAAACAGAGGATCTGCCAGCAACACTACCACCTGGGTCACCAACCATCTCCACAATGTCCCATGGAAGCGTTCAGCTCTCTATCTCCCAAACATTGGAGCGGAAGATGAAGTACCCCCCTAGCCACCCGCGATCCCTGGCCCTGAATGCCAGCATTTCAAACCCCTGGCCTTTGAAATGCTGTCATTCCGTCTGGTGGAGACGCAGAGTTTTAAAAGCCTGATGGCATTGGCTGTCCCACAGTACGTCGTGCCCAGCCGCCACTACTTTTCCAGGCGAGCCATCCCTTCCCTGCACTACCAAGTGGGGGACAAAATCAGGTGTGCACTGCGCAACGCCATCTGTGGCAAGGTCCACCTAACTACGGATGCGTGGACCAGTAAGCACGGTCAGGGACGTTATATCTCCCTAACAGCACACTGGGTAAATGCAGTGGCGGCTGGGCCTGAGGCAGATAGCAGTTTGGCGCATGTCCTTCCACCACCGAGGATTGCAGGGCGCTTCAGTTTGCCTCCTGTTGCTAACTCCTCCTACTCCGCTTCCTCATCCTCTTCCGCCTCCTCATCCGGTCAGCATAACACCTTCACCACCAACTTCAGCACAGCCAGGGGTAAACGACAGCAGGCAGTTTTAAAACTTTCCTGTTTGGGGGAAAAACCCCACACCGCGCAGGAGTTGTGGAGGGACATGGAACAATAGACCAATGAGTGGTTGCTGTCAGTGAGCCTCAAGCCCGGCCTGGTGGGGTGGGCGATAATGGGCGAAATCTCGTAGCAGCTCTGGGCCTAGCCGGTTTGACGCACATCCCTTGCCTGGCGCATGTGCTGAACTTGGTGGTCCAGAGGTTCCTTAAAAATTACCCCAATATGCCAGAGCTGCTGCAGAAAGTGCGGGCTGTGTGTGCGCACTTTCGGCGTTCTCACCCTGCTGCTGCTCGCCTGTCAGCGCTGCAGCGTAACTTCGGCCTTCCCGCTCACCACCTCATATGTGACGTGCCCACAAGGTGGAACTCCACCTTGCACATGCTGGCCAGACTGTGCGAGCAGCAGCAGGCGATAGTGGAGTTTGAGCTGCAGCAATCACGCGTGAGTCGCTCTGCGGAACAGCACCACTTCACCACCAATAACTGGGCCTCCATGCGAGACCTGTGTGCCTTATTGCGCTGTTTCGAGTACTCCACCAACATGTCCAGTGCCAATGACGCCGTTCTCAGCGTTACTATCCCAGTTCTATGCCTCCTTGAAAAAACGCTTCGGGCGATGATGGAAGAGGATGTGGCACAGGAGGAGGAGGAGGAGGAAGCGGGATCATTTCAAAGGCTTTCAGGGCAGTCTTTCACAAGTGGCTACGAGGGTGGGTTCCTGCACCAACAAACGCCAGGTACACAATTGTCCGGCAGAAAGGGCACAGTTCTGGAGGATGACAAGGTGGAGGAGGAGATGGAGGAGGAGGAGCCATTTTCACAGCAGGGTGGCACCCAGACCAGCTCGTGGCCATCACTGGTGCGTGGCTGGGGGGATACAGAGGACACAGACGATACACTTCCCACAGAGGACAGCTTTTCTTTGCCTCTGGGCAGCCTGGCACACATGAGCGATTACATGCTGCAGTGTTTCCGCAATGACCGCCGAGTTGCCCACATTTTAACTGGTGCTGATTACTGGGTGGCCACCCTGCTGGATCCCCGTTACAAGGACAACGTACCGTCCTTAATTCCCTCACTGGAGTGGGATCGTAAGATGCGCGAGTACAAGCGCACGCTGGTAGACGCGCTGCTGGTGGCATTCCCACCTGACAGCGGGCGTACGGTGGAAGCACAAGGCGAAGGCAGAGGAGGAGGAAGAGGTCGCCAACGCAGCTGGGGCACCGGCAGCACCTCAGAAGGCAGGGTTAGCATGGCTGAAATGTGGAAAAGCGTTGTCAGCACGCCACAACAACCAGCACCACCAGCTGAGATGGAACGTCTTAGCAGGAGGCAGCATTTCACCAACATGGTTGAGCAGTATGTGTCCACAGGTCTACACGTACTGGATGACGGGTCTACCCCCTTTAACTTCTGGGTCTCCAAATTGGGCACATGGTCTGAGCTTGCCCTTTATGCCTTGGAGGTGCTGGCCTGCCCTGCAGCCAGTGTATTATCTGAACGTGTATTTAGCACGGCAGGGGGCGTTATCACAGACAAGCGCAGCCGCCTGTCCAGAGCCAATGTGGACAAGCTCACGTTCATTAAAATGAACCAGGCATGGATCCCACAGGACTTGTCCGTACCTTCTGCAGAATAGACATGTATACCGGTGTTGTGACAAAAACTGTCCGGCCATCGGATTGTGTCCGGCCCGTACTGCGAAGGCTTGTGCAGTACAGAGGACAAGGAGATTCACAAAATCTCCGAAGATGAACGGCGCCTGCGCCGTGAGTGCAGGTTCAAGCCCCAACATCCAAGTGGACATACGGTAGCACATAGTAACAGGGCCCCTCACGGGCTCGCTTCGATCGCCACGCTTCGGGCACGGCCTCACTTGGCTCGGCTTGAACCACGGATGGTGTGGCCTTCACCTGAACTCACCACGCAGGCGCCGTTCATCTTGGGAGATTTTCTAAATCCTCTTGTCCTACATACTGAGCAAGCGCAGTACAGGGTGGACACTATTCGACGGGGGACAGAATTCGACACATCACTGGCCTTACCCAGCCATTGTTGTATTTTTGAACCAGTGTTGGCTACCTCGTCCTCCTCCACCGCCGCTTCCACCTACACAGCGACATCCACCGCCACCTCAACCTCCTACTCCATATGGACCTCGTCCTCCTAGGTCAAGATTATAATTTTTAGTTTATTTTTTTGTAGCGCACAGATCCTTTCCCCCTTACCTGCCTTTATGTTGTTGGCTCCTCGCAGGAGGGAGAAAGGCACACCGCACTACCAGCCCGTACCCTCCTATATAAAGAGGTTGAGCGGTGTACTTGACGGGCCGTGTCCACAGCCGGAGTCAAAACTCCTCCAGAGGATGATTCTCACCTCTACTGTAGGTAGAGGCAAGTCCTTTAATTCCCAGTAAAGTCAATGTCCACACCAGCTGAAATTACAACTCTTATTCTCTCATGGCAAAATAAACTCTACTCAGATAGAAAAGGTTAGAGCAAAGAAACAGGACAGCTTAAGGTGTGGAGGAGGTCCAGGCACAAACGTAGCACATTCACTTCACTGCTTAGGTTTCTCAAACAGTTTTAGGTGCACGGTCTCTGCCACAGACCAGGTGTACAAGGCCCCTGCCACGGACCTGGAGAACTTTGGTCTCTGCCACAGACCAGGGTGTATAAGGCCCCTGCCACGGGCCGGGTGAATAAGGCCTCTGATACAGTCAAGATGACCTTGAGCTTCTCCTTCTACGAACCTAGCCCATATCAAGGGGAAGACATCTCTCCAGGGAGTCAACAGACCCTTCCTTCACCGTGACTCCCGCATCGGTCCATCAGAATGATCCTCCCTTCCCTGGAACATGGTCCCCTACACGAGGCGGCACCCTAAGACTCCTCGACCCTTAGCGGACTCCAGACAAAGGCTCTGGACTCCAGGCTTTACTCCCGCACCTAGGCCTCCATACCCAGGGCAGCAGGAACTCCAGGATAGTACCTCACCCCGGGCTAAAGGTACCCGAAATGGAACAGGAACACATGCACCCAGGCTGAAGGCACCTGGGCGTGGACCCCACTGGACATCAGCCCCCAGGCCAAAGGTCTGCCCCTTTTATATGCTCTCCCGGCATGCACAGCAGGTTCCCCGCCCCGCTGTACTACTGCCAAGAGGGGACACAAAAGGCACAGCACTGTATCGGCGGTTCAACCCTAGCCTACCATGGCAGCGCCACCTGTAGGCCGCAGGGAACTGCACACCAATACTGTCCCCCGAGGACAAAATGGTCCATGAATCCTACAGAATTAGGGTGTTTGAGCCTATTTACCACTCAAACACTTCCCTTAAATTTAGCACCCCGCTACAATTTTAATTTCAAAGTATTTTATTTTCCCACTAGCTTATCCATTAAATTGAATAATTTATTCCAGAAAGGGCGTATTCTGGGGCATTCCCACCATATGTGTGGCATCGTGCCGTTGAGTTTCTGAGGTTCTTAATGACTTCCCGTACCTCTTCTGCTGAAAAGGGGGCCTCCAGCATATTTTTTTATGTTATTTTAAGTTATTTCCCTATCCACATTTGTTTGCAGAGCACTTGCCATGCTCTTAACAACATTTTGCTGCCATTTGCAGCCCTCTAGCCCTTTCCATTACTTTTTTAGAGCCTTTTTAGTTCTTAGAAGTCCGGGTCCCCATTGACTTCAATGGGGTTCGGGTTCGGGTTAAAGTTCGGTCCCGAACCCGAACTTTTTTCCGAAGTTCGGCCGAACCCGTCGAACCCGAACATTCAGGTGTCCGCTCAACTCTAATGTTAACCATTCAGCAATTAACAAGCGCTAAGTTCCAATAGTATTTCACACGCTAAATGTCATTTAACTATACTCACGCGCTTCCCCCTCGTGGGCAAGATGGCGCCCAAACAATATCTAACAGTTCTACAGTCAGGCCTGACTATTGCAGATATGGTGCTTCCGTTGGGAAGGCTCTTCGCTAGCAATGGTGGTGCACTTTGTAGGTTATTTGTAATCCACAGTCATCAAAACAGTTAACTTCTTGGCATGTACTAAAGAGTTCAACTAACACTGCACAGCACACTGTCCCTCTGGCGTGCAATATAACACTCTGGTAACGGTGGTCCCTGAACAAAGGACACTGGGCCTAAGATTAATCAGTTAATCTCTGAGCAAGTGCTCTCTCACCCGACCGGACCAGTCCGTACAACCGACTTCCGCAGCTGGGGCTCCAACACACAGTCTCACGACACCCGTAGTCTCTGATCCTCCCGACAGTCCTTGGAAGGATGATGGACGAAATGACTCCTGGGTTCCCCCGTGAAGGTCGGGGGCTCTCTGGATCTCAAGGCCCAAACTCTTAGGCCCAGTCCAGTGGCAAACTCAGAGTTGGTTCCACTTGCTAGGGGGGCGGCGTCCAAAGAGACCCGCGTGTAGCTCCGCTCCTCCTTATATAGCCCATCCCCAGCAGACCTTGCGCCAGGCAATGCACTCTGGGTGTCCCGCTGTACAACTGGCCCAAGGGCATCCATTTCAGGTGCAGTGAGGTACAAGGAATTTCTGGGATCTTCTTCTGGAAAAGAGTCTTGAGCATCCTCCCATTCCTCAGGAAGAGTAGCAAGTGGTATGAACTCAGCAGCCTCAGCGTTTAAAGTGTCTCTGGCGGTAACCTTAGATGATGGAGAGGCCGTGGTCATGGGTTCAGGTATTGGTGGTGTCCATAACCAATCAAGTTCCAATTCTTCCTCTTCACTCTGGTCTTGGGCATCCATCTCCATTGAACTGGCTGCTTGAGATCTGGTGGCAGGTCTAGGGGTATTTGAGACTGAAAGGTGCTCAGAAGGATCTGAGGTAGAGGGCAAACGAACTGCTTCGGAGAGGGGCAGTAGGTGGTTCCTGTGCCATGTCTTCAAGGGTCCCACACTTCCTTCTGGTTTAACTTGGTACACTGGTAAACCTGGCAGTTGTTTACAGATTACATAGGGTTGGGACCTCCACCGGTCGGCCAGCTTGTGCTTCCCGGGTATGCCTAAGTTCCGCAACAGCACCCTGTCTCCTGGCTGTAAGTCATGAATCCGAATCTTGAGGTCATAGTTCCACTTTGATATGAAGTCGCCTGGGCCTTCTCATATGCCAGTCTTAAACGGTGTCACAACCGATCCACATATCCTTTGTGAGAAGCTGCTTATGTATGATCTATGGAAGTGCCGAAGGCCACATCTACTAGTAGTCTTGCTTCCCTGCCGAACATCAGTCTATATGGGGAGTATCCAGTGGCATCACTAGTTTTACTATTATACGCATGCACAATGGCGGCCACATGCTTGCCCCAATGCTGTTTCTTTTCACTACTGAAAGTTCCCAGCATATTTAACAATGTCCGATTGAATCGTTCAGGCTGGGCATCCCCTTGTGGGTGGTAAGCGGTGGTTCGGGTCTTCTTTATACCCAGGGAATCCTAAAGTTTCCGGATCAGCCTACTTTTGAACTCCCTTCCCTGGCCCGAGTGGAGGCGTTGAGGTAGTCCGTAATGTACAAAGAACTTCTCGACAAGTACCTTAGCCACTGTGGAGACCTTCTGGTCTTTGGTTGGAAATGCCTGGGCGTAGCGAGTGAAATGATCGGTTATCACCAGAACATTCCCATGTCCACTCAAATCAGGTTCTATACAAAGAAAATCAATGCATACCAGATCCAAGGGCCCTTGACTTTGTAGGTGGCCCATTGGGGCAGCTTGATGAGGCAGAGTCTTTCTTTGTATGCAACTTGCGCATGAATGGCAATATTCCTCCACTTCAACCCACAAAAAGGGCCAGTAAAACTGGTTCCTCACGAGCTGAAAAGTTCTTTCCGATCCCAAGTGTTACGGAAATCTTCATACCCTCGCTTAAATGCTTAAAATAAGTGATTAAAAACCTTTTGTCTCACCTTTGGCCCCACTGGGAGGGTTCCTTTGGTTCCCCCCTGGGGAAAACGCAGATTTCTTTGGTACATGGGTCGACGATAGGAATGCTAGTTGTGGGAAACTACTGAGGAACGGCAAACTGACACCCTACGACTCCTTGACAGACAGAACGGGGAAACCACAACTGAACTTCTGGAAATATAGACAGTTGCACCACTTTTTCGGGATAAACAGTAGCTCGATGAGAGACCTCACGACACTCACACCTTTCGAGGGCCTGTTCGTAGCGGACGAGCCGGTCCCGCGGATGGTGTCGGAACTGTATCAACTGTTGGGGCCCTCGGCCCCCAAACCCGCCTGCATACGGCTATGGGAAAGAGAACTGGGGCAGGAACTCACGAGTTCCCAATTGTCATACCTGTATCAGATGACACACTCTAGCTCTGCAGACTCCAAAATGCAAGAAACAAATTACAAATTGTTATCACGCTGGTACAGAGTGCCAGCAGACTTGGCGAGAATGTACCCCAATAGCTCCGACCGGTGCTGGCGGGGATGCGGAGGCCGGGGAACCCTCCTACACATATGGTGGGACTGCCCCATGATCACTCCGTACTGGGAGGATATTCAACATCAGATTAAGGAAGTCCTGGGAGTAGATATCCCCCTCTCTCCGGTCCACTTTCTCTTGCACGTCCCTTCCATGCCCATGAGTCGTTACAAAAAAAACGCACTCCCTCACCTACTAGACGCCGCTAGACGGCTACTTCCTATTCTCTGGAAGACAACGCAGATACCAAATAGGGAGGAATGGATATGCAGGACGAATCAGATCAGGGTAGCGGAGGAATGGATTGCAACCTGTAGGGGCACTAGAGAGAAACACACGGCCAGGTGGGCTCTCTGGACAGATCACTTCTCTGCTCACAATCACGTCCCCTCCAGTCTGGATGAATCTCTTCTACGAATAGCAGATCCGGCTATGGGTCATGGTGGGACGATAAAGAATACCTGATGCTAACCCATCAAGGGGGGAGACATGGGCCACGGACAGTGAACCACTGTACGGTGGTCCCTGCTTTTTCCACCACATGACGAACGAGCGGCTAGCGGTCCGGTGCGGGCAAGGTAGACCCTATGGGCGCAAAAAGGTGAGACACTGAATTCCCCCCTTCTCCCCATTTTCTATCCCAGTCCCCCCCCCTCCTTTCCTGAGTCCACTCTAATGACGGAACCTGAGGTCCTTATCCCCTTGTCTCGGTCAACTTCTATTTTCTTTCCCCCCACTGTAATTTTTCTATCTCTTTTCTATGGTTGTCTATTACAATGATTAGGGCGGATGAGACTGATAGTAGCAGTCCGTAAACAGTTGTGGTGTCTGCTCGTGGTGTGGCCGGGCCTGTGCGCACGAGTGCCCTGGACAGTGGCACCGATGATGTGCAGTTGCGTGGTGGGGGTGGGGGGGAGTTGCGGACCCGGGCAGGGCGCCGCGGGAGGTTTGATGGAGGCCCTAAAGGGCCCCCCTCGCTCGGTGTGGCGTTCGGGGAAGGTCATCCCTGGGGTTGGCTGCCGCGGCTCCCCCCGCCCCCCCTAAATATGTAGCCGGCTCGGGCCGTCCCGCGGGCGGACGCTAACTTTTCAGGAGCAACAATTCCTTGAGCCATGACTGCTCCATCTGCAAAGAACACCCTCGCATTGTCTTGTTATACAGATAATAGTTGTTGTTGATATGAAAATACTACCTTATTGCTGTGTTACGCTTGACACAAATAAAATACTATTTACAAAAAAAAAAAACCTTTTGTCTATATAAAATGAAATCAAACGATAGCGGTGCAAAAAGAGAAAACAATTACATTTATTTTTACAGAAATGATACCACCTTATAGCAAGAGGATACCAATGTTACACAATACAAAATAGGAACATTGCTATAACCTAAAATGATATCACCTATGACCAATGTTACATGATAATACCAATAGGAACAAGAGAGCAAAAGAGAAGTAAGATTAATCTTAAAAATGGGAGAGTGAGGCAGAGAGAGAGAGAGTGTGAGGCAGAGAGAGAGAGAGTGTGAGGCAGAGAGAGAGAGAGTGTGAGGCAGAGAGAGAGAGAGGGAGGCAGAGAGAGGGAGGCAGAGAGAGGGAGGCAGAGAGAGAGAGGGAGGCAGAGAGAGAGAGAGATACTACGTCACCATGCTGCTCAGATCAAGGGCCAAATAGACTGACCATTGGGTCTGCATTCAGATAAATACACTCTGGTAAAACCCCTCCCCTCCTCACCCCCCTTTCCATATGCTAAGACCTTGCATTCCCTCAAGGGGTGGGGGGGTTGTTAGCTTGGGTGAAATACTCAGTCACAACTACCATTTTTATCATCACGTTCTTCCTGTTCCATTGTCACCTCCCACCTCCTTTTGAAGTAACATCAGTCTACCAACAAATGGTCAGATAATAGGCTTTTGTCAGATGAAATTCCACAGCTGTGTATGCTGTTGATTCTAAACATGTTCTAACACTATAGAGTCATTGTAAGATAAATTTAAGTCACCTTAATAATAAAGTATTGTAAAAACATGTACAACCATATATACACGTAGAATCCTTTTAATTAGAGAGTTCCCTTGAAGCTTCTTGTTATAAACATGGATTTGAAAAATCTCCACCACACAGGTGACCATCATCGTCATGTAAGGCGGTCAGAACAGTCTTTCGATATTTCTCGGGCAGAAACAGTTGCCACTTATCCTCCAAATCATCAGAGGGGCCCCTTCGGTAGACCACCCCTTGATGCATCTGTAGCCGATCCCATTCTCTCCTCAATAGGCGAGCCTCCTTTGAAGGATCCTTCAGAAGTATGTCTGGGGTTTGATTCTCCAATGCTTCCAGGGCCAACCTTCCCAGCGGGTCTTCCAGTTGATCTCTTCTTAGATCTCTCTTGGATAGTCTGGGTAGGTTCTCTTCTCCAATCTGAGTCACATCACAGTAATATTTAGGTACTCCAACTAATGAGACTCCAATTTCTTCGGCCCTGGACCCTCCACTGGCTTGGCACTCCGCTCCTTGACACAGGGCTCGCACTCCCTCTGGGGTCAGTCGAGGACATTCTTCCGTAGGGTTAGTGGGAGCATGGGCCCTTCTTAACAAGGCGTCTGCATCTCTGTTTCCAGCCCCAGGTCTGTATTTCAAACTGAAGGTGAATCCAGAGAGAGCTGCCAACCAATGATGGCTGGTGGCATCCAACCTGGCTGTGGTCAGAAGGTCAGTGAGCGGGTTATTATCTGTTTTAACCACAAACTCAGCTCCATACAGGTAATCCTTCAGCTTGTCCACCACAGCCCACTTTAAGGCTAGGAATTCCAACTTGTGGGTGGGGTAATTCTTTTCAGCTGGGGTTAAGCTTCTGCTCACATAAGCAACGGGTCTCAGCTGGTCATCATGCTCCTGATACAGCACTCCTCCCAGACCATCATGACTGGCATCCACATGTAACTCATATGGCTTCTTGGTGTCCGCATAGGCCAAGACGGGGGCAGTGGTCAAGCTCTCCTTCAATCTTGTGAACGCTTCTTCACACCTCAGTCCACTGATCTTCCACAGACTCCCCTGGCTTCCTAGGGCCTGAGTCATCCTCCTCTCCTTCTGTCTTCAAGAGTTCATTCAGAGGTTTGGCGATCTTAGCAAACCCCTCCACAAACCTTCGGTAATAGGAGCAAAACCCGAAGAACGATCGAAGCTCAGTCACTGTAGTGGGCCGGGGCCAGGAGGTGAAGGCCTCCAATTTTTCTGGGTCTGTGGACACTCCTTCAGACACAATGTGTCCCAGGTAGTGAACTGAAGACTGATAGAACTGACATTTCTCCAGCGAGAGTTTGAGTCCTTCATCACTGAGTCTCTTTAAAACCTTCTCCAGCCTCTCTTCATGCTCCTCCAGAGTTTTCCCGAATACAATAATATCATCCAGATACACCAGTACTTCGATGAGGTTCATGTCCCCTACTGTCTTCTCCATGAGTTGCTGGAAGGTGGCTGGGGCTCGCGATTGAATTCATAGAACCCCACCGGGGTAATAAATGCTGTTTTTTCTCGGTCTTCCGGGTGCATGGGAATCTGATAATACCCACTCTTCAGGTCCATCACGCTGAACCATTTGGCTCCAGACAAACTCTGTAGGGCATCCTCTATTCGTGGAGTGGTGTATTTGTCGGATATCGTTCTTCTCTTGAGGGTCCGATAATCAATACATAAACTCAACGACCCATTTTTCTTCCTGACCACCACTATTGGGGAGGCGTATGGGCTTCTAGACTCCCGGATAACACCGGTTCTCTTGAGCGCTGTCAGTTGCTCTCGCAGATCTTCCAGATCAGCCAAAGGGACCCGCCGGACTCTTTCTCTGAATGGCTTGTCCTCCTGCAGGCGGATCCTGTGAGTGGCACTTTTTGCACACCCCGCATCGTACTCATCCTTAGAAAAGATCTTCTGCCACCTAGTCAACTGGGCTCTGGCCCTCTCCCTCCATGCCAGTGGTAAGGTCGTCTCTTCCAGGCAGAGTTTCTCCATAGTAGCTTTTCCCCCTTCTTCCTTCTCCAAGTCTGACAAGGCAACCGGGGTAGGAGGATTCACTTGGCCCAACAGCATCCGGGCTGGGATCTTCACAGGTGTGTCGGTACTGTTTCGGATGCTTACCGACACCCTGCCATTGGCCTTCTTGAGAGCTCTTAATGGAACTATTTGAGGGATTACTTCCAACCCCAGGTGGGTGTCCAGGGGGTCTGGTTCCAGGACCACGAAGATGCCAGGTTGTTCCCAGGTAAGTTTTACGGTAGCCTTCAGACTGGCAACCTCACCGGGCTGTAGCATCTTCTCCTTCCTGTCCAACTTCTAGACCTTCCCCACTCCTTCTGGAGCCTTTTGTTCCAATACCAGACGCTGATAGGCCTGTTGCAACATAGGGTGGATTCTGGTTGTTGGGGCGTCCTGTTCCTGTGCTATAGGGGCCAATTATCTCCTGACCAAGTCAGTGTTTGTCCCTATTATGAGGGAACTCTTGTTGGCTCCTGGCGGGCGGGGGCAGACTACCGCCAATGTGTCGAAAATTTCTGTGTCTCCGGCTACTGAAGGGTCGAAGGCCAATCTAATTGGGAGGTATCCGTCGTATGGGAAACTTTGGGTTCCAATTCCCCATATTTGCAAGTCTTCTAACTTCTGCAGGGGCAAATGGTTCAGATGTTTCTGATAGAAGTCCTGGTACAGGAGAGTCACTTGGGCTCCTGTGTCAAGAATGGCCCTTGTGTATATGCCTTCTACTTGAATGGGGACCACTGGAGAGGGTCCCACCAGTTTGACAGGGAATTTCCTCGAAGAGGTCTCCTTCCTGGATTCCATGGGTTTGGCCTTCTGTGATTTCTTTCTTTTCACTCTTTTTCTGGATCTGAGTCCTTGTTGGGCCTGGTATGCATTAAATTCCTGCCAAGTTTTAGGTTTGGACTTAGGGTCAGGAGTATTGAGTTTGTGGGATGGGGAATTGTCCCCCTCTCTTCTTGGCTTCTCTTGTTCTCTGATTCTTTTGGAGTTTACTGGAACTGACGGGCACCCGGTTGACTCCTTCACCGGGGCCCTCTGAAGTTTTCCGCCGGCTTGCGGTATGCACTTTGGTTCTTCTTCGGGCTGGGACACACTCGGCCATAATGCCCAACCCCTCCACAGTTGAAACAAACTTCTTCTCTTCAGGCTTGTGGGGAAACTGGAGTTGAGGCATTCTGATACACTTCCTTCTTCACTTCTTCTTTTTGTATGGCTCCAGGGTTCTTAGCCATTAAAGAAGTCAGCATTTCTAGGACTTGGGTCATTTGTGACTTCAAGATAGCTACCTCAGAGTCCCGTTCCGTTGCCATAACAGATCTAACCTCAGTTGAGGGAGACGGGGTGGGTTTCTCTGGCGTCTGTTGGTCTTTGAGCAAAGCCTCTTCATCTCTCACTATTCGCGCAAGGTCTGGATAGTTCAGGGACATGACTCCTCCTGTTGTCTTCAGATGGAGCCAGACTGGATCAGAGTGCAGCGCTATCTTCATGACCTGCCGCATCTTGGCTGCATCTATAGCCTGTGGTACCATCCCTTTCTTCAGGACTATCTGGCAGAGCATTTTGTTCAACCTTCGGACATATTCTGAAAATTGTTCCCCTGGCTGTTGAAGAGTATGTTCAAACTTGTACATTAAGTCAGTAACCTTTTCCAGCTGGCCGAACTCTTCCTGTAGCATGGTTAGGTAATCATAAGCAGTGCAGGAAGTATTGCTGAATCTGAGGTTCTTCACCGCTTCTGCAGCAGCCCCCCTTAAACATTAGTTTATGCACGGTTTCTTCTGGGTTTCCGTCACTTCCCATCCTTCCACAGCCTGCATTGCTTGTTCCATCCATGTGTCAAAGTCCTCTTCCCCAAGTGGTACAGGTTGTTTACCCGAAAATATTCTGAGCTTCCGGTACCCAGTCTCCACACACACCGTGTTACTCTTCTGGCATTTTGCAACTAGGTCCCCTAAAGCATTAAGGAGCTCAGGGCCTATAGCGGTCAGGGGCGCCGCAGAGATTGTTGTCTCTTTTGGCTGCTTCTCCTTAACTGTTAGTTTGGGTGGTTCTTTCTTTATGGACTTTGCATGCGCTAAACGGTATATCTTCTGGTCTATAGCCTGTACACTCTGACCTCTGAAGCTCTCAGGTATCCCTTCCCTCCATTCCACCAATGCGTAGGTAAAGGAGGTCTCTGGGTCTGGCTTTAGGTCCATTACCCATGCCTTCTGGCTCGGGGACAGTAACACCCGGCTACATCGCTCTCTGGCCAGTCTTCGCCGGGAAGTTCAATGACTACCGCCATGTTTGGAAAAGCGCCAGCTGCTGCGCACCACTGTGTCACTACCAACGGATCCATGCCGTTACTTCTGGCAGGCTTGATTGCAGCGTACAGGATCCTGGACTCTGAGCCCCCACGTGTAGCAATACCCCCAGTTAAGAGGGCTGCTGGTATAGATTTTGGGCCTGTACACATTGCTGTCAACCCCCAGTAACTGGCTCTAACCTCCCTTGGCACAGATAGTAGTAAGGGTGGGTTTGTGAAACCCGTTGGCTATGGGGATCACAATACCGCAACAAACATATAACCACACAGCGGATTGGCTTAACCACAAGTACTCTTTTTACTGAATATAAAGCATCAAGTTAAACAGTAATACTTATGCATATGCAGAGCCCTGCAATGTTAACCATTCAGCAATTAACAAGCGCTAAGTTCCAATAGTATTTCAAGCACTAAATGTCATTTAACTATACTCGCGAGCTTCCCCCTCGTGGGCAAGATGGCGCCCAAACAATATCTAACAGTTCTACAGTCAGGCCTGACTATTGCAGATATGGTGCTTCTGTTGGGAAGGATCTTCGCTAGCAATGGTGGTGCACTTTGTAGGTTATTTGTAATCCGCAGGCATCAAAACAGTTAACTTCTTGGCATGTACTAAAGAGTTCAACTAACGCTGCACAGCACACTGTCCCTCTGGCGTGCAACATAACACTCTGGTACGGTGGTCCCTGAACAAAGGACACTGGGCCTAAGATTAGTCAGTTAATCTCTGAGCAAGTGCTCTCTCACCCGACCGGACCAGTCCGTACAACCGACTTCCGCAGCTGGGGCTCCAACACACAGTCTCACGACACCCGTGGTCTCTGATCCTCCCAACAGTCCTTGGAAGGTGGATGGATGAAATGACTCCTGGGTTCTCCCGTGAAGGTCAGAGGGCTCTCTGGATCTCAAGGTCCAAACTCTTAGGCCCAGTCCAGCGGCAAACTCAGTGTTGGTTCCACTAGCTAGGGGGGCGGCGTCCAAAGAGACCCGCGTGTAGCTCCGCTCCCTCCTTATATAGCCCTTCCCCAGCAGACCTTGCGCCAGGCAATGCACTCTGGGTGTCCCGCTGTACACTGGGTATGGTAGTCTTTTGAGCTCCTTAAAGTGACACCCCGCTACAAATAAATACCACCAAAAGAAAGCTCTATTTGTGTGAAAAAATGACACAAATTTCATATGGGTACAGTGTTGCATGACTGAGTAATTGTCATTCAAAATGTTTGAGCGCTGAAAGCTAAAAATTGGCCTGGGCAGGAAGGGGTTGAAAGTTCCCAGTAGGCAAGTGGTTAATAAGGTAAGTTGCAATTTTTTTTTTTTTTTTACGTTTAAAGTTTTGCTATGTGAATGAAAACATGTAACAAATAAAAAGTAGGTATTTACCCAATTTGCCAGCAAATGTGTAAGTTCTTTACGGCAATGCTGCTGTACAATGGGATCAACTTTCAAATGCTTTATTCCCTTGTTTGTCCTGCTTGACATGTTGCACAGAAAGCAGTTAATCGTAACCTGTTTAATTTTCTGGGTTATGTATGACCACGCTAAATTGGTGTTTAGCTATTGGAGAATTAAATGTAACAGCATGGGTCAGATTTGGACAACCTGCTACTGTATATTAGGGGTGCGGAATTTAATCGGTGCATCGCGATTCGGGTGTCCCCGATGCGGCACCGATGCATGCAAGCCTAATAATCTATTACCCCAATGTCTAGCCCCACCCCTCCTCCCGGGAGGGCTTTTACCTTATTTGTTGTTTTTGTTTTTTTATGACACGCTCATGTGACTGCCCGGCCTGCCTCTCTCCTCTCTGCTTTCACGTCTCACGTCTCTCCTGGTGTCAGAGACGTGAAAACAGAGAGGAGAGAGGGCAGTCACATGAGCGCGGCATGTACACACTGTTCCCCCGCTGGATTCTGTTCCCTCTGTCTCTCGGCTACTATCGGAACATTGCCGCTCCCTCCTACTCACGAATGCAAATTCTTCTAATACCGCCCCGCCGCTCCAGCGCCGCTCACGCCTACTGTTTTTTCACGAATGCTAATGAGCAGAGGGCTGGAGAGGCGGGGCGTTATTGGGAGCATTTGCATTCGTGAGGAACAGTAGGAGGGAGCGGCAATGTACAGGGCTGGGGGGGGGCGGAGTTCCGATAGGAGCCGAGACACAGGGGGGAACAGAATCCGGCGGGGGGAACCATTCTCGGCACAACAGGTATTATTTTTTTCCTTAAAGTAAAACAGATATCATACTTACCTGCTGTTCTCATGTAGCATGTCCGCAGTCTGACCATCTCCTGTAGCATGTCCGCAGTCACTGACCATCTCCTGTAGCATGTCCGCAGTCACCAACCATCTCCTGTAGCATGTCCGCAGTCACTGACCATCTCCTGTAGCATGTCCGCAGTCACCGACCATCTCCTGTAGCATGTCCGCAGTCACCCACCATCTCCTGTAGCATGTCCGCAGTCACCCACCATCTCCTGTAGCATGTCCGCAGTCACCCACCATCTCCTGTAGCATGTCCGCAGTCACTGACCATCTCCTGTAGCATGTCCGCAGTCTCTCTGACCATCTCCTGTAGCATGTCCGCAGTCACCGACCATCTCCTGTAGCATGTCCGCAGTCACCGACCATCTCCTGTAGCATGTCCGCAGTCTCTCTGACCATCTCCTGTAGCATGTCCGCAGTCACTGACCATCTCCTGTAGCATATCCGCAGTCACTGACCATCTCCTGTAGCATATCCACAGTCACTGACCATCTCCTGTAGCATATCCGCAGTCACTGACCATCTCCTGTAGCATATCCGCAGTCACTGACCATCTCCTTTAGCATGTCCGCAGTCTCTCTGACCATCTCCTGTAGCATGTCCGCAGTCACTGACCATCTCCTGTAGCATATCCGCAGTCACTGACCATCTCCTTTAGCATGTCTGCAGTCTCTCTGACCATCTCCTGTAGCATGTCCGCAGTCGCTGATCATCTGTAGCATTTCTGCAGTCTCTGATCATCTCCTGTACTAGGTCTGCACTCTCTGACCATCTCCTGTACTATGTCTGCAGCCTCTGACCATCTCCTGTACTATGTACAAGTTGTCTGCTTTGTTTAGACTTTGCTACATGCAGGGAGCGTTGTTTTTTTTTTTAAAAGAACAGATATAAGAAAAAAAAATGGAGTTCTCCTGACTGCTTAAATTTTTTGGGTGAAAACCATGCGCACTTGCGCTGTAATCGTGATGCATCGCAGAATCAAATCGAAACGTTGACCTGATAATCGTAATCGAATCGAATCGTGAGGCCAGTGAAGATGCGCACCTCTACTGTATATGCATAAGGATCATAAATAGTTGTAAGGTATACTTTGGTTGTTTTTGGTCTCTCAGATAAACTGTTGTGTATGGTTGATTTTTAGGAGCCCATGGCAAAAGCAAATGGAAAACTTGGAATGTCAGAACTATATATTAATGACACTTGAATGCCAAGATTAAAAAATAAGCTCTATTATTTCAATTAATAGGGTTATATAACCAGTCACAGGCTTAATTATTATTTCAATGATCCTATGATTTATGATTTGATTCCTAGCAATTACCATGCTTGCAGGGAATGATCATGAATTAAATTCATTTTGAAAGGTTTGTGTATTTCCCAAAGTGCTTTGCTTTCAAGATTCAAAATGCAATTATCTAGGATATGATCCCACAAACAAACGTGATCTGGATAAACCTTGGGCTGATTCCGGGTGACATAAATGTGTTTGACAATAATATTGCTTTTGCAAAACTGTTGGATAATTTTCATTATTGTTAATTAAACCTGAAAAATCACAGACGTCTGCCAAAATTAACATAGGTTGTGGAGCCGGAAACTGAAAATTACTTTAATTGATCATAAGATAGTTTCCCTGATCACCAATTAGACCAAATTAGAGATCAGGTTTCAAGACACGAATAAAGACCATGGCTGATGAGGAATAAAAACAAAATTACATAGTGTAACATAAATATAATTTCCCTTTATCACCAATTGTATCATGTCAAGTAAGAAGGTTGCAGACCTTTTAAGCGTATAGGTTTGGTCAGATACAATACTTTTCAATTAATGTAATGACAGGGGAAGTATTTAGAGTTTAATGGAGATTGCACTGCAGAAATTACTTCAAAGTAAAAAAAAAAATTCCATAGTTGAAATCATGTCTAGCATTTTTTTTTTTTTTATTTTCATATTTAAGTAAAAGATTATATTGGAATACTTTACAGATCACCTAATGTTAGTCAAGCATATGGTTCAAAACTGCTGTGTTCTCAAAGGTTCAGGCTTACAAGATATTATTTTGTTGTTCAAAATCTTTGTACGCATGATAGATTCATTAAAGGTGAAAAGAAGAGTTCATTCAGAATCAGTGGGATTGATTTTAGTAGAAAGATCCTGTTTCTTTAATAGATTTTTTATAAATATCTCTACATTTTTTTGTTTGCTAAGATCCTAAGTAATCTAATACAGTTGGAACACCATTACAATACACATGTAAGATTATGGGTTTATACGTTAAAGCATAACTTGCACTAAAAGGTATGCTTATTTATTGTGCTGCCCCACAGCCATTAATGTCTAAACCGCTGGCAACAAAAGTGAGTACACCCCTAAGTGAAAATGTCAAAATTGGGCCCAAAGTGACAATATTTTGTGTATCCACCATTATTTTCCAGCACTGCCTTAACCCTCCTGGGCATGGACTTCACCAGAGCTTCACATGTTGCCACTGGAGTATTCTTCTACTCCTCCTTGATGACCTCACAGAGCTGGTGAATGTTAGAGATCTTGCGCTTCTCCACCTTCCGTTTTGAGGATGCCCCACAGATGCTAAATAGGGTTTTTGTCTGGATACATGCTTGGCCAGTCCATCACCTTTACCCTCAGCTTTTTTAGCAAGGCAGTTGTCATCCTGGAGGTGTGTTTGGGGTAGTTATGTTGGAATATTGCCCTGCGGCCCAATCGCCATAGGGAGGGGATCATGCTCTGTCTCAGTATGTCACAGTACATGTTGGCATTCATGGTTCCCTCAATGAACTGTAGCTTCTCATAGCCGGCAGCACTCATGCAGCCCCAGACCATGACACTCCCACCACCATGCTTGACTGTAGTAGGCAAGACACACTTGTCTTTGTACTCCTCACCTGGTTGCAGCCACACACGCTTGACACCATCTGAACCAAATAAGTTTATCTTGGTCTCATCAGACCACAGAACATGGTTCCAGTAATCCATGTCCTTAGTCTGCTTGTCTTCAGCAAACTGTTTGTGGGCTTTTTTGTGCATCATCTTTAGAAGAGGCTTCCTTCTGGGACGACAGCCATGCAGACCAATTTGATGCAGTGTGCACAGTATGGTCTGAGCACTGACAGGATGACCCCCCCCCCCGCCCCTTCAACCTTTGGTAGCAATGCTGGCAGAACTCCTAAATCTATTTCCCAAAGGCAACCTCTGGATTTGACGCTGACCACATGCACTCAACTTCTTTGGTCAACCATGGCGAGGCCTGTTCTGAGTGGAACCTGTCCTGTTAAACTGCTGTATGGTCTTGGCCACCGTGTTGAAGCTCAGTTTCAGGGTCTTGGCAATCTTCTTATAGCCTAGGCCATCTTTATGTAGAGCAACAATGCTTTTTTCAGATCCTCAGAGAGTTCTTTGCCATTAAGGTGTCACGTTGAACTTCCAGTGACCAGTATGAGAGATTGAGAGTGATAACACCAAATTTAACAAACCTGCTCCCCATTCACAACTGAAAACTTGTAACGCGTCACATGACACAGAGGAGGGAAAATGGCTTATTGGGCCCAATTTGGAAATTTTCACTTAGGGGTGTACACACTTTTGTTGCCAGCGGTTTAGACATTAATTGGCTGTGTGTCGAGCTATTTTGAGGGGACAGCAAATGTACACTGTTATACAAGCTGTACACTCACTACTTTACATTGTAGAAAACTGTAATTTCTTTAGTGTTGTCACATGAAAAGATATAATAAAATATTTTCAAAAATGTGAGACACTGGGGTATATAACACAATATAGAGCTCCAACCAATTTAAAACCATTTATGCCATCATTGTGTGTGTGCAATCGTATACACCCAGAAAAAAGGAGGACCTACAGAGGATAACCAACTAGCAACACCACACCTAAGCCAGTCATACATGGATTGAAAATTGTCTGGTTCAGCAGTGACCGGCCAAATTTTGATCCATGTACAGGCAAGGTGGTTTTACAAAAGTCGATCTATCGTTTGACTTCTTTACAACCGGTCTGTCCACTCTCAGAATACAAAGACTCAGTGGGGAGGATTCCTCTATCCACATCAAGTGTGTGGATGGGGGAATTGTGTCTTTTTTTTTGTTCAACCCACTTGTCACAATGTTTATACAAGTCTTGCCTAGGCTCTATAAGACCAGCAGCCAGGTTCAGGTTTGTAACCATAATGGATGTCTGACAGCTATGTGTGGGATAGGTGGTACAAAATCTCCATTATTTAAAAAATTCACTACCCCCTTGATTGTTGAAGACTGCAGTTTCTAGTTGTCCATGTGTAACCCCATATTAGCTATCGATAATAAAATATGGTGAAGTGAGGCAAATACATGGTTGAAAGACCAATAGTCCACTTTCTGATAGACTCGCTATAATGGGCAATGTGTCCACAGCACAGGTTTCCCCCTACACTCTATGCAGGGTCATGGGGCTGTGGGCCTCCCATAACCAAGGGATGTTGTGAGTGGAATGACATAGCCATTCACGAGTTTCAATTAATCTTGCAAAATTCCTGTTTTGTTTTCCTTCACTTCATTGGTAGTCAAAGTTAGGACAGGTTAGCCGTCACTTTGCAAAATGAATAGTCACTGCTACTTTACTAAATGAGTTCCAATGCTTTAAAGGCAAAATAAATGAAAATGACAAATTTCTGTCTCACACTAATTTAACCCTCTGACATATCATGGCAGGACATAAACAGTACATAAAGAGAGAAGCTGGGCTGTATAACTGAGTTGTCAAATATCACCTGAACCAGCAACATTTTATATATTAGGGTTGTGTACTGTTGTAGAAGAGTAGTGTGATGCTAGTCATCATGTATTGAAACAGATCTACAGGGAAGATTACAAGGCTTAACTAGGGCTGTGCAAAAAATCGATTTGATTTAAAAATCGAGTTGGGAGGTCAAATCCCTTCAGATTTTGACAAAATAGATTTTTTAGATTGTTTTTCCCCCCAGGAACGGCACTGACACCGCGCTGGTCCTGAGGAGCTGCGGGCAGGAGTTTTTAGGTGAGGCCGCGGCTTCGGTCTAGTCTGCGAGGCCGGACGCCACGGACTAGGCCGAAGCCGTGGCCTTGCCTAAATACTACTGCCCTAAATCGATTTTTTTTAGGGGAAAAAAACGCCCAGCTCTAGGCTTAAAATGTCATATGAGACAGCCAGAATTAAAGGGTACGTGAAGTATTTCTGTTACTTTTTTTTTTTATTTTTTTTTTAGATCAACATGTAAAAGAAATCTGATTTATGCCAATCATTTTCAATTATAAGTTAAAGGGGTTGTAAAGGTTCATGTTTTTTCACCTTAATGCATCCTATGCATTAAGGTGAAAAAACATATTACGATTACCAGCCCCCCCGTTTACTTACCTAAACCCAGGAAAGTCCTGCATCACGAACGCGCTCTTCCTTTGCCCGGTCTTCTCAGGTCTTCATTGGATAGATTAATAGCAGCGCAGCCATTGGCTCGCACTGCTGTCAATCAAATCCAATGACGCGGGGGGCAGGGCTGAGTCCTGTACTCTGCGGCAATGGATGCCGACAACAGGACTCGGGAGCGCGCCCACAAGGTATACCCCTTTGGGAGAGCGCTTCGCAGAGGGGGTTATCTGAGGTGGGGAGGAGCCAAGACAGCCGCCTTGGGACCCCAGAAGACGGTGTTCGGGGCCACTCTGTGCAAAACGAGCTGCACAGTGGAGGTAAGTATGACATGTTTGTTATTTTAAAAAAAAAATCTGCGAACCTTTAGTGTCACTTTAATGTTTTAAACCTCCCCTTCATATGCATAATTTGTAGATATAAGGAAATGGTTACTCATAGTTGCTTATTACACACAGGTTCTACTTCTGCTTTGCAATGCTTCATAATAGTTAGTTATTCTTCACTGTTCCTCTCGCTACAAATTAATGAGTTTACTAACTCATTAAAAACAATACTCTTCTTTTGTCTGATATCTTAAGCCAGCCATAGACGGTTCTTACTGAACCGGCCGAGATTAGAACCATGTATGGGCAGGCTAAGGATACCCAAGTTGAGTGATCAATCAACTTGGGTACAAACAGCCTGACAGATTTTACATGTGATTGTTGCTAGCGGCTGCTATAGTTGCTAGCAGTAATCACTGTGTTCTCCTGTCGGAGACAGCTTCCCCCGCCTTACCGCCAGGAGAACCCAATGGCTTTGCGGGATTCCCCTGTCAACACTGTCTGCAACCTTTCCTGCAACCTGTGGATGGGAGTTATCCCCACACCAGGAAATTGTATTCTGAAAGAGGCTCCTGTTGTCAGAATACGCTGATCAGCAGCTACAGTGTTTTGGCTGCAGTCGCTGATAGAGAAAAGTTTTCCAAGTAATCTAATGATCAATTTCTGTCAAGTAGGGAGGGCCACACACTGATCAAAATTTGTCTGGCCTCTGCTGAACTGGTCGAATTGCTATCTGTCTATGGCCAGCTTAAAATTCGTCTTGAATAGATGATCTACAAATTTCAATACTTAATACAATAGCAAAGATATGCAAGAGGAAATTCAAAAATCTGAGCCACATAAAATATGACGTAAGGTATACAATAATAACTTAAAATCTGTTCTCACTGAAAACATACTATAATTTCACTTTAAAAAATGACAACAGCAACTTAGCAGTTGAATTTATATTTGGGTAAAAAACATTACAAATACACTTTATTTGTTATTTAATATTTCACTATTTATTATTCTAGTAATTCGCTATCTTTTTTTATTGGTTCTTTTTATTACAGTGCTCACAAATAGCATCTGGATAATCACTTTTATTCTTTCCCCTTTATGAGCTCTGCAATAGTTTGTGTTTGGAGCATCCGTGCCAGACCTATGAGTGTTGTGTTTAGTGAATGAGCAGCCTGTACTCCCCAGTGGCCTATGGATCGGTTTTGTTTCATACTGGGAAACATTTTAATTGCTGACACAAATGACAAACTTCATTGGGATCACTTGCAAAGGCCTCCTCCTCCTCCTACCCTGGCAAATTGATTCTTGATTCATTCCTGTGCAAAGTGTTTGTGAGTTCCCTATGTGCAGAGGCATGAAATCATTATCTACCATTGCACACTATTTGCTTGTGGCCAGCATGTGGGAAAAGGCTCATTTTCAATAAAGAACCAATTAAATCTGTTTCACCATTGAGCAGCTGTGTAAATGTAAACAAACAGTTATGTAGTGTGTGAACTAACAGCACATTGCTGGTGCTGGCTGAGATTTTTCCTAGCTCGATTACACATTTACCCTGCAGTGTTTTTATCAGGATAAAAAATAAAATAAAATAACAATGTTATATTGTGGTTGTGTAACCTCAGATGTTCAATGCATTTTTTGTGCTCATCCACATGTTTATTAAGGAAATCTACATGTAGCGGGGTCCCCAAAATTTAACCCCCCCTATACCTAAATTTAGGGGAAGGTTTGAGCTGTAGTTGGGCTCGGACCACCTTAATTGTTAGGGCATTCTATTTTACACCGCAAGTAGTATACCGGTGTGTAGTTCCCTGTGGCCTGTAGGTGGCGCTGCCATAATGGGCCAGGGTTGAACCACTGGTATAGTGCTCTGCCTTGGATGTCCTCTCTCGACGGCGGTACAGTGGGAGTGGTCAACCGGCTGTGCACGCCGGGAGAGGATATATAAAAGGGGCAGACGCTGCTCACGGGGGGGGGGGGGGGTTGTTTCGGTTTTCATACCAGAGTTGGAGTCCTGGTACACGGTACCTGGCCCCCCTGGGAGAAATCCCAGGGTGCCTCTTGCATGGGGACCCGTTCTGAGATGAGGAGGCCGGGGGAGGACCCTTCTGAAGGACCGGTGAAAAGTTCACGGAGAAAGAAGGGCCTGGTAACTCTCTGGAGGGATTAGATCCATCCAACACTAGAGGATTGGGATTAATGGTTCTGTGGCAGAGAATCTCCTAGTCGCATCTAAGAAGGGGAAAACTAAAGAAACGTCCGAGCATCTATTCGGCTGCTAGGATCCGCTTTTATAGGGAACTATGCGGGTGAGCTAAGCCTACTTGAGGAACAAGTAGTGAATACATAATTTGTCTTGAAAGAAGGGTGATGGTGGCTGCGCTGTGATTATAACTAGTGAAGGGAGTGTGGGGGAGGAGGTCTGGAAAAGGAAACTACCTAATGCTAACCAAACTAAATCTAATTTCTTTCTCGTACATCACGGGACACAGAGCGACATAGTCATTACTAATGGGTTATATAGATACCGTCAGGTGCTGGCACTGGCAACTTCCAAAACCGGAAGTACCCTCCCCTATATAAGCCCCTCCCATCCGGGAGCACCTCAGTTTTTTGCCAGTGTCTAAGGTGTTGGCCAAGAAGAAACATGTGTTTTTCACTGAGCTTGCGTACAGGTTCTTTTGGGCCTCAGTAAGCTATTCCGGATCCGACCAAAAAAGCTTCATAGCTAAACGGTCGGTACCCGGGCCTTGCAGAGAAGAGCAAGGTTTTGCCTGTAATGCTTCTCTTAGGAGAGCTGGACCCTGGGATCCAGAGCTCTGGTCATACCCACGACCAAGATGTTTTCTGTGCAGGGTGCTATACAGGTCCAGGGGAGTGGAATCCTTGGGAACCCGGTCCCTGAAGGTTTGATTACAATGCCTGCCGTGATAGGTGAAGTTTGGGCTTTTGTGGACCAAACAAAGTCCTGCGGCGGGGAACAGGTAAGTGGGGGCCCCCAGGAACTTGGTTCTATTGGGGGACCCCCAAGCCTAATTTGTCTTTCTGTCTGTTACCTAATGGTATTCCCGCAAAATTCTGTGCATGCCTGTAACTACTAAAAAAATGTAATAATTTTTAATGGTGGTCAAGAAAAAAAAAAAATATATTTTTTTTTATATATATTTAAGATATTAGACTGCGGTACCTGTGTTTGTCCACTAGAGGCCGCTGTGGAATGTTTTCTTGTCATGTGGACTAGTTTCTTCTCAGCAGAGCAAGTCCAGGCAGATGGTGAGTTCTCTTATGGGAAACTGCTTCCTCTGCCATGTTGCAATGCTCGTCCATCCCCCGGCCTGCGGCAAAGAGGGGCCCTGGCTCTTGTCCCTAGTCTCCATTTTTCAAAATTAGCGCTGAAGGCGCACGTGGCCGCGCGCGTGCGCGCGCCTCTATATATAGAGGTGAGCCAGGAAAGGGGGCGGAGCCTGGGGGATGACGCTCTGTGTGCGCCGCAGCGCTTCTGCGCATGTGCGGGCGTCCCAGCATGTAAAAACCACAGTTTTGTGTGGTGAGCTGGCTATGAAGTACAGAGACAGAGCTGGCAACATTTAAAAAAAGGGCATACAGCAAGCGGTTGATACAGGCATCCCCTAGAAAGGCACATTAGTAGACACCAACTGTGATATAGCAGCAATTGTGCTAGACTATTCTCAGTAAAAGTGGTGTATTACGGCTGGAATACCTCAGCTTTAGGCTTAGGAATATGCCGTCCAGAAGCTCCGGAACTGAATCTTCCAGGAAGCGAAGGGGGTCTCATCGGGCTCGGAGGATCTTGGGCATACTTCTGCTGCACCAGTCTCCCCTGAAGTTCAGAGGTAAGTGACCGTAGAGACCCCGCAGGGGTACTTGGTACTGTGGCTGTCCTCAGTTCACCTGCTCCTGTGTATGTAACAGAGGAGGTTTTTTCCTCAGCTCTGGGAGGATTAGAGAGAGATTGTCAACATTTATAGCTGCCTCCCTGTCAGGGAAAGCACGCCCGATCTCCGTCTCCTCCTTCAGAGTGCCTGTTAGCAGAGCAACAGTCCCATACAGGGATCGACCTGCCTGAAGGGGATCAGGATGAGGTTGATTCTGTTATAGAGGAATCAACAGTGGGGGAACCTTTTCTCAGCATCTCAAGCTGAAAGATTATGGGTTCAGTCTCTGACTAACATGGTCCGATCAGCATTTAAAAATGCACCTTGCGGAACCATCAACCACTACTGTATCCTCGTTGGGGTCGCTAGAAGCCCCCAGACTGTCTGTTCTTTTCCACTTCACCCTTTACTGAAAGGGCTCATTTACCAGGATTGGGAACGTCCTGAGAAAATATTTTTTCCCCCAAGAGATTTCCGGTGGTCTATCCCATGGAGGATAAGTTCATCAAAAAAAAAAAAATGGAAGGTCCCTACAGTGGACGCAGCCATCTCTTGTATGTATAAATCACTGACATGTCCAGTGGATAATGTCCAAATGCTCAAGAACCCAATAGATAAAAGATTGGAGTCCTTATGAAAATCTGCTTCTTTCTACAGCAAGCTTGGTGACACAACCAGCAGTAGCAGCTATTGGGGTCTGCTAAGCAGTGAAGGATCAGTTGAAACAGGTCTTGAGGGACTTGACAGATCAGCAGGCTTTGCCCTAGCTGATCTACCTAGAGCCTTAGGCTTTGCGGTTGACGCCATAAAGGATTCAGTCCATCAGGCCTCCCGCCTTACGCTGTCTATAGTACATATGCGTAGGCTCCTATGGCTCAAAAACTGGTCTGCTGAAGCTCCCTGTAAAGAATGGCTGGTTAGCGTCCCATTTCATGGTGAACGCTTATTCAGGGAAAACCTGGACAAATATATCCAGAAAATTTCCAGCGGTAAAAATACGCTCTTGCCGGTTAAAAACAGAGTTAGAGGTCCCTCTTTAAGAGGCCTGCTTCTCCAGTCCCTGGGGCATCGGCTGTGTAACAGTTCCGGCGGCCTCCTCGGTCAATTCCCGGGGGTAAAAAACAGGGACAATAGCAGGGTAATGAGAAACCCTGGGTCAGGGGAGGTACAAAACCTCCCCCAAAGTTAAATTCATTGAAGCCCCCACTCAGTCGGGTGGGGGGGAGGACTCCAGTTGTTCGCAAGAGACCTGGCGGGACACGATCAAAACAGATAGGTGCTCTCCGCAGTATGTTTGGGATACAGTTTGGAGTTAAAAGACTCTCCTCCTTCCCATTTTTGAGGTCAAACGTGCCAAGGGATCCCCGGAAGAGAGAGTCCCTCCTGTTGGCACTAGAACAACTATTGCTCCAAGGAGTAATTATGGAGATCCCCTGGAAGAATGCGGGTTCGGGTTTTACTCAAACCTCTTTACAGTCCCGAAGCAAACGCGGACGGGAGGCCCATATTAATTTTAAAAGGGCTATACAAATTCCTGTATATCAGGACTTTCCAATGGAGTCAATCCGATCGGTGGCCACTGCCCTACAAGGGGAGGATTGGTTAGCCGCGATCGACATCAAAGATGCTTATTTGCGCATTCCCATCTTTCCAGTCCACCAAAAATTTCTACGCTTTGCAGTAGAAGGGCGCCATTTTCAGTTCAGAGCCTTACCCTTCGGTTCGGCCACAGCACCACGAGTGTTTACAAAAATTCTGGCCCTTTATTGGCCAATCTAAGAACACAAGGTGTAATGATAATGGCATATCTAGATGACTTGTTGCTGATAGACCACTCAGTGAAAAAACTAGACGTGGTCGTTCACAAGACAATCAAGTATCTGGAATCCCACGGTTGGATTATCAACCGAGACAAGTCACCCCTAAAAAACCAGTCAAAAGTCTGGAATACTTGGGGCTAAGGTTGGATTCAGGCCAGAGAAAAATATTCTTGCCTCGAGGAAAGGTGTTGTCTTTGAAAGATTTGATCCACTTAGTGGGTACAAAAAAGACAGCCGTCCATACGCCTGTATATGAGGCTGCTGGGAAAGATGGTGGCATCATTCGAAGCAGTACCCTACGGTCAATTCCATTCAAGGAATTTGCAAGGGGCCATACTGTCAGCCTGGAACAAAAAAGTTCAGGCCCTAGACTTACAATGTCCTTGTCCCCTTCCGTTCGCAAGAGCCTCCGTTGGTGGTTGGTTCCCCAGAATCTGGAAAAAAGGAGATCCTTCAGTCCGATTTCTTGGAAGGTGGTCACTACAGATGCCAGCCTTATAGGCTGGGGAGCAGTACTGGAGCAATGGTCTCTCCAGGGCAGATGGTCGGATGCAGAAAAGGCCCTGCCCATCAATCTCTTGGAGATACGAGCAGCCCGGTATGCCCTAGTAGCATGGACATCCAAACTCCAAGGGTCCCCTGTCAGAATTCAATCATCAGGGGGGCACCAGGAGTCGTGCAGCCCAGAGGGAAGTAAATTACATCCTGAAATGGGCAGAAAAATATGTCCCAGCCATATCTGCGGTATTCATTCCAGGAGTGGAGAATTGGAAGGCGGACTTTCTAAGTCGCCAGCAATTAGGCCCAGAGGAAGGGTCCCTTCACCCCAAGGTTTTCTGGACAATATGTCAGCGGTGGGGAACATCGGATGTAGATCTTCTAGCATCCAGATTCAACGCAAAGGGGGACAGGTTTGTCTCTCGGACAAGGGATCCCCTAGCTTGCGGCTCGGATGCCCTAGTGTTCCCTTGGGATCAGTTCAAGCTGATATATGCATTCACACCGCCACAATGGTTACCTCGATTACTCCGCAGAATCAGGGTAGAAAAGAAACCAGTGATTCCGGTGGCTCCAGCGTGGCCCCGAAGAGCGTGGTACGCGGAGATTGTAAAATTTCAGTGGGGAGTCCTTGGACTCTCCCACGTCGTCCGGACCTGCTTTCGCAAGGACCGATATACCACCCTTCCTTACCAGCCCTAGGTTTGACGGCCTGGCTATTGAAGCCCACATTCTAAAAAAGAGAGGGCTCTCTAATGCTGTGGTATCTACCATGATCAATGCCAGGAAGCCGGTATCCAGGCAGATCTACTATAGAATCTGGAAGGCGTACATCGCGTGGTGTGAGGCCAAGAAATGGCATCCACATAAGTACGTAATAGGTAGGATTCTGGACTTCCTACAGTGGGCTGTAGATAGGAAGCTTACCTTGAGTACTATCAAGGGTCAGATTTCGGCCTTGTCAATATTTTTTCAAAGGCCCTTGGCTTCGCATTCACTAGTCAAAGCCTTTATACAAGGAGTGATGCGTATTAGTCCTCCGGTTAATATTCCCATATGTCCATGGGATCTAAACTTGGTTCTGTCGGTTCTACAGAAACAACCATTTGAACCATTACAGCATATTTCCTTGGTGCTTCTCACCAGGAAATTGATTTTTCTAGTAGCCATTTGTTCGGCTAAAAGAGTATCGGAATTAGCAGCTATGTCCTGTAAGGAGCCATATCTGGTTATCCATAAGGACAGAGTAGTGTTACGTCCTCATCCAGCCTTTCTTCCTAAGGTGGTATCGAGGTTTCATTTGAACCAAGATGTGGTTCTTCCTTCTTTTTTCCCCAAACCTACTTCGGTAGAGGAAAAGTTATTGCATTCTTTGGATGTAGTAAGAGCAGTTAAAGCTTATCTAAAAGCCACTGCTCAGATTCGCAGAACGGATACTTTGTTTATTCTGCCGGAAGGCCCCAGAAAGGGTCAGGCAGCGTCAAAATCTACTTTAGCCAAGTGGATTCGACAGGTCATTATGCAAGCTTATGGCTTGAGAAGGAGACCGCCTCCGTTCAAAGTTAGAGCGCACTCCACGAGAGCAGTTGGAACTTCATGGGCAGTGCATCACCAGGCCTCCCTGGCTCAAATCTGTAAGGCCGCAACATGGTCTTCAGTTCACACGTTTACTAGGTTCTACCAGGTGGACGTTAGAAGTCAGGAGGATGTCGCCTTTGGGCGCAGTGTGTTGCAGGCCGCAAAAGATCCTCATGTCTGATAGCGCTCAGCTTATATATGGTGTATCCCCCCCCCTCATTTGGCATTGCTTTAGGACATCCCATTAGTAATGACTATGTCGCTCTGTGTCCCGTGATGTACGAGAAAGAAAATAGGATTTTTATAACAGCTTACCTGTAAAATCCTTTTCTTGGAGTACATCACGGGACACAGAGCTCCCGCCCCTCTTTGGGGACACTTATTGCTTTGCTACAAAACTGAGGTGCTCCCGGATGGGAGGGGCTTATATAGGGGAGGGTACTTCCGGTTTTGGAAGTTGCCAGTGCCAGCACCTGACGGTATCTATATAACCCATTAGTAATGACTATGTCGCTCTGTGTCCCGTGATGTACTCCAAGAAAAGGATTTTACAGGTAAGCTGTTATAAAAATCCTATTATTTGCCAACCAGATGCAGTAACGTGTTGCCAACCAATGTGTAACATAAATAGTATGTTCATTAACTAAATAAGTCACACCTATGCGCATAGAAGGTATATAACCATCAGTGGAAATGTAATGATGTATGCCAAAACGTGTATCACTCTGAATGATAAACCTGTTCATATAGTATATAACCAAACACTATAACTCTATGTTATCAACAGTGAAATAAAATACCAATATGTAATAAAGGTGTATGACACACAACTGGAAGCGGTGAAAAAAAAATAAATATATATATAATGACAGTATATGATGGGGTGTATAAACACAAAACTATAACAGTGAAATCCTCCAGGAGATGATATCAAAAGTCCATTGTATAGCAAGTCCCGTCACCCATACAGTGCTTGAAAGAAAAAACTGCAGTGCAAATCCACCCAGTGTTCACTAGCTGCTTACCTCCCTGCTGGGAAGAGACAGCATGCACTGGGACTTCAAATGTGGACAGCGATGCAACAATCTTGCATGGATGTATGCTCTCACTCACATGGATGCATAGGAATACACAAACAAAAAAAAAGGAAATTTATAGCGTAACTCTGTGAGTCCAGCAAACAAGTAACCAAAAGATGTAATCTCACACTCACATGAAACTAGTGAGCATGGACATCAAGCCTACGAACGCCGAGCTCGTATATATTGCAGGATATGGTGATTCCAATCATGCGGTCCTTAAGCTTGCAGCAACCCCAGAGTGCCAATAGAACATGTATAAAAAACATACAAGGTGCACATAGTGTGGGTCTGTAACCACTGGGGTATTTATTATAAAAAAGGTAAAACACTCACATTTCATAAGTGGGAGAATGACAATCTAAAACGAGCGCTGAGCTCGTCTCCTGCAGCTGTCGGTGTATCTGTGCTTGTCTTGTGCCTGGACTCATATCCAAACTCTTACTGCCCTGTCTTCTATCCACTCTTTTCTATCCATTGACTTTGCATATAAAGAAATAAACTCTACGTTGGAGTTTACTATTGGTGTGGACCTTGGAGTTACTTGGGGATATAGAGACTTGTCCTTACATCCTAAGAGATGGGAACCAACTAAAGGGAGAACCTTGCTGCAGGACCCTAGTTTGTGATATCGCTCAACCTCTTCACACAAGAGGGTACGGGCAGGTAGCAGGGTGTGTGTCTTTCCTGCAAGTGAGCCAAAGGCGGATGAAAGACCGTAGCCCGTGTGCTACATACATTTTGAAGAGAAACAATGTATATGGTGAAACTAAGCAGTGCAGGTTTTTTTTTTTATTGTTTGTTCAAACTACCTGAATAATTAAAGGAGGAATTGTTTTTTTTGTGTATTTAGATTTTTTTTTCTTCAACACACATATGTATATATATGTAATACACACACGCACACACTTTTATATATATAAACATTCTATACTACATGATGACTGATTCCCAGAGCACTATTGGCTAAAGAGGCAACAGAGCAAATCTGCCTGTTTTGAGGCACAGTTTGTTTGTAAACTTCAGACTGATAAGTGGGGAATCACTGCTGAGTGACTGGTGTAAGCAGGCTTCTTTAATTAAAGATGTAAACTGAGTCTATAAAACATGAAAAGGGAGACCAAAAAAAAATTCTTTCAATATTTTGTATTGATTTTCACTCTCTTAATTTACAAACACAAAGCATAGAGAACATACATTTAGAATTGGGGATACATAGTCAGGAGCAAAAAAGACACAAGTCCATCAAGTTCAATCAATAAAAGTGGGGAAAAAAATACAATCCCATATACACAATCCTATACCCACAGCTGATCAAGAGGAAGGCAAAAAAAAAAAAAAAATGCAAAGCATGATCTATTTTGCTCCAGCAGGGGAAAAAATTCCTTCCTGACCCCCCGGGAGAGAATCTTATATTTCCTGGATCAACTTTACCTATAATAGTTAGTATCCAGTTATATTCTGTACATTTAGGAAAGCATCCAGCTTTTTTAAAGCAAGCTACTGAGCTAGCCAGGACTTGAGGGAGTCTATTCAACATTTTCACAGCTCTTATGCCGCGTACACACGATCATTTTTCCCGTCGGGAAAAATAAAATTTTTTCTTTTGGACGAGAAAAACGACCGTGTGTGGGCTTTTTGTCATTTCTCCCAACGGGAAAAACGGCATTAATCACGACGAGAAAAATTAGAACATGCTCTAATTTTTCTCGTCGTGATTCCCGTCATTTTTTTCCGCGGCAGTTTTCCCATAGGGAAACACTGCCGGGGAGCCTACATACAGTCGTTTTTTTCGACCAAGAATTTTTTTTTTTATTTAAAACGCCCGTGTGTAGGGGAACAAGCTGTACCTCGTTTTTCACGTTGATTTTCTCAACGGTGTTTTCACCGTCGAAAAAATCGATCGTGTGTACGCGGCATGAGTATGAAGAAACCTTTCCGTATTTGGAAATGAAACCTCTTCTTCTTCAGAGGTAAAAAGAGCCCCCTTGTCCCCTGTGATGACCTTAAAGTGAATAACTCAACACCAAGTTCACTCTATGGACCACTTATGTATTTAAACATGTTGATCATATCCCCCCTTAATCTCCTCTTCTCAAGAGAGAATACATTCTCCTCCATGCCTCTTATTAGTTTGGTTTGCCTACTCTGCACTTTCTCCATTTCCCCAATATCCTTTTGTGAACTGGTGCCCAAAACTGAACTGCATATTTTAGATGAGGTCCTACTAATGATTTGTACAGGGGCAAAATGTTATCTTTCTCTCTGGAGTCTATACCTTTGTTAACCACTTGCCCACTGGGCACTTATACCCCCTTTCTAATTGGGCCAATTTTCAGCTTTCAGCGCTCTCACATTTTGAATGACAATTACACTATACCCGTATGAATTTTTTGTCCTCTTTCACACAAATAGAGCTTTCTTTTAGTGGTATTTAATCACCACTGGGTTTTTTATTTTTTGTTCTATAAATGAAAAAACACTGAAAATTTTGAAAAAAAAATGCATTTTTCTTTGTTTCTGGTATACAATTTTGATAATTAGTCATTTTTCTTCATAAATTTTGGTCAAAATTTATATCGCTACATATCTTTTTGTTAAAAGTAACCTAAATCAGTGTATATTATGTGGCCTTTGTGAAAGTTAGGCCCCTTTCACACTGGGGCGGGCAGGAGCGGTGGTGGTATAGCAGCGCGATTTGCAGCGCTGCTATACCGACGTTCTTACCGCGGTATGTGGTCGCTAGGGGGGTGAATTTAACCCCCGCTAGCGGCCGAAAAAGGGTTAATACCGCCCGCAAACCGCGGCTATTGCCGCGGTTTGCGGGCGGTATTACCGCGGTGTCCCATTGATTTCAATGGGCACCCGCGGTAAAGGAGCGGTGAACACACCGCTGCTTTACCGCTGTAAAGAAGCGGCTAGCAGGACTTTTGGAGCGGTCCTGCTAGCGCACCGCTTCAGTGTGAAAGCCTTCAGGCTTTCACATTGAAGGCTACAGGGCAGGAATTTTTCATGCGGTATAATAGCCCTATTATTAGCGCTAAACCGCATGAAAAACGCCCCAGTGTGAAAGGGGCCTTAGTCTACAAGCTATGGTGCCAATCAGTGAAAATTGATCACACCTGATCGCCTATTTCATTTCTTGAGACTCTAACAAGCCAGGAAAGTACAGATACCCCCAAAATGACCCCTTTTTGGAAAGTAGACATTCCAAGGTATTTAGTAAGAGACATGATTTGTTTTTTGAAGTTGTGATTTTTTTCCCACAATTCTTTGCAAAACAAGGATTTTTTCCCCCCAAAGTTGTCATATTAACAGGTTATTTCTCTCCCATGGCATTTGCATACTTGCAAATACACCCCAAAACACATTCTGCTACTCCTGAGTATGGCGATACTACATGTGTAAGACTTTTTCACAGCCTGGCCACATACAGAGGCCCAACATGCAGGGAGCACCGTCATGTGTTCTAAGGACATAAATTACACATCTATTTTTCTGACTACCTATTACACTTTTGTGATGCACTGTAGTGGCACGGATGAGCCCTGATGGGGCACAGATGACCACTGATGTGGCACGGATGAGCCCTGATGTGGCATAAATGGGGCACGGATGAGCACTGATGAGGCATGGATAAACAACGATGTGGAATGGATGGGCACAGATGAGCACTGATGTGGCATGGATGAGCATGGATGGGTATAGATGTGGCATTGATAAGCACTGATGTGGCACAAATGAGGCGTAGATGGACACCGATGAGGCATGGATAGGCACAGGTCAGCACTGCGGGCACTCAAAATCCACCACCCTGCTGCACTGACTCCCTCCTCTCCTCACGCTTTACCGAGCGGTGTGAGAAGAGAGCTGAAGTGGACATGTGCCAATTTGTTGATAAGTGATCGCTCCGTCATTGGACGGAGCAATCACGTGGTAAAGGGCTGCTGTCATTGGCCCTTTACCCCTATCCGTGATGCGCTGGGTCTGGGGTGCACAGGAAGCGTGAGTTTGGGAGGACGCCATAGTACGCCCTCCCAGAGCTAGCCAACCGTGCTGTAGCCATCATTCAGCTTTGGCCCGGTCGGCAAGTGGTTAATACAAGAAAGGACTTTGCTCACTTAAAACTGTAGCTTGGCATTGCATGCTATTTTAAGCTTATGATCTACCAAAACAGCCAGATCCTTCTCCACCATTGATTACTCCATTTGTACTCCCCCTAGTATGTATGATGCAAGCATATTCTTAGCCCCCAAGTTCATAACTTTACATGTATCAACATTAAACCTCATTTGCCACATAGTTGCCCAATTAAACAGTGCAGTGAGGTCTGGTTTTAAGTTGAAGACATGTAAGGACGTTATTCCATTGCATAGCTTGGTGTCATCTGTAAACACTGAAATTGTACTTTTAATCCCAAACCCTATATCATTTATAAATGTAATAAAAAGTAAAGGTCCCAACACTGAATCTTGGGGTACACCACTGATAACCTTAGACTAATCAGAAGAATCATAACCACTACTCTGAATTCGGTCTTTTAGCCAGTTTTCTATCCATTTACAAATTGATTTTTCCAAGCCTGTAGACCTTACCTTACAAACGCTTTTGCAAAATCCAAGTATACCATGTCCACAGCCACCCCTCTGTCCAAGTTTTGACTTACCTTCTCATAAAAAGAAATCAGATTTGTTTGACAATGTCTGTCTTTCATGAACCCATGCTGTCTGTTATGCGGCGTACACACGATCGTTTTTCATGCCATTTTTTAAACCGACGTTTTTCTCGTTTTTCATGTTTCCTCTCAAGCCTGTCTTGCGTACACACGATCATTTAAAAAAACGTTCAAGCAAAGCGCAGTGACGTACAACACGTACGACGGCACTATAAAGGGGAAGTTCCGTTCGGATGGCGCCACCCTTCATGTTAGTAAAGTTTGTTGAGCGACGATTCGCGCTTTTCAGCCTCGTGCTTTTCAGTCCGTTACAGCGTGACGAATGTGCTATCTCCATTACGAACGGTAGTTTTACCAGAATGAGCGCTCCCGTCTCATACTTGATTCTGAGCATGCGCGTTTTTTTTTCACCTCGTAAAAGCATACACACTATCGTTTTTCACGTCGTTAAAAAAAACGACATGAAAAACGACGTGAAAAAATAGAGCATGTTCGAAATTTTTAATGGCCGTTTTTCACGTCGTTAAAAATGCTCTGAAGCATACACACGATCGGTTTTAATGCCCATTTTTAAAAATGGCATTTTTAACGGCATGAAAAAGGATCGTGTGTATGGGGCATTACTTAAAATACTTTTTTCCAGCAAGAACGCATCTATGTGGTCTTTTATTAAACTCTCCAGTATCTTCCCAACTATAGAAGTTAAACTAACAGGTCTATAGTTACTTAGTAAAGACTTTGATCCTTTTTTAAATATAGGCACCACATTGGACTTGCACCAATCCATTGGTACTATGCTAGTCCTTAACCACTTGCCGACCGGGCCATAGCCGTGATCGCCGGGTTCTCTGGACCTGGCGCATCATGGATTGAGGTAAAGAGCCAATGACAGCGGCCCTTTACCACATGATCGCTCCGTCAAATGAAGGCACGATCACATGTCAACAAACCGGCACATGTCCGGTTCAGCTCTCTCCTCTCCTCACATGCGATCAGTAAAGTGTACAGCTGATCTGTGTCAATTCATACCTCATCCATTCCTCATACATGGCCATACGTGCCTCATACATGATCATCCATGTCTCATGTATGGCCATACATGCCCATTCATGCCTCATCCGTGCCCATTACTCTTTCGTTCGTGGCCACAGCTTCAATCTTGACAAGTGGGTATTAGCCTTCATTTAGGAGTGACTAGGCAGAAAAAGTGTTAACTTCAGAGCTGAACAGCCGCACCCAGGGGGCGGTCCTACTGGCTATATCCCCTCAGTCTGCACCAAGCAGATCAGTTTATTTCTGCCTAGCATAGGAGAAGGACATGGCTCCCTTCGGGCGCATAGGTCCGAGGGTTTTTTCTACATTTTTTTCTACGTTCTATGTTTTTTTCCTGAGATCTTCGATCAACTGCCGACTGGGTGACCGGCTGGATCCCAGATCCTTGTAGTCTCCCCAGTTTTCGGCCATCGAGCGTGTGCCGACCCTATCTATGCGCTGGGTTTTCCACGACATGCCCGTCGCTCTACGGGTGGCCGGTGAGCTTTGTGCTCCAGGGCATGCAAAAGACCGGTCTCTATTGCTGAATCACAGCATGCCGGGCCGACAGTCATCTCCGTAACCGCGCGGAAGATGGTCTGTCCAGAATGTATTCCAGCATAATTCACGCAGGAAGGGTAAGTAGCATCCCCTGCTTCGGCAGGAGGACTTGGCTGGACATTCCTGGAGAGATCAAGTAAGTGGTTTACCCTTACTTTCCTCTCTATTCCTGCCTTCCCTCCTCCCTGGGCTCTGCGAGCTAGGCTGGGTTCTGGGGGTTCAGCTGGGGGGCTCCATCTGGAGCGGGAACTGCGCTGTATGGCTGTCATTGGGAATGTCAGTTTTCTGCTTACCTGTGTGTTTCTCCCTCCATGCTGTCGGCGGCCATTTTCTTGTGGTCCACGCTCGGTGGCCATTTTCTTGTGGTCCACGCCTGTATTGGATCTATCACCGCTCGGTGGCCATTTTCTTGTGGTCCGCACCCGCTTTGGCCTCTGTCGACTGCTTGGCGGCCATTGTCTTGTGGTTCACGCCGTTCTTCAGTACGGCCGCTCGGCTGCAATTTTGTGGAAGTCTTTGGCCTCTAGGGTGCATTCACAGGCGCGCAATAGACAGACACACGCAGGATCAGACTGACACAGGCAGCTATGGGAGAGCTATTTTGGTGGGAGAAGACGGCAGCAGTAACAGTGACCATCCTAAGGGTGGTGAGTCCTCTGGGAGATGCTGCATCTCCTTAGCAGCTAGGAGGGTGGGCTGTTGATATCTTGCCTGGAGTCCCTGTGGGTGTCAGGCGCGTGGGTCAGCAGACGTTTTTTACCCCAGAGACACCTGAGTTGGCAACTGGTGCCCCTGCTATATCAGTGGACGCTATGTCGGCGATCCTGGAGGCCTTTTGTTGCCAAGGTGGAAGCGGCTCGTGGGAACACGGAGGGGTAGGAAGCGCCCCCTCCCCCCACCATCTTCTGGGGATAATTCTGATGCAGAGCCAGGCCCAGTTGTGGCTCATGGCCCTGATTCTGATGCATCAGCGGCTGCAGACCATGACCGGTCGGACAGTGAGGATGACTCCAGGTCCAGGTCAGCACGCGAAAAGGCTTGGTATCTATCACCGCAGTGCGGGTTACGCGGAAGTTGAAGAATTCTGCAGAAACAGAGACGGCGGTTCCCTTTGGGTTCCGTAAGCCGGCCCGCACTGCCAAGGTGTTTCCTTCTATGTTTCCTGAAGGTTTTTTCGGCCCCAAAAAATTTGGCGGTCCGGTACCCCTTTTTAGGAGAGTTTCCTTAAAAATTGGCCTCTCCCCCGATAGTGGACCCCCTGTATCCAGACATAAAGCAGGATTCCACCCGCGATTTTTATTTTATTTTTAAAGTCAGCAGCTACTAACACTGTAGCTGCTGACTTTTAATAAGGACACTTACCTGTCCTACTCGCCCGCGATGTCGGGCCCGCGACGGTGATCGATCAGTGCTAGCAGGTCCCGGCTCCTCCATCCTGACTAAGGGAAACCGGCCTTACGGCTTCCCTGCCCGTTTCCTACTGCGCATGCGCGACTCGCACAACGCTTTGTGATTGGGCGGCTGCCTCCTGGAATACACACAGTTCCCAGAAGGCAGCGCACCCCATTCACAAGAAGAGGAAGCGTAAGGACATACACTGAGGCAAAGGAAGAGGCAGATTAGGGGACTTCCACATAGCAACGGGCATTTCGGGTGAGTATAAATTATTTTTTTTCTATAAATTTTTTTCTTTTTTTTATAGGAATTTTTGTGTTAAAAAAATTTCTGGGTGGACCTCCGCTTTAACCAAGTAACCATGAGTCCAGTGGAAGGGGCTCCTGTCTTCAAGGACCCTGCGGACAAGAAGGCTGAGGCAATCGCTCGCTAGTGGGCTCAGCAGTGGGCTAGTGGGCTCAGCAGTGCGTCCAGCAATGGCTGAGGCTTTGGTGTCTCAGACACTTACTGAGTGGGCAAAGATGCTACTCCAGGGGACACGGGAGGCTCCTCCGGACGAGGTAGCTTTGGCCGACCAGTTGGTACAGGGCCTTAAGTTTGTCAGCGAGTCAGACATGGATACTATCCGCTTGCTGTCCAGAGCCTCGGTTTATGCGGTGGTGTTTTGCCACCTGGTTTAGCTAAGTGCTGGTCTACGGACCAAAAACTTCCAAGAAGGTCTTTTTGGACCTGACCTTTAAGGGTGACAGTTTTTTTTGGAACCTCTCTGGATGACATCATTAAGGATGCCACAGAAGGTAAGAGCTTGCTGCTCCCGCAAACCAAAAAGGGGTAAGGAGCCACGCCATAGGCAAGGGCCCTCCTTCACCGCGCACAAGCAGTTCTTTCATCCGCCTAGTGCGGCAAGTAAATGACCCCAGGCCGATAAAGCGCCTGCTGAGGTACAGAAGCGTCCCTGGTTTCGCAAGCCCAACCTTGCTTGCCTACCGAACAGATTTGTTTCCCTCTAAACCGCCAGCTTCAGCCGACTCGTCGGGAAGTCCTATATGGGGCGGTTCAAGACCTGCTGATACGCAGGGTGGTCCTTCCTGTCTCAGTACAGGAACGGGTTCAGGGGTTCTACTCAAATCTGTTCGTAGTGCTGAAAGAGGGGGTTCGTCCAATCTTGGATCTCAGGACCCTCAATTGCTTTGTGAAAGTACAAAGATTCCGGAAAGGAGTTGGCTCACTCTGTTGTCGCTGCCCTCCATCGGGGGATTTTCCGGCATCCTTGGTCATCAAGGACGCATGCTTGCATGTCCCCATATGCACCAGGCATCAGAGATGTCTGTGTTTGGCGACCGGGGAAGACCACTACCAATGGCAGCTCTCCCCTTTGGCCTGGCATCGGCACCAAGGTGCTTGCCCTGCATCTGGCCATACTAAGACAGCGGGGCATCGCTATCATGGGCAACTTGGACGATCTTCTTCTGAGAGCCACTTCAAACTCAAAATTAGAGGTGAGCGTGTCTATAACCTGTCAGACCCTCCGATCCTTGGTTGGGTGCTGAACACTCAGAAGTCAGTATTGGTACCGTCTCAACTCCTAGTGTATGTAGGGTTGATTCTGGACTCCTCAGAGGCAAAAAAAAATTCTCCCTATGGGAAAGTTGCAGACCATTCGGGCTGCAGTGCGGCAGTTGACATCCCAAAGATGGTCGTCACGCCATTTTTTCAGGCAAGTCCTGGGCCTCATGGTAGTCTCTTTCGAGGCGGTACCATATGCACTATTTCATACGCGAGTGTTACAGAAGGTAATTCTGTCCAGAGGGTCAAGTGCCCTTCATCCCTGGATTGTCAAAATCCAGGTGAGCCACCTAGTCAGGACCTCCCTAGTTGGTGGCCGACATCTCCAGCACTTCTGTTTGGGAAGTCTTTCCTTCTGTTTTTTACTGGATGGTGGTCTCAGCGGACACCTGTCTTCCCGGTTGGAGAGGAGTCTGGGGAGCTCTGTCAACCTGGGTCGCTGGACTCCGCACAAATCCCACTTGCCGATCCTGGAGGCCTTTTGTTGCCAAGGTGGAAGCGCCTCCCTTTCCCGGCGAATTCGACCAGGGCAAGAGGTGCCTCTTGGGTTGATGGCATGGCCTCTCGGTGTGGTCCTTTCGGTGGCTGTTGCGTCAGTTAAGACGGGTTTCTGAGCTGGCAGCCTTGTCATGCAAGGCTCCCTATCTGATCTTCCACAAGGATAGGTGGTGCTGCGTCCGCAGACTTCTTTTCTTCCTAAGGTCGTTTCAACCTTTTCATCTCAAGGAAGACATTGTTCTGACATCCTTGTGTCCTCATCCGTCGAATCCTAGGAGATGACGTTGTATTTCTTGGATGCCGTCCGAGCTCTGAGAGCGTCAAGCGTCTGTTTCACCAGGTGTGTAAGGCAGCGACCTGCTCATCCGTTCATACTTTCACTAAACTTTACAAGTTGATGTGTGTGCATCTTCGGATGCTTCTTTCAGCCGCAAGGTATTGCAGGCGGCTGTTTTGAGTTGCAACTCCTCCATTGAGGAGCTCTGTTTTGTTTTGGAGTGAAGTTGTTTTAATGCTTTTCCCACCCCTCATTTTTGACACTGCTTTTGGACGTCCCACTTGTCAAGATTGAAGCTGTGTCCGTCCATGAACGAAAGAGTAAATAGGATTTTTGTACTCACCGTAAAATCCTTTTCTCCGAGTTCATGGACGGACATAGCACTCACCCCTTGTTTTTAAGTTTGTACTGCTTTTTGACGAACTGATCTTCTTGGTGCAGGCTGAGGGGATATAGCCAGTAGGACCGCCCCCTGGATGGGGCTGTTTAGTTCTGAAGTTGTTAACACTTTTTCTGCCTAGTCACTCCTAAATGAAGGCTAATACCCACTTGTCAAGATTGAAGCTGTGTCCGTCCATGAACTCAGAGAAAAGGATTTTACGGTGAGTACAAAAATCCTATTTTATGCCTCATCTGTGCCCATCCATGCTCATCCATACCTCATCCGTGCTCCATCAATGCCACCTTAGTGCTCATCCGTGCCTTATTCATGCCTCATCCATGCCACATCCGTGCTTCATCGGTGCTCATCCGTGCTAATTGGTGCCTCATCGGTGCTCATCCACGCCACATCAGTGCTCATCCTGATGGTTCTCCCTGCATGTTGGGCCTCTGTATGTGGCAAGGCTGTGGTTTCACCATACTCAGGAGGAGTAGCAGAATGTACTTTGGGGTTTAATTTTTTCTATGTACATGCTATGTGCTAGAAAAATCCTATAAATTGACCGCTTTATGTAAAAAAAAAAATGCGTTTTCATTTTCTTTCCACATTTTCCAAAAAACTTGTGGAAAAAAATGACATGTTCAAAAGGCTCATTATGCCTCCTAGATTATGTGTTGAGGTGTTTGCGTTCCAAAATGGGGTTATTTTGTGGGCGTTTTAATTGTCCTGGTGCTCAAGGTCCTTCAAAAGTGTGATAGGTAGTCAAGAAATTAAATTGCACATTTAATTTCTTGACAAAAAAACAAAAAGTCAGCGCTCCGTGGGTTAAAGGAATGTCAGGTGAATCCTGCAGTGGTAAAACATAACAAGTTTAAGGATGAATGATCTTACAAAAATGCAGGGCAATTGAAATGGAATGGAACCATTAACGCCTCACTGACCAAAAACCACCATTGCATATATATTGATGGTTTTTGGGCAGTGAGGAGTTAACAGTTCCATTCCAATTGCCCCGTCCCATTGCTGTGCCCACTCCCCGCCTTCATATTTTGCTTTTAAATCTCTCTGACAACCATCCGTGACTTTGACAATGCACATGTGCGCAAAATGCGTAGTCGATTTTCTAAAGATGAGCTTGCTGTGCTCAAGTTTGGTTTAAGCTTTTGCCCTTCTCACAATATGGACAGGTATGAACTCATCAAGGACATCCACATGTTCATCAGAAACCTCACTTTCAAATATATATTCGATAAGGACCGTATTCGTAACAAAGAGAAGGAATTCTCTGAGAGTATTAAACATTTCAAAATGGATGATTTCAGGGCCCTTCGGGACCTGATATTACTCCTGGATAAAAGCGAGGGTGTGGATGTGATTGATGAGACTTTGCCTGAGCCTACTCAATCTTTCGATAAAAAATGTAAACTCAAATCGAGGAACTTCCCAGACCTTACCACAAGCCCACAAGCTTGGGCCTTTCTATGTAGTGTCATTAGTGACATTAAACGATTCAAGATTCTGCCCAAACAAAGCAACATCACTGGAGCACAACATAAAAGCCTTCTAAAAATACAAAAGCATCCTGACATAATTGTTAAAGGGGCAGACAAAGGAGGCAACATAGTTCTCATGACTAGAAGCTTTTATGAGAACATGTGCCATAAAATTTTACTAAATTCTGAATGGTATCGCCCTATCAACCTGACAATTACTGCCTCGTTTGGAACCATTTTTCTAGACATCATCAATGATGCCCATACCAAGGGTCTCATAGATCAGGACCTATATGATTTCCTGAACACTCGGTCTCCCAGGACGGCGACATTTTATGCGCTACCTAAAGTGCATAAAGACTGTATGTCGCCTCCTGGGAGACCGATTATTTCAGGGATCGGCTGCCTCACTGAGAATGCCAGCCGACTGGTAGATTCGGTTTTGATGCCTCATGTAATTGCTCTCCCCTCATACATTAGGGACACCCTAGCTCTCCTGAAGCAGATCGAGGGGATGGTCGTTCCTCCTGGCTCCCTGCTCGTGACTCTGGACGTGGAGGCGTTATACTCCAGTATCCCTCACGAGCAGGGAGTCGAGACGATACGGACCTTCCTCTACGAAGAAGACCATCATTGATGGCCTTACAATGAGTTTATCATTAAGCTCCTGCAATTTATCCTGACCCACAACTGGTTCCGTTTTTGTAACTCCCACTACCTCCAGGTGCAGGACGTAGCCATGGGCATTTGTTGTGCCCCTGGCTACGCCAATCTGTACCTGGGGGGGGGTGGCAGAGGAACCTCTTTTCGAGTGAGCCCCTAAATAGGTTCACCAACAGGGTGTTACTCTGGATGCGTTATATTGATGACGTGTTCATCGTTTGGACTGGCACTAGGGGCCTCCTCGATGAATTCATACAAGCCCTGAACATTAACCACTTCAATCTAAAATTCACCTTTAGTTGTGACATGTACTCTACTACATTTTTGGATCTAACGATCTTCAGGAATTCTGATAATTCCTTGGCGACTGACTTGTTTCGGAAAAGTTCAGCAGGCAATACATTACTGCACGCAGCCAGTCTCCATCCTCCAGCTCTGATACGCAGCATTTCCTATGCTCAGTATATCAGATTGCGACGAAACTGCACACGCTTGGCTGACTTTCAAACGCAAGCCAAAGCACTCAAAACCCGCTTACTTGCAAGCGGATATAGCAAGTTGCTGTTGCGACAGGCCTACAATAAAGCCATTGGTCAAACCCGTAATGAGCTTCTGTATAAAACTAAAATCTCCCTGTATCAACCTACTACTAAACTGCTCACGAAATTCTCGAGTCATCACCGAGAGATTCGACACATGCTGGGTAACCACTGGCATCTCCTACGGGAGGATCCGATACTCAGGAAATATGTAGGGGAGCAACCCGAAATAATTTTCAAACGTGCCCAGTCTTTAAAGGACAAACTAACAGCAAGCCACTACATCAGAAATAAAAACACGAATGTCAGAACATCGCTTGGTACCTCTAGATGTGGCCAATGTTCCTTCTGTAAATGGGTCAAACCGGCCCAAAACATCACACTCCCCAATGGGGAATTGTTTTTGCCCAAATTCTCTGCAAACTGCCGCACCGTGGTGTCATTTACCTTATGACCTGCAACTGTGGGGCTTTTTATGTGGGCAAAACAGCTCGACAGCTCAGACAGAGAATCAATGACCACATTTATTATTCAGGCAACGGCAAAATGCTGACATCTGTGAGCCGTCACCTTGATCTATACCATCGTTTTGACACTTCTTGGGTCTCTTTCTCTGTCCTAGCTGTTATCCCCAAAAACCCACGAGGGGGTGAATGGGACAAGATTATCCTTCAGATGGAAACCTTATGGGTCGAAAGACTCAATGCCACACATCCCCCAGGCATTAACGAAACCCAGTCATACAGACCATTTCTGTAAGTATAATCAGAGTGGAATGTATACACTGTGTTACAGTGGTAATGGTAACTTTGCGGGTTCTTTTGTCTCAATACTAGAATTATCCAACATCCATGTTTTCATGGAATAAATTTATACTCAGCCTCATTTATAGGAGCCCAATGAATCCACGATCTATGTCTATTACTTTAATTATTGGTTTTCTGGTTTAAACTCCTTATATATTTTTCTACTGTTCCCCATTCATTTTCCCTTTCAGTTTCTTCCCCTCCTCCCCCCCCCACATTATTTCTCTTTCACTCTTTATCTATTTTTGATTTTACACTTCACTGACAATGTTCATTTTATCAGACCGTTATCTGGTCCTTAATTTTTATATAAGGGAGCACAAGGTTTACAACCCAAGTGCACACTAATTCAGACATAAATGCTCTAAAGTTACTCTTTAATATTCTTATTGTTTGCTACTATCCAAACACAAGATTTCTTTACCACCACCCTTCCCCTTCCCTCTTTCTTCTCCTTTCACCCATCTCAAAAAGTTGGGAGGTAAGAAATCGCCTCCTGAAGTCGCCCAAAGTAGTGTAGGAAATACTTTTGGGAATCTGTGTGGCGTCGCACCAATCCGGACAGTTCTATTGCCGTCAATAGGCGCCGATTTGGCCTGCAATTTGACATGTCAATTCAGAGCTATGTGAACATGGGTGAAGTTGCATAGATATGAATGGAACTCATGGGCTGGGGGGGGGGGGGGGAACTTTTAATGCGACTCTGAGGTCCAAAGCTGCATAAAAAGTCACATAAGTGTGAAAGTAACCTAATGAGATTAAATAACACCTTTGAATAAAGCCCCATTTGCTCTTGTGCGACCTTAAAATTGCACATCTTTGCCATGACTTGAAGCAATGTCTGTGTTATCTTGTGGTGTATGGACCTCAAATCGCATCAAAGTCAAACCAAGGTAGTGCAGGGATGAATTTTCCCCACTTTCAGGATGCACAAGTGACAATAGGGCCAAATTCAAAGATATCCTTAAATCTCTTTCACACTGCTGCGACCTGAAAGTCACCCTAATTTGCTGCCACTTTGTCGCTGCAACTTGGCCCCAACTTCTGGGAATGCCTGTGTAATATTGCGCCCTATGTACCTCAAGTCACATGAGGCTCTGTTTCCACTATTGCAACCCTAAATTCGCATGATTTTGCCGAAATTTTTTGCCGCGATTTTGATGCGACTTGGAGCAATGCCTGTATATTCTTGAGGTCTATGGACCTCAAGTTGTATCAAAGTGGGTCCAAAGTAGTGCAGGGACTACTTTGAAGTCGCTGCGACTTGATGTCGCACAGATATGAACCATACTCATTGGAAATCATAGGGTATGACATGTCATGCGACTTTGCAGTCCCAAGTTGCATGACAAGTCGCACTAGTGGAAACTGAGCCTGAAAGTCACACCAAAGTAGTACAAGGACTACTTTGAAGTTGGTCTGACTTAAAGTAGCACAGATATGAATGGTTATCATTGAGAATCATGAAAAGTCACCCAACTGTGAATCAAGTCATATATATTTTAATAGAAAGGAGCTCTCATTTATACTTGCATAGTCCTTACTGATTTACATCGGCAGAACAAATGCAGGAAGTAGTGATGTGTGCACATGGGCCAGAAGCAAATGTGTAGTGATACCAAACAAATCAATGAAGCCCACCCACACCAAATCCACCCCCACCTTGAGTAAGCACAAGTACATATCCTACACTTACCCGGCAAATCAGCAGCACTTCCTCTATGCTAAAAAGAGGGAGCTCGCCATGTCCAGCTAGATGGAGATCATGACCAGCACCGGAACTTCCGGGTGATTACAATGACTCATTTCCGGGTCAGGAGGTGAAACCACGCTCTGATGATTGCAGCTGTGAAAATTTAATCTCAATCACACTTAGAATTTATTATTTTTGATTATTTGCAGATATGCAAATCTGTATTTCTACATATGATATTTGAAGGTAAACTTAAGGGAGTTTGAAAAGGAATGGTGTCTCTGCCATAGCAGCAGGTGAATTACAAAGGCAAAAGGCCCGGTTTGAGCCCTGCTTCACACTGACAGCGGGAGGAAATCGTTCAGCTGAACTCATACGAAATCTGTGCAGGTTTCTGCACTTATATCAATACAAATCACACCAATTAGAACAGCGCAATTGCCACCGATCTGACATGTCAAATCGCACCAATGTGAACCAGAGCTGACACATACAACACTGTCTATCCTCCAGCTGAATTCATTACCTGCAATTCTCCACAGCTGTTATAAAGATTCCACCTTTATCATTTACTTGCAGGTGTGCTGAAGCCTAGGTTTACATTGGGGCGATTTGTCATGCACTTTCAGAAATCAAATCGCATGACTATTGGTGGCAATGGCACTGTTCCAATCGATGCAACCCCAATTTTGTGGCGCCGCACCAATTTCCAAAAGTAGTTCCTGCACTACTTTTGCCAATTTCAGGTGCGACTTCAATAGACATTTGTGTATAAAGCCACACAGATGTCTATCAAGTAGTACCTAAAATCGCGCTAGCTTAAGTGAAGTAGCGCGATTTCAAAGTAGCATCAATGTGAACAAGGGCAAAGAGATTCATTTTTTGGTGCACAAATTCATATAGAAATAAAATATTAAGGATTTTGCACTTTGCCAAAAAAAAAAAAAAAGCGCACACACCAAAGCTCAATAACGTACTTTTATTTTGCTAGCAGAAACAAAATTAGGTACATTCATTTACTAGCTTCAAAAAAATTTGGACAGGATACATGGTGCTACATTTAGCAATTGGATTTTAAGGGCCCTGCTCATAGGAGCTTACAATCTAAAATTTGTCAAAACCTTAGAGTGCGCACAGCTTTACTTTTAGTGTATAACGGGCAACACATCACATTTTTATCTGCAAGAATATAGAAACATACTCAAGTCATTATTCTTACAAAGCATTCCAACATAAAAAAAGACACATGTTCAAAACCCCCACCCCCACCCCACAATCCACATATACATACATTGGTGACCATGTTCTGCTGGAAGCTGCATTTCTGTGTACATGATTAAGCAATGAGAGCAGATGCTTCCAAACGATTTTGCATGGTCAGACAGGAACAATACACACACAATTTTTGATTGAAAAAATGCACAAGAATTTCAGCAAATAACACAAGTTTGGGGGGATTTGTCAATCTGCACAATATCATTCCTTCTCCCCCACAAATCACAGCAAAATACCTGGCCTTCTCAGACCAAACGATCCCCCCATACTGCAGGCCTTTATATAAGAGAGGTTGTATTGTTAGCACACTGACACACGCCCAATAGAAGTACACGCCCACTAGAAGTACACGCCCACCAGTATCTTTCAATCTGTCTCTTCGTGTATGTCTAAAGTGATTGCACCTGATGGGCAGGAACAAATAATACTATTTGCAACTGTGTTAGCCCTTGGCTATGTGCATCAAATCTCCAACTACAGGCCAAAGATCCAAGTCCATTTGCATGCACAGAAACAAAGCAACAGTTTTCTAAGCATATGTACCTGTGCAGTGTAAACCCTACAATTTTAAATGTCCAAGTCCCTGGGCATGATTAGTGCTAACAAACATTAACATCGGGCCCTGGCTGCAATGAGCTTCCAATCTAAAGTCCAAAATAAACTTTCTTACATTAGAGACTATTTTGACAGGAGACAAATAAAATACCAGCATGTCTTCAACATAAGCATTAGCATGTTGGGGAATTGAACCACCAACCCCAGTGCTGCTAAACGGAATTGCTGCCCACTTAGCCACCAGGCAGCCTCACACATGTTCTCTGCATCTCTGTGGTGTGAACCAGCCTTAAGTCCATAGCCAAGTTCCGTGTCTCCAAGCAATATACAATATATTGGCCTAAGTATTGGGACGTCTGCCTTTAAACGCACATGAACTGTAATCGCATCCCAGTCTTAGTCCGTAGGGTTCAATATTGAGTTGGCCCACCCTTTGCAGCTATAACAGCTTCAAGTCTTCTGGGAAGGCTGTCCACAAGGTTTAGGAGTGTGTCTATGGGAATGTTTGACCATTCTTCCAAGTGCATTTGTGAGGTCAGGCACTGATGTTGGATGAGAAGGCCTGGCCTGCAGTCTCCGCTCTAATTCATCCCCAAGGTGTTCTATCGGGTTGAGGTCAGGACTCTGTCCAGGCCAGTCAAGTTCCTCCACCCCAAACTCACTCATCTATGTCTTTATGGACCTTGCTTTGTGCACTTGTCCAAATCATTTGGTGGAGGGGGATTATGGTGTGGGGTTGTTTTTCAGGGGTTGGGCTTGGCCCCTTAGTTCCAGTGAAGGGAACTCTTAAGACATCAGCATACTGAGACATTTTGGACAATTTCATGCTCCCAACTTTGTGGGAACAGTTTGGGGGTGGCCCCTTCCTGTTTCAACATGACTGCACACCAGTGCACAAAGCAAGGTCCATAAAGACATGGATGAGTGAGTTTGGGGTGGAGAAACTTGACTGGCCTGCACAGAGTCCTGACCTCAACCCGATAGAACTCCCTTTGGGATGAATTAGAGCAGAGACTGCGAGCCAGGCCTTCTCATCCAACATCAGTGCCTGGCCTCACAAATGCACTTCTGGAAGAATGATCAAACATTCCCATAGACACACTAAACCTTGTGGACAGCCTTCCCAGCCTTCCCAGAAGCTGTTCTAGTTGCAAAGGGTGGGCCAAATCAAAATTTTAACCCTACGGACTAAGACTGGGCTGCCATTAAAGTTCATGTGTGTGTAAAGGCAGGCGTCCCAATACTTTGGGCTAAATTGTGTATCTGGCAAGATTTACAGTGGTGGTGGAACTACACATAAATACAACATTTAGACATAGTTTTAGGACCTGGGATATGAGACAGCTTCTCTACATGAAGCAGCATGTTTGGGATTTGAACCCAGACACTCAGGGATGCTAAGCAGAAGTTCTAACCTCTAAGCCACAGAGCTGCCACATGTGGAATCCTCCTACATGTAAATACACATAAATACTGCATTTCTTTGGACATATAGGTGATGGAATTACATTACTCAAGAGTTATTCTTCTTAATTTATTCTGTGATATTTGGTGTTTTTTGGGGGTGAGTTTAGAATAGTGATATTACCCTCAAATTTTGGGGAATTACATTTTTATTTCTGATGTTGGAACACATATCAGATTTTTGGGGCTCAAATTATGATTATTTAGAAATAATAAAAAGCCCAAAAAAAATGTGACTAATTTTAAATTTGCATCAGCAATAGTATTGATTGTGGTTTTTAAAGACACCTGTGTGAGTTGGGTAAACATTGGTGTGAGATGGAGAGTAACTAGTGAAAGGTCCCTTTCACACGGAGGTCCGTTCAGGTCCGCCTGTCAGTTTTTTAGGCGGACCTGAAACGGATCCTCCATGTACCCCTATGGAGGCACGGATGTCAGCGGAGACATGTCCGCTGACATCCGCTCCGCTCCGCCAAAGTGTGACGGAGGAAAACCCTATTTTTCCTTCCGTCGGCGGAGCGGATCGGATGACAACGGACTCTACGGTCCGTCGTCATCCGATTCCCCATAGGGGAGAGCGGCGCTCTGACAGGGCGGTCCCTGCACAGTGTGCGGGGACCGCCCAGTCATCCGTCGGCTCAGCGGGGATCAACGGAGCGATCCCCGCTGAGCAAGCGGAGCTTCACTGGGCGGATCTGCACGGATCCGTCCTGTGTGAAAGAGGCCTACGTGACAGAGAAAAAAATATTTTATCAAAACATTCCACATTCTAGCTTTCTTTAAAAACAAAATATTTTAATTAGAAGCAACATTGTTGCAAAGGAAAATTTATTTCAGAGAAAGATACATTTCATCTCAACATTAAAAGGATTTATTTGTGAAAGTTACAATTGTATCATTAGAATCAATGGCTAAAACTTGCATTGGACTAAAATAGCTCAGATTTTCACTTCCAAAACATGCTCTTTAATTAGCTCTCATTTCGGTATTTACTATAACTCTTGTGAAAAAAGTCACTTGAGTTAAAATTTGAGTTATATTAGCTCTGGGCATGCTCAGTTTAGCTTGCAAATAGTTGTCCAAAAACGGGCATTTTTTTACTTCTCAGACTTTTAAAGATATTTCAGTGTAGAAATCACTTATTCACACAGTTTAAAAGCAGATTATCTTTAAATAATATACCGCATATTTCAGTACCATTTAGGCAATTATATCACGCTCTAAACATTTTTTTTCATGTGCACAACTCCAGCTTTTAGTAGAGTAAGGATTTGGGCGCTATTTGGATTCTGGGAGCTATAGTAAATTCGATTTTGGTAAGTATTTTTTCTCCAGCGCTATAGTGAATACCGTTTTAGCGCTAATTAGCGCAAATCCGCGACAATTTGCGCTAATTAGCGCGAATTTGCGCTAATTAGCGCCGCGGCGCTATAGTAAATTACCCCCATATTTTCTGTTGTCTATACATGTGTTTTAAATAGATTACTGTGCTCCTGAAGAAGCGATAAAATCGCGAAACTAGTAGAGCAAGTTAAAATCACATACGATACATAGGACCTCTGGCTCTCGCCAATGTGCTTCACACGATCACCTTTTCTCCAGCTCTTGGTTTGTTGGGATTGATTTCCAACTAAGGTGGAATGCCTGTATGGTATATACTTTGAAATATTGTTAAAACGTGAACCTAAGGCCCCATGCACACAGGGCGTTTTTACAGCCGCTTTTTTTTAGAGCTTAAAAACGCCTGTCCATGTTTTGTAAACATTTTTTTACATTTTTTGACCTTTTAAAAAAAAAAAAAAAATCCCGGACCTCAAAAACGCAAATCGCGGCGTTTTTGCGCGTTTTCGCAGCGTTTTTTGCGCGTTTGTGTGCGTTTAATAGCGTCAGGCGTTTTTGCAGCTCGAACTTGGAGCTCCAGAACGCACTGGAATTGGGTTTTTTTTGCAGCTGGAAAACGCCTATGCCACTTGGAGCTCATAAAAGCTCTAGTGTGCATGACACAATAGAATAACATGGATGGGCGTTTTGAAGCTGTAAAAAAAAACGTCTAAAGCTGCTGTTAGCAGCTGCAAAAACGCCCTGTGTGCATGGGGCCTAAGTCCTGTTTCCAAGTATAAACAAACTGTTATTGTTTTAATGTTTATATGTATTTTTTCAATACTCTGTTTAAAAAATAAATATCCTTAGTTTTCTACAAGATTTATCCATGTGCCGCCTAAAGTCCATTTTTCTAGTTCATTGATGTTTCAAATGCGTAGTCACGTCAACAGTTTAGCTTGAGTTCGATGCTGGTCCCTGAGCTCCTTCTGCACTGCAGTTTTGGTCAGCTTGGTACGTCATCAGTACAAGCCCATCCCGGCAACAACTCTCTCCTCTTGGCTCATGGATTTGGAACAGGGCGGCCCCACCAATCACACCTCACACACCCGTGTCTACCACACGCCTTCAGAGTGTCTGTGTGAGTGAAATTTAATTGAGTCGCCCGCGGACCTGGGCTTCTCCTTAACCAGCGCAGCAGCCAGCAGGCTTGTGGAGAGCGGCTTGTCATCTTCCCACACGGCGCGGCTTCTTCTCCTTCACCAGCATCCCACCCAGCCAGTCCAAAGAGCACCTGTGAGTTGGTTCATTGTTCGTTTTTGTGACCTCCCGATGCAACAGGATTATTGGTGCCTCCTATGCTTCATCGTTCCACCTATGGTTGCCGTCAGCCCCTCACTGTCCCGGGAACCTCCAGTGATATCGTAGGCACTTTCCAATTTTATTTTTAGATCATTTATCATTAAACTTGTTATGTTTTACCACTGCCACTAAGGGATTCACCTGACATTCATTTAACCCATGGAGCGCTGACTTCTTTTTGTATTTTTTTTGTGTTAAGAAATTAAATGCGTAATGTATGTCCCTAGAACATCTGGCAGTGCTCCCTACATGTTGGGCCTCTCTATGTGGCCTGGCTGGGAAAAAGTCTCACACGTGTGGTATCGCCATACTCAGGAGAAGTAGCAGAATGTGTTTTGGGGTGTAGTTGCAAGTATGCATATGTGAGATAACCTGTTAATATGCCAATTTTCCTGGCTTGTTGGTGTCTCAAGAAATGAGATGGGACCGTCAGTACATCAGGTGTGATCAATTTTCACTGATTGGCACCATAGATTGTAGACTCTATAACTTTCACAAAGACCAAATAATATACACTGATTTGAGTTATTTTTACCAAAGATATGTAGCAGCATTCAGGCTAAAAATTCTGAATTCTTAAAATGACTAATTTGCTAAATTTTATAACAAACAAAGAAAATTAAAAAATTTTACAAAATTTTCTCTTTTTTTTTATTTATAGCGCAAAAAATAAAGAACCCAGTGGTGATTAAATACCACCAAAAGATCTTTAAAAAAAATACCACCAAAAGAAAGCTCTATTTGTGTGAAAAAAGAGGACAAAAAATATCATATGGGTACAGTGTTGTATGACTGAGTAATTGTAATTTAAAATGTGAGAGCACTGAAAGCTGAAAATTGGGCTGGTTAGGAAAGGGATATAAGTGCCCAGTGGGCAAGTGATTAAAGAGTCCCTAAAAATGAGAAACAATGGCTTTGAAATGACAAAGCTCAATTGTTTTCAGATTTGTGGGCATATGCCATCTGGTCCAGGTGCTTTAGACCTAATTCGGTCCAATTATTTCTGCACCATATCACTTTTGAGCCATTGTGGATCATTTGGGGCTGTGGCAATACCATCCCTATTATGGACATGAGCTCCCCCATGCTCCTTTTTATACAGAGAGCTGAAGAAGGTATTTAATAAATTTGCCTTTTCTTTGTCCCCAGTCACCCACTCTAGATTATGTTATAAAGGGCCTACATGCTCAGATCTGACCTTTTTTCTATTAATATATTTTTAAAAAATTTGGGGGTTTGTCCTACTTTTTTTTGCAATCTGTCGTTCGTTTTGAATTTTTGCATCCTTGATTTCCTTTTTACATATTCTGTTTATATTCTTTGTAACATTTTTTTTTTTTTTAATTTATGTTTATTGATTTTTCCATTGAACAGAGAAAAATTACAGAGCATATCAACATACACGCTTACACATTATTTTCTTGTATTCAGTAGCAATATACCAGTATTACACCGTGAAGCGGGAGCATAAACAATATAGTCTCGAAATAACATACAAGCCTAATAAGGCCTACAGCTTGTGGCCACATGGCCACATAGGTGTCCCAGTTCCTCAACGGAGGAGAAGAGAAAAAAAAAAAGAAACACAAAACCCTAATACCAAAGGTGTATCGAGAGTATTTAACTGTGATTTTCACAGGACTCATTCGGTTATCCTTATTCAGTAATACTTAAGTGCTTGCATTCACTCACACAACACTCATACCCATTCACCCAGCACTGCCACCCATTTCCCCAGCCGAAACTACAGCTGGGGGGGCACTCCTCCCACTCCCCCCCCACATTTATGTGGGATACGTTTCATGTCCCCAGCTTCTTTATTTAGGATAGGAGGTAGTTCTTCCCCCCCCCCCATCAAACAGGAGGGGCTGAATCAGGGCCCACTACTGCTGAGACAGAGGGGTATCCTTCCAAAAGGAGCTGTCTATATCCAGCCAAGGTTGCCAGATCTTGTAGAATTTGTGTATACAGGCCCTTCCTTTATAGATTAGTTTAAAGGTTGGTACGACTTTGTTTATCATGCGGTACAGCAGTTGGATGTTGGGAGCAGATTCACACTTCCATTGTAGTAATATCAGTTTTCTGGCATAAAAGAGTATCAAGCGGACTAGGGTCCGTTCGTGGGTTCTGGGTATGTGGTCATTAAGGATGCCCAGGAGCCCCACTTCAACAGTGTGGGGGGTCACTAGGCATAGATTGTTTTAAAAAAAAGAGAATAGGTCCACCCAGAACCCCAAGAGGGCCGGGCAGGACCAAAACATGTGTACATAACCAGCATTGGTGCACTTACATCTAGGGCAGAGGGCCCCTGAAACATAACCCATGCGAGCCAGACGGGCCGGCGTGTAATGCAGTTGATGAATAAATTTGAACTGTATATATTGGTCGTTAGACCCAACAATATCCAAGAAACAGGCCCCAGAGGCCTCCTCCCACCCCTCCTCTGAAAGCCCAGGGATGTCGACCATCCACTTCCGCTGTGCAGCACGGAAGGGAGAACTCCCACCCGTCTGCAGTCGGGAGTAAATGGTCGTGGCTAATTTCGTAATGCCAGAACACGACATCAATGCCTCAAGCGGGGATTCAGCGAGCTCAAGAGTCAGGCCATGAAACTGCGCATGGACAGCGTGTCGTATGAGAAGATATTTAAAATAGAATTTATTTGATAATCCACTTGTAGCTTTTAGGACTTCAAAAGAGATAAATTCACCATTGAGAAAAATGTGGGTAATGCCCAGCCGTGCCCAGCCGTGTCCACCACAATGCATCGGGGTGACCCATGAGCTCCAGAAGATTGGGGTTATGCCATAGGGGGGTTTTCGGTGAGACCCCCCCAATTCTGAAATCGTCTTATTCCCTTCATGCCAGGCCAACCAACTCACTTCTATCGGGGAGCCGCGGGAGCATCGTTTTGGTAAAGATCTATGCATAATATCTACCAATGGGGTCTCTAGGCCAGCAAGTGCCTGCAGTAGATAGGTAGAGCAGGATGCGGAGGCCCCCTGGAACCATTCATAGACATAGGTTAATTGGGCTGCTATAAAATAGTGTCGCAAGTTGGGGCAGGCCAGTCCCCCATCACCCTTAGAGGCCTGGAGGGAAGCCTTCGCTATTCTGGGATTGGTCCCCTGCCATAGGAAGGAGGATAATAACGAGTCTATTCTTTTGAAGAGCTTTTTGTAGAGAAAAATAGGGGATGCCCTAAAGGCATATAAAAATTTAGGTAGGTATATCATTTTAAATATGTTCACCCGCCCTATCAAATTCAAAGGTAATGAGGCCCAAGTTTGCAACCTGGTCTCCATGTGTGTAACAACTGGGGCAATGTTAAGAGATTCAAAGAGGGCCAGGTCTGCATTAATGTGAATGCCCAAATATTTAAATGTGGATCTGACTGACAGTTTAGAGTGAGATAAGTAAGTATAGTCCTGTTTGGGGCCTATGGGAAAAGCAACAGACTTGTCCCAGCCCACCTTTAGTCCCGAGACCCTCCCGAACTCCTCCACCACTTCCATTAAAGATTTAAAGGACTGTTCTGTGCCATCAAGGTATATTAATGCGTCATCAGCATATAATGAGATCTTCTCTGTAAGATTACCATAACATATGCCGCCCACCGACGCCGTCTGTCGCACCGCCAGAGCCAAAGGCTCTATGGCAAGTGCGAACAGGAGTGGCGAGAGCGGGCAGCCCTGCCGTGTTCCCCTGTGTAAAGAAAAGACATCCGATACATCCTTGTTAGTACATATTCTTGCCCTGGGATTGATATATAGCAGGCGAACCCATTTTATAAATTGGTGACTAAAACCCATTCGGTGCATGACTTCCCACAAAAAGGTCCATTTCACAGTATCAAAGGCCTTCATTACATCCAGTGACAACACCAGGCCACTTTTATGCTCAGTGTCAGCTCTATGGATATGTATGAACAATCGTCTAATGTTGTCATATGTACTCTTTCCAGGCATGAATCCAGTTTGGTCCCTATGGATAAGGTGTAGGATAATCTTTTGTAGTCTCACTGCCAGTACCTTGGCCAGTATCTTAACATCACTATTGAGTAAGGAGATTGGACGGTATGAGCCGCATAGCGTTGGATCTTTATCAGGCTTGGGGATCACCACAATCAGGGCCTCACACATGGAGGAGGGGAGAACGCCCTCCTCCATTGCCTGCCCAAACTGAGAGTGCAACCTCTGTGCCAAGTCCCTAGCATAGTGTTTGTACCATTCAGCGGGCAAACCGTCCAATCCAGGAGTTTTGTTCGGGGGGAGTGAGTATATGGCAGTGGTAATTTCTTCTACCGTCAAAGGTTCATTTAAGATGGATCTGTGTGAGTCCTCCAGTACAGGGAACCGGAGAGACTCGAAGAAACCCATAGTTTCCCATTCAGGTGGAGAGGGCTGGGACGAATATAGGTCCTCATAGAAGGATTTAAAAGTTAGATTAATGGTCCTAGGGTCTGAAGCGATGGAGCCATCCGGCACCTGGATTTGCGGAATAGTCCTATCAACACAGTCCATGCGGGAGAGATATGCCAACATCTTGCCATTTTTCCCACTGTGTTCAAGCAGCCTGGCCGTCAGATATCTCTGTTGTTTCTGCGTTACATCCACCCTGTGGAGGTCCAGGGCCCTATGCGCCCCCACCAGGACCCCGTGGGAGTCCGGGGTGGGGGACGCAGAATACTGGGCCCTCGCAATCTCCAAGGAGGACTCTAGGGCTAAAAGAGTGGCCTGGAGGTTTTTTTTTATGTCTGGTAGTGTTAGAGATGTATGAACCCCGCAGTCGCCTTAAAGGCGTCCCATGTGGGGCCAGGGGAGGCAGATCCTTCATTATCCGCCCAAAAGTGGGACATGTCCTGTCCCACCGGGTCCTGTATTTCGGGGGTGGAGATCCAGCAAGGGCTGAGCCTCCACTGCCGAAAAGAGGGTCGGTGACCCATCACCAACTCTATCTTAAGGGCCGAATGGTCTGAGATTGTCTGCGAGATGTATGCGACCGACTTAACATAAGGGACCATATCAGAGGTTCCCAGGGCATAATCCAGCCCGGAAAGAGTACCATATGTTCTGGATTGACAGGAGTATTCTTTTATCAGTGGATGGCCACGCCGCCAAAGGTCGACGTAACCAAAGGAGGCACACCAGTGGCTAAATAGCTTGCATTCATATTGGAGGGGCCTCAACCTGTCCAGACCTGGGTCCAGGACAGAATTGAAATCCCCCAGCACAAGGGTAGGCAGACCCGGCAATTTAGAAAACTGTAAACTTAAGTCAGTGAAGATTGCAGCCGTGACAGGGGGGGGGGGGCATACACCACCACCAAGAGCAATGGGGTGGCGTGGATTTTACACAGTAAAAAAACATACCGACCCATTGGGTCAATAACTACCTGGTCACAGGAGAAAGGGATTCCCTTCCTTATGAGGACAGAGACTCCCCTAGCATAATTTGAGTACGTGGAATGATACCCCTGTGACACCCAGTGTTTTTTCAAAGCAAGTATTTTGGAGCCTAGGAGATGTGTCTCCTGTAGGCATAGTATCTGTGGCCTATGTGGCTTGAGAAATTCAAATAAGGATGCTCTTTTAAATTTAGAATTTAACCCCCGGACATTCCAGGAGATGCATGTGATTATAGACATGGCGGGGGGTTAAAAAGGGGCCCATATATGGTAATACAAATCAGACACTTGTCACCGGCGCGGCTGCAATCCAACACTGGGGGGGAGCAGGAGAAAAGGAGTACCCATGAACACATCCACACAACCACCATCCATGCAAACACACAAACCATTACACATACATTACCAGTTGAAATCCACATTGATTTCGTTACTACCCCTGCCGTACCCCAAGAACAAGGGGCCGGCTTTGTCCCAAAACTGCTAGTAGACACTAGGAACATGGCCAATACAGGCAAGTCAGCAAACTATTTCGATCAGTCAATGATCAGAGAACAAAAAAAAAACAAAAAAAAACAAAGGGGAAAGAAAAAGGAAAACAACTGCAGCATCCCAATCTTCCCCTTAAAGATCCATAGCCTCTTGTCGAGCTGTAGAATAAGGTACCTGCCATAGGCACAAAGAGCCCCCAATTGGGGCGAGAAAAAAGAAAATGAAGTGGCTTTGTAGCCAGTGCGGGGGGGATACCCCGATCAGGTTGCAGGTGGTCGGTCAGATGCGCGGCCAGGTTTGGACAGGGATTCATACCAGGAAAGCGCAGTAGCAGGGTTCTGAAAAAAGTGCACTTGGTCCTGGTGGACGACTCTCGGCGTCGCGGGAAATTGCATGGAGTATTGTATGGTCTGTTCTCTCAACTTCTGTTTAACATGTTGATACTTGGCTCTCGCAGCACGAACTGCTGGGGAGTAATCTGGGTAGAGGGAGACCGATGCGTTGTTGATTTTCAGGCTTCCCTTTATGCGGGCAGCCCTCAGGATAGCGTCCCTGTCCCTATAATTTAGGAGACGGATAACCATGGTGCGAGGGGGGTTTCCAGCAGGGAGCGGTCTCCCAGGGACCCTGTGGGCCCGTTCGATCACAAAACATGGGGACAGGCAGTCTTTGCCAAATTCCTGGGTAAACCAGCATTCAAGGAAGGATACCGGGTCTGCACCCTCGACCCGTTCTGGGAGGCCCACCAGGCGCAGGTTATTCCTACGTAAACGATTTTCCAAATCGTCGATCTTGTCTGCCAACGATTGAATTCTGTTGCCATGGGTTTTCAGCACAGGCAGGGCCGGGCCTACAGTGTCTTCCAGGTCACTAATGCGGCGTTCTGTCTCAGCGACCCGGTCCCTGACCTTATGCATGTCCTGGCGCATTATAGTAATGTCCAGCTTTAGTTCCTCCACCTTCCCCATAATATCAGAATGATTTACCTTCAGGATTTTGAGAACATCCAGAAAGGTGGGCTCCGGTTCCGGCCCCTCCTCGAGACCGTCATCACTCAGAGCGGGGTGGGCCAGGGGTATTGAAGGGGCTGAAGCCCCAGGGGATGGTGGTAGTGAGGGGTCCAGATCGTCACCGAAGAGTTCCGGTGTAGATGAGAGAGGCACATGTAGCATGGTGGAGCGGCGGCCATCTTGGGAGGACCGAGTGGTAATATTCATCCTGACCGGGGGCTGTTTTCTTCCTCCCATCCACCAAAATTCTTCCGTGGATGAGTAGCAGGGTCCCTCTTGGGTGTCTGGAGAAAGTTTTGGGCCGATTGGTTTGGCAGGTTAGCAGGATTGCAAAGGATTGTGCAGAGGGATCTTGGAGCTGCAGAGAGGAACGTCTGCTCACATGCTGCGTCAGGCCACGCCCCCTCTTTGTAACATTTTAAGCAATGATCGTGTTCCTTCATTTTTATATTTTTTTTAAAAAGCTCTCTTATTATTTGTGTTGTTTTTTTTTGCCTTTTAAAGTTATTGCCCATGGGAATTTACTTTGCAGTGAGTTCACATACAGTCTTTTCGAAGAACTCTCATTTCTGTTCTGTGTTCATCGATGCCAATATTCCCTCACGGTCTAAAGCCTTGTACACACGACCGAGTTTCTCGTCAAAAACCGACAAGAAAACTGCAGAGAGAGCTTTCTTGCTGAGAAAACCGTTTGTGTGTATGGTTTCTCGTCAAGAAAACTGCCGGGAATCTCGACGAGAAAAATAGAGAACCCGCTCTCTATTTTCTCATCAGGATTCTCGTTTTTCTCGTCGGGTTTCTCGTCTGCCTCTTTTGCGACAAGAAAACCGTTCGTCTGTATGCTTTTCCGAGTCTTAAAAAATTGCTCATGCTCAGAATCAAGTATGAGACGGGAACGCTCCTTCTGGTAAAACTAGTGTTCGTAATGGAGATAGCACATTCGTCATGCTAAACTGAAAAGCACGAGGCTGAAAAGCGTGAATCGTCCCTCACCAAATTTTTTACTAACACGCGGTAACACAAGGTCAGCAAAAGCAGCCCAAGGGGTGGCGCCATTGGAATCAAACTTCCCCTTTATACTGCCGTCGTACGTGCTGTACGTGACCACGCAGAACGACGACGAGATTTTGAATTGACTGTGTGTATGCAAGGAAAGCTTGACAAGAAGCTCGTCAAGCTTGACAAGAATCTCGTCGAGAAAATCGACGGGTTTTTTACGACGAGAAATTTGGTCGTGTGTACGAGGCTTAAGACTTGGAGAGCAGCCCCCATCCTTGGAAAATTTGCTCTCTTAAAGTTAAGTGTTTTTATATTTCCAGTACAGTTAACATTATATGAAATCATGTTATGGTCATTGCTACCTAGATGTTATTTTATATGAATAGTATTAAGCTCTGCATGGTTGGAGATAACCAGGTCCAGCAGAGCATCATTCCTAGTCTGGGCCTCTATGAACTGTACCTTAAAATTGTCTTGTAATAGGTTTCTAAATGTTTGCCCTTTACCTGTTCCTGCAGTGCCATTACTCCAGTTAATTTCCCCCATTATTATCACTGTCCCAGCCCTTTCTATCTGTGCAAGGAGCGGAGTCTCCACCACCTCATTAACACTAGGAGGTCTATAACAAACTCCAATTACTTTTGTAGTACGCACACCCATAAGGCTTTAGCCACATAACACTCTTCATCAACTAGGTCCTCTTTCACACTCTCTTTGAGATCACTTCTCACATGGAGGCCGACATCACCCCTCTGTTTTACCCTGTCTTTACGAAAGAGAGCATAGCCAGGAATATTAATAGCCCAGTCATGTGAAGAATGGAGCCAAGATTCAGCAATACCAATTAAATCGTAGTTTCTCTTTTCGTTCATGGACGGACACAGCTCCTTAATTCTTGACAGTTGGGTTATGTTCCGTCTATTGGGAGAGGACTAGGCAGAACATGTTAGATATTTAATACATGTTACTTTAACAGAGCTGAACAGCCCCGCCCAGGGGGCAGTCCCTCCGGACATAACCCTCCATCTTGCAGTCAGCAGCCTCAGTTTTTTTCTGCCTAGTAGAGGAGAAGGACCTGGCTCCCTTTGGGCCCAGAGTCCTGAAGAAATTTTTACTTTTATTATTTTATTTTTTGAGAATCCTCTATCAACTGCTGGCTGGGCATGACAGGCAAGATAATATAGATCCTTGTAGTCCCCCCAGTCCGGCCATCGAGCGTGAGCAGGCCTTAGCTACGTGCGGGGTCGGCCACGACATACCCCATGGCTCCAGGGGTGGCCGGTGAGCTCTGCTTCAGGTTTCACATTTGACCGGGCGGCTTGCTGTCTCAGTCACAGTGGACCGGGCCGACAGCTACTCCGTACTGCTCGGTTGTAGGTCTGTCAGGAACGCACCAGCAGGTCCTCGCAGGGACGGGTAAGTACAGTTCCTCCTGCCTCGGTAGGATGGAACAGCTGGGCATTCCTAAGGTGGTCGTTAGGGGGTTCTCCTGCCCTCCCCTCTCTCCCTCTGTCACCCTTTTTCCTCCTCCCCTTGCGGGGCAAGCTGCGACCGGGAAATACCTTTAGGGGGGCTCCAGGTCCCGGCGGGGGGCTGTGGGGTGTCCAGGCCCGCTCTCTGTGTGGGGGGTAGTAAATTCTTGGAAGCCTCCGCTGCTGGCCTTTTTGTCCACCTTGCTTGCTGGGCGCCATTTTTTTAAGCACTGGTGCCATTTTTCTGGGGCCTGTGCATTGCATTGAAAATCCCATTGGTGGCCATTTTGCCGTGGCTGCGCTTTTGATGCAGTTCTGCAATTGCGGGCGGCCATTTTCTTGTGGTCCGTGCGCTTTCTCTGAGTGGGTTTTGGCCTCTAGTGTTGGCTGAGCTTCCTGAACAGCGCGAATGGCGCAATTCACCTCACACAGTTCCTCAGTCACGCGATGGAGAGTGGGCAGCGGCGCTGAACAGTCTCTGGCTAGGCGGTGAGTCCCCTGGGTATCCCCCCCTCGGTCAGTGCAGCAAGGAGGGTGGACAAACTTTTGTGTCGGGTATCTTAACTAAGTCCCTAAGGGCTGTCAGTGGGCAATATGGAGTCAGAAGCTGACGTTTTTTCCCCAAACATTCCAGAGGCAGCAACTGGTGCCCCTGCACCTGCGGTTCCCATGGACGCTTTGTTGGCGGTCCTGGAGTCATTTGTTGCCAGGGTGGAAGCGGCGTGCGGGCATAAGGGGGGTACTAAGCGCCCCCTCCCCCTGCCATCTGGGGAATGTTCTGACTCAGACTCGAGCCTGGCTGCGGCTCAGAACCATTGTTCTGGTATGTCAGAAGAGGCGGACCAGGACTTTCCCAGTGAGGAGGACCCCTCGTCCGGGTCACCGTAAGACAGGGCACTTGTGAGTGCACTTATCAATGCTGTGAGGGACACTCTCAAGCTGGAAGATGCAGCTGGGACTTCCACAGCAGGGCCTGTCCCTTTTGGGTCACACAAACCGACCCGCTCTGTTAAGGTTTGTCCTTATGTTGATTTCTTTGACAAGTTCATAGACAAAGAATGGGAACGGCCGCAGAGGCCCTTTGCGGTCCCTCAGCACATGGCGGTCCGTTACCCATTTGAAGAGAGCCTTTTGAAAAAATGGGCTTCTCCTCCGGTCGTTGATCCCCCGGTCTCTCGGTTAAATAAAGTAACCACTATTCCGGTGGAGGGGACCCCTGATTTTAAGGACCCTACTGATAGGAGGTCCGAAGTGGTGAGTCGCTCCATGTTTACCATGCTGGGGTCAGCATTGCGGCCTATATTGGCTGCTACCTTGCTTTCCCAGACACTCACTGAGTGGGCTAAAATATTGCACCAGACTGTGGAGGAGCATCAGCTCCCTCCAGAATGCGTGACACTGGCCGAACAGTTGGTACAGGGACTCATGTACGTCTGTGATGCAACCCTGGATGCAGCCCCTTTGATCTCCAGGGCCTCCGCATCTGCGGTAGTATTGCGCCGCCTAATATGGTTGAAATGCTGGTCCGCTGACCAAGCTTCTAAGAAAACTCTGGCAGATTTGCCTTTCAAAGGCGGGAGGCTTTTTGGTGCCTCACTGGACGACTTCATTAAGGGTGTCACTGGAGGTAAGAGCACACTTCTCCCTCAGTCCACTAAAGGGAAGGAGTCGCGCCGTAAGCCGGGGCCCTCCTTTCCCACACAGAAGCGGCATTTTCGTCAGTCAGGACCTGCTGGCAGACCCTCCGAAATGGACAAAGGTCCAGCTGGGGGACAGAAGCGTCCCTGGGTGCGCAAGCCCAACAAGCCAGCAAACAAGCCTGCTACCGCATTGGGTTTTGCCCCCACCCGACTCCAGGGTGGGGGGACGGCTTTGCGGGTTTGCAGATCGGTGGACCTCCCTGCTCTCTGACCAGTGGGTCTGCGAGGGAATCACCTCGGGGTACAAGATAGAGTTCCTTTCTTGTCCACCAATAGATTTTTCCCTCAAATCTGCCTTTTCTTCCGGCTCGTTGGGCTGCCCTCCAGGGGACAGTGCGAGACTTGTTGCGGTGCGGGGTGATCATACCTGTACCACCACAGGACAGGTTTCAGGGTTTCTACTTGACTCTGTTTGGGGTCCAAAAGAGGGACGGAGTCCGTCCAATCTTGGATCTAAAGGCCTTCATTGCCCTTATAAAGATTCAAAAATTCCGGATGGAATCGATTCGTTCGGTGGTGGCTGCGCTCCATCCGGGGGACTTCCTGGCGTCCTTGGATATCAAGGACGCATACTTGCATGTCCCCATCTGCGTCAAGCATCAGAGGTTCCTGCGCTTTGCGATCGGCGAAGACCACTATCAATATGTGGCTCTTCCCTTTGGCCTAGCATCGGCACCAAGAGTTTTCACCAAGGTGCTCGCTCCGATTCTAGCTTTGCTGAGAACTTGGACGACGGTCTTCTGAGAGCTGCTTCAAGCTCAGAATTAGAGGAGGACGTGTCTATAGCCAGTCAGACCCTCCAGGAGTTTGGTTGGATACTTAACCTCCAGAAGTCGGTGTTAGTACCGACCCAGCGCCTAGAGTACCTGGGGTTGATTCTGGACTCCTCGGAGGCCAGAGTCTTTCTTCCCTTGGAGAAGTTGCAGACACTCCAGACTGTGGTGAGGTTGTTGACATCCCGCAAATGGTCGTCTCTCTGTTTTTGCATGCGAGTCCTGGGCCTCATGGTAGCCTCTTTCGAGGCAGTACCATATGCCCAATTCCACACTCGGGTCTTGCAAAGGGAGATTCTCTCCAAATGGAACAAATCTCCGTTGTCTCTGGATCGTCAGATTCAGATAAGTCATCTAGTCAGGCCTCTCTGAGTTGGTGGCTGAGCTCCGCGACTCTTTGGCCTGGGAAGTCGTTCCCCCCTTTCATTGGAGGGGGGTTCAGGCGGCCCAGGGCCGCTGGACTCCGGACGAATCCCAACTGCCGATCAACGTCCTGGAACTATGGGCGACCAGGCTGTGCCTCTTCAAGTGGTCACAGAGGCTACAAGGGCATCCAGTCAGAATCCAGTCAGACAACGCCACAACAGTGTCATACGTCAACCATCGAGAAGGAACAAGAAGCTCGGCTGCAGCGTTGGAGGTCGCTCACATCCTGAGGTGGGCGGAAAAGAAGCGTGCCGGCTCTATCGGCAATTTACATTCTGGGCGTGGAAAACTGGCAGGCGGACTATCTGAGTCACCAAATGCTGGACCAAGGGGAATGGTCGTTACATGTGGAGGTTTTTCAACTCCTTTGCCGGAGATGGGACACGCCAGACGTGGATCTCCTGGCTTCTCGACTCAATCGCAAGGTGTCGAGGTTCGTGGCCAGGTCCATAGATCCCTGGGCAGACGCGTCTGACGCGTTGGTGGCCCAGTGGGGTCAGTATCGACTAATTTATGCCTTTCCCCCACTGAAGTTGCTTCCTCGTCTGCTCCGCAGAGTGGAGACTGAGGGGATTCCAGTGATTCTTATTGCCCCGGATTGCCCCAGGCGTCCCTGATACGCCGGCCTTGTGTGCCTGGTGGCGGATGCACCTTGGCGACTGCCAATGCGGGGGGACCTTCTCGCGCAAGGTCCCATTCTTCATCCTGCTTTACAGTCGCTGGCTTTAACGGCATGGCTATTGAAAGCCAGGTACTAAGGGACCGAGGCCTGTCGGATTCAGTAATATCAACCATGTTGAGAGCACGGAAATCTTCTTCTAGGAAGATCTACCATCGCACGTAGAGAGCCTACATCTCTATGTGTGAGGAGATGGTATGGCGTCGACGGGCATATTCGGTTTCCAGGATCCTGCTGTTTTTACAGCGTGGAGTGGATCAGAAACTTGCCTTAAGCACCATTAAGGGGCAGATTTCAGCTTTGGCTGCTTTCTTTCAGTGACCCCTGGCGGCTCATTCTTTGGTGAGCACTTTTGTGCAAGGGGTCCGACATGTGGCCCCTCCGGTCCGACCACCACTACCTCCGTGGGATTTGAATCTGGTGCTTTTGGTGCTTCAGAAACCACCATTTGAGGACATCAGGGAAATTCCTCTTTTGACGCTCTCTCAGAAGGTTGACTTCCTAGTAGCCATAACATCAGTCAGGAGGGTTTCTGAATTGGCGGCCTTGTCTTGCAAGTCCCCATATTTGGTCATCCAGGCCTATGCCCTTAAGGGACGGGCGCCTCCCTTTCCTGTCATGGCGCATTCGACCAGGGCTATTGGTGCCTCTTGGGCTTTCCGACATCAAGCGCCTGTCTCTCAAGTGTGTAAAGGCGGCGACCTGGTCGTCCGTTCACACCTTTTTAAAATTTTACAAGGTTGATGTGAGTGCATCTTCGGATGCTAGCTTCGGCCGCAAAGTTTTGAGGCGGCTGTTTAAGGAGCTCTGCTTGTTTGGGGTGAAATAGTTTTTTTGATTGCTGTTCCCACCCCTCGTTTTTTGACACTGCTTTGGGACGTCCTAACTGGAGCTGTGTCCGTCCATGGACGAAAAGAGAAAATAGGATTTTTTTACTCACTGTGGGGGTACGTATCTCAAGGAATGTGGCTGACTTCATTCCACTGAACTTGTCCCCAGTAGTCAATTCAGTCAAAGCCAAGCTGAAAGCATGGGAGAATCTTCTTCTGTCCCTGTTGGGTCGTATCAACCTAATCAAAATGAAAATCCTTCCCAAGTTTACATATTTGTTTTGTAACTCCCCTCCATGGATCCCTAAATAATTTTTTTCCAACCTAAATAAAATTTTCTCCTCCTTTCTATGGGGCCCACATCCTCCCCACTTCATGTTTACCACTCTAATGTGCCCTTGTTCGCAGGGGGCTTGGCGTTCCTGGACTGCCACAAATATTTCATTGCAGCTCAATTGGTCACTGCATTCTGGTGGCTTGTTCCCGATAGATCCAACCCGGCCTGGACCGCGGAAGCTGCGGTGTTACGGTCTGCGGAGGCTTTGTCGAATCTCCTTTTGCGAGGTCCAAAGGCTCCGTACGACCTGACCCCCTCTGTGTGTAACACCCTTAGGGCCTGGCAGGAGTGCCTGGTCTGTGAAAAATATCCTTCTACTGCGGTATCCCCGAACGCCCCCCTCTGGAACAATCCCAACCTACATAATTTTTTTTAAATTCCAGACCCTGTGGTGTGGACCAAGTACCATATTAAAGTTCTCTCAGATGTCACCTCAGACCTTTCATTCTTGTTCTTCCCCTTTGATCATTTAATATCTCACTACAATGCCCCGCCCTCACACAAATTCAGATATCTTCAGTTGTCCCATGCTTTCAGGGCCCAGTTTCCACCAGGCGAGGGGCAGTTGGTGCAGTCTGACTTGGAGCGGATTTTGCGCTTTGACTGCACCAGCAAACCCACCTCCATGCTCTATGCACATCTCCTCTGGGTCTCTTCTCCTGAGTTGTCCAGGCTCCATCAGCAATGGGGCCGGGTTGTTCCGGAGCTGGACTCCGAGGACTGGGAGGATGTACGGGACTTCCCATTTAAAATACTGGTTTCCCTGAGAGATCACCTCATTCAGTACAAAATTGTCCATAGAGCATATCTCACTCCGCTCGGGTCCACAGGATGAGGTCTTCCCTCTCCACGGAGTGCTGGCGTTGTGACCACGCTCCAGGGGACTACATTCACATCTTCTGGTCCTGCCCGGTAATTGCAAGTTTCTGGTCACAAATCTTGATGGAGGTGAATGAACTACTGAGTATCTTTATTGTCCCATCCCCAAGTATATGCCTGTTGGGACTGGTGGAGGACCTGGTGCCCAGGGTGGCTGAGAGAACCCTGTCCAGTCTCTTGCTGTTCTATGCCAGGAAGTTCATCGTCCTATGCTGGAAGCGGAAAACTCATCCCTCTATAGGTATATGGAAAACACTTGTCAATAATGTGATACCATTATACAAAGATACCTATATACATAGAGGCTGTCTGAAAAAATATGACAGGGTCTGGTCTAAGTGGTTGGCGGAACCCTCCACTGCTGCAGCAGACTAGGAGGCTTCTCTGATATCTGATGACTTCCCTTGAAGTCTCGATATACCAAGCCTTGCCAGAACAGCAACTTAGGTGAGCTAGTTAATTGTCAACCTGCTCCTGGAGCATGAGACAAGCCAGCTCATTGATGAAGGTATATTATGGTAGTTTCAAACAATCTAACATTTCTTGGTTCCGTATTGTTACCTTGCGACCCCTGCGTGGGCCCAGCCCCTGTTAGCCAGATGTTGGCTGTGCTGTTGTATGTTTGTACTGTCTATGTGTTCGCTTATAATAAAATAAAAAGATTTAAAAAATCATCCCATCTGTCCGTTGCAATGTCGCAGTACCACTAAAAATCGCAGATCAACACCATTACTAGTAAATAATAATAATAATAAAAATGCCATAAATCTTTCCCGTAGTTTGTAGATGCTATAACTTTTGTGCAAACTAATCAATATACGCTTATTGCGATTTTGTTTTTTTTTACCAAAAATATGTAGAAGAATACATATCTGCCTAAACTGATGAAGAATTTTTTATTTATTTTTTAAAAAAATTGGAGGATATTTATAATAGCAAAAAGTAAAAAATATTTTTTTTTTTTTTTTTTTTTAAATTGTCACCCGTGCACAAATAAAAACCACAGAGGTGATCAAATAATTCCAAAAGAAAGTTCTATTTTTAGGGAAAAAACGGATGCAAATTTTGTTTGGGTACAGCGTCGTATGACCGCGCAATTGTCAGTTAAAGCGACTCAGTGTCAAATTGTAAAAAGTGCTCTGGTCAGAAAGGGAGTAAAATCTTCCGGGGCTGAAGTGGTTAAAGGGAAATTGTAAAAATAAAATAAACAATAAAAAAAAAATGTAAAGCATGCCCGTCCCCGCGTGCTCGCACGCAGAAGTGAGCGCATATGTACGTCGCGCCCACATATGTAAACGGCGTTCAAACCACACGTGAGGTATCGCCGCAAACGTTAGAGCGAGAGCAGTAATCATAGTCCAAGACCTCCTCTGTACCTCTCTAAACGAGTAACCAGTATTTTTTTTCAAAACGTCGCCTATGGAGTTTTTTAAATAATGAAGTTTGGCGCCATTCCACGAGTTTGCCCAATTTTAAAGCATGCCATGTTACCTATCTATTTACTCGGCGTAACATCATCTTTCACATTATACAAAAAAATCAGGCTAACTTCGTTTTTTTAAAATTTATGAAAAAAGTGTTTGAAAAATTGCTGCGCAAATACCGTGTGACATCAAAAGTTGCAATGACCGCCATTTTATTCCCTAGGGCCTCTGCTAAAAAAAACAACATATATAATGTTTGGGGTTCTGCGTAATTTTTAAGCAAAAAATATATGATTTTTACATGTAGAAGAAGAGTGTCAGAATTGGCTTGGCCTGGAAGTGGTAAATACTAGGGTTGTCCCGATACCACTTTTTTAAGACCGAGTACAAGTACCGATACTTTTTTTCAAGTACTCGCCGATACCGATTACCGATACTTTTTTTTCAATGTCATGTGACAGTTTGAAAGATGGGGACTGATAGGTGGCACTTATGGGCACGGATCGATGGCACTTATGGGCACTGATAGGTGGCACTTGGTGGCACTTGGGGGCACTGATAGGTGGCATTTATGGGCACTGATAGATGGCACTTGTGGGCAGTGATAGGTGGCACTTGTGGGCAGTGATAGGTGGCACTTGTGGGCACTGATAGGTGGCACTGATTGCACTGAAAGGTGGCACTTGTGGGCACTGATAGGTGGCACTTATGGGCACTGATAGGTGGCACGTATGGCAGTGATAGGTGGCACTTGTGGGCACTGATAGGTGGCACTTGTGGGCACTGATAGGTGGCACTGATAGGTGGCACTTGGGGGCACTGATAGGTGGCATTTATGGGCACTGATAGATGGCACTTGTGGGCAGTGATAGGTGGCACTTGTGGGCAGTGATAGGTGGCACTTGTGGGCACTGATAGCTGGCACTTGTGGGCACTGATAGGTGGCACTGATTGCACTGAAAGGTGGCACTTGTGGGCACTGATAGGTGGCACTTATGGGCACTGATAGGTGGCACTTATGGGCACTGACAGGTGGCACTTGTGGGCAGTGATAGGTGGCACTGATAGGTGGCACTTGTGGGCACTGATAGATGGCACTAATTGCACTGAAAGGTGGCACTTGTGGGCACTGATTGCACTGATAGGTGGCACTTGTGGGCACTGATAGATGGCACTGATTGCACTATCAGTGCCATCTATCAGTGCCCACAAGTGCCACCTATCAGTGCCCATAAGTGCCACCTATCAGTGCAATCAGTGGCATCTACCAGTGCCACCTGATAGGTGGCACTGGTAGGTGGCACTGATTCCACTGATAGGTAGCACTTGTGGGTACTGATAGGTGGCTGGCACTGAAATGCTGCGGGGGAAATGACACAGGATTTAAGAAAAAAAAAACTGCTGCAACGCCCATCTTGGTACACCCTGCACTCGGCTGCAGTAAGCAACAGCAGACATCTTGTTACACCCAGCCCATATAGCTCGGGCTGGGTGTAACAAGATGTCTGCTGCTGCTTACTGCAGCCGAGTGCAGGGTGTACCAAGATGGGCGTGGGGATGTTCAGCCGCTGACGGCGACCGAATGTGACAGCACCGGTCACCGATCCTGATGCGGCTGCGCCCTGAACCCCTGCCAGCTTACCAGGTTCAACTGCAGGTGAGGGACTCGCTCTCCGCCCGCGGACTCCGTCCACCGACTGTGCCCGCCCTCTTCAGCCAGACTCCGCCCGCACTTTCCTCTCCCGCCCTCCCCAGCCACTGACTCCTCCCACCCTCTCCGGCCAGACTCCGCCCGCACTCCCCCGCCCTCTCTCCTGCCCTCCCCAGCCACTGACTCCTCCCGCCCTCTCCGGCCACAAAAAAAAAAAAGTATCGGGTGAAGCATCGGGAGCATTTGCGCGAGTACAAGTACTCGCGCAAATGCTTGGTATCGGTCCCGATACCGATACTAGTATCGGTATCGGGACAACCCTAGTAAATACTCCCCCAGCCTTCCCATAAACCTCTCCCCCAGCACAGCAGACTCCCTTCCGTTTAGGTGCAAACCATCTTTAGCATATAGGTGGTACCCCAATGAAAAGTTAGCCCAGTGCTCTATAAACCCAAATCCCTCCTCATTACACCTGGTCTTTAGCCATGTATTTAGTTCTCTAATTTCCCCCATGTCCTTCCTGCGTTGCACATGGCACAGGCAATATTTTGGAGAACATCACCTTGGAGGTCCTTCACTTCATCTTGCAGCCTAG